>OY294018.1:3832628-4495128 GCA_958510785.1 Exephanes ischioxanthus | reverse complement strand
AAAATGCTGGTCGAGCAATCATAAGTGGGTAAAATGGACCACTGTTTTATCAATCTCGATCGAAGCAAAGTCTCTATCGTGTAAAATAGTATCTTCGGGGTAAGTTAGGCGATGTAGGCGAACAAAAATTCAAAAAAGGTGGAAAGTCGTGAATGGGATATTTTTTAAATACTTTTTTCTGGGACGTTTAAAAAAAAAAAGGTGGAAAGGTGGATAGCGAAAGGCTGCTCGAGTTGGGAAAAGCGGGGCAAAATGGACTGTTTTCAATAAATTGTTGTTGTGGGACTTAAAAAAAAGTGGAAAGATAATTCGTAAGAAAATGCTGGTCGATCAATCAAAAGTGGGTCAAAATGGACCACTGTTTTATCAATCTCGATCGAAGCAAAGTCTCTATCGTGTAAAATAGTATCTTCGGGGTAAGTTAGGCGATGTAGGCGAACAAAAATTCAAAAAAGGTGGAAAGTCGTGAATGGGATATTTTTTAAATACTTTTTTGTGGGACGTTTTTTAAAAAAAGGTGGAAAGGTGGATAGCGAAAGGCTGCTCGAGTTGGGAAAAGCGGGGCAAAATGGACTGTTTTCAATAAATTGTTGTTGTGGGACTTAAAAAAAGGTGGAAAGATAATTCGTAAGAAAATGCTGGTCGAGCAATCATAAGTGGGTCAAAATGGACCACTGTTTTATCAATCTCGATCGAAGCAAAGTCTCTATCGTGTAAAATAGTATCTTCGGGGTAAGTTAGGCGATGTAGGCGAACAAAAATTCAAAAAAGGTGGAAAGTCGTGAATGGGATATTTTTTAAATACTTTTTTCTGGGACGTTTAAAAAAAAAAATGTGGAAAGGTGGATAGCGAAAGGCTGCTCGAGTTGGGAAAAGCGGGGCAAAATGGACTGTTTTCAATAAATTGTTGTTGTGGGACTTAAAAAAAGGTGGAAAGATAATTCGTAAGAAAATGCTGGTCGAGCAATCAAAAGTGGGTCAAAATGGACCACTGTTTTATCAATCGCGATCAAAGCAAAGTCTCTATCGTGTAAAATAGTATCTTCGGGGATAAGTGAGGCGATGTAGGCGAACAAAAATTCAAAAAAGGTGGAAAGTCGTGAATGGGATATTTTTTAAATACTTTTTTCTGGGACGTTTAAAAAAAAAAAGGTGGAAAGGTGGATAGCGAAAGGCTGCTCGAGTTGGGAAAAGCGGGGCAAAATGGACTGTTTTCAATAAATTGTTGTTGTGGGACTTAAAAAAAGGTGGAAAGATAATTTGTAAGAAAATGCTGGTCGAGCAATCATAAGTGGGTCAAAATGGACCACTGTTTTATGAATCTCGATCGAAGCAAAGTCTCTATCGTGTAAAATAGTATCTTCGGGGTAAGTTAGGCGATGTAGGCAAAAAAAAATTCAAAAAAGGTGGAAACTCGTGAATGGAGTATTTTTTATACATTTTTTTGTGAGACGTAATAAAAAAGGTGGAAAGATAATTCATAAGGAAACGCTGGTCTAACAATCAAAAGCGGAGCAACATTGACCACGGTTTTATCAATCTTTTCGTGAGACGTGAAGTAAAAAAATATTGATTCAAATGGAGGCTGCTCCATTTCACCCCACTCTCCTGCTCTATGCATAAGAGCAACTGGGGTATTTTTTGCACTCCCTACACGAAGTTGTACTTTGACGATCGATTGAAAAAGTTTATGTCACTGATTAAAAACTGGCGAGAAACGGTCCTTACCGTGTGATATAGTATCTTTGAGAGTGGGGGTGGGAGGGGGGGGGGGGGGGGGGGGACAAATGAGGCGATGAATGCAAAAAAAAATTGTAAAACGGGGGAAACTCGTGGATGAGGTAATTTTTTTATCAATTTTTTTTGTGGGGCGTAATAAAAAGGGTAGAAAGGTCGTTCACAGCGAAACGCTTTTCGAGTAGGGAAAAGCGGTGCAAAATGGATCGTTTTTAATAAATGTCTTCTTGGCTCATAAAAAAACGCTGGAAAGGTGGTTCGCAGCGAAACGCTGTTCGAGTAGTCAAAAGCGGGGCAAAATGGACTACTTTTAATAAATTTTTCCGTTGTACATAAGAATAAAGGTGGAAAGGTAATTCGTAAGGAAATGCTGTTCGAGCGATCCAAAGTGGGGCAAAATGGACTGCTGTTTTAAGAATCTCTTCGTGGGCCATGAAATAACGAGTCTCAATTCAAATGTACACTGGTCCGTCGTGCCCCACTCTCCTGCTCCATATCTATCTGCAAGGGCAACTGTGATTTTTTTTTCTTCGGTTTGTTCTCCGCACGTTTGTTCTCCGCACAAAGTTGCACTTCGAAGATCGAATGTTTTTTCGAAAAGTTGACGCCACTGATTACCGGCGGTACAAAAGTTTTATCCGGGGACCAAGTCGTAAAGGGAGTAAAAAAAAATAAAAAATTGTCCGAAAGGTTAGTGACTAAAAGATAAGGGGCGGGGGGTGGGGGAGGGGGAGTAAAAAGGAAATCTGAAGATAGAAAAAAAGGAATCCGGTAGCACGGAGTTTCGTTCGCTATCTTTATTAGCTTGTTAAATATTTATGAAAAATTTTCATAATCTACCAAGTTTTGCCGGTTCAATTCCCCCGTGTAGTGTGAGAGGCGAGGAGAGCGAGAGACATCATCCCCCCGGAGGGAGCGAGAGAGACGGATGAAAAGAAGGAACAAACTGGACGGGAGGGGACGAGAACAAAATTCGAGCTTTTTAGCGCGATCGCAGTGTGCCCTCGAGGTCACCTTACGCGACTCAACGTTTACGAATGATATAGGCGACCGATGAGGGACGAGAACGAGTTTAATTACAAACAACAAAAAATAATTGAAATAAAATAAAATGAAATTATGGTTTTATGCAACGATAAAACCAGGAAATAATGCTCAAAAGTAAAACAAAAAGCAAAGGAAAAACCCTGACTGAAAGATTGTTAATCTAAAAAATTATAAGATAATTTCATGAAAAAACAAAATTATGAAATTATTTGATTGCGGAAAGTTACTTATTTTTTATTTTTTAAATTTGTATTTATTTATTTATTTATTTATTTATTTATTTATTCATTCATTCATTTATTTATTTACATTATAAACTAATTTAGTTTGAAAATTAATAAACGGTGTTGGAAGCTTTTTCTACATAAACTGTTTCCGACATTTCAAAACACCTGCCTTGCAACTCCACAGTAAAATTTTTATTTTCAATTGAATTTCTTGTCGATTTCAGGCAAACGTTTTCTAATTTTAATATCCGGTATTTTCGTTCTACAACAAAAGCCCATCAATCTCAAGGTAGTCCTTGCGAATAGTTCACTTCGCCTAAGTTTCAGAGAAATGAAAGGGAATTGCAAACACTTCTCGATGGTATAAAAATCTGAAAAAAATCAAGCATGTTAAAGGTGCTACAAAGATTAATTTGGCATAATAACAATTCCACAATTTTATTAACAAATTGATGAAAAATAAATTTTTTCAACAAACTTTCCGGAAACCTAACTTTAAAAAAATTAAAATGATTCTTTAATTTTTCTGAATACGTATGAATTCTTCCAGATTTTTAAATTCCCCTTTATTTTGTGACTTTCTACACATTTTCCCCATACAAAAAGAAAAAAAAATTCAAAGTGAATTAAAAAATCTGAATAAATTTATACGTATTCAGAAAAGTCAACGAATCATTTTCATTAAAAAAAAGTTAGGTTTCCGGGAGACTGTTGATCAAATTTATTTTTCATCAATATGTTAATAACGTTTTGGAATTATTATTATGCAAAATTAATCTTATCAGTCCCTTCAATATGCTTGATTTTTGCAGATTTTTATACCATCCAGAAGTGTTTGCAATTCTCTCTTGTTTCTCTGCAACTTATGCGAAGTGAACACTATTCGCAAGAACTACCTTAAGATTCATGTGCTTTTGTTGCAAAATGAAAAATACCGGATATTAAAATTAGAAATCTTTCGCCTGAAATTGACAAGAAATTCTTAAATTAATGTAACTAATGTAAAGAAATTTTAAGTTTCAGAACGTCAAATGTCCAATTAATTTTCACAGTCCATTTAAGTATCTATTAATTAATTTATTAAAAACTTCCGTACATCTTATGTCGCAATTCGCAGCTGACGCTGATGCTGTGCTGGGCGACGATGAGCTGCGTCTTGGGCGATCTGCCGCCGGGTACGAGACGCAACACCTATCTGCCGCCCGAGCCCACGAAAGGCTACAATTACAACACCCCGAGCGTGCCGTTTCCAAGGCCGACTCCGTCGTTCCCACCGGGGCCCCGCCCGACCCCCACGTTTCCGGGCGTGACACCGAGGCCCCCGGGACCGAGCCGACCGCCCGTGACTCCCGGACGGCCCTATCCCAATCCAGGACCGAGGCCCACACCGGGCTTCCCGTCGCCGAGGCCGACGCCAGGCGGCTATCCCAGAGAACCCAGGCCGACACCAAACTTCCCCGATCACCCCGGACAGCCGAGCAACCACAACGGCCATAAACTTCCACCGGACGTGAGTAACCGTTTTCTATTGTAAAACGTAATTTTTATTTTCACCCTAATAGCTCTGTGCTCGATTCGACGAGGACGACTTTTCGCAAAATTGCATATTTTGCGAAAGAGCGGTGATTTCCACGATCGTCGTCGGAACGATTTGTCTCGTAAACGACTCGATGAAATATTTCGAAATTTTGAATTGAATCCTCGCCGGGTCTCGACGTCTACTGCTTGACACTATTTTTCCTTTAAATTATTTCCCCCCCCACTTTTTTTCGCAATATTTGGTTTCATTTTTAAAGGTGTATTGTTAAACGCTGTGGCTACCCGTCCGGATACCGTACGAATAAGTGTATATTAACTGAAATTACGAGAAATGATCGACTTGTCAGACGAACAATTAAAATATCCCTGAAGAAATACAATCCAAACCGAAAATAAAACAAGATCAAACGCAGCAAAATTAAAAAACCGAACCAAGATTTAAAAAAAAAAAAAAGTATAAGCACACGCATACTAAAACACAAAAAACTAAATAAACGGAAAGTGTATGCGTCTGGTGTCAGGTTTCTGGTCCTATCCACAAATAAAAGTCCGGATATAAAGGTAAAAGTCATGAATAAAATATCCGGACTAATAATAAACAATTGTTCGTCCGGATGTTAAAATAAAAATAAAAATAAAAAAATCCCGATGACTAATAAACAATTGTTCGTCCGGATATAAAAGTAAAAATCACAAATAAAATGTCCTCATGACTAATATACAATTGTTCGTCCAGATATAAAAGTTGAAATCATACAATAACATATCCGGACGACTAATATACAATTGTTCGTCCGGATATAAAAGTTAAAATCACAAATAACATATCCGGACGACTAATATACTATTATTCGTCCGGATATTTTCCACGACTAAAATTAAAAGCAAATCATGTCAATTAATGATATACGTTAATTTTCGTACGTTCATTATTTCATATCCTAAGTTGTTTTCTCGGTGAATTAAAATGGAAGTTAGATTGTTATATATGAATGTACTAGGTACCGGACCGATTGCGAGAAATGTCTTCAGCCATCTAGCCATCTAGCGGCGGTCGCCGCGACGCTCAGACCATTTGCATTCGATGTATCCGGACGAATAATATACAGTAAATCGTCCGGTACTCGGACGACTAGACACTCCGATTATTAAATTGAATAAATTTTAGTTGACCGACATTTTTCAAAGCTACACAATTAAATAAAACAAATGTTTATTGAATAAAATAAGTGTTTATTAAATAAAACAACTGCTATTCAATAAAACAAAGTTCATTCAATAAAACAAAGTTCATTCAATAAAACAAAGTTCATTCAATAAAACAAAGTTCATTCAATAAAACAAAGTTCATTCAATAAAACAAAGTTCATTCAATAAAACAAAGTTCATTCAATAAAACAAAGTTCATTCAATAAAACAAAGTTCATTCAATAAAACAAAGTTCATTCAATAAAACAAAGTTCATCCAATAAATCAAATGTTTATTCAATAAAACAAATGTTTCCAAAACAAAATAACTGTTTATTAAATAAAACAAATTTTATTTTATATAACTAAATACACGTAATTGAAGTATAATAATTTTTCATCATTAAAACAACGTTGTATTTTTGAATAATTATTTGGACCTTCAAATCGGTTTCGCTCGAAGACTTTTGCACTGCTAAGCGATTTATTTCCACCTCTTGGATCGCGGTACGATGTCGATGTGACGAAATATCGAACGAGGAAGAAATGTTTACCCGGTGGTGAGCCGATCGGGAGATCGGTTCGATTCGTCATACTTTCTCGTGTAATTCGATGCTCGGAGAATAAAACATCGGCGAGTCGTTCGTTCGGCTCTTGTGCCACTCGTCGAGAAACGCACGGGGATTAAATTGTGTTGTTGCACGTGGATGGGGCTCGCGCCGAGAACGGACGAGCGGGGATGGCGAACGCGCTTCGCAAATTGTTCGAGTTCCTGCGGACATATCGCAACTGCGAAGAGGACCGTCCGTGCGGCATAGATCGTTAAAGCTCCGTTCTCGGCACTGTGATTGCCGGGCAAAGGCGAAACACGGGACCGACGATCGCTCGTAAGGAAATCTTTGTACACACCGCAGAGAGCGAGTGTCTGATTACACGACGCGTGCATCTCTCGCTTTCCTCGTCGGAAGGCCCGGGCACGAAAGCCGACAGCTGACGGAACGATGATTGAGGAGGTGGAACGTACCGATAGACGCGGAAAACAGAATCTCGTCCGGGCATTAAATCCAGAATAAATAAATAAATCGCTCCCTTTTATTTTTTATTTATTTATTTTTTTACTCATTTATTTACTTATTTATTTATTTATTTATATCTTTATTTCCTTATTCATTTATTCATGCTTGTTATCTTATATTTTTTTGTATGATTTTTTAACACTTTCGGAATTTTTATTATTGAGTTGGATTGTGTAAAAAAAAAGCAAATGTCCACACTTGTTATAAAATTATTGTAAATCAGACCTGTTTCCGAGTGATATTTACATTTTTTTCTTGAGCCTTCTCTCCGGGTACGATAACTTCGTTGAAATGTTTCAAAGATTATCAAGCTCGAGACAGAAAAGAAGATTATTTCCATTATTATTATTTTTTTTAAATTTCATACTCGATTCTGTAATTAGGTGGTTTACGAGGTGGAACTACGGTTGGACGCAGAAAATAGAATATTGTCCGGGCATTAAAAGCAGAATACATAAATAAATCGCTCCCTTTTATTTTTTATGTATTTATTTACTTACTTATTTATTTATTCATGCTTGGTAATTTATATTTTTGAAAATTTTTTGGATTTTTATTATTGAATCGGATTGTGTAAAAAAAAAAAATGTCCACAATTGGGACAAAAATGATAATACTGGGCTTGTTGCCGAGTGATATTTCAATATTTTGGTAGATCCTTCTCTCCGTGTGCGATACTTGAGTTGAATTTTTTTTTTACTTTCTTCAAAGATTAACAATCTCGAGTCCGAAAAGAAGAAGATTATCTCCATTAATAA
The DNA here is from genome assembly GCA_958510785.1 of Exephanes ischioxanthus. NCBI lineage: Eukaryota > Metazoa > Arthropoda > Insecta > Hymenoptera > Ichneumonidae > Exephanes > Exephanes ischioxanthus. The sequence continues at coordinate 4,487,556 of OY294018.1, read as the reverse complement.
TGTTTTCATATAATACTCGTTTCTGTAACATTCGGAGAAAAAAAATAGAATTATCGGAAATGAGGTGAAACGATTGTCCGCCCGTTGGAAATAAATGCCCAGGGGGGCGGGGGGGTTAATGGACGAATGAAAATTCAATCGAACAAGGGAGATGATAGTACGAAACTATCTCGGGAGCTCGTAATGCAAGAGTCGTTAATGGCCCGAACGAGAGAATTATGAGAGAAATATTATTAGAGGGGCGAGGCTCGGCCGCATTCTCGCTCACGCCTTCGCGGAAATTCTTTCGATATTGAATGGAAGCATCGAGCGACGGTTATCGACGTAACTCGGAGTCGCGATGAATCACCGGAGATAAAAAAAAAAACAATAAAAAAATTTTTATTTAATTTTTTTTTCAGAAGTTTTTTTTTTTAAACTAACGTGAGAAAAATAATTGATCTTGAACATTTTGCCCTTTACAGCATCCCGATCACGTCCACGAGCCGGGAATGCCTTTCGACTTCAATTACGCGGTGAAGGAGGACGCGTTCGGCAACGATTATTCGCACAACGCGATAAGCGACGGGGACGTGACCAGGGGCGAGTACAGGGTCCAGATGCCCGACGGCCGAACGCAGGTCGTACGTTACACAGCCGACTGGAAGCACGGATTCAGCGCCCAAGTGTCTTACGAGGGCACTCCCCGCCTCGACCTTCAACGACCGCCCGGTCCCGGTGGCAATTTTCGAGGATACTAGAAGAACTTCGTTCCCAAATTAAAAGCAACGAAAGAAAAACAAACAAACAAACTCCATCCACACCTCGGTATTACATCATAATAATGACATTACATCGTTTTTTTTTATCTTACATACTTTTATATTTGAAAAAACGAAAAAAAAAATACAGGTCGATTAAAATTTAATAAAAATGCTTCTAGAAAAAGAGAACGAAATTTTATTAACGAATTCTCGTCCAAAAAAAAATATTGACGAAGTTTGGGCGACTAAATGACGTTGCATTAATATTCTAAAAAAAAATACTACGCTGTATATCGCAGAGTATATTCGGGAATTCTGTTGTAATATTGGTAATCAGTAAGTTAATCGACGATTGATTAATTGGCAATCAAGTGTCCAATTTGTAATTTGTAAATAATTGTCCAATTAGTAATTGACAATGAATTTTCCAATCATCAATTGGCAATGAATTGTCTAATTCTCAATTGGCAATTAATTGTCCAATCATCAATTGGCAATGAATTTTCCAATTAGCAATTGGCAATGAATTGTAAAATTAGTAATTGGCAATGAATTGTTCAATTAGCAATTGGCAATGAATTTTCCAATTAGCAATTGGCAATGAATTGTCCAATTATCAATTGGTAATGAATTGTCCATTCAGCAATTGGCAATGAATTGTAAAATTAGTAATTGGCAACGAAATGTTCAATTAGCAATTGGCAATGAATTTTCCAATTGGCAATTGGCAATGAATTGTCCAATTATCAATTGGTAATGAATTGTCCATTCAGCAATTGGCAATGAATTGTCCAATTAGCAATTGGCAATGAATTGTTCAATTAGCAATTGGCAATTCATTTTCCAATGAGCAATTGGCAATGAATTGTAAAATTAGTAATTGGCAACGAAATGTTCAATTAGCAATTGGCAATGAATTTTCCAATTAGCAATTGGCAATGAATTGTCCAATTATCAATTGGTAATGAATTGTCCATTCAGCAATTGGCAATGAATTTTCCAATTAGCAATTGGCAATGAATTTTCCAATTAGCAATTGGCAATGAATTGTAGAATAAGTAATTGGCAATGAATTTTCCAATAAGCAATTGGCAATTCATTTTCCAATTATTAATTGGCAAATCAATTGTCACCCAAAAAAAAATTGGTAAATATAACGACGTCGTGTATCACCGGGCGGATGCAAAGATTCTATTTCAAAATCGAAAACCGAACGAGTCTCAAAAAATAATTGTCGTGGACCACAATTCAATCTAACAAAAAACTCAAGTTTTTCAAAAAAATTCCAGTGACACTATTTCACATATTTCGATCTTACATTCTCAAAAATCTTTATTTTTTTCTTTCTTTTCTTCGACGGAGAGGAGGCTCGTGCTGTTAAGGTGTGCCAAATTGTTATTTGATTACTCGACCGGAAATAACGATGTCGGCGTCGCAATTATATCGCGACGTCGTGCGCCGCCTCGTGGATTCGGCGAATGCTGTACGAAAATTGATAATTAATTCACGCAACGGTTTCCGTGCAATAATTAACGGTCGTTGCCGACGATGGGGCAGGAAAGGGACCTAGGGTGGTCCTGAGGTGCCTCGACAGCGAGCCTTAATACGTAACTACGGGCTGTAAAATAGCCCAGAAATGGGGATAGTCTGCACCTGGGGTAACGTCGTCGGGTGAGCGCGGCTGTGCGCGGCTACCGCGAAGACGACCACCGCCACGGAGACGACGACCAGCCCATTAAGGTCAAGACTCGAGATTACACTCGTCGGTTTTACACACAAAGTGTACACGTACTCGCTCCGTTCACACAGCACACGCGCGTTCCGCAATTCGAACATGTACATTATATGTACATGTATATATATATACATATATATGTATATATGTATATATATATATATATATATATAATGTATATGCACTTTTGTCGAGCCTCGACTAGGGACTTTTTCTTATCCTCTCGTTATTATCTTCCGACTCTTTTCTCTTCTTCAATCTCGTTCCATCGCTGCGGACGACGGCCGGACACGCGAGCTGATCGCGAAACTCGTTAAACATATATTTATCCTTTCTACTAACGTTTAAAATTTACTTCCTCCTCGTCCGAGTCCTCTTCAACGCAAACTTTTCTTACATTCAACGAACGATTTCTTCCCCACAATGTTTTATTTTTTTTTTACTTTTTACTAAATGTTTATTATATATTTTTTAATTCTTAAATTTATTTATTTTTTATTCGTGAACTTTCGGCGTTAAAAAATGTAGATAATAAAATTAATAAAACTACCGGCAAAATTTGAAGAAAAAAATGTAATCTTCGTTCCTTTAATTTGTCTTACGAGAAACAATTTATTTATTTCATTCGCGGCAATCTTTCGATCGACCTTTGGCGAAAAGTGCGCTAACGGTCGGCGCGTCGAGGATGCGCGCGCATCTCCGCGGCCCGGGAACGTTCAAAGTGCGTCCGCCGCGCTGCCCTTCTACGCTAACTCGACGAACAATGGGCTACCTTGAACACGATCCTGGCTCGATACCTACCGATACTTTTTTTTCTTTTTAATCTCGATGCGCTCTCGGCGAGGCTCGCGCGAAGGCTGGCGAATCCTCACCGGCGGCGACGGCTCTGCGGCGACGAAACTCCCGCCGCAACCGTCGAGAGAACTGCGCGCGGTACCCACTCCTCGACTATCCGAAGTGTCGGTACACAGCACGTGAACTAATCTCCCGGCGCACAGAAACCTAACTTTCACTGGCTCGTGGGAAGAGAGCCTCGAATCTCTCAGTCTATTACAGGGGTTTTCATTCGCTCGTTTAACTCCGTACAACAAAGTCCCGCAACGCTGTTCCCCGTTTATCGCGCAAAATCGATCGAGCTCCGTTCCCTCGTCGCTCCTTCTCGCTCGTAAAACATCTCGCAATCTCCCCGACCGTTCGCAACTCGCGACAAATAAAATATACATTATCGGCAATTACTTTACTGTTGGGTGGCTCAAAAATTTGTTCGAAACGCGACGTAAAACGACTGGATAGCCCGCGCCAAATTGCCCTTTTTAATTACCAATCTTTTTGATCAATTTTTTTTTTTTTTAGATTCTTTTATCAGATAGGGGAGCGCGCGGCAAAATGGGACAGGGGGCAAAATGCAGTTTTCCAAAAAAATTTGGCTGGAACGGTTGACCCAGAAAAACAATTATTTGAAGGACACCCGCAATTTAATGTTTATTTGGTTTACATAAATATTACAAAATGGAACAGGGGGCAAAATGCAGTTTTTCAAAAAAAATTGGCTGGAACGGTTGACCCAGAAAAATAATTATTTTAAGGACACCCGCAAATTAATGTTTATTTGGTTTACATAAATATTACAAAATGGGGCAGGGGGCAAAATGCGGTTTTCCAAAAAAATTTGGCTGGAACGGTTGACCCAGAAAAACAATTATTTGAAGGACACCCGCAATTTAATGTTTATTTGGTTTACATAAATATTACAAAATGGGACAGGGTGCAAAATGCGGTTTTCCAAAAAAATTTGGCTGGAACGGTTGACCCAGAAAAACAATTATTTAAAGGACACCCGCAATTTAATGTTTATTTGGTTTACATAAATATTACAAAATGGGGCAGGGGGCAAAATGCGGTTTTCCAAAAAAATTTGGGTGGAACGGTTGACCCAGAAAAATAATTATTTGAAGGACACCCGCAAATTAATGTTTATTTGGTTTACATAAATATTACAAAATGGGACAGGGGGCAAAATGCAGTTTTCCAAAAAAATTTGGCTGGAACGGTTGACCCAGAAAAAAAATTATTTGAAGGACACCCGCAAATAAATGTTTATTTGGTTTACATAAATATTACAAAATGGGACAGAGGGCAAAATGCGGTTTTCCAAAAAAATTTGGCTGGAACGGTTGACCCAGAAAAACAATTATTTGAAGGACACCCGCAAATTAATGTTTATTTGGTTTAGATAAATATTACAAAATGGGACAGGGAGCAAAATGCAGTTTTCCAAAAAAATTTGGCTGGAACGGTTGACCCAGAAAAACAATTATTTGAAGGACACCCGCAAATAAATGTTTATTTGGTTTACATAAATATTACAAAATGGGACAGAGGGCAAAATGCGGTTTTCCAAAAAAATTTGGCTGGAACGGTTGACCCTGAAAAAAAATTATTTGAAGGACACCCGCAAATAAATGTTTATTTGGTTTACATAAATATTACAAAATGGGACAGAGGGCAAAATGCGGTTTTCCAAAAAAATTTGGCTGGAACGGTTGACCCAGAAAAACAATTATTTGAAGGACACCCGCAAATTAATGTTTATTTGGTTTACATAAATATTACAAAATGGGACAGAGGGCAAAATGCGGTTTTCCAAAAAAATTTGGCTGGAACGGTTGACCCAGAAAAACAATTATTTGAAGGACACCCGCAAATTAATGTTTATTTGGTTTACATAAATATTACAAAATGGAACAGGGGGCAAAATGCGGTTTTCCAAAAAAATTTGGGTGGAATGGTTGACCCAGAAAAACAATTATTTGAAGGACACCCGCAAATAAATGTTTATTTGGTTTACATAAATATTACAAAATGGGACAGGGGGCAAAATGCGGTTTTCCAAAAAAAATTGGCTGGAACGGTTGACCCAGAAAAATAATTATTTTAAGGACACCCGCAAATTAATGTTTATTTGTTTTACATAAATATTACAAAATGGGACAGGGGGCAATATGCAGTTTTCCAAAAAAAATTGGCTGGAACGGTTGACCCAGAAAAAAAATTATTTGAAGGACACCCGCAATTTAATGTTTATTTGGTTTACATAAATATTACAAAATGGAACAGGGGGCAAAATGCGGTTTTCCAAAAAAATTAGGGTGGACCGGTTGACCCAGAAAAACAATTATTTGAAGGACACCCGCAAATAAATGTTTATTTGGTTTACATAAATATTACAAAATGGGACAGAGGGCAAAATGCGGTTTTCCAAAAAAATTTGGCTGGAACGGTTGACCCAGAAAAATAATTATTTGAAGGACACCCGCAATTTAATGTTTATTTGGTTTACATAAATATTACAAAATGGGACAGGGGGCAAAATGCAGTTTTCCAAAAAAATTTGGCTGGAACGGTTGACCCAGAAAAATAATTATTTGAAGGACACCCGCAAATTAATGTTTATTTTGTTTACACAAATATTTTTATTGATTCAAATATTTATTTCAATCGAGTGAATATTTATTTGCGGGTCGCCTGTCAGACAAATTACGTTTCCGGCTGTGGGGCAAAACGGGGCAGAGGATCCGGATCTATCGGTGGGGCAAAATGGGGCATGCAAAAGCTGACTGGAAAATCGAGTTGTCCCACTGTTCCATTTCACCCCGCCCTCGCCTTCGGGGCAACAGGAATATGGCCCGTCCCGATCTCTCGTCACTCAGCGATACATCCAACGGAGCATTTTAACAACTTTCGGAATAGAATTTTTGTTTTTTTTTTTCGCATCCGTGAAAAACCATTGAGACTCCGCATTACATAATCTCGCTGCGGCGCGACACAGCCCGGATGGTCGGCGGTATCGATTTTTTATCCACTTAGCAATTGCTTTTTACATTTTCTTTTTTTCCCCGAGATATCCGTTCCATTTCCATTGTTTCGTGATTTTTTTTTTTTCGGTCCGAGCGGGGATGCACGCGTGTAAATTACCCTCATGGGCGACGAGCCGTGCGTTTCCCCGAGGCAAAGGGAGGCAATAAAAAAGAAAGGCGGCGCGCATATAGAGAGAGCCAAAAGGATGGAACAGGAATGGAACTACAGAAACCCACGGTGGAGGGGAGGGGAGGGGGGAGGGGGGAGGGGGGGGGTTTAGAAGAGTAGTGAATCAATGCATTTTTTTAGATTGGTGGATTACGGCACGGCGGATGCTCCGGCAAAGAACAGTGGGGAGAGAGGAGAGGGTTTTCACGAACCCACGGCGGGGTTGACGGTGCCGCGCGATCGTGGCGAAGCCCGAGCTATTGGCTCGGGTGGGCACTCTTTTTTAGTCGTCGTACCGTTCGCGGCGAGGCGCCCCTGCGAATCTTGATAGTCAAAGTGTATAGGTATGTGGAAACGAGCGGAGCTCGATATACTAACTATATATATGTATACACTGACGGTATAGAAGGTAGAGGGTAACGATCGATCGAAGCGAAGCTTCTATGTAGATTCCGGTATTGCCGTACCGTCGCCTGCCGTCCCGCCGAAAATAGTGGAAACTCGGATAGGTGGAATGCAGAGTCGTCACCTATCTGGGTGGGATGAGTGGGGCAAGATGGACCATTTTTACCAATATTTCTTTTTTTTTTTTTTTGCGGAACTTAGAAAAAGGTTTTTTATTGAATGAAGGACACTGGTCCGTTTTGTCCCGATTTTTTTTTTCGATAGGTAGGTCATCTACCGTTCCGCCGAAAATAGTGGAAACTCGGATAGGTGGAATGCAGAGTCGTCACCTATCTGGTTGGGATGAGTGGGGCAAGATGGAGCATTTTTTTTTTTTTTTGCGGAACTTAGAAAAAGGTTTTTTATTGAATGGAGGATACTGGTCCGTTTTGTCCCGATTTTTTTTTTCGATAGGTAGGTCATCTACCGTTCCGCCGAAAATAGTGGAAACTCGGATAGGTGGAATGCACAGTTGTTACCTATCGGGGAGGATGAATGGACCATTTTTACTAATTTTTTTTCTCGGAACTTAAGAAAAAAGTGCTTTATTCAATGAAGGACACTGGTCCATTTTACCCTGATTTTTTTTCGTAGGTAGGTCACCTCCCGTTCCGCCGAAAATAGTGGAAACTCGGAAAGGTGGAATGCAGAGTCGCCAGCTATCTGTAAGGGATGAGTGGGGCAAGATGGACGATTTTTACTATTTTTTTCTCGAACTTAAAAACAAGTGACTTATTGAATGAAGGACAATGGTCCATTCTGCTCCGATTTTTTTTCGTAGGTAAGTCACCTCCCGTCCCGCCGAAAATAGTGGAAACTCGGATAGGTGGAATGCAGAGTCGCCACCTATCTGTGGGGATGAGTGAGGCAAGATGGACCATTTTTACCAATTTTGTTTTCAATAGGTCCGGTTTGCCCCGGTGTTCCGTTTTGCCCCGATTTTGGTTTTCTTGTTTTCTTCGATATATATGTACGCATGCCCGTGTATACACACACGCGCGCATTCGTTATTACGCTCGTAGCTATTAAACCCGCCGGTTCATTCCCTTCACCTAGATCGCATTTATTTCTTTCACCGTTGCCTCTCGTACTCTCCTCGTCCGATAGTTCGATATATTTTTATTTCTTCCTTTCACGCGGGTATATTCAACGCTCAAATGGATTCTTGTTAAGAGGTTCGGACACGAAGAGTTTTTCATATTTTTTTGGTGTTTTTGTAATTGTATTTTATTGTTATTATTATTAATATTATTATTATATTGTAGCGAGAGTACAAAAATATACTATTGGATATCGAATTGGGCCATCAAAATAGTTCTCAACAGTTATATGTACCCCAGTTATTTTTATTTTCATGTATACATGTTTTTTCGGGCTCCCGGTCGATCGCGCACTTCATAAGGTCACGAGGTTCTTTCGGATGACACGTCAACAATTCTCCCTCAATTAAGAATCTATAATGGTTCGATAAAAATATTGATTTAAGAATACAAAAAAAATTAACTATTCTTATCGGAACCTACGGAGTGTGCTCCGTTGTCCCCCAAAAGCTCATTATCGGTTCTGGAATCGTCGGTGATGATTAAATATTCGTTGTTATTTTTTTTTATCCCATCTCGAAAGCTTATCGGACGATTTTTCACCGTCCGTCAATTCGGCAATTAAATCGGAAAGATCGAAAAGCTTAAATGGGACAAAATGAGCGATTCTTTCTTCGCTCTTAATTAAACATCGGAGTCATCCTACCGGGGTTATTGCGCAACTGCGACGTACCGCTGGTTCCACCAGGCAATGAATGGAGCGCTAATAGGCACACGAATGATCTCGTTCGGTTATTCCTCTCGTTATTTTTCCCTCGCCGATTAATGACATAACCCGCTTCCCGGTGATTTATTAACGAAAGCCTCCGGACAGCCCGCCCGTGTGCATCATTGTAGAGCTATTCGCGTGTGCGCCAGCGAGTTACGCGAGGGATCAATGCATTTTTCATTGGAGCCATTTACCTACCACTCCGATCCAGTCCAATCGGTGAAACGTACACGTACAGTTACAAAATTTCCGTTCACTCTATAAACATCCCGTCCCATCACTGTAACCAGAGAACCGTATTTTTAGCATGTTTGCGCACGGTGGAACGAGTCCTTTTGATTTCAACTGCGCGTCACAGAGTTTGTACTCGCTATATAAAAAATTTAAAAACTATTTTTTAAAATTTGATGAAAATAGATTTAAACGAAGCGAGAGTGGAGAACACCGCCTCGGGGCTGATCGATACCGATTTTCAACCTTCCGCTGTACGAATAAAAGTCATATTTTGTATTTAATTTTTTTTTTTTTATTTCGTACGATTAGTTTTGTTGTTCGTATGATTGTACACGGTAAAACGAGTCCTTTTGGTTTCAATCGCGCGACAAAGTGTTTGTACTCGTTACATAATTTTTTTTTTTTTTTTTTAATTTGACGTAAATAAATTTAAATGCAGTGAAAGTGAGGAACCCTGTGCCACGGGGCTTACCAGTACTGATTTTCATCTAAATCCGCTGTACGAAAAAAGTATGTGAAAACATTTTACTTTTTTTTTATTTTAATTTGTAGTAGATTTATTTCCATGTGTACCCTGGCGGGTTTTTACATATATCCCCTTCCCATACAAATGTGCCCCCTTAGTGATTATTCCTGTTTCCTGTAGTTAATTCCTTTTTTCCGCACTGTCTTTTGTATACCCTCTCTTCTTTCGCTTCCGTTTTCTTCTCTCACGCGACTTCTTCCCCAGTCTTACTTTCTTCACAAAAACGTCCAATCGCATCTGCCTCATCCATTTGCGAATTTTCTCCGCCGTTTTGTAGCACTCTATCGTTGCTGCTAGGTCGTAATTCCGTCCAAATTCCTGTACCAAATTTCGATCCTAAAGTTAGGAAAAAGAATTGACCAATAATAACTTTTTTTTATTATTTGGGTATAAAGATGGCGGAATTGAATTTTTGCAATAATTTATTATACATGTGTAAGTAGCGACTAAGGGTCATCAGGGACTCTCATTCCTAACGAAATCGGCATTAACCCTCTTAACCCTTACCTTCAATTTCGCCGTGCTCGCTTAATTTTCAAATTCGCAGCTATGTCGCACTTTTAATTTCTACCTCAAATTTCGATCCGAAAATTACGAAAAATCATTTAACAATAATCAACTTTAATAAATTATTTAGGTATATAGATTGAGACATTGTATTTTTAATGACTTTTTTGCACATATTGATACGAAAAGTCGATAAAAATAATTTACTTCACAGGCAAAAGCTTCAGAAGTAAGGGTCAATACACCAACATTTTTTAAAACCAATCTTAATTATTTAATTAGTAAAATAAAATAATTTACCCCATCGATCTCCCGGCAGATTTGATTTACACCCCGTCGTCGATCACAAAAGTTTGTAACAAATCCGAGCCGACAAAAAAAAATACAAATAAAGAAGAATTGACACATATATCCCCTTCCCATACAAATGTGCCCCCTTAGTGATTATTCCTGTTTCCTGTAGTTAATTCCTTTTTTCCGCACTGTCTTTTGTATACCCTCTCTTCTTTCGCTTCCGTTTTCTTCTCTCACGCGACTTCTTCCCCAGGCTTACTTACTTCACAAAAACGTCCAATCGCATCTGCCTCATCCATTTGCGAATTTTCTCCGCCGTTTTGTAGCACTCTATCGTTGCTGCTAGGTCGTAATTCCGTCCAAATTCCTGTACCGAATTTCGATCCTAAAGTTAGGAAAAAGAATTGACCAATAATAACTTTTTTTTATTATTTGGGTATAAAGATGGCGGAATTGAATTTTTGTAATAATTTATTATACATGTGTAAGTAGCGACTAAGGGTCATCAGGGACTCTCATTCCCAACGAAATCGGCATTAACCCTCTTAACCCTTACCTTCAATTTCGCCGTGCTCGCTTAATTTTCAAATTCGCAGCTATGTCGCACTTTTAATTTCTACCTCAAATTTCGATCCGAAAATTACGAAAAATCATTTAACAATAATCAACTTTAATAAATTATTTAGGTATATAGATTGAGACATTGTATTTTTAATGACTTTTTTGCACATATTGATACGAAAAGTCGATAAAAATAATTTACTTCACAGGCAAAAGCTTCAGAAGTAAGGGTCAATACACCAACATTTTTTAAAACCAATCTTAATTATTTAATTAGTAAAATAAAATAATTTACCCCATCGATCTCCCGGCAGATTTGATTTACACCCCGTCGTCGATCACAAAAGTTTGTAACAAATCCGAGCCGACAAAAAAAAATACAAATAAAGAAGAATTGACACATATATCCCCTTCCCATACAAATGTGCCCCCTTAGTGATTATTCCTATTTCCTGTAGTTAATTCCTTTTTTCCGCACTGTCTTTTGTATACCCTCTCTTCTTTCGCTTCCGTTTTCTTCTCTCACGCGACTTCTTCCCCAGGCTTACTTTCTTCACAAAAACGTCCAATCGCATCTGCCTCATCCATTTGCGAATTTTCTCCGCCGTTTTGTAGCACTCTATCGTTGCTGCTAGGTCGTAATTCCGTCCAAATTCCTGTACCAAATTTCGATCCTAAAGTTAGGAAAAAGAATTGACCAATAATAACTTTTTTTTATTATTTGGGTATAAAGATGGCGGAATTGAATTTTTGTAATAATTTATTATACATGTGTAAGTAGCGACTAAGGGTCATCAGGGACTCTCATTCCCAACGAAATCGGCATTAACCCTCTTAACCCTTACCTTCAATTTCGCCGTGCTCGCTTAATTTTCAAATTCGCAGCTATGTCGCACTTTTAATTTCTACCTCAAATTTCGATCCGAAAATTACGAAAAATCATTTATCAATAATCAACTTTTTAAAATTAGTTAGGTATATAGATTGAGACATTGTATTTTCAATGACTTTTTTGCACATATTTATACAAAAAGTCGATAAAAATAATTTACTTCAAGGGCAAAAGCTTCAGAAGTTAGGGTCAATACACCAACATTTTTTAAAACCAATCTTAATTATTTAATTAGTAAAATAAAATAATTTACCCCATCGATCTCCCGGCAGATTTGATTTACACCCCGTCGTCGATCACAAAAGTTTGTAACAAATCCGAGCCGACAAAAAAAAATACAAATAAAGAAGAATTGACACATATATCCCCTTCCCATACAAATGTGCCCCCTTAGTGATTATTCCTATTTACTGTAATTAATTCCTTTTTTCCGCACTGTCTTTTGTATACCCTCTCTTCTTTCGCTTCCGTTTTCTTCTCTCACGCGACTTCTACCCCAGGCTGACTTTCTTCACAAAAACGTCCAATCGCATCTGCCTCATCCATTTGCGAATTTTCTCCGCCGTTTTGTAGCACTCTATCGTTGCTGCTCAGTCGTAATTCCGTCCTTCCCAGTATTTTCCGTTTTCCAGCTCTCTTCTTTCCTATTCCCTTGTTATCCCTTGACCGTTACCCACTTGATCGTAAGTTTTTCCGAGAGAGCAGTTCCTGTTCTACCAGCCGTTTTTCCGACAGAACTGTACCCGGTTCCGCTACAAATTTTTCCGAGGCAACCGTTGCCAGTTCTTAACAATTTCTGGTTTTTGCTTCCTCACAGAGGAAACTTTGTTTTCGTAAAAAAAAAAATTGAGATTTTAATGTCAGAATACTTAAAATAGTCTAAAACGTCGAGAAGTATGATTTTTAGCTGGCGTCCGGATGTATGTGTGTGTGTATGTATGTGTGTGTGTATGTTTTTTTTTTTTTTTTTTTTTTAATTATAGAGCAGAGGAAAATCTTACATAAGACACCCTGATGTTCGGGTAGTGTCGGATTCTTACCGACTAAAAACCTCTACTCTCTCCCCAGCACCGTTTATCCCTCCCACGGAAACCGCCGCGAGGCATTACTTCGTGGAAGAGCGGTGTCATGCGCCGCAGCACCTGTGTGTATGTGTGTGTGTATGTGTGTGTGTATGTATGTGTATATGTGTGTGTGTATGTGTGTGTGTATGTGTGTGTGTATGTGTGTGTGTATGTGACAGAGTTGCATCGTTTAAAATTACTATAACTCGGAAATGGCTTGAGACAGCGAGTTGAAATTTGGTACAGTAGTAGAGCGATCACGTCGCTTCGTTCAGTGCTATTTTCGTGAACATTGAGGCCCAAATGGAGATTTTATGCGATTGTCAATTTTTTTGGAAATTCTCTGTGGTAGCTCTAACTTGCGTAAATTTGGAGCAATCGTCCTAAAACTACACATAAATATAGTATTTTGATCAAAGACCTTTGGTATTGAATTTGGTCAAAATCCATCAAAGTGGTAAGATTATATGGGATTTTGAGTTTTTTGAGTTTTTCGAAAAATAACTAAAAATTGTCTAATATCAGTAAACTTGGAGGTATCGATCTTAAATTTGAAACGGGAATAGACTAATACTGTACAATGTTTGGTATTAAATTTGGCGAAAATTGTTCTAATCGTTTAAGTTTTATGAGATTTAGAATTTTTTTGTTTTTTTGACGAAGTTGTATTTTTTGTCCGACACGAGTTTATGTATCAAGTGTCGCCCTAGAAGTAAAATAATTCGGAGACTCGTCATCGTTGGGGGAAAAATACATTAGACGTGTGGCTACAAAACGGTGAGTATTGGATAATTGACTTAGTAATGAAAAAAAAAAATCTTTTTCCAAAACCCTGTATTTTCGTTAATTGACGTAGGTGCACGGATCTATCAAAACGAAGACATCGGTGTATTTTTTCGCCCTGAACCTGAATCGGCCAGTCGTTTTGCATAAAAGGCAAAGACTACGTTGACGTTAAAACAAGTTGAAAATTAAATTTTTCATGTCGCTTCCTCATAAAAGTTGAAAATTGAAATTTTCATATGGCTTCCTCATATAAGTTGCAAATTGAAATTTTCATGTGGCTTTCTCATAAAAGCTGCAAATTGAAATTTTCATATGGCCTTCTCATAATGTTCCTTTATTTGCGAAGCTTCCTCTATGAGGAAGCCAACAATACAGAAAATGCTTCTTCATAGAAGAAGCTTCGCAAATAAAGGAACATTATGAGAAGGTCATATGAAAATGTCAATTTGCAACTTTTATGAGAAAGCCACATGAAAATTTCAATTTGCAACTTATATGAGGAAGCCGTATGAAAATTTCAATTTTTTAAATAAAATAACACTTCCACATGGCCTCCACTGGAGAAATATGCTACGTTCTCTCTCGTCGCCCCGCCTCTGCGTCCTGCCCGCACCGCGACTCGCCTTTCTTTCCGGGTGGTGTTTGTCGATCCTCTCCTCAACTTCCTTGACGATCCTTCTCCCTTTTTACCGACCGCCGATTCCATTTCGTTGTTGCCCTTCTTTCCGTCTTGCCACTCTTCCATGGCGGCGCCCGCGTCTGCCTCCCCTTTTCCAGCCATACTTCTTCCTGGTTTTTTCGCTAACCTCACTTTCACCACAGTTCCTGATTCCGGGCTATTTCGTCATTTTCTGAACCTTTCCTTCCGAAATTATTATCTCTAACCGTTCTTCTCTCCTTACCCTGCCCGCACCGCGACTCGCCTTTCTTTCCGGGTGGTGTTTGTCGATCCTCTCCTCAACTTCCTTGACGATCCTTCTCCCTTTTTACCGACCGCCGATTCCATTTCGTTGTTGCCCTTCTTTACGTCTTGCCACTCTTCCATGGCGGCGCCCGCGTCTGCCTCCCCTTTTCCAGCCATACTTCTTCCTGGTTTTTTCGCTAACCTCACTTTCACCACAGTTCCTGATTCCGGGCTATTTCGTCATTTTCTGAACCTTTCCTTCCGAAATTATTATCTCTAACCGTTCTTCTCTCCTTACCCTGCCCGCACCGCGACTCGCCTTTCTTTCCGGGTGGTGTTTGTCGATCCTCTCCTCAACTTCCTTGACGATCCTTCTCCCTTTTTACCGACCGCCGATTCCATTTCGTTGTTGCCCTTCTTTCCGTCTTGCCACTCTTCCATGGCGGCGCCCGCGTCTGCCTCCCCTTTTCCAGCCATACTTCTTCCTGGTTTTTCCGCTAACCTCACTTTCACCACTGTTCCTGATACCGGTCTATTTCGTCATTTTCTCCACCTTTCCTTCCGAACTTATTATCTCTAACCGTTCTTCTCTCCTTACCCTTCACTCTGCGCTATCTTTCCCTTATTTTGCTTCCACTGTTTTCTCTAAGCTCACTGTTTTTTCCGCCGCCACCCAAAACACGTCCACGCACCACCACGTCCCATGGCGTTCTCCATTATTTTTATTTGTATTTTACTCTGGTATTGTATTTCACCCGATCGGTTTTATCCAGCAAAATTTTCATGCACACCCGTGTAAATATTCTGTGCAAAGAGCCGTACGCGATAGGATATATGTAGTGTTGATACAAAGCTCCAATAAAATGTTGGGGCTTTACATCGAACCCCGACTAGGCCCAGCCAGGGCCTCCCCAGGTCCCGATTTAACGCTCCAAAATTTTTTGGCTCGTGTAAAATGTATAGAAAAAATTCGGGAACATTTTTCCGCTCCTGGAAAATGTATAGAAAGAATCCGATAAAATGTTCGTGCCTCTGTAAAATTTATAGAAAAACTTCGACAAAATTGTCCTGTAAAATTTATAGAAAAAATTCGACAAAATTACCCTGTAAAATTTATAGAAAAAATTCGACAAAATTACCCTGTAAAATTTATAGAAAAAATTCGACAAAATTGTTCTACACAATTTATAGAAAAAATTCGACCAAATTGTCCTGTAAAATGTGTGGAAAAAATTGGATAAAATTGTTATGCTCCTGCAAAATTTATAGAAAAAAATCGCTAAAATTCTTGTACCCAGACCGACGGTAATTCCTCTCTTCCGACAATCTCACTCCGCGCAGTTATTAACTACCAGTTAATGCTCATCGACCCTCTGCAATGCCAAAAAGTGATGGCGAATAAATCGCCAGTATCAAAAGAAAATTAGTTGAAGATAAATCGGTAACGATAACGAATGTCGAATTTTTGCATCGCTGAACGTGAACTATAGAATGTGAACTATGGGAAGGGGGGAGCCGGGGGGGGCTGTTATGGGCGAAACGAGAGTGTTTTTCGTAAATCGACACCGATAGCTCTGTCCCGACTCCATCGGGTTTCCCCCCTCCCCTCCATTTCCATCCCCCCCCCCCCCCCATCCTCGCCGCCCTGCCTGGGGCAACCCGAGGGTACAAGAAGAAATTCATTTATCGGTTTTCAATCGTCTCGCTAATCCGCACTCCGAGAATTGATTACCCGAAAAAAAATCTATATATATATATATATATATATATATATATATATATATATAGTGTATCGACCGATTCGAGAAAATTTCCGTGCCCTACTTTTCTCTGCGTGTCTCTGATAAAAAGCTATGAAAGGAACAAAATTTCCTTTCCGCAGTTTCATTTTATTTTCCGCCTCTTTTTTGTTTTTTCCTTTTCCTATTTTAACGGTCGATCGTATAAGGTACAAGAACTTGGTAATTGTTTTGGTGGAGGAAAAAAAAAAAAAAAAAAAAATGAGAGCGAAGCTCTCGCCATCGCGTTAGGCACGAGGCAGCCGAGGGCGGATATTGAGAGTTGCCAGCGAAGGAACCGAGGCAGGGGTTGGAAAAATCAGGGAGCAATAATGAGCCCCGGTCTCGCAGCGCGGCCCAATCGAATCGTCGACGAAAAAGTATATAAAAAAAGTAGTTCGAGCACGTTTATTCGCGTGGTCTTGAGGCAATGTTATAGAAGCTTCGCCTGAAAAATTTGCTGAACGCGCGCGGGGCTCTCGGTATAATTCCATGAAGTGGCCGTCTCGGCTTTCGCTCCGGTTTTCATCAATGTCTGACAAACTTGATAATAAGCCGCGAGCGGAGCTCGTTGATGCGGTTACTCTTTCAGATCCGAGCAGGCTCAAGGATATTTCAAACAAAAAATTGAAAAAACTTTATTAAAAACTGCAAGAATTAAAAAATAAAAAAAACTAGGCCGGGGGAAATTTTTTTATTTTCCTCTTTTTCGTGTATTTTTTTTTTTTTTTAATCTAATTTATTGTGAAGCTTGCGGTAAAATTAAGCCGCGCACGACAACTCGACTTTATGAGATGTCCGGTTAAACCGACGGTCGATTAATCCCCCCAAGGGAATCAGGGAAAATTTAATTTTCGAGTGGAAACTGGGAGGCCGGGAAGAGCAAAGGATTTAATAAAGTTTGGAGGAAAGATTTGTTTAAAAAATATATATACACCGCAAAAATAAATTGTAAATTTAATGTACTGGAACTTGAAATTTACTAACATCACTTACATTAATTGAACCTTAATGTACTTTGCTTGTAAAATAAAAGTACCAGATATTAAAATTACAAATCTTTTGCTTAAAATATACAAATATTTTTATGAAAAATACTAATTTTACTGTGAAATCGCAACGCACATGTGTTTGAAATTTCAGAAACAGTTTATGTAAAAAAGCTTCCTGTACTCTTCATTAATTTTCTGACAAAATTTTTTAACAGTGTATACTTTTGTATGTGGTCCTAACTGCTGAGCCTTTTACCCGTAAAATAAATAATTTTTATCTTATGGATTAATTCTTAATCCAATTATAGGATCGAAATTTGAGGTAGAAATTTAAATAGCGAAATAGCTATGCGATTTTGGAAATTAAGTGAGCATGGTCTTTAGGTAAGCGTGAAGTAAAGTTTGGAGGAAAGATTTGTAAAATGAACATATATTTTTGAATGTGACCCTAACTGAGCCTTTTACCCGTTAAAGAAAACCGCGCAGGACAACTGGACTTTATGAGATATCCGGTTAACCCGACTGTCGATTAATCCCCCGAGGGAATTAGGGAAAATTGAATTTTCGAATATAACTGGGAGACCGAATGGAGCAAAGGTCTCGCAGCGATGCGCGGCACAAAGCGGCATCCTAACTGTCCGGGATTCGAGGGTGGTCTTTGCTAATTCGTTTAGCCGCAGGGCGTGTCGCGAGAAATCGTACGACACATCCGGCAGACCCTCGTGGAAAATTGTTCGAGGGTAATCGTACGCACCCTCCGTTCCAACCCGTTCCCGACTGCGTGTGTGTACAAACTGTACGTGCACACGGTCATACAAAAGCCAACTCCGGCCCGACGCTCCGCCGCGCCCGGCCCAGTGCTCCGTGGCGCCCTCTGCTAATGACACGATAAACGAATATTCTCCGGGCCGTCTAAAATAATTCCGTTTTAGGGACTATATTGTAAACCAATTATTCCACCAATTCTGCCGGATGGCACCGGTAACGCCTTGCCCAATATTCGTTAATTGCTTTTCGATCGAGTCAATCGGTCACCCCTTTCGCGCCGGGACTCACGCCCGAGCGCCCGTAGAAATTATGTTACAGGACTGCGTCGAGCAATCATGCCGGATGGGATTTGTCGGTGTCAATTCTTCTTTATTTGTATTTTTTTTTTCGGCTCGGATTTGTTACAAACTTTTGTGATCGACGACGGGGTGTAAATCAAATCTGCCGGGAGATCGATGGGGTAAATTATTTTATTTTACTAATTAAATAATTAAGATTGGTTTTAAAAAATGTTGGTGTATTGACCCTAACATCTGAAGCTTTTGCCCGTGAAGTAAATTATTTTTATCGACTTTTTGTATCAATATGTGCAAAAAAGTCATTGAAAATACAATGTCTCAATCTGTATACCTAAATAATTTTGAAAAGTTGATTATTGATAAATGATTTTTCGTAATTTTCGGATCGAAATTTGAGGTAGAAATTAAAAGTGCGACATAGCTGCGAATTTGAAAATTAAGCGAGCACGGCGAAATTGAAGGTAAGGGTTAAGAGGGTAAATGCCGGTTTCGTTAGGAATGAGAGTCCCTGATGACCCTTAGTCGCTATTTACACATGTATAACAAATTATTACAAAAATTCAATTCCGCCATCTTTATACCCAAATAATAAAAAAAGTTATTATTGGTCAATTATTTTTCCTAACTTTAAATAGCGGATTAGCTAAGAATTTTGAGCTCAGACGAGTATAGTGAAATTGGAGGTAAGTGTAAAATAAAGTTTGGCGGGAAGATGTGTTAAAAAAAAAAATTGTGCGTGACCCTAATTGCTGAGCCTTTACCACGTAAAAAAATTATTTTGATCGACTGCTCGTATCAACACATGTAAAAAAATCATTAAAAAAAATCAATTCCTCAATCTTCATCCCGAAATAATAAAAACAACAAATAATAATAATAAAAACAAAGTTATTTTGGTAAATTATTTTTCCTAATTTTCAGATCGAGATTTGTTACAGGAATTCAAATAGCGGAATAGCTGCGAATTTGGAAATTAAGCGAGAATGGTGAAATTAGAGGTAAGGGTTAAGAGGGTTAATGCCGATTTCGTTGGGAATGAGAGTCCCTGATGATGCTTAGTTGCTCGGACGGACTCCGAGAAGAGGGTTGCGTAACGGCGGCGACGAGCACTCCGGAGTCACGTACGGGTAATGAGGTGATCCGGCAGAAAGAGGGTCTCCGGGGATGTTGCTCCACATATTTTGCGTCTCTGGCTTGGAAGTACCGGCTCCGATGAAAATAACAGTTACATATGTATAAGAGTCGCGGCAACCGCTGTCCCGGTAGCAAACGGTAACATCTCATATCCTGCTTCGCTGTACAATTTATCCGAGACCATCGCACAAACGTGCATCGGGGATTTGCCGAACCAGCTTAAGGGGGGGGAAACATACGAACGGGATGGAAATAAAATGCTTGTCATTCGTAGCGAGAACGACAAGCCGGAGATTCTTCGGAGCGTTAAAAAGACAGCGTAAAAAGTAAAAAAATTAATTTAAAAAAAAGTGAAACGAGAGGCGTTCTTCGTAATCCCGTTGAGCATGACGCGCAAATCCGGATGGCAGTGCATATTCGCTATCTGGAAGAAGAAAAAAAATTGACGAATAAAAATTGATGAAAAAAAATTGATGAAAAAAAATTGATGAAAAAAAATTGAAAAAAATACAAATGGAAAGAGGATTTGGGAAAATGTTTTATAAAAATTGTAGAGTCGCCATTGCGGTTGTCTTTATGCGGTGATTGATGGTTGCGAGGTGTTGAAGCCGAAGGCCGTTCGGAAGGAAATTCGGTCGCAGAATTGTTTTCTTCATTATAAACAATTTCCCGCTCGAGTTTAATGAAAAATGTCCATCGGATTCGCGGTTCGAGGGACAAAATACGTGGAAATAGGCGATCGGGCATTTTTTTGGGAGGATTCAATTTATACTCCAAAAAAAATGATGGTGGCCCTTTGTGTGGGCTTGTTTAGGATTTTCTTCGTCCTGTAGAGTCGCGAATGAAACCCGCTAAAATCCGAATGAAAGGTCGCTAAAACCCGGCCAATTAGCGTGTCCTGTGTATTTTTTTCCGTAGAACACGATCGACACCTAGGATTTTCCTGTATTCGAACGGGATGCAAAAATATCGCTATTTGAAAATACCAAAAATCGCTACTTTTTCCGAAATTCGATGCAAAAAAAATCCGCTTTGTTTTTATTAATGTTACGCGGTAAAAAAATATTTTCCAAATCAAAAAACAACAAAAAATTTATCATCCACAAACCTTCGCAATTATAATTGTTTCTCCATAATCAAAAAATATCTGTCTTTAGTAAAGATACGTTTCGTTGCCGGAATAAATGTGCAAAATTAATAAGAACAAAGTTTTCAACGCTTGCGTATCTATTTCTACGTAGCTTATCTTCAGCATTGTTGAGCGTAAAATATTTTTTTTCCAAATTGATAATAATAATAATAATAATTTATTGAGCTATTTGAACAGAAATATATTCATCGGATATTTACATTTGCACATTTGGTAACCTTACATATAATTCCTCGTATTCTAATTGATGGGGCTAATGCTTAAAATACGAAGTATTCCTGTCGCGCTCAATACACATAAAGTGATTGCAAAAGTGCCGTAAGCACTTGTCCGCAATCTAAAATTATATTAGTAGAAAAACTAAACTATATTAAACGTTTCTTTAACGAGTTGAACGGTTTGCTTTCCACACAACTTCTCTTCGGTGCATGGGGCTTAAGAGCTAATTCACCATTTCATTTAGAGCATGCCTAGGTATATTTTCCACAGTCACAGTCATTGCTTTTTTTACGCGCATAAGCAGGCAAGCTCATTAGCGAGTTTCGTGATTCTGCTATTAGATAATTAGCGACTCCTGCTGCAAAACACGAGAAACATCTACGACCGATGCTTTTGGTAAACCGTGCGATTATGCATTTATTGACGGTGTTACTTCTCATAGCTCAATCATTTCGGAATTGATTAGCAAAGGAAAGAGTATTTTCACTAATGCAGTGATTTAGCCCAGACACGTAAAACTGTTGCCTTGTGTTTAGAACATCCCATTCATCGTATAGAAGGTTTGTCGGATATTGTCTGTCTTTTCGGAGAACTACGTTAATTATCCTGTTTTGTACGGTTTGTAATGCGTTCATAATATTATCTCGCCCCCCCCCCCCCCCTCCCGGCCTATAATTCCATAGAATAATATAGATTCTACAAGCGCATAGTATACCGTGCTTAGCTGCGCTCTGTGTAATATCGGTCGGAGTTTGTAGAATATTCACTGCATGTACTTTAATTTACCTAGTACAAAATTAACATGGTATTCCCAACGGAGGTGGCTATCGATGACAATGCCAATGTATTTAACTGAGCTAACTAGTTCAATTTTCATACAGTCGCAGTCGGCGAGAGTTCCACAGTCTCTTTCATGAAAGTATATCTCGTCAAACCGAGGTAAATTATCACAATATCAACCGAAAGCCCGGGCTTGTATTTCTCACATATTTAAGGTCAGATAGTTTGCACGGAACCAGTCCCTGAGTATCGGAAATTCTCTTTGAGCTCTTCGTACAACATCTTCCCATGTTTCTCTCAAAATTATTGCAGTGTCATCCGCATAGCTTATAATCTGACTTTGAATTTCGACGCTGAAAATGTCGTTTATATTATATTATAAATAATATCGGTCCCAATACCGACCGTTGAGGTACGCGACATTGTACCGAAGCGTACAATGTGGCGTACCTCACATTCAAAGTGAGGTATGAGTTCGTGATTTAATGTGTCGAAGGCTTTTGCCAAATCCACAAACATCGCAAGAGCCGGTGTGCTACTGTCAAACGCTTCGTATACATGTGCGATAAATTTAGCTATGGCCGACCCTGTCGAAATACCCTTTTGGAAACCGAATTGCGCCTTATGTAGTAATTTTGCATGCTTCAGGTAGCTAACTATGCGAGATGTTAATCACTTTTCGAATATCTTGGATATGCTCGGCAGTAGGGAAATAGGTCTAATTTTTTAACATCGTTTCATTTCCGGATTTGAATATTGGAACGAGAACTGCCTTCTTAAAATGTCTAGGACACACACCAGTGTTGAAAGAGAGTTCATGATATGGCTGATTGGCTTCGCTATAAAGTTTACACATAGTTTAAGCAGACGCGTTGTTATCCCATCAATGCCAGGTGCTTGTTAGTTTTTAGATGATTTATATAGTTTTGAATTTCGAGTTCGTCAACATCGGTCAAAAACATGGAACTTAAAACGCGACGCATATTTGACGGATTTCGTGGTAATCAGTTAATTGAAACGCAAGAGTGGTCCCAATGTTCGCAAAATAATCATTAAAAGCATTTGCTATCTCACACTTTTCGGCGATCACTTCACCATCTTTAGTTATTTTATTTACAGACTTCTGTTTCATCTTAGGATTTATTATCTCACTCACGGCACTCCACATTTTTTTAGGGTCCCTGTTCGTGTTTGGTATTTTCGAGGCATGATAAGCAGTCTTGGCTTTATTTATCAGTGACGTCAGTCGGTTTCGATATTGCTTGAACTTTTCATTTAAGGATTCGTTTAGGAGATAGTTTTTTACTCGCTGGTAGAGAGAATCACGAAATTTTATCGATTGAATTATCCCAGAGGTAATCCAAGGCTTTTTTGATGCTGGTATTTTTATCATGTTTCTTGTGATGGCATTTCCTATATGCTCCATGAATCTTCTTACGAAGTTGGAGGCTGCGTCGTCCGCATCTGTTGATTCCAAGGTTTCCATCCACTGTTCCATCGAAATAGTGCTCACAAGCGTTGTCCGTCTTCACTTTTTCGATAAGCGCTGCTGATTTCGTGGGCAGCGTTTTGCCGGGCAGTTGCACAATACCGGCATAATGGTCCATGATGCTCGTTTCAAGTAATCCAGCTATTAAGTGTTGCAGGAGTTCTCTTGTCTTGATGAAGACATGATCGATGCACGTCCGTGTATGTCCTTGATCGCGAGTATACGAGTTTATTGCAGAGACAAATCCAAGCTCGCTAAAATTGCTTACGTATTCCACGGCAATAAGATCAGAATCCAGTATGTTAATGTTGCAGTCTCCTACAAACAATATCTCTTTAGAGTCCATAGAGCTAGAGTCCATATATGTTTTCCACAAAATCCCGTGGATCGACAGTTTGCGGACGGTAAACTGCGACGATAGTGACGGGTCCATTGCTTGTTTCAGTCTGCATTTTTATTTGCAAGACATTTATCTGATCAACTTTATCAACTTTGTGCGCTACCAGTGTCGAGCTGCGTATGGAGACGACCACTTCGTCGTTCTGGTTGACTCTTCCGTTGTTGTAGAGTGTCATATATCGTTCAATCTGATAAAATCTTCTGTCTGCGATGTTCCAAGTCTCTGAACAGACTACAACATCAAACCTGTTCTGATACATCTCCAGGAGGACGAGTAGTTCTTCAAAGTGCTTGTTTAAGCTTCCGATATGAATATGGATAACAGTTATTTGATTGCTTTTAGAGATGTTTTTCCACTCGTTCTTCGTGGTTTTTAAAACGCAAGGTGTTTACGTTGTATTCCTCAAAATCCGTCGCAAGGTTGAACGTGCTGTACTTATCCGGAGATTATATTTCTTGATGGGTAGTTCGTTTTGGAGATCGAATACACCTTGCCGGATAGAACTACACTCGTTTTCCGCATTCGCAGCATGTGAGGTCTTCCTGTTTGATTTAAACTTCTGATTCGCTCTATCACAGTTGATGCACTTGTGTTCCTGCCTTTGGTCCTTTTTATCACAGCTTTTCGTCTCGTGGTTGCCGGCACAGTACTGGCAGGCAACCTCGGCGGTACACTTCTTGATCCCATGACCATACCCACAGCAACGAAGGCATCTTTTCAGGTTTAGCGTGTCGTAGACTGGCCAGTATTGCCAATACCGCCATTACAGTATATAGATAATTATAATTATATATTGGGTATTGTGAGGTTACACCGATCCCCTAAGGGTTACGGGTTCCTTCACTTCTCTCTTTCCTCCTTCCTTATCCGTCGTCACCGGTTCGATTCTTGGGTCCGGAGCTTCGTCGCGCCTCGTCAGGTGTCCGTAGTCTCGGACATACGGGTATAGTCGTAGTTCGTACGTCCTCGCTCCGGAGCTACGTCCTCGTCCGTTTTCCTTTCACCCACGGGACTTCAGTCTCGGGAATCGAACCCGTGACACTTTCCAGCCTTTTGGTTTCCCGTACCGAGGCACTGGTTTCCTCTAGACCTACTTATTATAGTGGGTTCCGAACCACTTTTTCGCAGAAAAAACACCACAAAAAATTATTGGTGCTTGCCGGGAATCGAACCCGGGCCTACTGCGTGTGAGTCGCGCTCCGATCCACTCGGCCACGCTCACCCTTAATTATAATTATATATAATTTATAATTATATTATATATATATCATTTATAATTTTTTTAAATTTAATTGATTTAATTAATAAATTCTTATTTTTTTCCGTAATTAAAAAAATATTCGCTTTTTGTAATTAATAATTAAATACGTTTTGGAAACTAGAGACTATTAACTTGACATTGCTTTCAGTTATTTTCACAAAAAATGTGTTCTTGACCAATCAATAACACTTACCTTACATGAAAACATGAACCCCCCCCCCCCCCCCCCCCCCCCAAAAAAAAGGAAATGAAACCTATCGTCAGATTACACCGATCAAAGTGTATCAAATTTCCCATCGACTTAGCCATTCGTCTCGTACGTAGCTTTTACCGGCGCTTACACGGGCGGCTGTAACGGCTCAGACAAGTGAAATATCCTCGAGGCTTTGGCGCCCCCGAAACTCCCCCGGCGTCGACGGATACAAATGCGTGCTCCGAATATTATTACCCCGGGACGGAATACCGCGTGTAAGCTCGAGCGGGGCAGGAACCGTGGGATAAAGAGCCTTCGAAGAAAAATCGTCCTTTATCCGACGGCCCGACTTTGACCGCACACCTCCCGAGTGCTCCGTCCCGCATGCGAGGGAAAAACGGATCGGAAGAAAAAGAAGAGGAAGAGGAAAACGAGCGACTATGAGGGCGAGAGCGGGGCGCGCGCGCGAGGGGTCGAGAGGGAGGGTAGAAACAGGGCAAAGGGGAGGAAAATAGGAACGCGAGGCGGGAGCTCCTTCGAGGGAAGTTTCTCGACGAGGAAAACTTTTGAGCGGAGGCCTCGTAGCGCCTTTCAAGAAAGTTGGAAAATTTTCCGTCCCGCTCCTTTCTGTGCCTCGTCTCTCTTTCAAAGCCCCCTCCCCTCCCCCCCCCCCCCTTTCGACCCGACCCCTTTCCATAACCTTTCTTTATCCGGCTACCTTACCCGCTTTGTTCTCGTCGATTGGTGACCGAGCCGGCTATTCAATAAACTCGAATGTTCCGAACATTTTTTTGCTCGCTCAACTCCGTCCTCTTCGTTTAACCGCGATAGTTATCGACAATGAGGAACAAAGTCGAAACAACTTTCCGCGAAGAAGTCCGCGCATGAGAAAAGACGGAGGGAAAAGTGACGATAGATTTTGTGATTTTTCGAAATTATTTTTATTATTTATTTTTATTTATTTTATTTATTCATTTACGGGACGAACCTTTTGACATAAAAATTTTTTTTACAATTCAGATAAAATTTCAAAGATATAGCACGTAACACGTGTAACAATATATAATTTACAAACATTCATTACAATTCATTCTTTTACATTATTGATATTTTTTATACACTTTGTTTCGAGATCACAGTATGACTATGAATATGATTTCGAGTAGAGTAAAAACATTTATTCATTCATATCTCAGGACTTTTATTCCAAGCTGCGTGTTGTACGACGTTTCTGGACCAGCAAGTAAACGTGACAAGTCGAGCCTATTTGCCACACTTTTGAGTCGATAATGGGCCGACCTTTCCGTTAATTTAGTTCGTTTAATTAGACTTAAAAAAAATTCGTATGAAATTTAATGTAACGGACTTTGGAAGTTTTTATGTAAAAACTGATGTTAAATTTCATGTACAATTGTGATCAAAAGTAATTTTCAGTGTATTAACAACATTGGAAATACTTTGTTTTTAATCATTTACTTTGATTTCAATGAAAAGGTATATTAATTTTTCATCACAATTGTACATTAAATTTCGAGTGCCAGTTTTTGCATAAAAAATTCCTTTCCGGCACATCAAATTTACAATTTTTGTTTCACAGTGTATTATGTTTATTGTTACTATGTCTGGGTGTGAACAGTTCGTGTTGGACGAGTGGATTTATAGTGGTCACAAATTATTAACCTAATCGAATGGTGACCGAGCCGTTTATTCAATAAACTCGACCGTTCCCAAATTTTTTTTGCTCGTTGAACTTCGTCCTCTTTGTTTAACCGCGATAGTTATCGACAATGAGGAACAAAGTCGAAACAACTTTCCACGAAGAAGCGCAGGCATGATAAAAGGTGGAGGGAAAATTGGCAATAGATTTTAAATTCTTGTTATTTTATTATTTTGTTATTATTATTATGGATGCGAATGGTTCGTATTGGACCGGATGGACTTATGAGAATCGAAAATTGTTGACGTAATCTGATGGTGACCGAGCGAGCTATTTCATTAACTCGAAGGTTCCGGACATTTAATTCCTTGTTTTTGCTCGCTCAATTTTGTCCTCTTCGTTTAACCGCGATAGTTATCATGAAAAAAGGCGGAGAAAATTGTCGATAGATTTTGTAATTTTTTTGAATCATTTTATTATTTTATTATGATGTTTATTCCCATGTACGAATATCAGAATGGCACAGTTCTGGCCTAGTACTGGTGCCGGAGCTACCAGTACTGGCAGACAATCAAGGCCCAGTACAAATCCAATGCAGAATCAGTACTGGGCCGATATTGAAATGATCACACCTGCCCAGTGCTGGTTGTCGGTGTCAAGCCAGTACCGCGTGCCAATGTTCAGCCACTGTTCAAAATTGATAGTAATAAACAGTAAAAATGAATGTTTTTATCGTCTGACTGTTTGTTTAACGCGTTTCTCTGATCGTAGTTTACTGTATAGTTATTATTTTACGCTTATAGGCTGGAAATCTCGGAATAAATTTTTCGACCGGAGATCGGATTCGAACCTGCGACCCTACAATTACTAGTCCTAAATCGTACCTATTTGGCTATGCTAATGTTGAAGAACAACGTTTCGAAACTTGTACATCAGTTGAGCGAACGCTTGCATATTGTCACACTAACTTCACACGATCGAATAGTCATAAAATGCATCAATATTTATTCTTCAGTCACTGAGTTCTATATAAAATTTACTTGTAATTTATCTTTTTCATACTTCGATATTATTGAGAAAGCGTTGGTTGAACTCTGGCAACCAGTACATGCCCAGTACTACGACGGATACAAAATTTGGTATAAAAAAGGATTTGATCTAATACGGTCTATTAGCGATGGCCAACTCTTGGTGAAGTTGTTCATCAGCACTAGGCCCTGGTCGTTAAACAAGACTTGGCAACAAGGGCTGTTCTAGTATTGGGACCGTATTGCCGGCTCGGAACTTTGTCCAGTACTGGCAATCAAGGTTGGCCCATTCTTGGTGAAGTTTTTCATCTGTACGAGGACAGAGCCGGCAATTAAGACTCAGCAACTGTAACTGTCCCAGTTCTGGGCCATATTAGCAGCTCTGGACTTGGCCCCGTACTGGCAAGCTGCATAGGCCCATTACTGATAATATTGTTTGCCAATACTGTCCGAGAATAGGCAAACGAGACTTGCCAATCGGTCCTATCCCAGTTCTGGGCCGTTTTTATAACTCCGGCACCGTACAGATATTCGCACATGGGTTGTTACTATGGCCTGGTGTGAACGATTCGTGTTTGACAAGATGGATTTATAAACGATAGTTATCGACAATGAGAAACAAAGCCGAAACGACTTTCCACAAACGAGACCAGACATAGGAAAAGGTGGAGAGAAGGTTGTCGATAGATCTTCAATTTTATCGAATTATTATTGTTATAATTAATATATATAGCATATATATATATATTAATTATATATATATATATATTAATTATATATATAGCATATATATATATATATTAATTATATATATATATTATATTATATATATATATATATATTATAGTTATTATGATGTTATTATAGTTATGGCCGGATGTGAGCGGTTCGTGTTGGACGGGACGGATTTACAATGATCACAAATTATTGACGTTATCTAATGGCGCTGCGTGGCAATTTAGCAAGTCGAGGCCTCGGCGCCGAGGCCGAGGAGCACATTTTACTCCGAAATTCGTCTGGGTATTGAATAATCCATAAATCTTGGTGGTTAATAATTTAGGCGGGCTGGAGCAGTTAAAATTTGTTCGATATCCGAGGACGAAGAAAAAATAGTGAAGCTCTGACCTAAATTCAACCGGAAGGGTGAGAAACATCGGATGGGTTTAAACACTTCACAGAGGCGAAAATGAAGAAGCGAATAATGCAAGGATTGACGCGCTCGGGGAGAGCTATGGAAACGTGACCGGAGCGAGGAAGCGGGCGAAGCTCTTTGTCGGCTCTTCCAGCTTTCAGCTTATGACGTACCTTCGTTCCTTTGTAGCGCTTCCGGCTTTGAAAATTCAAGAAAGAAGATACGGAAAAAAAATTAAAAAAAAAGAGGAAGGAAACAAAGTATATTCAAAAATTCCTGGAAACTGGCGAACGCGGCAAAAATTTTCCTCTCTGGACGGTGGAAAAATCGTAAATAAAGTTTGGTAACACCGGACCGGCTGGCGCTGGAACGCGGTGGGTGTGCGATTGTTACATACGTTGCGCTGATCGTTGCACTTTCATTTCCCATTCCGAGAGCATCGAACAATCGATCGGGGAGGCGCGAGAGGAAGAGGGAGAAACACGGACTGCGGGCACGCCGCTCGTCGATGGTCCACACCGCAGCATCAGCAGCGGCAGCATCGCCTCTCTCCGGTCTCCTCTCTCGTTCGTGACGCTCAATCTCCCGCGCGCAATATGTACTTTTCTTCCAAGTGGACAACGGAGTGGTTTTTTTTTTTTTTTTTTTTTTTTTTTTTTTTTTTTTTTTTTTTCTGGCGGTCGCTTCGCCGGACGGGGTGTTTTCTACTATGAAAACGAGCAAGCCGAGCCCCGGAGCTCTCGACGTTCCAATTTATTTACTCCAATTGAAATTCTTTAAAATTAGAATAAAAAATCAAAAATTTCGCTTTCGGGTAAACGAAGGGAAATCGATGAATCTGCCGAGATGTAATTTTGGGACGGGTTGAAGGGGCGAGGTGGGGCGATGTGAAACATGTTGACCGGCTCGCGGCGAAAAAGTTACGAGTAAATGAATGTAGCGATGGTTCTTTCGGAATGATGAGAAAGAATGGTGATGAAAAAAATTAATGAAACTTGCATCTCTGAAGCCGTCGAGAATAACCTGGATGCTTTTTGGTTGATCCAATGTTGGGAGGAAATATAATAAAACTTTCGGTTTAGACTAAAAAGGCGTTTAAAAAAATTGCGTTTATAGTATTACCTTAATGGTAAAGGAGAGTGGGGCAAAACGGGTACCTCCCTTTTTAATCGAACCTCTCGTTTCTCCAAATCCTGCCAAAAACCGATGGAAAGTAGTCAATTTTTTACTCCGTTCGCTTGTTCTCCACTCGGCAGAGCAAAATGAGCCCCCGGGGCGAAACGGACCACTCCCACCCAAGATACAAAACCCATATTTATCTCTCCCAGTATTATCGTCATCATAAAACCATCCCCCTCCAAAAATCCTCAAGAATACACGCGAACTCGAAAGCATGCCATTTTACCACGCAGTCCATATTTATCCCGCCGAATACTATCCCCATCTTAAAACCATCACCCTTCTACTCAAAGAGCAAAATGAACCCCCCAGGCAAAACCCTTTTCTATGTCCCCCAAAAAAAAATCTATAGAAGCCGTTCATTTTATCTCGCGGCCCATATTTATCCCTCCAAATACTATCTCCATTGTGAGACCATCCCCCTCCTGCTCAAAGAGCAAAATGAACCTCCGGGGCAAAACGGACTACCCCCACTCAAGATACAAAACCCTCTTCCACGCCCCCAAAAAAGAACTATAAAAGCACTCGATTTTACCTCGCAGTCCATATTTATCACTTCCAGTATTATTATCCCGCAACCCCCTCCAAAATCTCCGAGAATACACACGAGCTCAAAGATTATTAAGGAAGTTGGAGCGCCTCACACTAGTCTAATTAAAAAAGCTAAATTTTTTAAGTCGTTTATACAAACTTTTAGGCGTCTATTGATTATAGTGGATGATTATTTGTATTACAGCCATGTCCTTAATCTAGAAAAAAATTTATTGCAATGGATTTCTAAAAATATTGTATGTGTATGTATTGTTTATTTCTTCAAACGGGGTACATAGTTGCGCATATAGCAAGTTTTTCCAAAGGATTTCCAAAAATATTAACAGGTTTGTGCTCATTTTCGGAAAGGTACATATTCGTTCAGTTTTTTTCAAAGCATAATCCATAATTTTTTATCAATTTTGATATATTATGGTTTCTTCTCTTCCTTGGAAGTTGCTCTACGAATTCACCGTCTAGATATTCAATAATATTTTCCGTTAAAAAATGACAGCCTTTTTTCCATCCATCGACGAAATTCATTCACAAAGAACCAGCTGTAATTTTCAAATGGAAAATACTATCCAATATCTAGACGGTGAATTCGTAGAGCATCGTTCAAGGAAGAGAATGAACCATAATACATCAAAATCGAGCTAAAATTACGGATTATTCTTTGAAAAAACTGAACGAATATGTACCTTTTCGAAAATTAGCAAAAAAAATCAGTTATATATTTTTGCCAAATCTATAACAATTAATCTTTTTCTACGTTAAGGGCATCGGCTCTAATGCAAATAACCATCCAACATAATCAATAGACACCTAAAAGTTTGTATAAACGACTTTAAAATTATAGCACTCATTTGACTAGCCTGAAGCGCCCCAACTTCCTACAATCCTCAATTCCCGAAAAAAAAACACTCAGTCCCCCGAAAAAAAAAAAAAAAAAAATGATCCCTCGTTAAAAAAATAAAAATGATCTCTCGTTAAAAAAAATAAAATGATTCCTCGTTAAAAAAAAATAAAATGATTCCTCGTTAAAAAAAAATAAAATGATTCTTCGTTAAAAAAAAAAAAAATGATTCTTCGTTAAAAAAAAATAAAATGATTCCTCGTTAAAAAAAACTAAAATGATTCCTCGTTAAAAAAAAAAAAAAAATGATTCCTCGTTAAAAAAAAAAAAATGATTCCTCGTTAAAAAAACTAAAATGATTCCTCGTTAAAAAAAAAATAAAATGATTCCTCGTTAAAAAAAAAATAAAATGATTCCTCGTTAAAAAAAAATAAAATAAAATGATTCCTCGTTAAAAAAAAATAAAATGATCCCTCGTTAAAAACCGTAAATGATCTCGTCCGTGACTGCGCGAGAAATGGCACAAAAGCCTAGTTCTACGGCGGGTGTTGCGATCGCCTCGCTCAAGAGGATAATGCGTCTCCGTTCCGACGATCCCAACTATTTATAGTACGTCTCCCGCGCGGCTCGTTATATCTATAGAAATTCATCGGTAGCTTGTATGTATCGCGCGCGCGGCGCTGCGACGCAAAAAGTAATACGGATGAGATAGGTGTCGCAACGAACAGGCAGCTTGGTCTCCGGGCCGGAGCGATCCGCTCGCTCCTCCGGAGAGATCGATGTACCTCCGTTAAATTAGATCACATGAAGAGGCCTCCGCGGATTGCATAAGTGTATCGCACAAGAGCCACCGCGGAACGAGGAGGAACGAGAATAAGAGAGTTCATCTCCGCAGGCACGAGTGTTACACATATAATGTAACTGCAGCAATAACGTACGTACAATTTCGTACGTGCTCGTCACGCGCCGTCCCTAACACCGGACGCTTTTTTTTTTTAACTGCTCCGAAATATGCGCTCCGGTAATAATGATTATAATTGCAATAACGATCGATGATTAATCGTCGGGACGTCGTCACTCGTAGCCGGAGAGAAAATTACGAAATGGTCCCGGAGCTCGAGCCATCATAATGGCAACCGGTGACAAAGAATAGCACGAGCTGCGGTGAGGATCGGAGCGTACCGGAAGTGTGCGGCGCGGAGCCCATGGGAACGGTGGCCTCGTTTTCTCGGATTACTGCAGACTATATTATTCGCAATTTTATGTTCTGACGTTACATCGACAATTTATTGCTTACTGTTACGTATTATTATTATTATCGTTATATATAATATCAATCGCTGATGTTATATACGCCAATTATATCGCCCCAAAATTGAATTATCGCAAGATATATTATTTGCAATTTTATATTGTGTTTTATATTAATAATTGTTTATTTATTGTGAAATATTAATGTTATTACATGTCATATTGATAGAAGATAATCGGTATTATATATAATCATTCGTGACAATAAAAATGATATATTTTATATATTACAAGTATATTTTTTATATCGCCCCAAATTAAATTGTTGCAACCTATCTTATTTGTAATTTTATATTGCCTCATTATATCGATAATTCATTATGTATTATTATATATAATATTAATATATGTGTGGGAAGAGAGCGGGTCTAAGAATTCTGTTTTTTTTTTTTTTTTTTTTTTTTTTTTTTTTTTTTTTTTTTTTTTTGCTATATGTAAGATATTGTAAAAGGCAACTGAAGCTATACAATGGAAATAAATACTACTACTACTACTACTATATAATATTAATATAAGACCATCAATATTGTATACAACAATTTGTAGCAATAAAAATTATAATTATTAAAAAAATATATTTAGTATATAGCGGCAAATTACGTAATGGTCGATGAGTAATACGTGAGGGGTTTCGTGGAAGGTATTATCATCCGGTTATACGTGGGATCGTTACGACGCGATCGATTCCGACGAAATTTGCATCGAGCCGCGGCTCGATCGCATGCGAGGATATCCAATCTATAAGGACACTAACTTATTAGTTTACTCTCTGCATATCGACGATTATTATTATAGCCGAGTTTATTTTGTCCATCTCCGCGCGCATAGAAAGCCCGGAGTCTCGATAAAGTGTTTCTGACGCAATTCGCAAGCAACAGCCGAGAGACACAAATGCACATCGCATCCTGAGCCTATATCTGCGGGGGGAGGGGGGGGGGGGGGGGGGGGGCGATCACACAGAGCGTCCCACGTTGCACTGACGTTGCATCCGATGGTGTTCAGAGATTGCACAAAGTCTGCTCTCGCATGCAAGAGACGAGATGAGGCGTTGATGGTTTTTTAAAAATATTTTTAAAAATAATTTTTTCATCACTTCGACGTCGCGAGAAAGAAAAATTTCTATGTAAAATATATCCGCACTTGGCAGGGCTTACGGGAAAGATCCCAAGTGCAATGGATTTTGTCTTGAATCGAACTCGAGAAAAAAAAAATAATCCGTAATTTTTCGACCGATTTATCACACGCCAAAAATCGATTTAAAATATTTTTTTTTAATGATCCGCGAATCTTTGAACAATTTTCATTTCTTATCAAATTTTTTTATTATTTTTTTTTTTTTATCCCGTTTACCGAGATGATGGGATCGGAGAGCTCTTTTACCTCAAGAATCTCCCCCCCCCCCCCCCCCCCTCCCCCTCTCCGCCCCGGTTCTTGTTTCGTCAATCTTGAAACGAAAAAGCTTAGCGCCTTCGCGGTAATCGGATCTCCTCTCCTCTCGTCATCCTTTGAGGACGACACACGATGTTATCGTAATACGAAAGGAAAACGAGGTTGCGATCGCAACGGCGCGCGGTGTGTGTACCACGCCGTTTTTAAGATGCAAATTAGCCGGATAGGTTGGAAAGAAAGAACGCAGACCGAGTGCCTCTCAGACCATCGCCTTTCTATCCGACTCGAGAGCACAGCCTCTTTTCCGTATAATGCAGAAGCGATTTTTATTTTTTATTTTTTGTTATTCGAGAGCGAAACGGCGAGTGTCTTGTTTATCCTCGGGGAAGTTACACTCGCACCCTGGAGCAACAGCTCGTCTCGGGGGAGAAAGAGATTTCTCCTCGAACGATATAACGAGTGCATCACCGGTGTATCTCGGGTCGAACAACAAGACGAATTAGCAAGAAAAAATAAAATATATCCCGTTACATCCGATGCAATTCAGAGATTGCACAAAGTCCGATCTCGCGTGCGAGAGATAAGGAGGTCATATTTTTCTTTTTTTTTTTTTTTTTAACCATTGCCTACTTGTTCCTCTTTATCAGAAATGAATGAAAAACCTTAAAAAAGAATTACCTCCGAATTCGAAGGTAGACGAAAATGAAATATGAGTTTCTGTTGTCAGAAGCGCTGGGCTGTGATCCAAAATTACCATTGAAATAAAATGTCTCGGGGCGAGGAAAAGAAGGATTTGCTACAATCAAAAAAATATTTCGTTTCATCCGATGCAACTCAGAGATCGCACAAAGTCCGCTCTCATATGCAAGAGATGAGGAGTTGATATATATATGTTTTTTTTTTTCAATTTTTAAGCCATTGCCTACTTGTTCCTCTTTATCAGAAACTAATAAAAAACCTAAAAAAAGAATCACCTCCGAATTCGAAGGGAGACAAAAACCGCATATAAGTTTCTGTCGTCAGAAGCGCTGGGCTCTGAGACCCAAAATTGCCATTAAAATAAGATAAAATGTCTCGGGTCGAACAAAAGAAGAATTTGCTAAAAATAAAAAACTATCAACTTACATCCGATGCAATTCAGACATTGCACAGATTATTATAATTATTTTTAAGCCATTGCCTAGGGGAGAGCGGGGCAAAATGGGACAGTGGGGCAAAACGGGACAGTGAGGGCAAAACTCAATGTTCCAATAAATTTTGGATGCCCCATTTTGTCCCAACGATACACCCGGACTGTCAACACCGTTTTGCCCCACGGACCACCATCGCCACCATCCAAAAGTTATTGGAAAATTGTGTTTTGTCTCATTATCCCGTTTTGCCCCGCTGTACCATTTTGCCCCGCTCTCCT
Organism: Exephanes ischioxanthus; assembly: GCA_958510785.1. NCBI lineage: Eukaryota > Metazoa > Arthropoda > Insecta > Hymenoptera > Ichneumonidae > Exephanes > Exephanes ischioxanthus. Next base: position 4,452,074 of record OY294018.1, on the reverse strand, counting down.
CTATTCGTTCCTCTTTATCAGAAACTAATAAAAAAACCCAAAAAAAGAATCACCTCCGAATTCGAAGGGAAACAAAAACCGCATCTAAGTTTCTGTCGTCAGAAGCGCTGGGCTCTGAGACCCAAAATTGCCATTAAAATAAGATAAAATGCCTCGGGTCGAACAAAAGAAGAATTTGCTAAAAATAAAAAACTATCAACTTACATCCGATGCAATTCAGACATTGCACAGATTATTATAATTATTTTTAAGCCATTGCCTATTCGTTCCTCTTTATCAGAAACTAATAAAAAACCTAAAAAAAGAATCACCTCCGAATTCGAAGGGAGACAAAAACCGCATATAAGTTTCTGTCGTCAGAAGCGCTGGGCTCTGAGACCCAAAATTGCCATCAAAATAAGATAAAATGCCTCGGGTCGAACAAAAGAAGAATTTGCTAAAAATAAAAAACTATCAACTTACATCCGATGCAATACAGACATTGCACAGATTATTATAATTATTTTTAAGCCATTGCCCATTCGTTCCTCTTTATCAGAAACTAATAAAAAAACCTAAAAAAAGAATCACCTCCGAATTCGAAGGGAGACAAAAATAAGATAAAATGCCTCGGGTCGAACAAAAGAAGAATTTTCTAAAAATAAAAAACTATCAACTTACATCCGATGCAATACAGACATTGCACAGATTATTATAATTATTTTTAAGCCATTGCCTATTCGTTCCTCTTTATCAGAAACTAATAAAAAACCCAAAAAAAGAATCACCTCCGAATTCGAAGGGAGACAAAAACCGCATATAAGTTTCTGTCGTCAGAAGCGCTGGGCTCTGAGACCCAAAATTGCCATTAAAATAAGATAAAATGCCTCGGGTCGAACAAAAGAAGAATTTTCTAAAAATAAAAAACTATCAACTTACATCCCATGCAATTCAGACATTGCACAGATTATTATAATTATTTTTAAGCCATTGCCTATTCGTTCCTCTTTATCAGAAACTAATAAAAAACCTAAAAAAAGAATCACCTCCGAATTCGAAGGGAGACAAAAACCGCATATAAGTTTCTGTCGTCAGAAGCGCTGGGCTCTGAGATCCAAAATTGCCATTAAAATAAGATAAAATGCCTCGGGTCGAACTAAAGAAGAATTTGCTAAAAATAAAAAACTATCAACTTACATCCCATGCAATTCAGACATTGCACAGATTATTATAATTATTTTTAAGCCATTGCCTATTCGTTCCTCTTTATCAGAAACTAATAAAAAACCTAAAAAAAGAATCACCTCCGAATTCGAAGGGAGACAAAAACCACATATAAGTTTCTGTCGTCAGAAACGCTGGGTTCCGTGTCCCAAAATTGCCATTAAAATAAAAATCGAAGTCTCACCTTGTCCCCGATCTCTTCCCCCTCCACTCCGATCTCCAGCCGATCATCCCTCAGAAATCGATAAACAAGAACAAAGTATAAAAAAAAAATCCAAACCCAACTTTCCATCGCCACGGACAATTTTCCATCTCCGATCACATGACCAGAACCGCGCGCCAATAACTGTAAGGAAACCTGACGAAAGATTGAAGTTCTCGATCAAACGTCGAATCGCTCCAGAACGCGCATATCGGCGTTCCTGCACGCATCCCTCGCCATCGATCGCTCCTCGCGCGCACACACATTCCATAAAAAGCAAAATAAAAAAGAGCCATCGTTCCTATAATCGAATATACCCGAGTACTTTACGGGCGCTCGGTCTTGCGAAAGTGGATTCGCAACACATCTCTCCTCGCGATGGTGGTTCGCCTGGCTACGTTGAGTTTGTTACACTCGATCTCCGCGCTCGCGGTAGTCTTGAGGGTTTTCTCGGCTATGTTCATAGATCTACACATGGACCGGCTAAACCGATCGCTCTTTCCAGGCATCGCCGTTTCCCGCGCGGCCGTCCCGTCCCGCGGTAGTTTCTGACTCGTGCGGGGGATCTCGGCCGTATTCCACCGGGCCGGAGCCGGGCCGGCGTCAGGCGGATGCGCTCGAGAAGGAGGATGATGCGGAATGATGCCGCGGCGAGAATCGGTCCCTGCCGGATGGTAAATCGGAGCAGGCAGAGGTAAATCGTAGTCGAGCATGAAGACACACACATGCACGCGGCAGACAGCCTCATTGGAAGAGACATCCAGCACGAACCGCGTTCGCTGTCTGGAGAGAGACTCGTTATCTGGAGGATGCTACTCCTATTCTCGCGGCTCGAGAGCGGACCGGGTATGTTACGAACGGGTGCGCGGGGTGTTCGGGGGCTGTCCCGAGGTTTCCATGAAGAGGATACTGAAAAAGAGGGGGGGGGGGGGGGGGGGGGGACGACCGACGTCACCGATACCAGGATTCGCGACTGTGACACGCTCGCTGGTGTTATTCACGGATAAATCTTTTCCTTTTTTTACTCTTTCCCCCCCATCGGTTGCGCTAAATCCATGATTCAGAATCTCGCTGGCGAGGCTCCGTCTCGGATCTGCGGGACGCAATGGTCCCGAGTGCGAGAACCGTGTGTACGTCGGGCAAACAGCAGGTTTCGCGGGAATATATAAAGCGGATTAGAGGGTTCGAGGTTTGTCATTCGCGGCGAGCCACTCCAGCAGCGAGCTGCCCGGTGGATAGAGGGATCGGAAGGATCGAGAGTGTTGGTTTTTTTTACGGAGGGTTGAGAGACATCGGGTCGGGATACCACGTGCGGGACAGTGAGAAGGATCTGCGAAAATCATCGGGATACTGTTTGCCTATAGGCGGTTTTGCATTCGAGAAAAGTTGATCATGTTCAAAGTGAGTTTGTAACGATTGATTGATTTTTTTTTAAATCTATATGTATATGGGGTAAAAGGGGTGAATATGGACTGGGAAATACGTAATTGGGTTCCGTGCTGATCGAGCTAGGCCATATTCACCACTTTTACTGTACACATATAATATATATAGGGTAATAGTGGAGAACATGGTCCATTTCACCCTATATAATAAATATAGGATAAAAGTGGTAAACATGGTCCATATTCACCCTCTATACAGACACAGGGTAAAAGTGGTAAACATGGTCCATATTCACCCTCTATACAAACACAGGGTAAAAGTGGTAAACATGGTCCATATTCACCCTCTATACAAACACAGGGTAAAAGTGGTAAACATGATCCATATTCACCCTCTATACAAACACAGGGTAAAAGTGGTAAACATGGTCCATATTCACCCTCTATACAAACACAGGGTAAAGGTGGTAAACATGTTCCATATTCACCCTATATACAAATATAGGGTAAAAGTGGTAACTATTGATTGGTCCATATATCGTTTGTTTGCCACCTGCTAATCAGAGTGGGATAATCCTTGGACTAAAGCAACGTTGATTTCCCAGTTATTACTAGGAACGACGGTGCTCGTTGCGGTTCTGGCGAGGCCGGAGCCACCGGTGAACTCTTACCTACCGCCGGGTCGCGGTGGGCCGGGGGGCGCAGGCAACGGCGGGGGTGGAGGACCCTCCTCCCAGTACGGACCGCCGGGATTTTCGGGAGGTTCGCCGATCGGCTCGGCTCCCCGTGGAAACGGCGGTGGTTCCGGTTCGAGGGGTGGTTTCGGCAACGGCGGGGGCAACGGGAACGCGGCCAGGCCTTCCGACAGTTACGGACCACCAAATTCCGGTGGTAACTCCGGATTCGGTGGTGGTAACGGGGGTGGAAGGCCGTCGAGCAGCTACGGTGCGCCGGACAGAGGCAGTTCCGGAGGTGGGCAAGGAGGATTTGGAAACAATGGAGCTTCCGGTGGACGCCCGTCGGACTCTTACGGCGCTCCGGGAGGTGGTTTTGGGAACGGCGGGTCCGGAGGGGCACCTGGAAATGGTTTCGGTGGACAGCCGCCTTCAAACAGCTACGGGCCACCTGGAGCGGGTGGGCAGGGAGGAAACGGTGGACGGGGCGGAAACGGGGGCGGCAGGCCATCGAGCAGCTACGGGGCACCCGGTAATGGAAATGGGCAAGGGGGCCAAGGGGGCAATGGGGGTGGCAGGCCATCGAGCAGCTACGGGGCGCCCGGCAATGGAAATGGGCAAGGGGGCCAAGGGGGCAATGGGGGTGGCAGGCCTTCCAGCAGCTACGGAGCTCCTGGCAATGGAAATGGACAGGGGGGCCAGGGGGGCAATGGGGGTGGCAGGCCTTCCAGCAGCTACGGGGCACCTGGTAATGGAAATGGTCAAGGAGGGCAGGGAGGCAATGGTGGCGGTAGGCCTTCTAGTAGCTACGGAGCTCCTGGCAACGGAAACGGACAGGGAGGTCAGGGAGGCAATGGGGGCGGCAGGCCTTCCGGTAGTTACGGGGCACCTGGCAACGGAAACGGATTCGGTGGAGGAAACAGTGGTGGAAATAACGGAGGAGGCGGCGCACCGTCGAGCAGCTATGGACCACCTGCAGCTGGGTCACCTGGAAACAACGGACAGGGCGGCGGAGCTGGATATCCGTCCGGTGGACCAGGAGGCAATGGAGGCTCCGAGGGCTACGGAAGCGGAGGACCCGGAGGCCAGGAAGAGAGCACGGTGAGAAATCAATGTTTTCTTGTTTTGCAACATCTTCTGCACAACATAGTCCTAAAGCCATATTTATAGCACCAGCTAACAACTTGTTACCGACGCTAATGATCTCTTCCCACTCAAAGAACTCAAGCACACTCGAGCAATGGTGATTGCAGTCTTCCATTTTGCCCATTGAAACAACTTCCTCAACCATTATTCTTTCGCGCGCTCTAAAACCACCAATAGACACCTAGCAAAAGAGGAAGAATACTCGAAAGAAGCATATTTTCTAAATCCAGGAACCAGCGAAGTACGAGTTCAATTACGAGGTGAAGGACGCCCAAACGGGAACGGAGTTCAGCCAGACCGAGAGCCGTGACGGTGACCGTGCCCAAGGAATGTTCAACGTTCTATTGCCGGACGGAAGGAAACAGATCGTCGAGTACGAGGCCGACCAGGACGGTTTCAAGCCGCAGATAAGATACGAGGGCGAAGCGAACAACGCCGGCGGCGATGGCGGTGAAGGATACAGTTCCGGTGGTCCGGGCGGCAATGATGCCGGCTATCCTTCCGGTGGTCCCGCGGGTTCTGGTTCTTCTGGGAACAATGGTGGAAACGGGGGTGGATTCAACGGTGCCGGTTCTGCCGGCGGCTATCCGTCCGGAGGCCCCTCAGGTGACGGAGGTTTCGGCAACTCTGGATTCGGTGGTAACAACGGAGGTGGGGGCGGTTCTGGCAACGGCGGATACTCGTCCGGCGGTCCGAACGGAGGTTCCAACGGTGGTAACGGAGGTTACCCGTCCGGTGGAAATAACGGGGGCGGTTTCGGAGGCTCGAGCGGTGGCTATCCCTCGGGCGGTCCTTCCGGTGGAGGTGCCGAGAGCTTCGGAGGCGCAAGCGGCTCGTCCGGAAACGGTACGTAATAAAGCAACCCTACTGCCCCAATGGTCCAATCAAATATTCAATATAAGAACTCGAGCGTCGATAACGCTTCGGACGAAAACGACCCCAATCTATTCGGCCAACTCGGAGGACGGCTGGTCGAATCCAGGTAGGGTAGCTCCGGCCGGCCGTTACGCTCCAGTACTGGCGCTGGCAGGGCCAGGCTCGGGAGTCTGGCCAGTACTGCGCCAGGGCTGGGATGTGAGTATCGGTGAGAAAGTTTGCGGGAATCCGTGCGCAGCTTGCGGGGCCGGCGGGGAGGGAGCGTGAGTTATGGAGGGTTCGCATAACGAATGTATATCGAGGTAAATTAAATCACCACGTGGGAGCTGCCTCGGCGTTTATAGCGTGTAAATATACGTATATACCGGGAGTCCGACGGGCCGTCGAGTGAGGGAGCTGGAATGGTGTAGCCACGGAGTCACCGGACGATAAATAACGACGACGTTACAGGCTACCCATCAGGACGACCTGGCGGTGGTTTCGGCGATGCTGGCAACGGACCGAGCGGCCAAGGTGCTGGAAACGGTGGGTACTCGTCCGGGGGACCCAACGGCGGGGGAGGAGGCTTCGGGGGTGGCTCCAATGGCGGCGGATATCCGTCCGGCAGCGGCGGCGACGCAGCGGCCAATGGAGGTTATCAATACTAATTAAAAATTTGATAACGACGGTAGCGAAAAAAATTATTATTATCATTATAATATATACATGTATGCATAGTTTCCGCGAAGACTTGAATCCTCGTTGATATTTATAATCGATATTTCATACTTCAACGTTATCGACAAAGCTCTAAGATCGAAATTTTTTTTATGAGCTTCGTAGGCATTACATAAGATTTCCATATGGGTCTCATCTACTTCCGTATTTCAAGATGTTATTATTCTTTTTTTTTTTTTTTTTACTCAATCATTAACGTAACGTTCCACTTTTTTTTAGAACTATTTTCATCGTATTTGTCTCGAGTTTTTGTTCATTAACGAATCGTGGAGAGACTTACATTTATGGTAACTAGTGATTTGTAACTGTTATATACAATGTACTGTATATATACCGTAAATTATCGTAGCTCTGACTTCTTATTGTATCGACACGAGCACGTGCACTCGAATTTATTGTCTGTAGGAATTTAATAAAAATCTATGAACAGAGAAGCTTCGAATTTGTTGTTATCAACGTGTCCCGGAAATATTACCGAAAAGGGTCAAAGGAAATTCGCGACGAAAAATATTCCAATATCCTGCACTCTATAAAAAGGAAATGATCAAAAGCAAACTTCGAATTCTCGACATAAAAAAAGTCAAAAAGGCACAAAAAAATGTGCCTTTTTGAATACTTTAGTGGCGTTCCCGAACTGCATCGGAAACCCTCTCTTCCGACCTCTACAATTAGTCTATGCTCTTTGCCAATTAACGACTTCTCGGTCGAAGTTTTTTCGATGTTATTTTTATTTTTTAAATATTAAATACTAAATTCCCTTTTTTACTTTACTCCACCCTACCGCGCTTCTCTTCATCTTTTTTCCCGTTAAAAATAATAAAACAAAGTAAATTTAAAAAAAATGCAATCAATCGCCGAGTGGGTTTGCCGAATTGCGAAATGATCAAAATCAAACTTTAAATTCTGCAAAAAAAAAAAAGAAAAAGAACCCCAAAAGTCTCAAGAAATGTGACCTTTTAAACTCTAAAACTATTCTATGCACTTTGCCAATTATCGAGTTTCCGGTCGAAGTTTTTTGAATTCTTTTTCAAAACATAAAATACAAAATTCCCTTTTTCACTTTACTCCACCCTACCGCTCTTCTCTTCATCTTTTTTCCCGTTAAAAATAATAAAACAAAGTAAATTTTTAAAAAATGCAATCAATCGCCGAGTGGGTTTGCCAAATTGCGAAATGATCAAAATCAAACTTCAAATTCTGCAAAAAAAAAGAACCCCAAAAGTCTCAAAGAATGTGACCTTTTAAATTCTTTACTGGTGTTCCCGACTGCATAAGAGACTCTTTTTCCCACCCTCTAAAACTATTCTATGCACTTTGCCAATTATCGAGTTTCCGGTCGAAGTTTTTTGAATTCTTTTTCAAAACATAAAATACAAAATTCCCTTTTTCACTTTACTCCACGCTCCCGCTCTACTCTTCTTCTTTTTTTTCCCCCCGTTAAAAATAATAAAACAAAGTAAATAAAAAAAAATGCAATCAATCGCCGAGTGGGTTTGCCGAATTGCGAAATACGAAGAGGCGAGAGTAGTCGGGGATGCATTTCGCTCGAGGAACCAGGAACTGCCGGGAGTGCAACTCGAGCGAGAAGTATTATAGGCGGGTGAGGGTAGGGCGTTTACTCGGTGGTCTTCTCGGCTGCGGCGTCTCGGGCTGCCCGAGAGAGGAGCCGAGTCCGACCGGCGTTTTACCGAGTATTGCGGTTTTATTATTAGGTATAATAACTGTCGTACATTTGCATTATATCAACATGGCGATCCGTCAAATAACTGTGTTTCAATCTTCATTACATTGCGCGCGCGAGCCGGGGTGTGTATAGAGGCGAGACGGGGGAGAACAGTGCGAATTCGCCGCGGGTATAAAGTCTCGGTGCGCTCGGAGCTTCTTGGCTTGTCTCCTAGTTTTACCTCTCAAACACGGAAACCGCCACTTCGCGGCGGAAATACTCCTCATGATTCTCTTAAAGGTGGGTACATTTTTTATCGGTATTTTTCGTTCGATATGCAACAATATCATTAATTCAAAATACGAAAATAATTATGAAAAATATCAATCTCTCGTCGTAATCAAATGTGACAATAAGGGACATTTTTTTATGAACGCGGCTTTGGGCAATGATATGAAGAAAAAAAAAATATATATATATATATATATATTGTATATTAAAATATCGTTATATTAAAAATGAAGTCAAGGTGGATAAATTTTCACTCGGTATTTCCTTCAATATTCAACAATAGAATAAAATCGCAAATACGACAATAATGAAAAAAAATCTCTCCGTGTTATCAAATGGGATAATAACGGCCATTTTTTTACCAACGTTGCTTCGGAGTTTATATGAAAAATAAAATGAAAATAATAATCTCTTCAAGGTGGTTGAATTTTCACTCGATATTTTATTCTATATTCAACGACGCAATAAAATCGCAAACATGACAATAATTTCGAAAAAAAAAAAATCTCCCGGTGCAATCAAATGTGATGATAAAAAGAATAATAAACTTTGTTTTGATCTGTGATAAGGAAGAATAAAATATTGAAAAAATGTGCCCGGTGATTGTCTACGGAGTTGTTTTACCTCGACGATATTAAAAAGGGGGTAAGGAAAAAGTATATTTACCTACTCGACGGGGCTTTTCCTTGAATATTCACCAATTCAATAAAACCCCAAACACGACAGGAATTTCGAAGAAAAAAAATCTCCCTTCGCAATCAAAAGTGATAAGAAAAAGACAAGCCAAAGAATCTCATCAACTTTGCTTTGATCCATAAGAAAAAATAAAATATTGAAAAAAAATGTGCTCGGTGATTGTCTACGGAGTTGTTTTACCTCGACGAGATAAAAAAGAAAAGAAAAAGGGGGGGGATAGGAAAAGTATTTTTACCTACTCGACGGAACTTTGTACTTTCGAAGGGGTGGGGGGGGAGGGGGGGGGGGGGGGGGGGTGAGAGCGTGGTAGGCAAATTCGGTGCGGGTGGGAATGCGGGCTACAATGGGTAAGCACCCTCGGGAGCTGCTCAAACAATAATTTGCAACTACTTGGCTTAAGGAAAGGGTCATCTGCATAGCCAACTATGCAGCTTTCCGCAGCGCTTCCCAACCCTTTTTCGAGCCTTTTCCATCCCCTTCGTTCTCCCCGTTCTCTCTGGAACCGCCGACGGCGTATCTTCGAGGGCGGCAAGAGGGACCATCCCGACCCTATCGTCGAGCTTCTGCCACTTGGCGTTACTCGATGCGCGATCCCGTTCCTCCCCGAAAGGCTATTTAAATGTCTAACGGCGACGTCCCCGCACCCGGCCCGGCCGCGCGCACAGTCGGTGTTCCACGCGCCCGACGAATTTCTCCCGTGAACTCTCGGGAACTATATTGACTATATCACCCCCCCCCCCCCCCCCAACCACCACCACCGTTGCATAATGGAATACCTCACGGTGAGTCTGTGCACACAAACCCACACATAAACGTCACTTTTCCAAATTTATAACGGACGGAGGAACGCGACGATATTCTCTCAATGCCACTTCCGGTATAGATGCGTGAACTCGAGGAACGGGGCAAGATGAACCAGTGTACTTGATGGAATGTTTTTCACATGGTCATAAAGAAAACGAATTAATTTAATTAATTAAATTACAAAATTATTAATTAAACATTAATTGATAATTTCAAATCAAAACCCGATCAAAAAAGTCCCTAGGCATTTTGAAATCGGTTGCACCGATAAAAAGATATGCCTGACAATGCATGAAAAAATGCAGATGCAGATATCTTCAGGGTCATTAATTTCCTTGTAAAGAAAGAAAATTCTTTTGGGAGTTGAAATGTTTTTTCTTTTTTTATTTACCATTTTTTGGGACACTTCAATTGCATAATGGAATACGTCACGGTGAGTCCGTGCACACAAACGCACACATCAACGTCACTTTTCCAAATTTATAACGGACGGAGGAACGCGACGATATTCTCTCAATGCCACTTCCGGTATAGATACGTGAACTCGAGGAGCGGGGCAAGATGAACCAGTGTACTTGATGGAATGTTTTTCACATGGTCATAAAAAAACGAATAAATTTAATTAATTAAATTACAAAATTATTAATTAAAAATTAATTTCCTTGTAAAAAAAGAAAATTCTTTTGGGAGTTGAAATGTTTTTTTTTATTGACCAATTTTTGGGCCACTTCAATTGCATAATGGAATACGTCACGGTGAGTCCGTGCACACAAACACACACATCAACGTCACTTTTCCACATTTAAAACGGACGAAGGAACGCGATGATATTCTCTCATTGCCACTTCCGGTATGGATGCGCTATAGAAAGAACTCGGAGATCGGGGCAAGATTGACCAGTGTACTTGATGGAATGTTTTTTACATGCTCATAAAAAAAACGAATAAATTAATTTAATGAAATTACAAAATTATGAATTAAAAATTAATTGACCTGTAAAGAAAAAATTAGTTTTGGGATAGTTGAAATGGGTTTTTTTTTATTAAACATTTTTTTGGACAGTGAAATTGCATAGTGGAATACGTCACGGTGAGTCTGTGGACACAAACCCACATATCAACGTCACTATTTCAAATTTATAACGGACGGAGGAACGCGACGATATTCTCTCAATGCCACTTCCGGTATAAATGCGTGAACTCGGGGAGCGGGGCAAGATGGACCGGTGTATTTGATGGAACTTTTTTTTTGCATATTCATAAAAAAAACGAATAAATTAATTTAATTGAATTACAAGGTATCAATAAAAATTAATTGACTTGTAAAGAAAAAAATTGTTTTGGGTAGTTGAAATGTTTTTTTTAACGAAAAATTTTTTTGGACATTAGAATTCCATCTCAGATTGACTTAAAATGAAATTGAAATAAGCTGTAATGGAGTTAGTATTGAATTATTATTGAAGCAATGATATTTTCTTTTGAATTTATTTTATTTTTTTACTGGCAAAAAATGTGTAATAATATTCCATTTTAAACCCGGTGTTCCGTTTTTCCCCGCCGCTCGGTTCTGCATGCGACGGGCAATCAAATTGCGCCTGGTGAGTCCGTGTAAATTGAAGTTTTTTTTTGGTTTGTACAGCGAAAAAAAAAATGAATAAATAAATACGAAGATAAAAGTACGAGTGTACGTTTCGATCGGTGATGAAGGCATAACTGATTCAGTAGCTGAAATTGCAATACAGCTACTCAATCAATAACTACTTTGACGCTTCGCTGGACTATAACGTTTTTTTTTTTTACTGTCTTTTTTTCGCTAAATATGTTTCCAACTAAATCGATCACCCGATATCCCCGTGTCGCTTGTCAATCGAAAATTTTCATCGTTAAAAATTTCAGACTCTGTTAGCGTTGGCGACGATGCTCGTGACGATTCAGAGCGAGCCACAGGGACCCGGTTATCTGCCGCCATCCGGAGGCAGACCGCCCGGCGGAGGGGGCGGGGGCGGGGGAGCGGGACACCCTGACGAATGGGCAGGCGTAAGAATCAAATTTCAATATAAATAATATTAATTCTTGTTTTTAGTATCAACAAACATTTTTTTTTAATATGATTTTTTTTCATTATTATGAAAGATTTGAATCCTCTTATGACGAGCATGTATTATTCCTATTATGATCCTCTCAAATCCCATCAAATATCAATTTTTCATTTTTTTTTTAACCAAAATCAATTCGATTTATTGGCACATTTACATTCCTACCACTCACAACTCTACCAGAAAACATCTCTACGATATTACAACTTTACTGTATTAGAACTCTACCAATACCTCTAGCAGAAGCAAAATAAAACTCTACCGGAATTACGATAAAACTTCAGAAAAAAAACCATGAAAACCCAGAAAACATCTCTACTATATTAAAACGTCACCGTATTAGAACTCTACCAAAATCTCTACCAGAATCAAAATAAAACTCTACCGTCTAGCCTTGTATTCCGGTAGAGTTTTGTTTCCATTCCGGTAGAGTTTTATTTCGATTCTGGTAGAGTTTTATTTTGATTCTGGTAGAGTTTTATTTTGATTCTGGTAGAGTTTTATTTTGATTCTGGTAGAGTTTTATTTTGATTCTGGTAGAGTTTTATTTTGATTCTGGTAGAGTTTTATTTTGATTCTGGTAGAGTTTTATTTTGATTCTGGTAGAGTTTTATTTTGATTCTGGTAGAGTTTTACTTTGATTCTGGTAGAGTTTTATTTTGATTCTGGTAGAGTTTTATTTTGATTCTGGTAGAGTTTTACTTTGATTCTGGTAGAGTTTTATTTTGATTCTGGTAGAGTTTTATTTTGATTCTGGTAGAGTTTTATTTTGATTCTGGTAGAGTTTTATTTTGATTCTGGTAGAGTTTTATTTTGATTCTAGTAGAGTTTTATTTTGATTCTGGTAGAGTTTTATTTTGATTCCGGTAGAGTTTTATTTTGATTCTGGTAGAGTTTTATTTTGATTCTGGTAGAGTTTTATTTTGATTCTAGTAGAGTTTTATTTTGATTCTGGTAGAGTTTTATTTTGATTCCGGTAGAGTTTTATTTTGATTCTGGTAGAGTTTTATTTTGATTCTGGTAGAGTTTTACTTTGATTCTGGTAGAGTTTTATTTTGATTCCGGTAGAGTTTTATTTTGATTCTGGTAGAGTTTTATTTTGATTCTGGTAGAGTTTTATTTTGATTCTAGTAGAGTTTTATTTTGATTCTGGTAGAGTTTTATTTTGATTCCGGTAGAGTTTTATTTTGATTCTGGTAGAGTTTTATTTTGATTCTGGTAGAGTTTTATTTTGATTCTGGTAGAGTTTTACTTTGATTCTGGTAGAGTTTTATTTTGATTCTGGTAGAGTTTTTGGCACATTTATATCTCTATCACTCACAACTATCAGAAAACAACTCTACCGAATAATAACTTCATCAAAAAAAGACAGCTCTAACAACAAGGAGTACGGAGTACGGAGTTCTAATACGGAGTACGGAGTACGGAATACTAGAGATATTTTCCGAACGAGATGTAAATGTGCCATTCTTTTTCTTTCTCAATTCCCACAAAAAGTGAATTCGGCTGTGCTTTCTGCTGCAAGCAAAATAAGAGAAATTTTCGTTTTTTTAGGATCCAGCGAACTACGAGTATTCGTACGAGGTGCAAGACGCCGGTGTTGGACTGGATTTCGGTCACCGGGAGATGCGAAAGGACGAGGAGGCTAAGGGCACATACCACGTTTTGCTACCGGACGGTAGAACTCAGATAGTCGAATACGTCGCGGACGGCGGCGGTTATCGCCCGATGATTCGGTACGAGGGTACCGCGACGTTCCCCGCGGCCGGACCGTCGCGCGGCGGCGGCGGCATCGGCATCGGCGGCGGCGGCAGCAGCATCGGCGGCGGCGGCGGCGGCGGCGCCGACGAGGGTTATAAATACAAAAAATAATATTATAATAATATGTTTTTTTTGTTGAAAACGAGAAATAATTTTTTCATCCTAATACCGCGCAGACACGTCGAGAGTGTAGAATATATTCTTGCCGATATACATCGAATATATAGCCGATACGCTTGAGGCAAAATCGCACTCGAATTTCGTCTCGCTTTTCACGTTTCCTGGAACGATTCATCGTATTTGTTATTAAATAAAAGCATCGCCAAAAAAAAAGAAGTCGGAGGGTTTCAACAAAAATCTCAACGACGTTCCGCAGATAGAATATCAATGGTTAAACTCAACGTCACTTGTTTTTATCTATATATCGTTTATAAGATGTTGTTGTTACGAAAAATAAATAAAAAGTACCCTAAAAATGATGAAATTTAATATTAACCATTCGTCAATTTATTTCTGTTTAGTAAATAAAGTATTTCTACCTTTCGAATGAAATAATGGAGAAAATAAACGGGCATCATTTTTTTACATGATTTTTCGAATTTTGTGACTATTTTTAATACGTTTAGTTCAAAAGATAAAAAAAATAATAATATTAAAAAAAAACACGAAAACAAAGTTTCCCCAATGAGGAGGCAAAACTACGAACGAATGCGAATCTACGTGAGACTCCTCGTTTTCATCCCGGTATTAGCTCTTTCTACAGAAACTTGACAGGGGAAAAAAAAGAAAAACGAGAAATGAAGGGAACGATTTACTGGCTGCCAGCAAACACTTTCCGATCCCTGTACAGAACGCTCGGTGGGTGAAATCGCTTCGATGAATTTGCTCGAACCGCCACGAGAGATCGACACAATGCTCCTTTCACCGGGTTTTACCGCGGTTGGCTCAGCGATGAATGCCCGCAAAATCCGTGCTGAAACGCGATATCACAACGCTTATTGCTCTATATCGGCTGTTATTGATATAAATTTCCGCCGGGTATTATTACGGATTTGGAGTTACGCTCTTTCCGTAAGCAGTCGGGCAGTTATCGCGGCTTTCCTGGGACGACACCTGTTGATATCAAAAAATCAAAAAATTAAAATTCTATACACTAATTTACGTCATTGTTCGATTGTCCCATTGTTCGACGACTAAAAAACTACTCTACAAAATAAATAAATATATATATTAATAGTGAAATTTGTATGGAAACCTTTTTTTAGGAAGCAATTTGTGAAATTAATCCAGATTTTCCTTTTTTAATTAAAATTGTACAAGAGATTTTTAACAAAAAATGTTCCCAAAAATCTCAAAAACGATCCGGAACCAACGATCCACTGACCGAACAACAAATTCATTCGTCACCTCCGCAAATCCGCAGTAAAAATGAAAAAAAAAATAAGTTAAAAAAAGGAAATCAAACCGTTATTGCAAATTTTACCAAAAATCTCAAAAACGATCCGGAACCAACGATCCACTGACCGAACAACAAGTTCATTCGTCACCTCCGCAAATTCCCAGTAAAAATGAAAAAAATAACTTAAAAAAGGAAATCAAACCGTTATTGCAAATTTTACCAAAAATCTCAAAAACGATCCGGAACCAACGATCCACTGACCGAACAACAAATTCATTCGTCACCTCCGAAAATTCGCAGCAGGAAATGAAAAAACAAGAAAATAATGAAATGGAACCGTTTTTGCACGTTCGCCGATATCGCATGATTGCAAAGCCATCGACTGCGTGGCAAGTTGGATTTTAGCAGTGCGTACGGGACTACCGGCAGTCGAGTTACCCGGTTCAGCGGGTCGTCGCGCGACCCTCCCGGTCGACTCCGGTACCTGCGAATTCCACTCGTCCATTAATCGCTATAATTATAACAATGGAACAATCGAAAATCCTCTCCGGGCTCCCCGGTCGTTGCCTCAAGTTCTTCGTTCAACAAATCGATGCCGCTGAATTAGCACGTACAGTGATCACGACACAACCGGTCGACGAAGCGATCGAGTTGTTCGTTCGAATTAATTCCATTCAAATCACTTATCCCGCCCGGCCGACTTAATTCAACGAGCCGCCAACATTGTTCGTCGAGCGGACGATCCTTCTCGGCTTTTATTTTAGAATCCCACGCAAAAACATGGAACAAACGGTTGACAACTGAACGGGAGAGATCTGCGATTGATTGCGCAAGTAATACGGAGCTTTATTGCACGCGAGACATCGAGCCAGCACTCGGACGGGAGAACCCTTAGCGGAAAATTAATATCGACAGTCCGGTCTCGCAAGGGCGTAAGTGCAACGCTCGCACGCTGTCGATACCAGGGCTGGGCAGTATTTTAAATACGTATTTTAAGTAGTCAAATACTTTTCTGGTGTTTTAAGTACTTTTCAGGCCCCTTAAGTACAAAATACAAAATGCTTTTGCGTCTTCTTCATATTAGGGCTGTACGGTTGGGCCGGGCGTGATGGATAGATAGGATGGATGGACGGGATGGATGCACAGGATTAACCAGTCCATCCGACCCGGTCATCCGTTCCGTCCATACATATCAACTTTTAACAAGTACTTTAACAAGTACTTTAACAAATACTTCAACAAGTACTTTAACAAGTACTTTAACAAGCACTTTAACAAGCACTTTAACAAGCACTTTAACAAGCACTTTAACAAGCACTTTAACAAGCACTTTAACAAGCACTTTAACAAGCACTTTAACAAGCACTTTAACAAGCACTTTAACAAGCACTTTAACAAGCACTTTAACAAGCACTTTAACAAGCACTCTAACAAGCACTCTAACAAGCACTCTAACAAGCACTCTAACAAGCACTCTAACAAGCACTCTAACAAGCACTCTAACAAGCACTCCAACAAGCACTCCAACAAGCACTCCAACAAGCACTCCAACAAGCACTCCAACAAGCACTCCAACAAGTACTCCAACAAGTACTCCAACAAGTACTCCAACAAGTACTCCAACAAGTACTCCAACAAGTACTCCAACAAGTACTCCAACAAGTACTCTAACAAGTACTCTAACAAGTACTCTAACAAGTACTCTAACAAGTACTCTAACAAGTACTCTAACAAGTACTCTAACAAGTACTCTAACAAGTACTCTAACAAGTACTCTAACAAGTACTCTAACAAGTACTCTAACAAGTACTCTAACAAGTACTCTAACAAGTACTCTAACAAGTACTCTAACAAGTACTCTAACAAGTACTCTAACAAGTACTCTAACAAGTACTCTAACAAGTACTCTAACAAGTACTCTAACAAGTACTCTAACAAGTACTCTAACAAGTACTCTAACAAGTACTTTAACAAGTACTCTAACAAGTACTCTAACAAGTACTTTAACAAGTACTTTAACAAGGACTTATAAATGTATTTAAAGTGCAGAAGTATGTTGTATTTGAACTACGTATAGTATTTTGTATTTTGAGTAATTCCGAGTCTTTTGCCCAGCTCTGGTCAATACGCCCTTATCGAACCGAGCTTGAATCGCGCGACTAATCGCGCTATCGTGATAGATGAAAAATTCATTACCCGCTCCACCGGCGCAGTAAAACGTCCGCGTTATTGTCACGAAGTTTAATTTATTAATGCATCGGATGCATTACCATTGATAATGGGGATAACGTGTCGCGGTCGGACGGAATCGGGCAGGGGGATGAATATCACGGCGGCGAGACTCGAACGTCGACGGCACACAGTCGGTGCTGCAAAGCTCACAACCACTATTCGAAACGACGGACAAATAATAATTTGTTGATAATTGAAGAGAAGAGGAGAAATAAAAATGACGAGGGAAAACTGCGGTCCGGACAACGTACTCGACGAGAGCTTACCGCTCTTCGTCGCTACCGGACTCGTCGGTCAGTCGATCGGCTATTCAATTTTCGCCGTTCATTCGAGTCTGCTCAGTTTATTGAATTTTACGCGGCGACCCTTTTTCGTTTCGTGCTCGGAAAGAAAACATTTTTTTGTTTATTATTTGTATTGGTGGTTGTTGTATAAATGGGTTTAGAATTATTTTTTTTTGTCAATATACTTTTTTTATTCTGTTACTCGAAACTTCGTTTTCGTGCGTATGTCTTCTTGGATCGTGCAAAAGCATCGTGTAAACTTCATACAAGTGTTCAGAATTTCACAAATTGTAGATTATCGTTATTTTTTTTTTCCGTACTGAAGGCTTTTTGTCGCGAGCATTTGGTATTCTCATTGTTACAACGTTTTACTAAACGTTGTAATAAACGTATTCAGAATTTTCCAAAATTTAGATTATAAAAAAAAAAAATTCTATATTAATTCGAGTGTGTTTAGTGTATTGAATTTTCGGCGTGACTCTTGTTTTCATGCTCGGAAAGGAAACTTCTTTTTTGTAACACGTGCACGAAAAGACCCGCTTTTCGTGCCTGTAAAGTGTGTCGAAAGTGGCGCTTTCTAGCAGAGGATGCGCGAAAAATGCTGTAGATTCTATTTTTACACGCTGTTTTGTTTTCCGCACACTTTTTTCACACCCTAGCTACTTTTGCGCACACTTTTTTCACACTCTAGTTACCTTTGCGCACACTTTTTTAACACTCTAGTTACTTTTCGCGCACACTTATCTGGCACTGTAGTTATTTTTCCGAACGCACTTTACAGCCACAAAAAGCGGGAATTTTCGTGCACTTGTCACAAAAAGTAGTACGCGATACTTGTACGAAAAGTACAATTTTTTCACGGTAATTTAATTAATTAATCTGTGACTCTTCGAGACAATTCCATTTTTATTTTCAAATAAGTCTTATTCATTTATTTTTTGGAAAGCAAAATAGAATTCGATTCCCCGAGTAGAAATCTTCGAGCGTTACATCGGGCCCTGATAGGGTCCTGATAAGGCCTTATCAGGCCCTTGTCAGGCCGTGTCGGGACCTTCTAGTTACTTTTCGCGCATACTTATCTGGCACTGTAGTTATTTTTCCAAACGCACTTTACAGCCACAAAAAGCGGGAATTTTCGTGCACTTGTCACAAAAAGTAGTATGCGATACTTGTACGAAAAGTACTATTTTTTCACGGTAATTTAATTAATTAATCTGTGACTCTTCGAGACAATTCCATTTTTATTTTCAAATAAGTCTTATTCATTTATTTTTTGGAAAGCAAAATAGAATTCGATTCCCCGAGTAGAAATCTTCGAGCGTTACATCGGGCCCTGATAGGGTCCTGATAAGGCCTTATCAGGCCCTTGTCAGGCCGTGTCGGGACCTTCTAGTTACTTTTCGCGCATACTTATCTGGCACTGTAGTTATTTTTCCAAACGCACGTTACAGGCACAAAAAGCGGGAATTTTCGTGCACTCGTCACAAAAAGTAGTATGCGATACTTGTACGAAAAGTACAATTTTTTCACGGTAATTTAATTAATTAATCTGTGACTCTTCGAGACAATTCCATTTTTATTTTCAAATAAGTCTTATTCATTTATTTTTTGGAAAGCAAAATAGAATTCGATTCCCCGAGTAGAAATCTTCGAGCGTTACATCGGGCCCTGATAGGGTCCTGATAAGGCCTTGTCAGGCCGTGTCGGGACCTTCTAGTTACTTTTCGCGCATACTTATCTGGCACTGTAGTTATTTTTCCAAACGCACGTTACAGGCACGAAAAGCGGGAATTTTCGTGCACTCGTCACAAAAAGTAGTATGCGATACTTGTACGAAAAAGCGGTCTCCCGACGGCGGTTGGCAAGTAGGCAACACGCGCCCCCTCTCGAGCTACAAACGTCACTCGGCCTCGCCACGTGCCGTTGTAGCTCTCGATCCGCTTTTCCGTACTAGTATCGCAAAGTACTATTTTTCGAATACACTGTTTAATTTTTGTCATTAGTGACTGTTGCATAAGTGTGTTTAAAATTATTTTGTCAATGTACATTTTTTATTCGTGACTGAGCTTTGTTTTCGTGAGCATTTCTTCTTAGATCATGTAAAATTGTCGTATAAACTTCACACAAAAGAGTTCGGAATTTGACAAAATGTATATTATTATTTTCGTAGCTGAAGGCTTTGTTATTGTGAGCATTTATTATGCTCATTATCATAACGTTTTAATGAACGTTACACTAAAAGTGTTCGGAATTTTTCATAATGTAGATTAGTTTTTCATTTCCTTTTTTTTTTTATGAATTAATTTAGGACTACGACCGTTCCGAATATGCAAGACGACGATATTCGGATACCTGTACGCTGCGATTCTGCTTGCGGCATACTTCGCTCTGTGCTGGTACACGATAACCGAGATGATCGATTTGTTCGAGAAAATGAAGGTTTACTCATTGATAATGAGCCTGAGAATAGTTCAGACGTACACCGGTGTGGTATTCGTCGCTTTCACGATAATCTCGAGTAACCTGAGCGATGGGAAAATTCGCAAACTGTACGGGGACTTGGAGGAGGTCGACGAGAAACTGAAGCTCTTGAACGTGAGGTTCGACTACGGCAGAGCGATGAGGAGGGACGTCTTTCATCTGCTGGAGATAACGATTTGCACGGTGATCTTCAATCTACTCGAGTACTTTCCTCTCGTCGGCCCCGAGACTACCGGCTTCTTCGATCTTGTATGGCTCGTCAATAGTCTGCCCCAGTTCGTCAACAGCCTCGCTATAGCGAACTTCGTCATTGTCATTGCCAAGATCCGACGACGACTCGAGGCTATCAATGAATTCATACCGAGTCTCATGATTGTGGAGAAAAACACCGTCACCAGCACCGTCACCAGCACTCTCGAGATCGAGACGAACAATGGTATGCAAATTTATTTATTGACTTTTTTGGTCAGTTGGTCAGTTGGTCAGTTGGTCATTTGGTCAGTTGGTCAGTTGGTCAGTTGGTCAGTTGGTCAGTTGGTCAGTTGGTCAGTTGGTCAGTTGGTCAGTTGGTCAGTTGGTCAGTTGGTCAGTTGGTCAGTTGGTCAGTTGGTCAGTTGGTCAGTTGGTCAGTTGGTCAGTTGGTCAGTTGGTCAGTTGGTCAGTTGGTCAGTTGGTCAGTTGGTCAGTTGGTCAGTTGGTCAGTTGGTCAGTTGGTCAGTTGGTCAGTTGGTCAGTTGGTCAGTTGGTCAGTTGGTCAGTTGGTCAGTTGGTCAGTTGGTCAGTTGGTCAGTTGGTCAGTTGGTCAGTTGGTCAGTTGGTCAGTTGGTCAGTTGGTCAGTTGGTCAGTTGGTCAGTTGGTCAGTTGGTCAGTTGGTCAGTTGGTCAGTTGGTCAGTTGGTCAGTTGGTCAGTTGGTCAGTTGGTCAGTTGGTCAGTTGGTCAGTTGGTCAGTTGGTCAGTTGGTCAGTTGGTCAGTTGGTCAGTTGGTCAGTTGGTCAGTTGGTCAGTTGGTCAGTTGGTCAGTTGGTCAGTTGGTCAGTTGGTCAGTTGGTCAGTTGGTCAGTTGGTCAGTTGGTCAGTTGGTCAGTTGGTCAGTTGGTCAGTTGGTCAGTTGGTCAGTTGGTCAGTTGGTCAGTTGGTCAGTTGGTCAGTTGGTCAGTTGGTCAGTTGGTCAGTTGGTCAGTTGGTCAGTTGGTCAGTTGGTCAGTTGGTCCATCGGTCAGTTGATCAGTTGGTTCATCGGTCAGTTGATCAGTTGATCAGTTGGTCGGTTGGTCCGTTAGCCCGTTGGTTTTGATTAGAAATGGGTGTTTTTGTTTCCAGTTTTCAGACTAAAACTGTTGAACAGAATACACGAGAAGCTAATCGGCGCGGCGACGCTCCTCAACGACTCCCACGGACCCGTGCTCCTGACGAGTTTCGTCGTGTACTTTCTCACCGCATGCGCTCACACGCGAACGATTTATTTCACTGCCGGCGATAATACTCAAGGGGTCGATTTTCTCATCGAGTTTCTGTGGCTAATTTTCGTTCTCGGCAAGTATATCTACGTCGTCGACGCCTGTCACAGCGTCACCGTGCAGGTGAGTCGTTTAAAAAAATCTATAAACATAAAAAGAAAATGGTGTCAAGTTTGTTTCCTATTTTTGTTCTTCAAATTTTTCGACATTTTTCATCCACAAAGGTTTACTTTTTAAGCAAAAAAATATGTATAAAAATAAATGGATTCGTCCACGGTCGATAAATTTAAAAAAATAACTACGTGTTAAACAGCGCTGTTCGTTTCCCTAGGTTAAGTCCCAGTCGTTCATTCGCGGACAAACAATTGTTTTTATTTTTAGCACAAAGTGAGCCGTCCGCCGTCGAGAAGGATCATCAATCCAAGCCGCTCGCTGCTCCCGATCGATTTTTCGAGCCAGCACGTTCGCAAAGTGCGTCGGCGTTGATTGAAGATCCTTCCGAGACGGAAATCACGTATTGCGAGATTGCCTCGTTCGCCTTTCTCTCCGGTACTCCCTTCTGCACCGACTATCGTGCTGCGCATCGGCGAATGACATTCGGTATTTCGAAAGACGCTGTGCGTCGGCAGAGCAGGCTCTGTGGAAGGGTGTACCGGTGACGTTACTCGTAACGACAAATCCGAAGACAGAAAATCGAGACCACGGACCAAAAAAACTTTGAGTCTTGGACTTATAAATTTTTCATGAAAAACCGATGTTTCCATAAAATTTCCCTGATTTCCCGGACAGTTATGCCTTTGTGACCCAGTTACATTAGTTACCGAGATAATGCTTGCAAAACTATCGCTCCCGATATCCCAGGACGATGATCGATCGGCCTCGAGGCCAGCCTCCATTATTATGTGTCGCATATCCCGCGCAGCGAATTTTTTTTTTTTTTTTTTCTTTATCTCCACACAGGGCGAGGAATTTATGTTTTTTGTATTAACTTTAATTGAATTTCTTAAATTGATTTTTCATTTTTTTCTTATTTTGATATACATTTTTTATAAATTTTCAATAGTTATTTAACTTTTTATAATCTTTTTATTAACTTTAAATTTTTATTAAATTAAAAAAAAATGTTACACTAGGCCTCGGTCTATTCTTCGGTTATCGATCCTCCACGAAGCCAGCCTCCATTATTATGTGTCGCATATCCCGCGCAGGGAATTTTTTATATATTTTTTTCTTTAACTCCACACAGGGCGAGGAATTTATGTTTTTTGTATTAACTTTAATTGATTTTTCATTTTTTTTTTTATTTTGATATACATTTTTTATAAATTTTCAATAGTTATTTAAGTTTATATAATTTTTTTTATTAACTTTAAATTTTTATTAAATTTAAAAAAAAATGTTACACTAGGCCTCGGTCTATTCTTCGGTTATCGATCCTCCACGAAGCCAGCCTCCATTATTATGTGTCGCATATCCCGCGCAGGGAATTTTTTATTTATTTTTTTCTTTAACTCCACACAGGGCGAGGAATTCTATGTTTTTTGTATTAACTTTAATTGATTTTTCATTTTTATTTTTATTTTGATATACATTTTTTATAAATTTTCAATAGTTATTTAAGTTTATATAATTTTTTTTATTAACTTTAAATTTTTATTAAATTAAAAAAAAAATGTTACACTAGGCCTCGGTCTATTCTTCGGTTATCGATCCTCCACGAAGCCATTTATGGCAAACGAGATGTGTACGTGAGGCGGGAGAATAGTGGCGAATAATAGCGAATTATGCGCGAGCGCCTCGCACTCATCTTTTCTGGTCTTTCCCTTTGTGTCCCTCTCGCCGTCTCTATTCCGAGTCTGTTTCAACTGCGGCCCGCATAGTTTCGCGTACACGTAATCGTCAATGACTACGTCGAACAAATCCATTCACGGCGACTCTGTGCGAATGTGTTCTTTGCATTAACGCCGCACAATGAACCGTACGACCGGGTGTCGCTTTACTGCACGTGCTGCAGGACACGGCGAGACTCTGCTCCGAATCTTATTCATCCGAAGTTGCCTCAGAAAACAGAGATCTAACGTGCGTTCGGATATAAATGGGTAAATAGGCGTCTGCGTCGTTGTTCTCCATTTTAGTCGGCGTCAATGCGGTAAACGACTCGAACTTGGTTGGGCGATATTCAATTATTACTCACGTAGCTCCGTTCATTAATTAATCTGCGACTCTTCGAGACTTTTATATTTTTATTTTTAGGTCTTATTAATTTATTTTTTAGAAACAGCAAAACAAAATAACATTCTCTTCTGAGAGGATTTTTTTGTGTAAAGACGAAAAATAAATGGGCAGGAAAAATACTTTTTGTAACACGTGCACGAAAAGTCCCGCTTTTCGTGCCTGTAAAGTGTGTCGAAAGTGGCGGTTTCTGGCAGACGATGCGCGAAAAATGCTGTAGATACTATTTTTACACGCTAGTTTGTTTTCTGCACACTTTTTTCACACGCTAGTTCCTTTTCGCACACTTTTTTCACACTCTAGCTACTTTTGCGCACACTTTTTTCACACTCTAGCTACTTTTGCGCACACTTTTTTCACACTCTAGCTACTTTTGCGCACACTTTTTTAACACTCTAGCTACTTTTGCGCACACTTTTTTAACACTCTAGCTACTTTTGCGCACACTTTTTTCACACTCTAGCTACTTTTGCGCACACTTTTTTCACACTCTAGCTACTTTTGCGCACACTTTTTTAACACTCTAGCTACTTTTGCGCACACTTTTTTAACACTCTAGCTACTTTTGCGCACACTTTTTTAACACTCTAGCTACTTTTGCGCACACTTTTTTAACGCTCTAGTTACTTTTCGCGCTGACTTATCTGTCACTGTAGTTATTTTTCCGAACGCACTTTACAGGCACGAAAAGCGGGAATTTTCGTGCACTTATCACAAAAAGTAGTATACGATACTTGTACGAAAAGTACTATTTTTTCGCGGTAATTTAATTAATTAATCTGTGACTCTTCGAGACAATTCCATTTTTATTTTCAAATAAATCTTATTCATTTATTTTTTGGAAGCTGCAAAACAAAATAGAATTCGATTCGCCGAGTAGAAATTTTCGAGCGTTACATCGGGCCCTGATAGGGTCCTGATAAGGCCTTATCAGGCCCTTGTCAGGCCGTGTCAGGACCTTATCAGGACCCGATGTAACGCGTGAAAATTTTTACTCGAGTCCTTCTGGGACGATTTTTTGTGTAAAATAAAAACTTTTTTGTACGTTATTCAATTCTTATTCACATAGCTCCGTTCAATCATTAATCTGTGACTCTTCGAGATTGCAATTTTATTTTAATTATCGGTCCTATTCATTGATTTTCAGAAACAGCTAAAGAAAATAAAATGATCTTCTTTTTAGCACGATTTTTCGTGTAACATCGAGAAATAAATGAGAATAAATAAGATTTTTTTTACGATGCCAGGTAAAACGGTCCGGCCAGCTTATATACGATAAATTGACCGACTCCGAGTATCACCTGCTGAAGCAAGAGGTTCGTACAACAGTTGGAAAATAAAACGGGATCTTTCCTCGGGAAAGGAGCGAGCGAAGAAAAATTAATGAGAAAACCGTCTCGATTATAGGCAGATTCAATGGCCCGTCGAGTGGAGAGCAGAAGTCTTCAACTGACTGCCTGCAATTTCTTCGTTATCGATTATTCGATATTGAAAATGGTTAGTGGAGAAATAGACAGCCCGCACTCGAGACGACGGAGACCAACTATTGCCCCGAATGTTTATTATTATTATTATTATTATTATTATTATTATTATTATTATTATTATTATTATTATTATTATTATTATTATTATTATTATTATTATTATTATTATTATTATTATTATTATTATTATTATTATTATTATTATTATTATTATTATTATTATTATTATTATTATTATTATTATTATTATTATTATTATTATTATTATTATTATTATTACATTTATCGGATTCTCGCTCCATTAATTCGAATAAAAAAACCACAACGCTGTACGAAAATTCATACCAATTTTTTTTTTCTTATTCAAGATCATCGTCGGTCTCGTGGTTTACGGCTTCTTCGTCGCCAGCTTCTCGAACTCTTCTCGAAAAAAGATGTAAAAGTGTTTGAAAAAATAAAAATTTTGGAGTGGAATAAATTTGCCATAATTAAGATTTAACGAGAGTTTGATTGTTATGATTATTTCTATTATTTACATTTTGACGAATTAAATCGGACGTTGAGAGTGATCCGGTCCGACGCGTACCAGTCACCTTGCGAAATTCTCGAGACGATATCTCGGCGAGTAGGAGTTCCGGCCCCGTGACGAAACGTTAAATAGCTACGTAGGAGAGAAGGAAGACCGAGCGCCACGTGATTAGCCGATCCATCGATAAGAAATGATCCAAGAATATTTAGTAAACATTGATTGTTAATAAATGAAAAAATTACATTCCTTTCAACAAATACAAAAAGTATTACCGTTTACTGCATTGTACGATTCGTGGAAATAAAAATATTGGAATAATAAATATCGCCCCATTTATTTTTCCCATTTACCGTCCCATTTATTTTTCAAAGTGCCCCGCTGATAAAAATTACTAATCACCAATTAAAAAAAAAAAATATATATATATATATATATATATATATAAGTATATATTACTGAATTACCGAATTTCTGATGACATAATAATAATTCTTTTTTTTTCCAATCCCACACGATTTCGTAATCGCCTGTGCATCCCAGCTCGATTCTCACAATTAAATATTCCCTTGACCCCCGCCATTTCTTCGCCTCCCCGTGTCTGCAGAATTATTTCCCAACAGTGCGAAGGAGTCTGGAAAAAGAAAAAAAAAAATGTCGTAACCAGGCTAAATACGTCGGTAACACGCGAGTGCCGATTATCCGACCGGCAAGAAGATGCGCATTGCGCGCCACGATGTACATCTACCGGTTGAAGCCTCGCTTAAAAAAAAAAAACAAAAATAAAAAAAAATCCCAATATCCCTCAAAGAGTCCCATAGTCGTTGTCCCGGAGGCCACGGAGCGTGAAAGTTTTCGCGGTGCATAGGATATTGCCCGGGCAAGCGTAACGATCCGAGTATAATCGTATACTGTTCGGCTCATCTGGCCGCGGATCGAGAAAAAGTGAAAGAGATAAGGTATTAATTTATTCGGCGCTTTAGCATAAATTCCACGTTCGATTTCCCATATCGGTGCGCCGGAGAGGGATTTAATCTCGCAGCATCCCCAGCGGTCCAGCGGTCCATTGGGGAACCGGAGGGGGGGGGGGGGGGGGGGGGGGGGGGGGGGAAGATGCAGGCATGCACTTAGCGTATCGGCGATCTGTAACGACTCGGCGTGACGTAACGAGGAGGTCCATGGATTCTCTCCGTTCTCCATTCTCTCCGGACGAATTAAGAGGAACAAACAAAAAAGCAAATAAGGAGACGAAGATCGTGTTGAGGAAGGGTCCGAGGAAGGAGGAGGAAGGATCGGAATGACGGGCGCGCGTGCAGCACGTTACTTTCCATCCGCCCTCGTTTCCACTCCTCTCCGTCAGGCGACCGCACTGCGCCGCGTGCAGCATCCGAGTAACCGGCACCGCAATCTCGTATACACGATAAAAAGTAACGATGACGCTAAATCCCGATCGATAACACACTTTTGGTTCCCGGGTTCTCGAGAAACTTCGCAACATTTTTCGTTCCTTCGTTTTTTTTTTTTTTTTTTTTTCGGTCTCTGTACTTTATAACCGATGCAATTTGGATTCGCGGTGAGGCGATAATTCCACCGGTGACCCGAAGACGAGCGTCGATTGTCGTGCTCGGGGTCACAACCTTCGGATCTCTCGAGCCGAGAAGGGGCTCAATGTAAATGGCATATTCGCAAACCAACGGCCCTGGAGACACGACGTACTTTTAGAGAAAAAAAAAACATTTCTAAACTGTTTCGGGACGGCGAAGTTTTCGTGAGAATTGTTCGCTGTCGCTGTCGCTGTCGCTGTCGCTGTCGCTGTCGCTGTCGCTGTCGCTGTCGCTGTCGCTGTCGCTGTCGCTGTCGCTGTCGCTGTCGCTGTCGCTGTCGCTGTCGCTGTCGCTGTCGCTGTCGCTGTCGCTGTCGCTGTCGCTGTCGCTGTCGCTGTCGCTGTCGCTGTCGCTGTCGCTGTCGCTGTCGCTGTCGCTGTCGCTGTCGCTGTCGCTGTCGCTGTCAAAATATCGGAAGTCTATGTTATGCATAAAAAAGGTAAAAACTGCGGCTCATTGCAGAGTTAACTCTTCACCGGACCATTCGAAGGATAAATTTCGGTCTCGATTGGCATCGACGAAAAATTCTTCGTGGTCTTCGGGTAACGCTCCACATGTCCCAACGGATGTGTACAGGGAGAAAGATGCAAAGTTCTCGTATAATACCCTCCGTACACACCTCGTCGACGTCGTCGTCCATACATTGCGCCGTTAATGGATGGGTTGCGAAATTTGGCGCGAGGCTCGTGCCTCCGGAGCCGCTCCACTAAGCATTCACAGAGGCATATCTCTCTAAACGACCTGGCCGGTAACACAGTGTGTTACAAGGCGTAGTAGATAAAAGAAAGCACGGCCACGGCGGGAAGGGAGGCAAATTGTTTCATAAGAGAGCATCTCCCCCTCCCCCCCCCCTCGACCCGCCCCCGGTTGAGGATCCGGACGATTTGTGTACGGTTTGGAAATTAACCAAGAGCGCGCGGCGCACGGCGCGCATGCGCGGTTGCTCGCGGACTATAACACTGTGCAAGATAGAATAGATACATAAAGCATGTGCATATATATGTATATATGGGGCGAGCGGGGACGAGCGGGCGGCTCTTATGTTCGTATTACTCCTCTACAGTACCGGTGATGTGCACCATGCGATGCTGATGATCTGCTCTCGCCGAGCAATTACATCAGACGCGCGGGCGCTAGCCGAGAAATGCGATAGATATGCACAAACCCGCAAGCGAAAGAGATTTTCATCGGGTACGCGCTCTCGACTGGGACTTTTTCGATCGGAGGGATAGAATCGATCTCCGTCGATCTAGGAATTTACGATGTTAGATCGATTTAATGTTTTTTTTTTTTATGAAAAAAATGTTTGCAGATGTTGCAATTTTTTTATTTTTTCGGCAAACTCGGGCGACTTTTTTTTCTCGCAGATTCGGAGAAGAAAAACGTTGGATATACAACGATTGCTTTTTTTTTTATTGTGTGACAGAATCGATTATACTTTGCACGTTAAAGTAGCGTGCGAAATAACGTGTTATGAAAATTTATATCCGCCTCATTTTAAAGTGTGTTATTCTCGCATCGTGTTATTTCAAAAAGGTACAATAGCCTTGCTTGGCCGAAGGTTCGTTTATTCGTCTCCCCGCTTCAAAACACAAGTCCCTCGACGGAAGGTCACGCCGAAGGTCACGAAGGACACACGAAACGCCTCTCGGTTGCACGAAACAGACAATTTTTAAAAATGATTTTTGTATTATTTTTAATTAATTTTTTATAATTTTTTTACGGAGCCTGACTCGTTTTAATTACTCGTTACAACGCATGCGCGGGGGAGGCTGCGCGGTGGTTAACCGCGCAGCTTATGTTCCGCATCAGCCGGGATGATACGTTCGCCGTGAAGAGAAAAAATAAATAAATGAACCAAAAAAAAAGTACAACAAAAAAAATTAGGAGAAGCAACGACGGTGTACGGGGAAATTGCAATTGCTTATCCGCAAACCTTCATGCGGTACATATATTATGTATATCCGCGACGAGTGGAGCCGAGACGTGAACGTCACAGCATCTCGCGCCCGCTGGCTATATAATTGCTTTCTTCGGCACGCAAACCTTACGACTCGGCTGCATCGCTGATGAATTACGTAACGAGATGATGTAGACCCCCCTCCCCCCTCTTCCTCCCCCTATCGCCTCGCGGGCTTATTCTTGTTCGATAATAGAGGTCTTGATTCGAGATTCATGACTCGACGTACCTTGGCGCTCGTGCATTCCCCTATCGTTCTAATTTCCTTATTATTTCCTCGACAAAATAATCTCGCCATTATTCCCGAATGTGGCTTAATTATTAACAGCCGTACGACATCTTTCATTCGAATGAATTTATTTATTCGAAGATTGACGTGGAAAATAAATTAATAATAATAGTAATAATAATAATAATAATAATAATAATAATAATAATAATAATAATAATAATAATAATAATAATAATAATAATAATAATAATAATAATAATAATAATAATAATAATAATAATAATAATAATAATAATAATAATAATAATAATAATAATAATAATAATAATAATAATAATAATAATAATAATAATAATAATAATAATAATGCTGAAATTGTCGAGCTTCGTAAAGGGTCAAACAATCTCAAAGCAATCGATTTGGGACATTATTACTTTTCTATTAAATGCCAATGAAATATGTCATCATCATCAGCGTCGATAAATCTCGTTATCAACTCTTGTGCGATATCTTTCGTCTAATCGAATTTTATTCGACAAAAATAAACGGGGGAAAAAAAAAAAATTGCAATTTAATTTTATATTTCATAATTCTCGAATCTTGGTCACTTTTCGTTTTTACTTTTTCCAATTTCTTTTTTTTTTTTTTACAAATATTTTTAAAAATTGCCGTCCAGCTTCACTTTCCGATATTGCTTGTGTAGTTCATCGAACAAGGCTAATTTAAGCGATCGGTATCGGTTCGGTGATAATTTTCATTTAAATATATATTTTATATTGCTGGACGGCAATTTTTAAAAATATTTGTAAAAAAAAAAAAGATATTGGAAAAAGTAAAAACGAAAAGTGACCAAGATTCGAGAATTATGAAATATTAAATTAAATTGCAATTTTTTTTTCTCTCCCGTTTATTTTTGTATATATATTCTCGATGCACGACCCTTACCCTATATTAATAAATAAAACAACGTTGGACGATATCGTTACGGCGAAAAAAAATTATATATATACTGTAACGAATATAGAGACGCGGATTAACTGAGATACACGATATTACCCAGGTGACCAGAATAACTCGGTCTGACAAATGACAGACGTGCAGATTATCGAGCGACAAGATGACTACGGTCTTGATCGGATTTTCTGAGAGAACGGACGTGTGACAGATCGTGCTTGGCATATTTCGCTGCGATTTTACTTAATAATATTCGTCCCAATGATTTTTTGGTTTTTGAAAAAAAAAAAAAAAAAAAAAAAAAAAAAAAAAAAAAAAAAAAAAAAAACACTTTCGTCAAGGAAATGGTAAGGGTAACCTGATTCTCATTTTTCTACTTTCAAAATGCCGAAACTTGCCCACTTCCCATTTTTCCACTTTCAAGATGCCGAAATTTTTTTTTCGCGATATCGAATTTTTACCCTCGCCATTGGCTTCAGGTGACCCATTTCCGGACAGAATACATAAAACTAGTATTTTTTTGTCATTCAAAAAATTGACCACATTTAGCATAGGAAATTCTGTGTCAAATTTTGCGAAACGACCCTTTGTTAAAAAATTTCGAGATATCGAATTAAAAACTCCGCCACTGTTTTCAAGTGGCATATTTCCCAAACACACGCGTTATTCATTCGCCCGGTCGTTACAATATACATTCTCGATGCCCGATTCCTACCCTATAATAAATAGAACAACTCTGGAGTATCTCGTTAAAACAAAAAAAAAAAAAATATTTGATTTTTTGCATTTTTCCTTTTTTTCAATTAATTTATTATTTCCAAATTTTTTAACTTTTCATTTATTATAAAATAAATTTTTAAGAAAGGAATTGAAAGAGATTAACTTCTTTCAATTCCTTCCTTTTTACTGTAAATATATATTTTTTAATTGCAGTCCAACAATGGTGTCCGACGGTCCTCGTGTAGGTCTTTTATACCTCGTATAGGTATTTTCCATTAAATATACATTCTCGATGCCTGATCCTTACCGTCTATTAATAAATGGATAATAAATAATAAAACTAGTATTTTTTTGTCATTCAAAAAATTGACCACATTTAGCATAGGAAATTCTGTGTCAAATTTTGCGAAACGACCCTTTGTTAAAAAATGTCGAGATATCGAATTAAAAACTCCGCCACTGTTTTCAAGTGGCATATTTCCCAAACACACGCGTTATTCATTCGCCCGGTCGTTACAATATACATTCTCGATGCCCGATTCCTACCCTATAATAAATAGAACAACTCTGGAGTATCTCGTTAAAACAAAAAAAAAATATTTGATTTTTTACATTTTTCCTTTTTTCAATTAATTTATTTTTTCCAAATTTTTTCACTTTTCATTTATTAAAAATAGATTTTTAAGGAAGGAATTGAAAGAAGTTAACTTCTTTCAATTCCTTCCTTTTTACTATAAATATATATTTTTTAATTGCAGTCCAATAATGGTGTCCGACGGTCCTCGTGTAGGTTTTTTATACCTCGTATAGGTATTTTCCATTAAATATACATTCTCGATGCCTGATCCTTACCGTCTATTAATAAATGGATAATAAATAATAAAACTAGTATTTTTTTGTCATTCAAAAAATTGACCACATTTAGCATAGGAAATTCTGTGTCAAATTTTGCGAAACGACCCTTTGTTAAAAAATTTCGAGATATCGAATTAAAAACTCCGCCACTGTTTTCAAGTGGCATATTTCCCAAACACACGCGTTATTCATTCGCCCGGTCGTTACAATATACATTCTCGATGCCCGATTCCTACCCTATAATAAATAGAACAACTCTGGAGGGTCTCGTTAAAACAAAAAAAAAAAATATTTGATTTTTTGCATTTTTCCTTTTTCCAATTAATTTATTTTTTCCAAATATTTTCACTTTTCATTTATTAAAAATAGATTTTTAAGAAAGGAATTGAAAGAAGTTAACTTCTTTCAATTCCTTCCTTTTTACTGTAAATATATATTTTTTAATTGCCGTCCAACAATGGTGTCCGACGGTCCTCGTGTAGGTCTTTTATACCTCGTATAGGTATTTCCCATTAAATATATATTCTCGATGCCTGATCCTTACCGTCTATTAATAAATGGATAATAAATAATAAAACTAGTATTTTTTTGTCATTCAAAAAATTGACCACATTTAGCATAGGAAATTCTGTGTCAAATTTTGCGAAACGACCCTTTGTTAAAAAATTTCGAGATATCGAATTAAAAACTCCGCCACTGTTTTCAAGTGGCATATTTCCCAAACACACGCGTTATTCATTCGCCCGGTCGTTACAATATACATTCTCGATGCCCGATTCTTACCCTATAATAAATAGAACAACTCTGGAGTATCTCGTTAAAACAAAAAAAAAAATATTTGATTTTTTGCATTTTTCCTTTTTTTCAATTAATTTATTTTTTCCAAATTTTTTAACTTTTCATTTATTATAAAATAAATTTTTAAGAAAGGAATTGAAAGAGATTAACTTCTTTCAATTCCTTCCTTTTTACTGTAAATATATATTTTTAATTGCAGTCCAACAATGGTGTCCGACGGTCCTCGTGTAGGTCTTTTATACCTCGTATAGGTATTTTCCATTAAATATACATTCTCGATGCCTGATCCTTACCGTCTATTAATAAATGGATAATAAATAATAAAACTAGTATTTTTTTGTCATTCAAAAAATTGACCACATTTAGCATAGGAAATTCTGTGTCAAATTTTGCGAAACGACCCTTTGTTAAAAAATGTCGAGATATCGAATTAAAAACTCCGCCACTGTTTTCAAGTGGCATATTTCCCAAACACACGCGTTATTCATTCGCCCGGTCGTTACAATATACATTCTCGATGCCCGATTCCTACCCTATAATAAATAGAACAACTCTGGAGTATCTCGTTAAAACAAAACAAAAAATATTTGATTTTTTACATTTTTCCTTTTTTCAATTAATTTATTTTTTCCAAATTTTTTCACTTTTCATTTATTAAAAATAGATTTTTAAGAAAGGAATTGAAAAAAGTTAACTTCTTTCAATTCCTTCCTTTTGCTTCCTCATAGAGGAAGCTTTGTGATGGTGAAAAAAAAAATTTTCGAGATTTTAATGAAAACGTGTTCAGAATGTTCCAAAACATCGAAAAATCACATTTAGAAAAAATGTCCGGATGTATGTGTGTGTGTGTGTGTGTGTGTATGTGTGTGTGTGTGTGTGTGTGTGTGTGTGTGTGTGTGTGAATCGGAAGCGAAAAATTCAAACCGCTATAACTCGAGAACGCCTCCACGAATCCGGCTGAAATTTTGCACATAGCTTGTGTGGTTAATAGTCAATGTTTCTGTAAAATTTTGTCAAAAAATTGTCAGTTGTTTTTTTTGTACGCCATTTTTAATTTCTTCGAAAATGTCTGTACGCACTGTAGCGCTCGCAATTTTTTAGCTGTCGGGCTAAAAATGCGTACACAGATAGAATCTGATCACCCGAGGATCCCATTAAAATTTCAAGAAAATCGATCGAACCGTTTAAATTTTATGTCATTTTGAATTTTTTGAATTTCATGCAATTTTTTTTTTTTTTTAAGACGCATTTTTTTTTATCAAATATTCATCTGTAATAAAATAAGTGTCAGATTCGTGATCAGCGCGAAAAAATACATAAAATTACAGTCCCGGAGCGACAACTAACCAAAAAGTTTACCAGGCATTTTTATAGCCAAAATTGCAAAAATGAATGATTTTAGGTATTTTTAAACAACGATTTCTTTGCTTTTCGATGGCATCGCGGAAAAACCCAGGTGCCTATCGTGATCTACAGCAAGACATACACAAGACGATAGATATGACGGAGTTGAAAAAGCTATATAAAGAGGTGTCACTTGGATTCCTTGAGTAAAAATTCACAAAAAAAAATTCACGAGCGCTCACTTCCATGTATTTTTTCGCGTCAAGCGCAGATCCGACAAAGTGAAGCGTGACGATGGAGTATTTTTTTCTCGCTGAATATGAATCGGTCAGCCGTTTCCCATAAAAGTCTAACAAGACGTTGACGGTGAAAAAAGTTGAAAATTGAAATTTTCATAGCGCTTCCTCATAAAGTTGGAAATTGAAATTTTCATATCGCTTTCTCATAATGTTCCTTCATTCGCGAAGCTTCCTCTATGAGGAAGCCAAAAATACAGACAATGCTTCCTCATAGAAGAGGCTTCGTAAATAAAGGAACATTATGAGAAAGCGATATGAAAATTTCACTTTCCAACTTTATGAGGAAGCGCTATGAAAATTTCAATTTTCAACTTTTTACTATAAATATATATTTTTTAATTGCAGTCCAATAATGGTGTCCGACGGTCCTCGTGTAGGTCTTTTATACCTCGTATAGGTATTTTCCATTAAATATACATTCTCGATGCCTGATCCTTACCGTCTATTAATAAATGGATAATAAATAATAAAACTAGTATTTTTTTGTCATTCAAAAAATTGACCACATTTAGCATAGGAAATTCTGTGTCAAATTTTGCGAAACGACCCTTTGTTAAAAAATGTCGAGATATCGAATTAAAAACTCCGCCACTGTTTTCAAGTGGCATATTTCCCAAACACACGCGTTATTCATTCGCCCGGTCGTTACAATATACATTCTCGATGCCCGATTCCTACCCTATAATAAATAGAACAACTCTGGAGTATCTCGTTAAAACAAAAAAAAAAATATTTGATTTTTTGCATTTTTCCTTTTTTTCAATTAATTTATTTTTTCCAAATTTTTTAACTTTTCATTTATTATAAAATAAATTTTTAAGAAAGGAATTGAAAGAGATTAACTTCTTTCAATTCCTTCCTTTTTACTGTAAATATATATTTTTTAATTGCAGTCCAATAATGGTGTCCGACGGTCCTCGTGTAGGTCTTTTATACCTCGTATAGGTATTTTCCATTAAATATACATTCTCGATGCCTGATCCTTACCCTCTATTAATAAATGGAACAACTTCGGACGATCTCGTTACAGCGAAGAGCTCCCCTGCCGCGCGGCCCGCGGTTTATCAACC
Organism: Exephanes ischioxanthus; assembly: GCA_958510785.1. Taxonomy (NCBI): domain Eukaryota; kingdom Metazoa; phylum Arthropoda; class Insecta; order Hymenoptera; family Ichneumonidae; genus Exephanes; species Exephanes ischioxanthus. Next base: position 4,416,625 of record OY294018.1, on the reverse strand, counting down.
TCTCAAGCGTAAATTAATTTCCACCCAGTAATTTTCACCGAGCCAGAAATATAATACTCTACAAGGTGAATCATAATCAAGCTCGTTCCCCGGCTCTCCTATAAGTTCACCCACTAAAAATCATTACCGAACCCTCTCCAGAAAATAAAATAAAAATAAAATAAAAAAATACATAAAATTTAAAAAGATAAAAAAAAAAATTACATTAATCATCCCTCTCGATTGATCCAGCGCGACGAAAATATCTCCGTCCCGGCCGCCCCTCGTTTGTGCATCGCTCGGTACACGCGAGCCCGCTTCGTGAATAATTTAATTTCGCAACCCTCGTGTTTTACCGCTGGAGCGGGGGGAGGAAGGGATTGAGGAAATTTCGTATTTTCCAATAAGAATTAACGTTCTGGCCCCGCGCTATTATCCGCGGGCGAATGCGGAGATCGCGGTTAACCCGGCGCGTCGGCAAGCCAGCCGGGTGAGAAAAACGCTCGACCCTCACTTCCTGCGCCGCCCCGCGGCGGATAAGTGAAAGATTAAATTTAATATAAAAAAAAAAAAAAAAAATCTATTTTTAATAAGCTCGCCTGCGGTAAGTATGAAAACTTCATGAAACATGCGGCGGCTCAAGATAAATAATAATAATAATTTTTAAACTAAAAAATAAATTTGCGACGCTTTAGACCCGTGGTTTAAAAAATTGGATTTGGCAAGCCGCGAGTGTCCACTCTTGGGCTATCTCGCGTGAGGGTTGGTCGGGGCTTTTTCGAAATTTATCGACCACCGCCGACACACTGCCGGCCCTCCGCTGCAGCCCGGCTCCGAGAGGAGCCTCCGACTCTCAACCCCCGGAGCACTGATTACTCGACTATAAATTTTAGTCGAAAGCGCAAGGGGTATATATATGCGCGCGGCACGTCCTGTAACTACGGGCTCGCTGCTGGCGCTGCTCGCCGGGCGCTCTCTGCGGGACCTCTCGGCGCACACACGACCCGGCGCTCTCGCGGCTCGTCCTCTGCGGGGACACATCGGCCCCCCCCCCCCCCCCCCCCCCCCACCGGCCCGCATTTCGCGCCACATACCAGGTGCATATGTAACTTACGTGTATGTGTGTATATACATATATAGCATGTATATATATGTATATATATATGTGGGGCATTCCACGTGAAATTAGCAGCCCATGTCCCTCACCCGCGACGATTTCGTTAATTTTTTTTAGTATGATGTTGGTACCGACCTATGACGGGTCTCGGGTCTTTTTTTTTTTTTTTTACATCGCGAGTGAAACTAGGGGAGAGCGGGGCAAAATGGCATAGCGGGGCAAAACGGGATAATGAGGCAAAACGCAATTTTCCAATAACTTTTGGATGGTGGCGGTGAAGGTGAGTGGGGCAAAACGGCGTTGAAAATCCAGACGAATCGTTAGGACAAAATGGGGCATCCAAATATTATGGGAAAATTGAGTTTTACCCCCGCTGTCTCGTTTTGCCCCACTGCCCCATTCTGCCCCGCTCTCCCCTATTTAATCCCGAAAAACCAAGTCTGAAACCGCTGTTTTGAAAAATCTGAAAAAATTCACACTGATTATGTGATTTAAAATACGACTTTTAGGCACCACACGATAATGGGATCTCAATATTTACTATTATTTTTAATTTCTCTATTTTCATGTTTTTTCAATATTTACTATTTTATTTTTATTTCTTCTTGCTTTCTCATAGAGGAAGCGAAGAGAAGGCTTTGTTCTGGGGAAAAATTGTTTTTTTTTTTTTTTTTTTTGAGATTTTAATGAAAACGTGTTAAGAATGTTCCAAATAATTGAAAAATCACATTTAGAAAGAATGTCGGGATGTGTGTGTGAATCAGATGCGAAAAACTCAAACCGTTATAACTCGAGAATGCCTCGACCGATCAAGCTGAAATTTCACACACAGCACGTATGGTCAATAGTCAATGTTTCTTCGAAATTGTATTAAAAAATGTTCAGTCGTTCTGTATCGATAAAAATTCTATTCGGGCCTTCTGGTATTTTAATGAAGTTCAGAAAAATTGAAACTCATTGATATTTGAGAAAGTCATTACCGATAAAACAAATAAAAATTCCAATTGCAACATCATAGAAACTAAAAACTTGCGAAAAAATAGTAAATATTTAGATCCCATTATCGTTCGGTGCTTAAAAATCATATTTTAAATCATAGAATGACTGTCAATATTTTAAGATTTGAAGAAAAGACGTTTTCGTAATTGGTTTTTCGAGGATTTACAAGTTTCACTGGCGGTAAAAAAATTTGAAACCAACAGCGGTGGATGCGCGGTTGGCGCACGACTCCGGCGAGATATTGCTGGGGTTTTTTTTTCCATGCTTTTTAAGCCTTCTCCTTGTTTTTCCCCATGCCTTACTGTGTGTTACCCGAGCACCTGTTCTTTCTGGTTAACTGTTATAATAGTTATTATTGCAAATGAAATATGTATTCTTTGTTGAATGATTTTTAAGAATTTTTGTACATGAGAGCTGCAGTGAAGCAGCCAGGCGTACAATAAGGCAGATTTATTTTTATTTTTTTCCTCGCTCAGATTGTATGGATTTTTCTTTTCAAAGTTTATTGTAACCATGAAACACGTTATGTATTGGCACTCACAATAAAACTCTTAAAAAAAAAAAAAAGCGCACGACTCCGTTGGTCTCCCAAGTCAAGCAACATCGTTCGCGGTCAGTACTTGGATGGGTGACCGCTTAGCCGTGCGCTAGCTGGCGCATCGACCGTTGAGCGGGAGGCGCTTTCTTCCGAAACTTTGGTGTTTCTGCACTTTACTTAAAATGCAAAAATACCGGAGGATCAGTAGAATATGACCGTCTGTACCGGCACGGGTTTTCCGTGGTTTCCCCTTATCCCCGGTACATGCGGTACAGTGTAGCTAAGTCGGCTACGGACGCACCGGAAGTCAGGTAGCTTAGCTGATTGCGGGTAGGGAGTGCTAGGGGGGAATCGAGATGGGGTTCCGTAAAAGCCCAGAATGGTATACGGTGGAAAAATGGAACAAATATAAAAATATTTCCGGTGGTCTCCCAAGTCAAGCAAGATCGTTCGCGGTCAGTACTTGGATGGGTGACCGCTTAGCCGTACGGATAGGGAGTGCTAGGGGGGAATCGAGATGGGGTTCCGTAAAAGCCCAGAATGGTATACGGTGGAAAAATGGAACAAATATAAAAATATTTCCGGTGGTCTCCCAAGTCAAGCAAGATCGTTCGCGGTCAGTACTTGGATGGGTGACCGCTTAGCCGTACGGATAGGGAGTGCTAGGGGGGAATCGAGATGGGGTTCCGTAAAAACCCAGAATGATATACGGTGGAAAAATGCAACAAATATAAAAAAATAAATGGTAAAAAAATCTGAAAAAAATTAGGATACTCTTATTGATCGGTAAGAACATCATACTGAAAAATGAACAAAATCGGCAGAGGTAAGGGATATGGGCTGCTGATTTGATGTGGAATGCCCTATATATATATATATATAATATGAGCATGTTGAATGGCACACATGCGCGATAATATGGAAACTCTCGGCTTCCCAGAGCTACCTCAAACCCTCGTGCACGATTCATGCACGCCACAACATATTAAGTCTGTCGCGGGGCTCTATGAATTTATAACAATTTATAGTACAGCGGGTATATCTAGCCGGCCCTCATCTACCGGCACAACGAGCTGGATAATTCTCCAACTCGAAAATGTTGCAGGTAATGTTTGTTATTTTTGTTTGTAAAAAAAACTTATTAAACAAAATTGTCGAGATGCGATTGGTAAAAAAATAAATCTATCGACCGTAGACAAATTCGTATTGTCGGACACTGTGCAAGAGATAGAATATCTGCAGATCGAATTCACTGGTCAAGTGATAATAAAACATTTTTTTTTTTTTAAATTATAGAATAGAATAGTGTTGTTTTGTTATATGTAACATACAATAATACTAGCGTTCTACAGGCTATCAAAGTGGGCGTTAAAAAAACTCTTCGGACAATGTTTGTTACTGTTACTCGTGAAAAAATTTATCAACAAAAAATATCGGGACCAATTTTTAATTTTTAGTTTTTTACATATTTAGCCCATTGCTATGAACTAAATTTTCCGGTGGTTGAATTTTAGTTCGCGGAAAGTGATTTGTCTCGCTCTATGGAATAAATGATGAATAGAAGAAAAAGAAACTCGCACCGCAGGCGCCTAACGAATTCTTAACGAATTGATTATCCATTAATGAAATTCGACGAACAATTAATAATGAGAGATAATTCGAAAAATTAAAAATACAAAAACAGTTATGTGACGAAACTCTCACTGAATTGTGCAATCGGGGCGAGGGGAGGGGGGCGAGGGAGAGATATTAATTAGCGGCACCTGTTAAGTCGAGCATCGTACATACTCAGGCTAACGTCCAGCGGGCATCTTATTTCTCAGAACCCCGGACTTGCAGCACGGAGAGAATCCAGGCTCGCCTCTTATCGGGATCATATTTCCTTACTTTAAGAGTAAGACTTTCCCGTATGCTTGTACCTTTCAACTTTTTCTTCTTTTTATCTCTCTTCATTTTTTTTTTTAATACGACAGCGAGAGTCCAATTAACTCTTTTTAACGTGACGCTCTTTTTAACCTTTTTTGTATTTTTATCAAGAACCACATTCAGCTGCATAACGCCGGATCTCCACCGAAGATATTTATAAAAATTGTATCTTCGGAATTTCCTTTTCTCGCAACTCTCTCAAACATCCCGCCAGGATTGTTTTTTTTTTTTTTTTTTTTCAAATATATTTCGCAAAAAATCCATTCGAATTCCCAAAAAAAATTGAACGTTTTTTTAACTTATGTTTTTCTTTTTATTGAAAACCGAATCCAGCTTATAACCAGATCTCCACCGAAGACATTAAAAAATGGTTTCTTTAGATTTTCTTTTTTTTTCACAACTCCGTCAAATCATCCTTCCACGATTTTTCTGTATTCAAAATCTAATTCTCAAAAATAAATAAATAAATAAACCTTACGAACCCATCCCAAAAAAAAGTTTGTCTCCAGCGAATTATTTTCGTTGTTTTGTTTAAAGATCACGATAAAAAAAAAAAGAAATACTCTGCAACTTTATTCGTGACAAAAAATGTCAACATCTCATAAAATTCCAACGGTCTCGGAAAACGGAAACGGATCAAATTAAATGGTGGCGAAACGGATGTTTTTTTTTTTTTGCAAGAATGTCGCTTTCTCTATGAGGAAGTAAAAGTGTTCGATAAATACTTTTTTTTTCCCGAGGCCTCGGTACTTAAGGGGTTAAATTACAAATTAATTTCCCCCCCCCCCCCCCACCCTCCCCGCGCCCGATTGCACCACGGCGTATCCCGAGTCGCGAATTAATTAGTACCAAGCAAGAATTATAATCTCCCACAATAAACGGCGCAGTGATCGATCGATTCTTCAGAGGTTTCGTGAGAGATGAGGCGACTAACGTAACACGGCGATGCGACCTCGGCCGTACCGAACGGTGGTTTGCCAATTGATCGATGGAAATCTCTCGGCCCGTAGTTATTGATTAGACCCTTCTGCTTCTTAGCGGTCGATCAACTTTTTTACCCATAACAATTTTTTTTTTAATTTTCAAATAGCGATCAATTATTATGGAATTTTTTTGGAATACATTAATAATTAAGATCTGATATCGCAAAGCGGGCAAATTACACCCTCCTGCTTCTAAGCGACCGATAAACTTTTCACCCCTATAAGTTTTTATTTTTAAAAAATTTAATTCATAAACATTAATAAGTATAATTTTGTATCGCAAAGCGGGAAAATTACACCCTTCTGCTTCTCAGCGACCGATAAGCTTCTGCCCGTAAAAGTTTTTATTTTTTTTAAATTTGATTGACAAAAATTAACATAGAATTGAAAAACGTATATTAATAACTAACACTGCACACTAAAAAATAATCTTGTTAAATAAGTGAAAAACTCGTTTGGCACTTATTTGAATATACGAACCTGTCCTTTTATTTCCCGTGTCATTGACAATTTTAGTTGGTACTTTTGTTTGTAAAACTAGAGAATTAACAAATACAAAATTATGGACGTTTGTGGACAATAAGTTCGTTGTAAAAAGTACAAACTTTTTTTACTGTGTGTATGTCGTAAATCACGCGAATTACGATTCACTTTTTGCCTCTAAAAAGTTGTTATTCAAATTTTTTTTTAATGCTGAAAATGAATATAGAATTTTTTAATATACATTAATACGTAACATTATGTACCGGAAAACCGGCAAATTGCGCCCTTTTGTTTCTCAGCAGTCGATTAACTTTTCACCCCTAAAAGTTTTTACAAACAATTTTAAATTGACAGAAAATAACATACAATAAAAAAAATATATATTAATAACTAACACTGTATATCGTAAATCACGCGAATTACGCTCTTCTGCTTCTCATCAGTCGACAGACTCTTCACCGCTAAAAAAACTTGTCATCCAATTTTTTTCAATTGCCAAACATTGATACAGGTTAAAAAAAACATATATTAATAATTAAAGCTCTACATCGTAGATATGTGAATTATCATCTCTCACAATAAGCGCAGTGATCGATCGATTCTTCGGAGAGGTTTCGGAGGGGTTTTTTTCCTCTAAAAAGTTGTTATTCAAATTTTTTTTTATTGCTGAAAACGAATATAGAATTTTTTAATATACACTAATACGTAACATTATGTATCGGAAAGCCGGCAAAATGCGCCCTTTTGCTTCTCAGCAGTCGATTAACTTTTTACCCCTACAAATTTTTACAAACAATTTTTAATTGACAGAAAATAACATACAATAAAAAAAATATATATAAATAACTAACACTGTATATCGTAAATCACGCGAATTACGCTCTTCTGCTTCTCATCAGTCGACAGACTCTTCACCGCTAAAAAAACTTGTCATCCAATTTTTTTCAATTGCCAAACATTGATACAGGTTAAAAAAAAACATATATTAATAATTAACACTCTACATCGTAGATATGTGAATTATCATCTCTCACAATAAGCGCAGTGATCGATCGATTCTTCGGAGGGGTTTCGGAGGGGTTTTTTTCCTCTAAAAAGTTGTTATTCAAATTTTTTTTTATTGCTGAAAATGAATATAGAATTTTTTAATATACATTAATACGTAACATTATGTATCGGAAAGCCGGCAAAATGCGCCCTTTTGCTTCTCAGCAGTCGATTAACTTTTTACCCCAACAAATTTTTACAAACAATTTTAAATTGACAGAAAATAATATACAATAAAAAATATATATATTAATAACTAACACTGTATATCGTAAATCACGCGAATTACGCTCGTCTGCTTCTCATCAGTCGACAGACTCTTCACCGCTAGAAAAACTTGTCATCCAATTTTTTTCAATTGCCAAACATTGATACAGGTTAAAAAAAAACATATATTAATAATTAACACTCTACATCGTAGATATGTGAATTATCATCTCTCACAATAAGCGCAGTGATCGATCGATTCTTCGGAGGGGTTTCGTGAGAGAGGAGGCGGCCATCGTAACGCGGCGATGCGACCTCGGCCGTACCGAACGGTGGTTTGCCAATTGATCGATGGAAATCTCTAAGGCCCGTACCTATTGATTAGCGACGGCGTATCGGGAGCCCGGACGGAATAGAGATAGTAACGGTTATGAATATACGAAGACGCTCGTACGCGAGCCTTCACACAAGGAAAAAAAAAAAAAAAAAAAAAAAAAAAAAAAAAAAAAAAAAACACCGAAGAGAAAACCGATTCGTGCGTAAGCCGGGTAAGCGGCGAGATGCGCGCACAGCCACCCCCCCGAAAAGATGCATCCTACCACAAACACACACACACACATGCACGCACACACATGCACGCACACACATGCACGCACACACATGCACGCACACACATGCACGCACACACATGCACGCACACACATGCACGCACACACATGCACGCACACACATGCACGCACACACATGCACGCACACACATGCACGCACACACATGCACGCACACACATGCACGCACACACATGCACGCACACACATGCACGCACACACATGCACGCACACACATGCACGCACACACATGCACGCACACACATGCACGCACACACATGCACGCACGCTCGAGGCACACACGATCCTTAGGAATAATCTTTTTTTTTTTCTGTTGTGTACGTACAATTCGCAATTCAACGTTGTGTAAGTGGAATCGGTGGCGCAACGGCCTTGCTCGTGATGTTACATATATCGGAGAACGGAGAGGATGATCCTCGTGGGGCAGCGCTGAGAGCTCCCGCGAAAGTATAAAATCCGTCCAAGGCAGATGCTACCTCGCACTCTGCACCATAGTCATCTCACATAAGGATCAGCAAAAAGTCACTCGCTGACAATCGTAATCCTCGAGTCGCACATACATGTACATGTGTACATCCATACGAGGGAGCTGATAATAATTGATAAAAAAAATTAAGAAAATAAATATAAAAATCGAGATCGACGGGAAGCTGTGCGAGGACCGATCTTCTTGAACTCATCGATCGCCGATAAAGAACGGAACAGTGAGTACGCTAATTTTTTTATTTTATTTGTTTAGTTTTTTGTATAAGATAATTTAGTGAGGGAGGGTAGAAAAATGTATCGATTAATGAAATAATATTTAAGGAATTTTTGAATAAAATGTAAAGAATTTTTGTTGAAAAAAAAAAAATGAATTGTCTGGTCGAGCTCTCGAAATGATGCGCAGTCGTCGACTGCAATAAAACGGAGCGTTGTTCGATAAAGGACAAAGAGTGGAATCGGGGTTGGAGATAATACGCGTCGGGGTTGACAACGATGGGGAAAAAATTTGATTAAAAAATGCAACGGTTTGTCGCGCCTGTTCCATCGGCGTTTTTAATTGAAAATGAAAAAAATAATTTGAAAAAATTAATAAAAAAAATTGTCGCTTCGAGCCGATAATCGGCGATTAATCTTGCTTCATCCCCTCCGGGTCCTCTTCGATAATCGATCGGCAGATAATTCCCGATGAATAAAAATATTGATAAATAAACGCGATTATAAAAAAATATTTATTAAAGAAGATACATTGATAACGTTATCTGTTAAAAAATCGAGAAAAATATTATCGGTTCGTCTGCTCGTCGGAGCTCGTGCGAGATCGATGAGTGTATTTATCGATCGTCCGGTCACGCGTCGAACAATAACAAAGCGACGACCGGTCCGCAATGAGATAGACGCGCCTTCCCCGATCGCTCCGGTATTCACTCGCATCGCTTCATTCCAAGACGAACGCCTTTCTCTCGCGAAATTCGCAAAACAGAACCGACCAAGATAGCGAAAGATCGTTAAAGCCGCAGTATTCTTGTGCGTTTATAGCTCTATAGGTAAGATTTATAGATTATCGACTGTAGGGAAACAGAAGGGCGTAAAACGCGCGTTAAAGCATGCGAATTAGGCCCTTTTGCTTCTGAGGGCTCGATTAACTTTTTTACCCACAAAAGTTGTCACTAAAAGAATTGGAATAGCGATGCATTAATACAGATTTTTTTTTTCAATACATTAATAAGTAATATAATATATCGAAAAGTGGGCAAATTACGCCCTTCTGCTTGTCAGTGATCGATAAACTTTTTACCCCTAAAAGTGTTTATAAAAACATTTAAATTGAGAAAAATCTGTAGAGAATTTTTAAAAATATGTATATATATAACTAATACTGTATATCGTAAAACCCTCGAGTTAGGCACTTCTGCTTCTCAGCGATCGATTAAATTTCACGCCTAAAAGTTTTTACAAAAAAATGTTTGAGAGAAAATTTTATATAGAATTTTTTAAAATATATTAATAAGTAACATCGTATGTCATAAAGCATGCGAATCACGCTCTTCTGCTTCTCAGCGATCAATTAAATGTTACCCCTAAAAAAGTTTTTATTAAAATTTTCAAATTGCGAAAAATTAATATAGAACTTTTTTTTAATACAATAATAACGAAACATCGTATATATGTGTATGTATATGTATGTCTATGTATATTTGTACGTCAAAAGCCGAGAGCGCGGTCGAAGGCGAAGAGCCGAAGAAGCAATCGAGCGAAATACCAGAGTCCATCCGGGCGCCGTTTTCACTATCCGTTGGAAGATGCGTGATCGAGTTACGCAAAGCCCGAGCTAAATTGCAACCCGAGGCCGTCCTTCCGAGGCGAGGAAGAATATAACAGCTCCTTGTCTCGCGTTTCCAGTTTACTCTCTATATTCCGCCAATTTATTTTGTTCTTTGCTTTGGACTGCGCGCCGTAGAGGAATCGGAGAGGGAGAATCGCGGTTGCTCGGTGAATTCCACTTTGCGGCTCAAAGCTTTGCGCATCCGCGTGTTAAATTAATACATAAAGAAATTAAAATTGTCCGGAGGAATTTTTATGTAAGAATCTTCGCTAAAATGTTTTATTGACTCGGGCCAAAAAAAAAAAAAGAAAATTGAAAATAATAATGTTATCAAAATTAATACATTATTCAAACTCTTCCCCGTTCTCAATTCGACGAAACTCCTTCCTCATCCTCGCTCCGTCCCTCGATGCATTTAATGCCAGCATTATCGCAAAACCACGCGAGAGCGAGAGTTCCTATCACCGACATATATATATATATATATATATATATATATATATATATATATATATATATATATGGCATTCCTCGTCGAGTGAGCTTCTGTTAATTTTTAGTGTGATGTTTTTGATTTTTTTTACCCCCAGTGAAATTTTTTAATCCTCGAAAAACCAGTGCCGAAAACGTTGTTTTAAAAAATTTGAAATAATTTGCACCGATTATATGATTTAAAATATGATTTTTAAGCACCATCCTGTAATGGGATCTCAATGTTTATTATTTTATCATTATTTTTTTTATGATATCAATTGTATTCGGGCCTTCCAGTGTTTTTAAAAACTTCAAAAAAATTGAAATCCATTGATAATTGAGAAAGTTATGACTGAACAAAAAAATAAAAATTCCAATTGCGACATCAAAGAAACAAAAAACTTACGGAAAAATATTAAATATTGAGATCCCATTATCGCGTGTTACTTAAAAATCATATTTTAAATCATGAGAATCATGATTAAATCATGAGAATAAGTCCGCATTTTTTCAGATTTAAAAAAAAGGCGATTTCGGAATTGGTTTTTCAAGGATTAAAAAATTTCACTGGTCGTAAGAAAATCTGAAAAAAAAATTCCGAAAACCTTATGAGTCGGTAACAACATCGTATTAAGAAATGAACAAAATCGACGGGGCTGAGTGAAATGGGCTGCTGATTTGACGTGGAATGCCCCATATATACATATATGCGTATATTAATTACCCGCTAGATTCATTAAAAAAATTGCTCATTTTTGTCCCAAAAGTATATACATATACATTTAATCGCGTGACTGCACATCGGAATTTCATCTTCCCTCCCACTCAGCGGCGCGTGAAAGTTAATTATCCCAGAAAACATATTTCTCCCGGCCTTCCGGCTCATCTCCGCGACGTCTGCTCGTCAACTATCCCTCCACCTGTTGAGTTATCGATGGATCATCGGTCACTCTTTATCGGCAAAATTTCAAGCCCCGCAAGTCTGCCGACCCTAACGTAATATCGCTCGGTCAGTTCCATAAATTCTATCGAGGCATGTACGAAAAAAATGTATAAAAAATATATAATAAAAAAAAATTTAATGAAAAAAATGCCATGCACGAAACACCCTCGATCCTGTCGATTCTCCGAGGCACTCTTGCGGGTAAAACTACGATATTTTTCCCGCGAGTGCGTTAAACCTCACGTAATATTGCTCATCCGGTTTCATAAATTCTATCGGGACAGGAACAAAAAAAATATTGAAAAAAATGTACGCAGAAAGAATTAAATGAATTTAAAAAAAAAGTAAATAAATTCTTTTATAAACCAAAAAATTTTTTGCACGAAGCACTCGATTCTCCGGGGCGTTCTCGGGTGTAGAATTACGATATTTTTCCCGCGAGTGCGTTAAACCTCACGTAATATCGCTCATTCGGTTTCATAAATTCTATCGGGACAGGAACAAAAAAAATATTGAAAAAAATGTACGCAAAAAGAATTAAATGAATTTTTAAAAAAGTAAATGAATTCTTTTATAAACCCATCAATTTTTTGCACGAAGCACTCGATTCTCCGGGGCGTTCTCGGGTGTAGAATTACGATATTTTTCCCGCGAGTGCGTTAAACCTCACGTAATATCGCTCATTCGGTTTCATAAATTCTATCGGGACAGGAACAAAAAAAAGATTGAAAAAAATGTACGCAGAAAGAATTAAATGAATTAAAAAAAAAGTAAATAAATTCTTTTATAAACCAAAAAATTATTTGCCCGAAGCACTCGATTCTCCGGGGCGTTCTCGGGTGTAGAATGACGATATTTTTTCCGCAAGTGTGTTAAACCTCACGTAATATCGCTCGCACAGTATCATACATTTTATCGAGGCCGGGAAAAAAATGATAAAAAAAATTCGGGTAACATTTTTCATAAAAAAAAAAAAAAAAAAAAAATGCCTGCACGAAACACTCTCGATCCTCTCGATTCTCCGGGTCACTCTCGCGGGCAGAATGACGATGGTGTCATCCCGCCGCGGACACGCTTGCCGGGGGACGGCTCTCCGGCTTCCGTAACGGGGCAGTGAACACGCGAACGCGCGTGCGAGGAAATCTCTTCTCGATCGTTTCTCGTCCCACGTGTATACAAAGATCCGTGTTACAGATTATCAGCGGTCGGGCTGTCTACACGAGTGGATACGTGCCTTCGTGCGTCCCGGCGCGTCTCGTACGCCTTCGGAGTGTACACGGACACATGCATAACACGGTGGATCGGGTTTCGCGCATCGCGTCTTTCTTCTCGATTCGTTAACCAGAGTTTCGTGTGCGTTACGCAAAACGGCGTGCGCGCGATCGCCGACGGCGTTGCTCCGGTGCCCGGGACCTCTTCCAGGCCATCGGGCCATCGCGGCAATGATATACGTGTGCTAAAAAACTCTTTCCCGTAATGTCCGCCCGGTGCACTTGTGCGTATTATCTTACCACTTATGGCCTCTCTCGTTACTTCGCATTCGTAAATATAACACACATATATATGTGTATCTATTCATATGTCCATATGTATATTTATTCATGCATATACATATACATATACATATACATATACATATACATATACATATACATATACATATACATATACATATACATATACATATACATATACATATACATATACATATACATATACATATACATATACATATACATATACATATACATATACATATACATATACATATACATATACATATACATATACATATACATATACATATACATATACATATACATATACATATACATATACATATACATATACATTGTGATGTTTCGCGGAAATTAAGAGACGACCAATTATAAAAAGAATGCCAATGGTGCTATTTATTGGCTCGAGTTATGCCTTTGTGACCGTTTTTTCGTCCGTCAGATGTCCTGCTGTCCAAGCGGTTCCTTCATGACCGCTCACCGCGGATAATATACTGTCCTATACCGCGTACAATATTCATTACAATACATATTCGTATGTGATATGTTTATTAAATTTATAATATTTAAATGTATGTAATTCGTGTTTGTATTTTAATAATGCACGACGTGAACTAAAAAGTCTTTCCCGTAATATCTGCCCAATACACTTACATGTATTCTATTACCACTTATGGCGTTCCGCGTTACTTCGGATACGTAAATATATATGTGTTTATATATTTATTTATGTGCATATAAATAAATTTATATATACGCGTATATGTTTATTATATTTATACGTACGCAATGCGCGTGTGTGGTTTGATAATGCATGACGAGAACGTCCGAGCGAATCAGGTGAGATTCGTGCGGTCAAATAATTTATTCCGGGTCTGCGACTCAAGTAGGATTTTCTAACGTAATAAGTGGACGCGTAACCAAGTCGCCGGCTTACTCGAACGATTTTCGACGCTCCTACTCGAAGAAATTTTCGCAAAACGAGATTCTACCCCCATTATTATTTTTATTTGCTAGTTTATTTATTTTAAATTACAAATTGAATTCAGAGATTGTAACGTCGTCGGAATGCATTGAAGATTATTGTTTTATTTCCGGCAACAATCCATACCCGTTGGTGAGAAAAATATATTATTATTTTTAGGTCAAAATATATTATTATTTTTAGGTCAAAATATATTATCATTTTTAGGTAAGAAAGAAAAAAGAGTCGCACATTGCGAACCCATCACAAACCCTGTGAGAGCTGGCCTCTTTTCCATAAAAAAATGTATATAAACATTTTTGTTTTTAAATCATTTTTCTCAACTGCTCGATAGTTTTCCCAGATACGCTTTGCCATTCGTCAATTTTTTTAAAATGTTCACACTATGAGCTCAGCAATTTAGGTGCAATATGTCTTTTGTACTTATAGTTAACTGCATATTATAAGCTGTATGGTTATAACTATACTCTTTTACATTTACAGCAGTGTATAATCTGTTAATTTCGTTTCGCTTTTCAATTACAATTGGGGACTTCTTTTCGCTTGTTCTTGGTTATCGTAAATTGTGTGACAAACGTGACTAATGTATTTTTGTTATTGCGTAAAATGAGAAATCCCTCAATGAATAAAATATAATAAACATTAAAGAACATATATTTTTGAACAGCTGTTTAACCATTCAATATGCCGGCCGAAGGGTCGAAGTCCCTCGGGGCGGGAACGCTTGAGGGGGGGAAAAGAAACAAGAGGAACAACAAATCGATTCGAAGGGATTTGTGGTACCGGTTTGCAAAGTATGCTCGTTCTCTCGTTGCAGATATGTTCGTGGCAAAGGCAGCGATAGCACTAACGTTGCTAGCGGTAGGAATCTCAGGCAGACCGGAACCGCCGGTGAGCCAGCAGTACCTACCGCCAGATCAGCAGTACGGACCACCGCAGAGAAACGGCGTTGTCGGCTTGGGCAATCCTGGTTTCGGGGGTTTCGCCGGGGCTTCGAGCCCCGCTTCTGGCTACGGGCGACCGGGTCAAAGTGGTCCAAGTGCCGGTGCCCCCGGTGCCCCATTTGCCTCTAATCAATACCTTCCGCCAAATCAGCAGTATGGCGTTCCCGGTGCCGGAGGCAACGCCGGCTACGATGATGGATCCAATAACGTGAGTTTCTAACCCGATAAATTATCGGCACGACGATAATTCCACGCGCCTCTCTTCTACTACGTTGAATTGGCATTTTTCCAAAACACTACACATTCACTATTTCGGACCGGTCGATCGTCACACTAACGATTTCTCATCGGCTCGAATTCTATGTGAGGTGCAAAATTGACTTTATTTATCCGCTTGGAAATTATTATTGTTATGAAATTTCAACGGATTATTCAATAAACGATCATCTATTTTTTATTATTAATGTAACTAATACATTATCTTTCTCATTTGATAGTTGATTTTCTATCATTAATTGATGAAACCAAATTTGTTTCTTTTATTAATATAAATTAAAACAATAAATAAAATGACATTAACGATTTTCTTTTTATCCTCTCGAATTCGAAGTACTTAGGGTGCGAAATTGATTTCTTTATTCACTTGAAAAAAAAAAAAAAGAAACTTTTAAATTATTACCGTTGGTAATTTTTAACGGCTGATTTGACAATGGACTTTCTGTAATTAATTAGTGAAACTAAAACGGTGTTTCTTTTGTAATTAAAAAATAAAACAATAAACAGGGACCGGCAAAGTACGACTTCGAGTACATGGTGAACGACATCGAGTCAGGAAACGACTTCGGTCATAAAGAGAGCCGGGACGGTGATCTTACGCGCGGTGTTTACTACGTGCTCCTGCCCGACGGACGTCGCCAGACGGTCGAGTACGAGGCCGACCGTAACGGTTTCCGGCCGAAGGTGACTTACGTCCAAGAGGGCGCGGGCATCGGCGGAGGAAACGGCAACAACAACGGTTATCCGGGCGGTAACAACGGTTATCGTTATTGATATTGAAATAAAAAATATATCGCGTATCGATACTATCGAATCATCATTATTATTATTATTATTGTTTCAAGGTCATACGAATTTCCGAACTACTAAGACGTATTTACGATTTTGTACAAAACGCAACTGACGACGACATTCGTGTGCGAAATAGCATAACATTATTTTTTCTATCTCTATTTATAGATA
The DNA here is from genome assembly GCA_958510785.1 of Exephanes ischioxanthus. NCBI lineage: Eukaryota > Metazoa > Arthropoda > Insecta > Hymenoptera > Ichneumonidae > Exephanes > Exephanes ischioxanthus. Next base: position 4,400,309 of record OY294018.1, on the reverse strand, counting down.
TATGATATAGATATATGATACATGTTTTTTCTCTGTGGACATGCACAGACGCCCACACAGTGTTCATTCTCTTCGTAAATATGTTTTTAACTGCCATAAAAACTCTGTTGCGATAACTGAACAAAAAATTATGAAAACAGCGATTATACGTTACAGCGCAGACGTGCCCGTACAATCAAATCGATCGAGTAATAATCTTTCTCCTTAGATAGGGCTGTAGGAGCCGCGAATATTTTTATTCATGTGTAATATAGCCTCGTATTGTGTAAAATTTTTTATGTGATGAGAATGTATTATGAAAATAAACTAATAACAAATATTATCCATTCGAACAAATGCTATCCATTGAAACAACACAGTAGCCGTTTTTTCCCCGGAAAAAAAGTCCCTGACTTTTCACTGACCAATTAAAAATTATCCCTGACCAAACTTCTTGCGACTTATATTCAAAAAAATTAATGATGCAAATGAAAATGCCTAATTATTATGTTAATATTTAATTCTATTTTTTTTTTTTTCAAAATGTTCCCAACTTTTTTTTTAAGGCTCCCTTCTATGTACTTCTTATTTATTTATAGAAGGTTCGGGACAATTTACTTTTTCCCTGACCAATTTTGAAATTCCCTAACTTTTCCCTGATTCCCTGACCAAGATTTTTATTCTCTGACTTTTCCCGGTTTTTGCCTGACCGCGGCTACCATGATGAACAAATATTATCCATTCAAACCAATATTAACCACTGGAACAAATATTATCCATTAACAAACATCATTCATTGAGAACTGCCCGCTCGATATATCGGTGCGCCGGTTCGGTGAGCTCGGACCGGCCGCCCGGGCTCTTGGGAGCCACGAATATTTTAATCTCTCTTTCCATATGATTGAAAATATAAAATAAAATAATAACAATAATAAACAGGTTCAAAGCGGGGGGGGGGGGGGGGGGGCGACATGGTCCACCCGATTACCAGCGAGCCAACGATACATGATCTGGTCAATATTGACCAATTTCGTCCCAATCGAAATTAGTTGCGTCTTACTGAAAATCTTATCGGTCTCTCAACATATCACTATATATATATATATATATATATATATATACAATGCCCGCTCGGTTGGCCGCATGGAAATTCCTGCCATTGACGCAGCTCGGCTTTCGGCCCTTTTGTGACGACTATGTGCCTCGAATACTTGGATAATATTGATTGATATTCCCTCCCCAAACCCCCCCCTCGCCCCAACCACCTCCTTCGAAACTTAATAATACCCCATTAATAGTTTTAATTGGTTCAACTTTGCTAATGAGCCGTAGCCGGCATCGGCTTATAATGAATTTCTCTAACGCTGAGAAACCATTGCCCGGAGGATTGCCGGTGCGGAAGGGTTCGTCGGGGAAAATTCGTTTGGCGTTTCAGCGCTCTGTGAAGTTCAAACGCGCTATTCGACGTCGCTCCCTCTCCGCCGCGCAGACCCAGACGCTCACGTTATTGCTCCGCGCGTAATCCCTAAAGCGTGTTATGTGTGCACTAAGAAAAAAAAAAAAAAAATTATTTTAAATAAAAAAAAAAAAAAAAGAAAAAAAATTAAAAGAAAATCTCTTCATTCACAAACGTCGAGTGGATAAACTATAAACACGCAGGCGAGCCAGAGGCCCCGCGTTCTCTCGGCCACACACTGAGCTCTTGCTCGAGTCTCTCTCGTCCAACATCCAAGGATCGGGCGCCAGTAGGCAGGCACACCGGGCGAAGAGCGCAACCAGGCCGCGAGAGGGCAGTGGCGCAGTTTGTTTCTTTGAACTTACGCCTGACCTGGCCCCCTAGTGCGTTTCGTTCGTTTCAACTCCCCTCTCTCCCCCACCCCGCGCCGTCCGTGCTCCTCTGCTTCGCGCTCGGCAGTTCCTCTCGGCGCTGTCCTAATGGCCGTTGCCGGGCGAAAGATTTTTTTACGATAAAACCCAGCCCCGGCGCACGTACTACAGAAGCCTCGCAGGCTTCAGCCATCGGTAGAAACGCAAGCATCGCCTCAAAGCATTAACATTCAAAGAAAAAAAAAAAAAGCTCCGGCTGTACGGCAAGTACTCTTTAAACGCGGGCGCATTGCCTGCCGCTGGCGCGGCCCCGGAATATACTTCGAGCATGGACACAGACCGGTCGGTGTGAGGGCATAGAATGTGGACCGCGAACTCTTTTCCTGGCAACGTTTATAAGAATTTTGTATTTTTGTTATTTTTGTTATTGTCAATTTTTACGGAGTTTTCGCGTGTAATCCGATGAAAATAATAATAATGATTTACCTGTAGGCGGTACGGATGCGCGGGATAATGATATTATTCGGTGTGCGCGACTCGATGAATTTAACGGAGAAAAGAACTCCCGCGGTCGGGGCATTGTGAAGACCTGCGGATTATTTGGTAGGGTTTACGTACGCAGAAAACTCGGGTATACTTAATCTTTCGGACTTTTTTTGTGAGCTCCGTCCGTACTTCGCTTCGTATTGTGTTCAATGCGGGCTGCATGAATCTGTAATACGAAAAGGGTCGAAATTTTTTTTTTTTTTTCGCTTAGCGAATTCACTATCCGAAGCACAATATATATTTTTGCGCGATTATTAATTCAGGAAGAGCGTTCTTTCGTATGCCAAAAAAAAAAATTATTTTCTTTTTATCTGTAAAAAAGGTCTTGAATCCTACGTTGAGAAATGAATTTTTTTAACCGGATGCTACGTCATATGGGGGAAACGTCACTTCCGATCGAAAACAAGATTTTCAAACCGGAAGTGACGTTTCCCCTAGATTATGTCACTTCCGATCGAAAACAAGATTTTCAAACCGGAAGTGACGTTTCCCCTAGATTATGTCACTTCCGGTCGAGAGACGAGATTTTCAAACCGGAATTGACGTTTCCCCCAGATGACGTCACTTCCGGTCGAAAAACGAGATTTCCAAATCGGAAGTTATGTTTCCGCTAGATTACGTGACTTCCGGTCGAAAAACTCGTTTTTCGACCGAAAGTGCCGTCATCCAGCGGTAACGTCACTTCCGGTTTGAAAATTTAATTTTTTCGACCGGAAATAGTTAAATATTCTATAACTCGTTGCCAACTCGGTGAAAAAGTTTCTTTTCACGGTAGAAAAAAAAAAATGGTATGAAACGAGAAGGAAAGTATTCGTGAAACAGATACGCGATGACCGAGAGTGAGAGACGAAGCAGCGGCGAGGAATTTGTTCATTACGAATTCAAACGCCCCACGAACAACTCCCTTCTATCCTGTGCACGATTTTTCATAACGCATAAGCGCAGCGCCACCCCCCGCGGAGCCGAGATACACGCGGTACATGTAACGGCGTTTGACGCAATTATCACCGACATAAACATTCCGAAGGTAGGATGTGAAAGTGATGAGCGAGAACCAAGTTCACGTAGCACTCGCGCGCACCTAGCGTATCTCGGCTTGATCTTCCCCAGCGGGATTAATGCACGCGCGAGCGAGAACTCGGCATAGAAATTTAATTCACGGGAGATAAACGAACGAGAGTCGTGCCCGTAGTGATCTAATGGCTCTTCGCGTACACACCCATCCGAGATTATTACGCGCGCGACTGCGGCGATATCTCATTCGCGCACGTCGCTAACCGCTGCTCTATCTAATTGTGCAACGATCAGTCGTAATCCCCTTCATTGTATTTCATTTTCGTTTCGTTTGTATTTTTTTTTTTTTAACAAGCTTCTATCTATTTATTTCAGGTGCGATGATCGAAGTAAAACGGCACAATCGAACTTTGAAATAAACGGATTAACAGGTACTTTTAATAAATTGGAAAACTCGCGATTCGTACAGAAATTACTTGGAATCCTGTTTACCATTGATAAAAAAAATGTATTTTATATATATTTTTTAATGGCTTGGTTTTTTTTTATCAATTGTATTTATATTTATTTATATTTATAAAAAAGTTTTAAATATTTTTTTATCGCCGCGAATTAACTCGAAATAAGTTAGTAAAAGGATATTTTATTTAGCAAACGTATTTTACATCGATTTACAGCGAAGGACAAAAAATTTCGTTGGGCGGGCATCGAACCAGTGACTCTCCTAGTAGCGATATCCATGATCGTTGTACACCGACTGCGCGCCAGTGTCTTCGTAAGTGATCGTCGGCCTGTAACCGTGACTGTCGGCTTCGTACTGCACGATCTGCCTGCGATTGTCCGGCAGAAGTACCGTGTAGACACCCTGGGTGTTTTCGCCGTTGCGGCTCTCCTTGTGACTGTAATCGTTCCCGATGTTGTCCTTTACCGTGTACTCGAAGTCGTATTGTGCTGGAGTCTTAAAAAAAATTGCTGCATTAATCGAACTACAAAAAATCCAAAAATCATTAACCCTTTGCAGCGTTTTATTTCATTCACGAAAATCATTGAAAAAAAAGGCAGTCATAATTTTGTGATTCACTCGTATATTTTTTTACGCAGCCATTCACCTTCTTTCATTGTAAATATTGAATTTAAAAAAATTGTTCCATTAATCGCAGCATAAAAAATACAAAAATGATCAACCCTTCGCAGCGTTTTATTTCATTCACGAAAATCATTGAAAAAAAAATCCAAAGTCGTAAATTTGTAATACTCGATATTTTTTTTTTTTTACGCAGCCATTCACTTTCTTTAAGGTTAAATATTGAATAAAAAAAATTGTTCCATTAATCGCAGAAAGAAAAAAAAAATACAAATATGATTTCTAGCGTTTTATTTCATTCGAATTAAAACATGAAAATCTCAATACCATCGGATGCGAATTGTTTGTTATTTCACACTTTTTTGTTGATTTTTTTTTTCAACTCTTTTCCAGTCGGGAGTTTGATAATTTTTAGAAAATTATTATTTTTTTATTCTAAAAAAAGTACCTTAAATTACTCGTGCCACAGAGTAATCTTTTTTTCGGCTCAATCTACTCACTTGATTCTCGAGTGCATTGTAGCTGTATCCAGCGGTTTTAGGTGCAGAAGTCACTGGATATTGTCCAGTGCTCGCCTGATCGACCCTCTTGTTGAACTGATTTCCCGCTCCCGAGCCCCAATATTGTCCGCTCGGTGAGGAACCGGAAGTGATCCGCCAAAATCCAACTGCAGATTGTCCCGAGTATTTCGTCGGCGTCAAGTAGGCATTGGTTGGTTGGCTCTGCCTCGGCGGAAGGTAATCACCGGCAGGCAGCACCTGAGTGAACGAGTGCCGAATCTCCGCGGCCGGAACGTATCGGGACGAGGGTTTAGCTCGAACATAATTGTCTCCTCCGGGCATCCCTCGTCCCGAACTGTGCCGATCGGCCGGCAAGTATTCGGCGAACAGGATCGGCGGATTTTTCGTCGGTGAAACGGGATCGTTGGTAAACTTCGCGTGGCTTCTCGAATCGACTACGGAGGGGACGTAACGATTATCGGGCGTCCGACTGATGGTCGAAGGCGGCAAATACACCGATCGTGAATCCGAGCCCGGTCGCCTGTAGCCGGCAGGCTCCAGGCTTCCTCGGGCCACGGTCGCGAGCGAACACACAATGACAAAGAACTGCGAAAACAAATGAAATACATGTTAACAAAAATGTAAATGTGAAAAGAAAAAAATATATATAATTAATATACATGTAAAAAAAAAACAATTATTGTCCCAACGAACTTGACACGAAGGAAATATTGCGAATGAAAGAAATATAATTATACACGTTGAGAAACAAAATAAACGATAAAATATGTATATTAATAAAAATCTAAATGTAAAGAGAAAAAAAAATGTTAAATAAATATGTATGTAAAACAAACGATTATTGTCCCACCAAACTTGAAAACAAAAAACAAACAATTATTATCTCCAAAGATTCGGTCATGAGACCGAGACGTATGCAGTAAATGAACTCTAGACCAAAATATATATACGTAAAAAAATCCCAATTATTGTCTCAACAATCTTACCATTAACGAAAAACGACAAAAAAGTATACATGTAGAGAAAAAAAGAACAATTACTATCTTCGAAAATTCGGTCACGAGAGCAAGACCTATGAATTAAATGAGCTCCATATAAAAAAAAAGATAATAAAAAATATTTCAAAGGTTTCCCGCTTCGCGGAATACCGCACAAAGATGCCGTTGCATCAAAGCGGCGAACTCGTTATCTCTATCAATGCGTTTGAAAAACTCTCTTCACTTTTTCGCATAGACCGGGGGGGGGGGGGGGGGGGGGGGGCGCTCTCAACGAGAACATGAAAAATTGTACATAGGAGAAAAATCTTGTGCTTTGAGGGTCCATTGGTCTATCCGAGACTCCTGTATTGCCCGTACTTACCGTGTTACGTATTTTGCCCCACTATAGAGAGCTTTTTTTACAGAGCAGGCTGTTTATTCCTTACCTTCATGTTTCCTCTGTGAGGGCGCGTCTTGATTTGATTTGGCCCTGAGGTTGAAGCCTCCTTTTATACCCACACATTGGAACGGAGAGGAGATCTGTAACGGGGGCTTTTTTTTTTTAGACCGTCGGAAAGGCACGGGAAAGGTGAGGAGTGTTCGGGCGGTCAATATATGCCTCTTTACCGGTGTCTGCCTACAACTTAGTAGCGACGTGCACGGCCGTATACAAAGGATGCGCGGCGCGCGGTCTTCTTCTTCTTCTTCTTCAATTTGTCTGGAACCACGACTGTGGAAACCAGACTGGTCACTGGAAAAAAACCCGCGTCGGCCACAACTAACGCGGCGCGCGGTCAAGGCGAAGAGTGTATAAAAAAGTGAATGCTTCGCGAAGTGTGGCCACCAGCGGTGTCAACCGTACGGTAACATAACCGCCGGCACGACTACGATTACCGTACGCTGAAGTACGGTGATTACCAGGTAATTTACTACAGCGTACGGTAATTATTTTATTTCTTTTTTCGCCCGTTATGAGAGCACAAACATCAATTTTCCAGGCAAATAAATTACTTTTGCATATGAATTTTGAGCAATATTATATTTATGTGTCGGCATATGCCACATTCATCTGCAACACATTATAACTATAGCTATTTCCATCAAAAGGTATGTTCCATAACCCTGTTCTATCTTTTTTGGCGACATACGTTTGACAAAAACGAACGGCACTTTACAAAGCAGGCCGCGGTTACGAAACATACCTAAAAGTAAAACGGCGAAAACCCTTCAAGCCTCGAACATTTCCCTTTGAATTCGAAGTGCGACCCACGTGACTCACTCAAAGCTGCCAACTGTAGTACCTTCAATACGTCGTAGGGACACAATGTATACGATAGAGAGTATTGCTATACTCGATTGTCAACATTGCTCTCGATCATTGGCTAAGATCCGTGCTATTGTGAAACTTGTTTGAACGTATCGTTGTTGCAAGTATATTATCGATAATATCATAATTGGGGTGTTTACTTTGCATTCGGATCTTGAAAAATGGGGATCAGTAGCGATGAAGAGGCAGAAGAGCAGTCTAAGTATTCGAATAATACTAATAATAAGCGACGACGAGCACAAAAATATAGAAAAGCTTGGGAAGTTGAAGATATTTTTAAAGGGTGGCTGTATCCCGACACAGATTCGGAATTTCGGGCAAAGTGCAAAATATGCGATGTGAAGTTCGCTGCCGAGCTTTCAGTTATAAAACGCCATGCAAATAGTGAAAAACATATAAAGAATGCTCAAAACTTGAAACCCGCAGTTCAAAGGCAGATCTCAAATTTCACTGCGCCAGTCATACCTGCATCGAAGCAAGCGCAGTCTGTCGATATCAAAATAGCTGGCTTCTTCGCAGCCCACAATATACCATTCGTCGCTGTGGATCATCTGGTGGATATTTTAAACGAGTCGTTCCCAGATTCAGGGATCATGAAAGAAGTAAAATTGAAGAAGACAAAGGTCGCAAAGATTGTAAAAAATGTCACCGGTGCCACCCAAAAGGAGAAGCTCATCACTGCGTTGAGACAAACAAAGTCTTCTGTCTTTGCAGATGAATCGACGGATATTTCAGCGAAGAAAGCAATGCGCATTGTGGTTCGATACGATGACCAAGAAGAAAGAAGAATTGTCAGCCACTTCTGGGAGTTCGTGGAAATATTTCAGCCATATGACACTGTTATGCCGCAGAAACTCAGGTAGCTAATCTGAGATCTGTGCCCGAGCCGTTAGCTCGGAGGGTTGGGGATGTGCTCAGTAAAGGGTTGGAACCCAAGTGAAGTACAAATATAGATTTATTCAATTAACGATATTTACTTAATATGTTTATAATTATTTATTTAATATATTGTTGAATATTTATTTAACAAGGTATTCAGATATTTAATATGCTTAATAAGACATTTCTATGATCGGCGTTTTACAAGGGTGGCATTGTTATATTTATTATACAACAATGCTTATCAGGAACCTTCTAATCTACGTTCAACTTGACGTGGATTTATTTCTTGGCTAGAACTCACTCGGAGCTTTCTTATTTTATCCAATAATGCTTCGTGAATTTATCTTTCGATGCTTTATCATGAATGCTTGATTATTCCACCGTATGGATATTGCTCTGTTTATATGTTGTCTATTGTTACTTTGGTTTTTTTAACAATGCTCTACTTATGCTTACGTTTGTCCTTTTGAATTACCAATCGCTGATACACTCTGTACGCTTAATACACCTTCTCGATTAACGACACTCCGGCGTTAATCTCTCACGATAAGGGTTTACACTTTGCACGACCCAATTATCGAGTTGGAGCCTTGCTCGAGGTGTATCCGTATAGTCAACCGTAAGAATCAGGAGTTCCGAAGAGACTGATGAGTGCCTGCTCTCGATCCCTTATATATGGATAAGAGAGCAGGTACGTCAGCTTCATATTGCCTAGATGTTTATGGTTTACTTTATTTCAGTAAACGATTATCTTTCCAAATCCTCGCTTCTTCGACAACGGGATTTGGAGCATGTTTTGATTTCGGCATATGTGACTCGGTAATTCTCGAGTCGATGCTCTAATTACCGAGTCGCCCGTGATTGCCGAACTGCTCACTCAGGTTTTGGTGGATTTCGTTGCAGCGACGCGCGCTCGTCGCGTGCCGCTGCATTCCTCGATTGTTGTGCAACCGGAGTCGCTCCACTTTTCGGACTCCGCCGTCCGAGCTATAATATACACTACTTCTACTATAATATATACTACGATATATTATTACAACTATAATATTATACTATTATATGAATATAGTATAATATTATATTGTCTCACGAAAATGTATAATAATAATTAATATACCATTACATTATTATATTAATTATATTAATAATATATTAATATCCTATTAATATATTATTGACCCTTAAGGTGCCACTTAGGGTGCCACTGGCAAGAAGCGTTTCGAGACAATCATGTCCACTTTCCAGCACAGCACAGTGCCTATAGATAATATAATTGGATTTGCATCTGACGGCTGCAGTGTAATGATGGGAAAAAATAACTCTGTCGCATCCAGATTTCGAGAAAACTGTCCTGGCATCATGATCATAAAATGCATATGTCATTCATTGCATCTATGTGCCAGTGAAGCATGCAAATGCTTGCCACGAGCCTGTGAAGATTTGCTCAGAAACATCTATAATTTCTTACGGTCCAGTGCAAAACAACAGAGTCAGTTGATAGAGTTTCAAATTCTTCTTAACTTGAACGTGCACAAGATTCTGATAAAGATCGCGACGTTTGTTTCGATGATCGTTGATCAAATAATCGTTTACGAAACCCAAGATGGGGAAAGCTAAAGAGCCAAAAAAGAACTCGCGTAGAAAAACGAAAAAAGTCTATTATATTTAAGTTCATATATTTTTTCAGCTTAACAGTGAAGTCCCAGTGAAGAATAAAAGGATTTCACGTGTATTTTTATGACTATTAAATAAAGAGATATTGTTTTGATGCAATGAAGCAACAATATGCACTGAATGCATTGACGTTCAAAGGTTGTGTGTTTGAAAAGTGTGTACGAGAGGTTCCCCTTTACGGAAGATACGGTTCTTCCCAGGTTCCTATTGCGTTTTGCGTGCTATAGCGTTTTATATTCACAAGGTATTTCCGATGTAAATGAATAAGCTTCCTCATATACAATATCTTATTCAGAAAAAAACATGGATTTCGTATTCAGCTATTTACATGTGATGCAACACCAGTTTGGCGAAATAAATTAACAATACGGTAATTTAACCAGCCGCACGGTGATGCGTACGGTAATGTACGGTAATTTGACCCGGCTGGTACGATAGTTCGCTTTTCAGAAGTTGACAGCGCTGGTGGCCACCCGAGCCCACCAATCCACATACACTCGGCACGGAGATCCCTCTCGTCGCACGCGTTTAACGGACGGGGATAAAATGGACCAGCGAATTAATTGTCTTTTTTTTTCTTAATGCACGGCGAAAATTTTCCGTGAAACGCGGCCGAGAAATCGCAATCGTGGTTATACTTTCGAGAAGAGAAGAAATTATGGAGGGTTCTAAAAACTGATGAAAAGACATTTTTTTTTTCCTGAGAAATTATCGGTGAAGAGGAGACGTGACCTTGTTGATTGTACAAATTTGACCGATTTTTTGTTTTTCGTCGAGGTTTTAAGTGACGGTGAATTAATGGAAATCATATGGATAGAATACCTCGAATGAAATATGAAACTTTCCGTATGTAAATTTTCGTTCAAATAATTTTGTGCGTTTCGTAAAAAATATCTATAAATATTTGTAAATTCTTGTTATTTTTTGATTTTGCAAGACTTCTTTTATTGTTATTCTTTCACTTTGTTCGATGAATATATTTACTTAGTTCTGTGGCGTACTCTCTCAATCTGCTATTTCGCCGATACGTTTACGTATGGCGCCTGTATTTTAGCCCAGCCCGATAAAATACCAATTATAAATAAATAACATTCATTTAAGGTAAATATAACCTCAATACACCCCAAATGAATATTAAACTCTTCGTATATAAATTCTCGTCCAAATAATTTTATGCGTTTCGTACAAAATATCGGTCAATATTTATAAACAATATTTACATAAGATAAATATAATTTATAAGTTCTTATCGATGCAAATATGATCATACATGTATTGTATGAAAAATGATAAAAAAAATTATTGAAAATATAACCGATGATTGATACAATGACAATAATAATATTCCAGAATTATTGATCAAATTTCTGTGTCCGTGGACACTCTGAACACTACCGTCCCAGATTAACACCCACGATTCTCCCGACCGCACAGTCGTTTCGTTTTCCCTCGTTATAATTGAGTCGTTCCCCATTTTCGCGAGATTAGCGATATAATGACATGAATACAATATCTTAAACAGATATTAAAATTTCCGTATATAAATTTTCGTCCAAATAATGTTATGTCTTCCGTCCAAAACGTCTAGAAATATTTATAAACAATATTTATATAAGATAAATATAATTTACGAACATTTATCGATACAAATACATTTTGTATGAAAATTGATTTAAAAATGGCGGCAAACGAGGTGGCCTTTTTAATCCATTCAAGATTTCAATCTAAGAGTTTAGAAGCGCTAAGCGTGATATTATTTTACTGTACGAATAGTGTACTCGAGTAGTGAATAGGGCACTACCGACTATTATTGTACAAATTGTTATTCTTTGAAATCTTATATTACAGTAGAACCTCGCTTATCCGACCTTCGGTCAACCGACCCTCCGCGTTATTCGAGGCACCCAACTCATCCGAGCCCTCCGCGTTAACCCAGATGTAGGCTCGGATAATACGGAAAACTCGGATAAAACGGATAAAGCAGCAATTCTGATTTTAGAGTCAATCGCTCTATATCTATTATCTTTATATGAAGTTTATGTTAATTATCTAAATTATAATTATATTAAAAAAAATAACTACATTAACTAATAAAGTAAATGTTTTTATTTCACTCGGTGGGAAAATGGCGGTTTTTGTGCACGCTTCGCGTGCGAAAACCCCCATTTTCACATCTTTTAAAATAATATTTTGTTCAATACTCGTGCGAAAAACGTTTTCTGAACTCGTGTGATTCCAACACTCACCTTCGGCTCGTGCTGCAAACTCACACTCATCAGAAAAAAGTTTTTACGCACTCGTATCGAAATGTACTAATATGCAGTGTTGTGTTACTTTTTTAAATATATAATAGTAGTCCAAGTTTGACTTGAGTATGTTATCCGTGTTATCCGAGATTTCATAATATCCGACGTAAGCTCTTCCCACATCAACTCGGATAAGCGGGGTTGTACTGTATATTTAAAACGTGTATACATAAATGTACAAGTTGCTGATCCCCGTAAATAAATAAATAAATAAATAAATAAGTAAATAAATAAATAAATAAAATAAAACTTATTTTAAATAGAACCTGTAATTCATATAATACTAATAACATCCCAGAATCATCGATCAAATTCCTGTGTCCGCAGATACTTAGAATACGACTCTCCAATATTTCGCAATCTGTCCCACATTAACACCCACGATTCTCCCGTTCGCACACTCGTTTCATTTTCCCTCGTTATAATTGTATCGTTATTCATCTTCGCGAGATTTGAGACATAATTATGACCGGAAAGAAAAAAGATCCTGGGAGATAGGACGCTAGGAACTCTCCCTCGGCGAGGAGTATGACGAAGTGACAGACGGACATGCGGAGATGAAACGCCGTGATTTGTAACGATGAAAAAAAAGGTACACGCATTTAAACGCAATTAGATATTAATATACCAAACAACAGCACGCGAGAGCTCTTTAGATATAATTTTACATCACTGAACTTCTAACCTCCTATTATGGCGACTTCTAACGCCCCCTATTGTGCGCCAACTTCTGCGTGTTCCATATACAACCTCCTATGTGTAATAAGCGGCGTTACGCGGGACAATAAAAGTGACGCCGTTAACGCCGACACCAGCATCGGCTTGGTTCTGTTACTTTTTAATGGACGAGGAGTATACAGTGCGTCACAATACACGGAGGACGAGCGAAGACATTCGCCCGATTTGCGTAACCCCCAACATTAACATCGGGAGCAAGGCCGATCCTCGAGAAACGACGAGCGGGCCAGCGTAACGCAATAGGAATACGCATGCGCGCCCTCTCCGCTCATCGATACATATATACGCGCGAGCGACGCGAGCCAAACACCGGACGGACTTCTGCCTCGGATCATTGACGGGCCTTGCCCGTCGCCTCTTCCTTCCCGACCTTTCCCACTCATCGAACTTCGCCGCTGCGATCCTCGCCTAGAAACGAATTTTGTCCGGCCGGAACACGGACACGATGAATTTGCATGAGATGAATTTGTATGAGATGAATTTGTATGAGATGAATTTGTATGAGATGAATTTGTATGAGATGAATTTGTATGAGATGAATTTGTATGAGATGAATTTGTATGAGATGAATTTGTATGAGATGAATTTGTATGAGATGAATTTGTATGAGATGAATTTGTATGAGATGAATTTGTATGAGATGAATTTGTATGAGATGAATTTGTATGAGATGAATTTGTATGAGATGAATTTGTATGAGATGAATTTGTATGAGATGAATTTGTATGAGATGAATTTGTATGAGATGAATTTGTATGAGATGAATTTGTATGAGATGAATTTGTATGAGATGAATTTGTATGAGATGAATTTGTATGAGATGAATTTGTATGAGATGAATTTGTATGAGATGAATTTGTATGAGATGAATTTGTATGAGATGAATTTGTATGAGATGAATTTGTATGAGATGAATTTGTATGAGATGAATTTGTATGAGATGAATTTGTATGAGATGAATTTGTATGAGATGAATTTGTATGAGATGAATTTGTATGAGATGAATTTGTATGAGATGAATTTGTATGAGATGAATTTGTATGAGATGAATTTGTATGAGATGAATTTGTATGAGATGAATTTGTATGAGATGAATTTGTATGAGATGAATTTGTATGAGATGAATTTGTATGAGATGAATTTGTATGAGATGAATTTGTATGAGATGAATTTGTATGAGATGAATTTGTATGAGATGAATTTGTATGAGATGAATTTGTATGAGATGAATTTGTATGAGATGAATTTGTATGAGATGAATTTGTATGAGATGAATTTGTATGAGATGAATTTGTATGAGATGAATTTGTATGAGATGAATTTGTATGAGATGAATTTGTATGAGATGAATTTGTATGAGATGAATTTGTATGAGATGAATTTGTATGAGATGAATTTGTATGAGATGAATTTGTATGAGATGAATTTGTATGAGATGAATTTGTATGAGATGAATTTGTATGAGATGAATTTGTATGAGATGAATTTGTATGAGATGAATTTGTATGAGATGAATTTGTATGAGATGAATTTGTATGAGATGAATTTGTATGAGATGAATTTGTATGAGATGAATTTGTATGAGATGAATTTGTGTGAGATGAATTTGTATGAGATGAATTTGTATGAGATGAATTTGTATGAGATGAATTTGTATGAGATGAATTTGTATGAGATGAATTTGTATGAGATGAATTTGTATGAGATGAATTTGTATGAGATGAATTTGTATGAGATGAATTTGTATGAGATGAATTTGTATGAGATGAATTTGTATGAGATGAATTTGTATGAGATGAATTCGTATGAGATGAATTCGTATGAGATGAATTCGTATGAGATGAATTCGTATGAGATGAATTCGTATGAGATGAATTCGTATGAGATGAATTTGTATGAGATGAGTTTGTATGCGATTCATTTGTATTAGATTAATTTTTTTCAGATGTTCAGATAGATGCGTATTGACCGAGGAAGGGTGCGTTTGGGGAATGTTACAATTTAATGACAACTTTCGTACGATCGCGGTTTGCCAATCATGTTTTTTTTACCGACGGTCAGTAAGCGTAAGATTAGATTTTTTCGAGAATACGCAGTTGGAGAAAAATAATTATTTCTCTATAAATATGTATTTTTAGACAGGAAGGTATTGGGACAAAGCTGTGTGTGTGTGTGTGTGTGTGTGTGTGTATGTATATATGTATACAGAAGTACGAACAGTACGTATCTCGTGCAGTGCCGAATTAGCATACGGGCACGTAGAACAGAACCTCTCCCATCCTCTCTTGTTCGTAGCGTAATATTTCTCATTAGCATAGATACGTAGGTGAAGATTGCTTTTACTCTTCGCGTCCACGCGATCTTCGCCTCTATTCTCAAAACGTTTCGCTGGGTAGGTAAAGTTTCACATCTCTCCGGGCTGACCGGGGAGAAGGAGCCAGCGAGGGTCTGAAGAAGCCACCGCTCTGCGCCGATGAATATATATATACAACGCGTATAGACATTGCAGCAACGCGCGAGCGTGAAATATATTCTCTAATAGGTCGAACACCCGTTCTCACCGTCAAGGCTCGCGTGACTCGGCGACCTTAAATTTTACGGGAAGGCTCGATCTCCGGGGGGTCTTTTGGTTGCTCCAAATGATCGCGGTTCGATTATGGCCATAGGTAATACATCGGCCCGGAGGAATAACGAACGGACGGACAGACGGATTATCCTCATCATCCATAAATAGAGCGACGTTACCGCACTGGCCTAACCGAGGCCAGGAGATTCACGATTTTCGTTAAACGACTTTCTAATTTTTATCGACTTCCGATTGTCCCGGTCAATCGACGCGCACACAGAGAAAAAAAAATCAATTGAGTCAACAAAATATGCGCTTACCGGTGGCGAAACAAATGTTTGGTTGATCGAAAGGAATACCTCGTTGATCGAACTAACAGGCAGTCGATTCAAATTTTTCTTTACTTAATACAACAATTATTTCGTTCGATCAACCAAAAATTTCTTTCGCCACCCGTAAGCGCTCATTTTGTTGACTCGATCGATTTTTTTTCTCAGTGCAATCGATATAAACATACATACATAGTTTTTCCCGGCTTCGCTAAAATTCCCTGCGTGCGATACGAGCGGAAAATCGCCTATTAAGAGCATGTGAAACACGTTCTCAGCGTGTCTCTCTCGCTCCGCCGAGAGCGCCACTGGTGCTATCTCTCTCGCACTTCATAGTGTTTCACATGCTCTTAATTATACTATAATTTTAACTCGGTCTCTCTCGCGTGTTTAGCCTTCCCTTACGAGGAGGGTAAACACATATGAGTGCGAGGGAGACAGAGCTAAAATTTCGAACGCGTTTTTCTCCGAAGCGATTCTATAAAATGACAAACAAACCCAGATAGAAAAATGACGGCACGGAGACGGAACGGTGGCGGTGCCAATGGTAAGATACCGTCCCAGTGATAAGATACGATAAACGTCCCAGTGACCGAACACGTCCCAGTGACCGCGCAAATACGATTTTTCATGCATGTACGGGAACTGGCACTTCGCCCTTAGGTGTGCGGCCACTGGTACTTTTACCTTACGGGCAAAAGAAAAGTCTCATCGAAAGCGGATATCACCTCGGTTTTCGATGAGACCTTCATTTTGATCGTGAATGCCAGAACCCGTGAAAAAAGTTGCTTACAGTTTTTATTACCGACCGCGGTATTGCACATGCTCTTAAAAACACGGTGATAATTTACGATTAGCTTACTAAAATCGGCAACTCGGAAGATCGAACGAAAGTTCCACCGAGCATCCCATAAATTAAAATTTTCGAAAGATAAGAATTATATTTTTTGTAAAAAAATTTAAATGTGAGTAGGATTATTAATGACTTACTTATTCGCAGTCGCCGCATCCAACGTCGATCCGACTGCAGCATCCGCGAACTTCTCCACTTTACACTCCCGCACTTACACGATTGACGGACATACATTTATTACCGCACCTACACTCGACCGAATGAATAACTCGATTTGCGGTAAGCGCTGTTTGTTTTCATCGCAGTTCGCAACGCTTCCGGCGTCTGACTATATCAACTGCCCAGCAGGCGCGAGAGGTTATGGACGCGCGTTTGTTTGACACAGGCGTCGTAATTGAATGATCTACTTGGATTACACGCAATAACCGCCACTGTATTGACTGCGATTAATCGAGAACGCGTGAATTGATTGACAGACGATATTTTTTATATTCAACCGCGCGTCGTTAACTATTTCACTGACCGAATTTCCCAAACCGATCCGAGGGCCTACCAAGGACGTCTGAGCAACACGTGTGGCCGGGGGGGGGGGGGGGGGGGTCGTAACGGAAAAACACGAAAGAAAGGGTAACATTTCCCCTCCGTATAAGCAATATAGGTTCGGAAATTCTGTTGTTATTCGAGTTAAACGACGAAAACGATGTCGACTATTGTTGCTGTATTAAGTGTCGTAATGTTGTACAATGCTGAATAAGTAACTTCGATTGCGGGAGGTGCATTGCTCGTATTCGTCGCAGCTCGCGATGTTTCCGGTCGACGTCGACCACGCGTCGACTCTCAAGCGACGCGGCCAGTTTCCAACAAGACGTACGCGATAGTGGTTTTTTTTTTTGTGCGTAAACACTTTCGTTTTATTCACCGTCATGTATTGCAATGGAGTGCGAGTAAACGGAACGACATAACTTATTTTGAAACTTGACTGAGTGCGATTAACGGTGTTGGCGGCCATTCTGCTCGTAACCACGGCAACGGGCAACTGAAAAAAGTAAACACGGGACGTGAACCCAGTAACCGACAGGGGGGGGATTCATCTCCCCGTGATTTTCGCCATTTACTTCCATCACGGCATTCTATTCAATCGCAAACTACTCTGACCATACGCAAAAACAACCATTTTATTTATCGCGAAATATTCCAATGGAATGCGGGAAAATGAATTGACGTACCTTCTCTTGAAATTAGACTGCGGGCGATTAAGCGTTTACCGGCCATACTGCTCGTAGCCATGGCAACGGGCAACTGAAAATAAACAGGGGGGGAGGGAGGAGGAGGTGAGACGTAACCGAAAAACTCGAGAGTGGGGGTAATCTGCCCTCCGTACGATTTATGAAAAACTAATGGCGAAATTTCCGAAATTTTCGATTTCATCAAATTGTTCGACTCACTAGTAATATGTATTGTGACGTGATTTTTCGATCACCGTCACAAAAATACAAATAAATTAAAGTTTTACGGATACGGCTATCAATTTAGTTCGGTTAGCCCGTTATAGTTCCCGATTTACTGCTCCTCAGCTGTCCGTGTACCGTCCAGCTCTCGTTTAAGTAAAGTTCGTTAAAGTTACGATCCAGTTTAGACTTTGCTGATGAGCTAGAGCGTGTGATAAGCTTTGAGATAAGCTTGAAAGGATTCAGATCAGGTCGGGATTCTCAAATCTATTCGGGGGAGAGAGTCTCGAAGAAATGAGAAACACGAATAGAGGCGAGCCCGACGAGATTTCGTCGCGAATACGTCAAAGTCCGGTGCAAACCCGGCACTCTGTTTAGGTGATAATGCAGGACGTTGGAGAACAGGCGGAGGTTTTAGTACGGTCCGGGCAAGGTTGGGACACATTGTGCTGTGTTTTAGTTAAGAGAGAGAGAGAGCCTTGTTTTACGTCCTGAATTGGGAGTAACGATCGCGACGAATCTCAAAATTACCGCGTTACAGTTTCGGTTCCCGCTTAAGTGCCGCTCTGGAATAGTTTGAGAGGGCAGTAGCTATCGGCTAAGGATCTCGCAATAATCATAACGCTTCGTTAGAATATCGTCGTAGGCTTATCAGTCTACCGAGAGTCGTCCTCGAGGCAATTCGGACCTCTCGCGCGATCGCTGTTTACGTCCGGCCTATTGTCTCGTTCGAATGACTGAGTCATTCGTTCTCGCTCGCGCTGCCGTAGACTCCGGCTATCGCTCTCGCTTCGGTTCGCGTATCCCGCTCACGCTACCTGTCACTGCGCGCGTTCGCTAGTTGACTCGTATGTGCTGTGTTTCGTGCGGATTCGGTTCCGATTTTACTACCGATTTTTCTGTGCTCGCGATGCATTCTGAGGAATGCTCTTGAGGTGCAGTAATTGTGTTGAAGTTCTCGAGGCATCGTGAGATGCAGTTCCCGCCCATTATTGGATTAAAGTACGCTGATCCGGTGAGTTTATCGTTTCGGTAATTATTCGATCGCGTATCGATCCGCTCTCGTTACGCTCGCTCCGACCCTCCAGTCAGCTGAGCGCTCCCGATGCACAAGTGTGCGATCCCGTGGCTTAACAAGCCAATAAATTATTGTTCCCGTGTTTAGAATTTTGAGATTCTGATATTTTAGATTTCGCGTTCCAGATTTCGCGTTACTTTGTTGGCGAAGGATCGCGACCCTTCTACCACAACCCGCATCCTGAGCAACCGTGCATTTCCGCAACCGTTCGCCTTCGCGAATGCATCGGTGTTAGTCCTCGTTACCGTTAAGTTTCCGTTCGTGTGATCTCGTTTTTTTTTTTTGTTCTGTTTTCGTGTATTTCGATTGCGGAGGTCGACCGTTCCATCGACCTCCAGATTAGTCCGGCTTGGCGATTCCGGCGAAACAAAAATCGGCCCTGCGGAGGTCGACCGTTCTATCGACCTCCAGATTAGTCCGGCTTGGCGATTCCGGCGAAACAAAAATCGGCCCTGCGGAGGTCGACCGTTCCACCGACCTCCAGTTTAGCCCGGTTGTTAATACCGGCGAAACAAAAATTAACTGGCGCCCACCGGGACGTCGATGCATCCTTAGAAGCGGACGGCCGAAGGTGACGTTTTCTGAGTTCTCGATTTCGCGCTCCGCTCCCGTTCGGTTTGAGTTTCGATTTTCGCGTTTTCGGTTTTGTTTTTTCGTGTTTTTACATTCGCGTTTAGATCTAGGAAAATACGTCACAGTATTTCATCAATGCTTTCGGCTTTTGTACGAGACCGAATGAATAACTTATTCGAGGGGCAGCGCCCGACTGCTGTTCGTAGTCGTCGTAGGTCCCAATGTTTCCGACCGGCGTCGACCAACAGCGACGCGACTTGGTGTCCGGGAGGTTATGGACGCGCGTTTGTTTACTCCCGGTCTCGTATTCGATCGTGCACAGTTCTGATTGTACGGAAAAATATCCTTTTGTTCTACTCGATATGCCGAGCGCACATAAGTGGATTGAATGTTTCCGGTCCACGTCGGCCATCAACGACACGGCGGGCGTCCAACGAATAGTGGTACGCGAACGCGCTTTTGTTTAGTCTCGGCATCGCACTCGTTCGTAAGCCACTCTAATTGTGCGCGGACACTGTCGTTTTATCGTTTTATTCTCCAGGATATAATGGAAGGGAGTGAAGATAAATGGATTGACATACCATGTTTCAGAATTCGACTGCGTACAATCAACACTTCTTGTCGGCCATGCTCCTCGGAACGCCGGCGGCGAGCAATTGAACGAAGCGATTGAGGCGACGCGGCCTTGCGGAGAAACACGGAGTTAAGGTAATTTCACTTCCCTCCGTAAGATTTGTGAATAATTATTAACCGCGAAATTATGAAAACGCTTTTGTTTATTTTATTTAACAGCGAAATACTCATTAATAATTTCTATTTTATTGATAGTTTCAGGTGCTGTGCGACATTCGATCGACAAATAGTGTAAATCGAACCGTTCGGGTCGACGGAAATGAACGAACAAATAAAAAGACTTTTTGGCCAATGCCTCCCTTGGCTCTTCGCCCAAAATTACTGTCGGCGTCGGATTTCGTTCGGAAAATATACGAAGGTATGTAATTTAAAACATTTATCGGAAACTTGTCATTTCTGTTGAAGGAAAATTGCAAAATTGCAATTTATTACCATCATCTAATCGCATGTTATTTTATTAATTGCAGCGACGAATAATTTTGAAAGCCCACGATCGCCGGACATACCGGACAGTAATTACAGTCACTTGGTCATGGCTTCCCGATCCACCGATGATGCAATGTAAAGGGTGGAAAATAGTACATTTCGATAAGAGTGTAACTTTGCAGCACGAGCCGAAGGCGAGTGTTGCAATCACACGAGTTCAGAAAACGTTTTTCGCACGATTATTGTACAAAATGTTATTTCGATACAATATGTTATTTCAAAACGTGTGAAAATGGGAGTTTTCGCACGCGAAGCGTGCGCAAAAACCGCCATTTTCCCACCGAGTGAAATAAAAAAATATGTGAAGATGAGTAACCCAAAAAATGTATTAAAAATCTTTAATTTCTCTTAAAAAAAACATTTGCAAAGTTGTGAATTATCGCCGTCGTCTAATTGCATATTATGCTATCACTTGCAGCGATGAATAATGCCGGAAGTCCACGATCACCGGCCATGCTGGATAGGCATTTCAGCCACTTCATGATCATGAATTCCCGATCCACCGACGAGGCAATATGTAGGTCAGAAAAAAATACCTAAAGATAGGCAATCCAGAAAATTCATTAGAAACATTTAATTTCTCAAAAAAAAAAAAAAAAAAAAAAAAATTGCAAAATTGCTAATTATGATCGTCGTCTAATTGCATATTATGTTATTACTTGCGGCGACGAATAATCCCGAATGCCGATGGTCATCGGAGATACCGAAGAGGAATTACAGTCACTTCGCCGTGACTTCCTGATGCACCGACAATGCAATATGTAGGTCAATAAAAGTTTCGGAAGATACGCAATCCAGAAAACTCATTAAAAACATTCAATTTCGCTAAAAAAAAAAAAAAAACTTTCGCGACAATGCGACTTATTACCGTCATTTATTTGCATATTATGTTATTACTTGGGACGACAAATAATCCCGAAAGTCAACGTTCACCGGAAATACAAAAGAGGAATTACAGTCACTTGGCCATGACTTCCCGATCCGCCGGCGAGGCAATATGTAGGTCGGACAAAAGATCTCAAAAATCGTAATCCAGAAAATTCATTAGAAACCTTTAATTTCTCTAAGAAAAAAACATTTGCAAAATTGCTAATTAAATCCGTCGTCTAATTGCATATTATGTTGTCACTTGTAGCGCCGAATGATCCGGAATGCCGATGGTCATCGGTGATACCGGAGAGGAATTACAGCCACTTGGCCATGACTTCCCGATCCGCCGGCGAGGCAATATGCGGGTCGGAAAAAAGATCTGAGAATAAACAATCCAGAAAATTCATTAGAAACCTAATTTCTCTAAAAAAATAAAAACATTTGCAAAATTGCTTATCATGACCGTCGTCTAATTGCATGTTATGTTGTCACTTGCGTGCCGAATAATCCCGGATGCCGATGGTCATCGGAGATACCGGCGAGGAATTACAGCCACTTGGCCATGACTTCCCGATCCGCCGGCGAGGCAATATGCGGGTCGGAAAAAAGATCTGAGAATAAACAATCCAGAAAATTCATTAGAAGCCTAATTTCTCTAAAAAAAATAAAAACATTTGCAAAATTGCTTATTATGACCGTCGTCTTTGTTGCATGTTATGTTATCACTTGCGGCGCCGAATAATCCCGAATGCCGATGGTCATCGGAGATACCGGCGAGGAATTACAGCCACTTGGCCGTGACTTCCCGATCCGCCGGCGAGGCAATATGCGGGTCGGAAAAAAGATCTGAGGATACACAATCCAAAAAATTCATTAGAAACCTAATTTCTCTAAAAAAATAAAAACATTTGCAAAATTGCTTATTATGACCGTCGTCTAATTGCATGTTATGTTATCACTTGCGGCGCCGAATAATCCCGAATGCCGATGGTCATCGGTGATACCGGAGAGGAATTACAGCCACTTGGCCATGACTTCCCGATCCGCCGGCGAGGCAATATGCGGGTCGGAAAAAAGATCTGAGAATAAACAATCCAGAAAATTCATTAGAAACCTAATTTCTCTAAAAAAATAAAAACATTTGCAAAATTGCTTATTATGACCGTCGTCTAATTGCATGTTATGTTATCACTTGCGGCGCCGAATAATCCCGAATGCCGATGGTCATCGGTGATACCGGAGAGGAATTACAGCCACTTGGCCATGACTTCCCGATCCGCCGGCGAGGCAATATGCGGGTCGGAAAAAAGATCTCAGAATAAACAATCCAGAAAATTCATTAGAAACCTAATTTCTCTAAAAAAATAAAAACATTTGCAAAATTGCTTATCATGACAGTCGTCTAATTGCATGTTATGTTATCACTTGCGGCGCCGAATAATCCCGAATGCCGATGGTCATCGGAGATACCGGAGAGGAATTACAGCCACTTGGCCATGACTTCCCGATCCGCCGGCGAGGCAATATGCGGGTCGGAAAAAAGATCTGAGGATAAACAATCCAGAAAATTCATTAGAAACCTAATTTCTCTAAAAAAATAAAAACATTTGTAAAACTGCTTATTATGACCGTCGTCTTTGTTGCATGTTATGTTATCACTTGCAATTGCATGTTATGTTATCACTTGCGGCGCCGAATAATCCCGAATGCCGATGGTCATCGGAGATACCGGCGAGGAATTACAGCCACTTGGCCATGACTTCCCGATCCGCCGGCGAGGCAATATGCCGCAGGCATACGCGGGCTCGGATCATTATCGTCATCTTGGAATATCGGAGTGTACGCAGCCGGAAGTGGGAACAGTACTACAGGCACGGCAGTGTATACGGAGTGCATGCAGTAACCCCCCCACTAATGCCAATCAATATGACGGTCAATCAATGCTATGTGTTCGCAGGAGATTCGACGTGGGAGGGACGGTTTGCATTATATGCTCGGAGCCCTTGTACAGTCCGAGGGGGAGGGTTTGAACCGGACGAACAGGAGTAGTTCTCGCCGCCGCTGCCGCTGCTCTCCGTTGGCTCTCCGTTGACGAGTGACCGATCACGGTACAAGAGCGTTGCTTGCTTCCGGGTACATGTACGCCCGATAGCAGAGAACGACTCGATCGGGTCAATCATCCTTCGGTTAGTCAACTGCGTCTGAAAACTGCTCGAATCCATCAATCTCGGAAAATGGAGGAAACACGAATGAAGGGGAAGACTGGGGCAAAATGGAACTACGTCAGCGTCAACCGGAACTGTTGTTCTTGAAACATCCTTGCATTTCGCGGTGCTCCATTTTGCCCCGTTTCTTCAGCGTACCCCATCCGGCGCAGTAAAAAGGTTCCGCTCCGAAACGAGCGGTTTTTTTTATTTACGACCTGCAGAGAGCTGCGTCCGATAACAGGACGACTCGATCGAGTCAATCATCCTTCGGTTAGTCAACTGCGTCTGGAAACTGCGTCTGGAAACTGCTCGAATCCATAAATCTCGGAAAATGGAGGAAACCCGAATGAAGGGGAAGACTGGGGCAAAATGGAACTACGTCAGCGTCAACCGGAACTGTTGTTCTTGAAACATCCTTGCATTTCGCGGTGCTCCATTTTGCCCCGTTTCTTCAGCGTACCCCATCCGGAGCAGTAAAAAGGTTCCGCTCCGAAACGAGCGGTTTTTTTTATTTACGACCTGCAGAGAGCTGCGTCCGATAACAGGACGACTCGATCGAGTCAATCATCCTTCGGTTAGTCAACTGCGTCTGGAAACTGCGTCTGGAAACTGCTCGAATCCATAAATCTCGGAAAATGGAGGAAACACGAATGAAGGGGAAGACTGGGGCAAAATGGAACTACGTCAGCGTCAACCGGAACTGTTGTTCTTGAAACATCCTTGCATTTCGCGGTGCTCCATTTTGCCCCGTTTCTTCAGCGTACCCCATCCGGCGCAGTAAAAAGGTTCCGCTCCGAAACGAGCGGTTTTTTTTATTTACGACCTGCAGAGAGCTGCGTCCGATAACAGGACGACTCGATCGAGTCAATCATCCTTCGGTTAGTCAACTGCGTCTGGAAACTGCGTCTGGAAACTGCTCGAATCCATAAATCTCGGAAAATGGAGGAAACCCGAATGAAGGGGAAGACTGGGGCAAAATGGAACTACGTCAGCGTCAACCGGAACTGTTGTTCTTGAAACATCCTTGCATTTCGCGGTGCTCCATTTTGCCCCGTTTCTTCAGCGTACCCCATCCGGCGCAGTAAAAAGGTTCCGCTCCGAAACGAGCGGTTTTTTTTATTTACGACCTGCAGAGAGCTGCGCCCGATAACAGGACGACTCGATCGAGTCAATCATCCTTTGGTTAGTCAACTGCGTCTGGAAACTGCTGGAATGCATCAATCTTGGAATATCGAGGAACCACGAATGAAGAGGAAGACTGGGGCAAAATGGAACTACGTCAGCGTCAACCGGAACTGTTGTTCTTGAAACATCCTTGCATTTCGCGGTGCTCCATTTTGCCCCGTTTCTTCAGCGTACCCCATCCGGCGCAGTAAAAAGGTTCCGCTCCGAAACGAGCGGTTTTTTTTATTTACGACCTGCAGAGAGCTGCGTCCGATAACAGGACGACTCGATCGAGTCAATCATCCTTTGGTTAGTCAACTGCGTCTGAAAACTGCTCGAATCCATCAATCTCGGAAAATGGAGGAAACACGAATGAAGGGGAAGACTGGGGCAAAATGGAACTACGTCAGCGTCAACCGGAACTGTTGTTCTTGAAACATCCTTGCGTTTCGCGGTGCTCCATTTTGCCCCGTTTCTTCAGCGTACCCCATCCGGAGCAGTAAAAAGGTTCCGCTCCGAAACGAGCGGTTTTTTTAAATTTACGACCTGCACAGAGCTGCGTCCGATAACAGGACGACTCGATCGAGTCAATCATCCTTCGGTTAGTCAACTGCGTCTGGAAACTGCGTCTGAAAACTGCTCGAATCCATCAATCTCGGAAAATGGAGGAAACACGAATGAAGGGGAAGACTGGGGCAAAATGGAACTACGTCAGCGTCAACCGGAACTGTTGTTCTTGAAACATCCTTGCATTTCGCGGTGCTCCACTTTGCCCCGTCTATTCAGCGCGCCCCATTTCCGCTCCCCCCATCCGCTGCAGTAAAAAAGTTCTGCTCCGAAACAAGCGGTTTTTTTTCTTTACGACCTGCACGGAGCTGCGTCGAGCACGATGGGTCCGCATGACATTGGATCGTTATCCACCTTCGGAGCGTCAAAGACACACGAGTCGAACGACAGCTTCTCATCGATAATAATCGTACCGATAATAATCATATATTGTTGACTCTCTGAGAGCAGCGTGATTAGCGGAGGAAAAAAAAAAAACTAGTTTCAATGAAACATTCCGAGATCTTCGATCGTGGAATTAGCAATGTCACGCGCGGGCGACCTCGCGACAGGTTTTCATTATCTCGACGACCAGTCATTCTAATGTGGATGCTTATGTGCGAGTCATTGCAACCGTACATGCTCTTGTGCAATTTCTCAATTCTCATTGCACCGAACGGGGATACACGTGGGCTTCCCACCAGTGCGTACGCACTCCGAGCGTAATCGCACGTAGTCAGTGCAATTGGAGGCTGCACGTTTAAAGTATAACGCTCCACTGGTAGATGCCTCAGTGCACACGGGATTATTCTCTCGCTAAGTTGACCGATGCAATGCGCTCGCGTTAGACACGGGGACTTCGACTTTAACCCCGAGTGAGTACATTTTTTTTTAAATATTTTATATTTTATATTTTATATTTTATATTTTATATTTTATATTTTATATTTTATATTTTATATTTTATATTTTATATTTTATATTTTATATTTTATATTTTATATTTTATATTTTATATTTTATATTTTATATTTTATATTTTATATTTTATATTTTATATTTTATATTTTATATTTTATATTTTTTATATATATAGATTTTTTTTTATAATACACTGGAGAAGTCCATTTTCTCAGCGATAGGTAAAACTTATCTGCTGAAAACCGACAGCGGAATCAAAAAAAGAAAAGAAAACAACGGAAATCATAATAGGTCCAAATAACTTGACTGATGTACAGCAAATAATGTGATTTGTCGATGTTTTCGAATATTCTGAACACGTTTTGATTAAAATCTTAATTTTTTTTTCACCATAATAACTGCATTTAAAGATCCAAAAATCGGAGACAAGGTAAATCGAGTGAGCCTGCCCTGGTACGACGAAGAAAACAGAGATTACAGAAACGAAACTGTGAAGTGTAATATTAACGGCGCCGCACAATTTTCAACAAGAAGATTAATTGCACTTAGACGTTAAGGAACGGAACCGCTCATCAAAAGATCGGACACCCTGTCGAATAATTAAAACAAAACGCCAAAAGAATAATCGCATCGGAAAAGCAAATAATCGAACAATTATGCTCGAATAACTCAATCGTTCCACCTTCATTTACACAGAGTATCAAATAGTACACCAACGAAAACTAATAACAACGAAGCCGTTAAAATTATAAGCACACGCTGCAAAAGCGATTCCGATGAAGTCTAATAGCACTTATCCCTGCGCAGCGGGATGTGAGTTTTATTATCTGTAAAGAAAAAAAAAATTACAACCCTGAACGGCAGGTAAATTATTATTATTTTTATTATTTCGAAGTTCGTTATCCTTAGAAAAAATTACCTCTTTCGCGGTAAGTTTGAGATACAAAGTTCGATGACCATTTTATCTACGATGCGAGATTGCGTTAATTGGGACGTCCGCTGGGGAGTCCGCTTGGGGAGGCCCGCTTCGAGACGATTCAATATCGGTTCTCGCAGATAAATGCAGATAGTCATCATATATACGGGGGCAGTAACATGCACGACGTTTTATGCTTTTGTGCGACTCGACAGAGACTCGTCGAGGAGACTCGGACGAAATTGCGAGTGGGCCAGTGAGTGTTGCCGATCGTGACGATCGTCTCGATGATGCAGTCGAGGCAGCTGCTTCGCAAGTTCAACGATTTCGGGAGGGTCGTCGTCTGGAGTAAATCCCTTTCGAATGTCGCCGCGTGTCCGGTCCTTCACGATGCGACCAACCAGAGCAGCGATGTTCAACCCTTCGAAGAAATTCCGGGACCAAAGGCCCTACCGATCATTGGGAATCTCTTCAGATTTCTACCTTACATAGGTACGGACATACTTTTAAAAAAATAATTCTTTATATTCATTTTTCAAAAAAAAAAATCATCATTTTTTTCGACCACGGAGTTATTACACCGACGATTTTTTTATACAAAAAAAATGAACCTTTTTCGACCACGGAGTTACTACACAGACGGTGGTTTTTTTTTTTTTTTCGTTGGCCTTGGATTAATAAATAACTTGAATTTCCAGGTGAATACGGCAACATGATGATGCTCGCCCAGATGCAGATGTTCCAGAAGCAATTCGGCAACATAGTTAAGCTGGAGGGTATATGGGGTCGCCGACCTTGCGTGTTCATCTACACAGCCGAGGAGTGTGAGAAGATGTACCGGATAGAGGGTCCATGGCCGATAAGGATAGCGATTGAGACGATGAAGCGATATCGGGAAAAGCATCCCGAGGTCTTTCACGGCCAGTTCGGGCTGACATCGAGGTTTCTATCTAGATTATTCAAATTATCATTAAAAAAAGACCATCTGACGACATCCTTTTATATTAAATTAATCTACATAATAATACTTCATTTCGATTGGACACTCACACCGATAGTTACGGGTACTCACACAGATACTCACAGATGCTTCCAGATACACACAATACTCGCAGATGCTTCCAGATACTCACAATACTCATACGGATGCACACCGCATTCACAGATACTCATTGACACTCACACGGATATATTCACAAATACTCATTGACACTCACACGGATATATTCACAAATACTCACAGCTACTTACTCACAGATACTTACTCACAGATACTTACTCACAGAT
Source organism: Exephanes ischioxanthus (assembly GCA_958510785.1). Lineage (NCBI taxonomy): Eukaryota > Metazoa > Arthropoda > Insecta > Hymenoptera > Ichneumonidae > Exephanes > Exephanes ischioxanthus. The sequence goes on along the minus strand of OY294018.1, from coordinate 4,371,557 downwards.
ACTTATTCACAGATACTTACTCACAGATACTTACTCACAGATACTTACTCACAGAAACTTACTCACAGATACTTACTCACAGATACTTACTTTCAGATACTTACTCACAGATACTTACTCACAGATACTTACTCACAGTTACTTACTCACAGATACTTACTCACAGATACTTACTCACAGATACTTACTCACAGATACTTACTCACAGATACTTACTCACATATACGTACTCTCAGATACTTACTCACAGATACTTACTCACAGATACTTACTCACAGATACTTACTCACAGATACTTACTCACAGATACTTACTCACAGATACTTACTCACAGATACTTACTCACAGATACTTACTCACAGATACTTACTCACAGATACTTACTCACAGATACTTACTCACAGATACTTACTCACAGATACTTACTCACAGATACTTACTCACAGATACTTACTCACAGATACTTACTCACAGATACTTACTCTCAGATACTTACTCACAGATACTTACTCTCAGATACTTACTCACAGATACTTACTCACAGATCCTTACTCACAGATCCTTACTCACAGATACTTACTCACAGATCCTTACTCACAGATACTTACTTACAGATACTTACTCACAGATACTTACTCACAGATACTTACTCACAGATACTTACTCACAGATACTTACTCACAGATACTTACTCACGGATACTTACTCACGGATACTTACTCACGGATACTTACTCACGGATACTTACTCACGGATACTTACTCACGGCTACTTACTCACGGCTACTTACTCACAGATACTTACTCACAGATACTTACTCACGGCTACTTACTCACAGATACTTACTCACGGCTGCTTACTCACAGATACTTACTCACAAAAGCCGCGAGCGTGGAAAGTGCGCGAACCACCGTAACTGCTAGTTCAATTGCATTAACATTGATGAATCAATTTTTCTTATTTTCCATTTTTTAAATTTACACAGCCAGGGAAAGATGTGGCACGACTTTCGTTCGAACGTGAACCAGCACATGATGCAGCCCCGAGCAATCAAACCTCACGTCGCTCAGGTGGACCAAGTTTCCACCGAGTTCGTCGAAAAAATGCGAAAACTTCGTGACGCAAAAAGTTCGAAACTACCGGCTACATTCAACAACGAAATGAATAAGTGGGCCCTCGAGTGTAAGTACCTTACACGTACTTCTCGTTCTCGGTCTCTGCTCCACCCGCGTGTCCCTCCGTCGCCTATATACGCGGGAGATAGCCGCGAAGCGCCCGAGCAAGTGTATACGCAGCGATATATACGTGGCGGAGAAGAAAAGGGAAGCGACCACTCGGCTGCAGGAAAAAAAGTGTCCGGAGCGGGTATAAAGTTTTACGAGACGGCGCCGAGACGGGAGAGCCCGAGTGTATCTACATAATGCACACTTTGCAGGGACGAGCCTTCCGCGCGTTCACTTACACGTTCAAGAAACGCCGTCCTTCTAGTCTTCATTAGATAATGAAAAATCGTATATTTCTTCTCTTCTACTTCTTCATTTTTATTTTTTTCTCTCAATCTTCTTCCCATGGAACTTGACCCGTGGCATAAATTCAAACGGAAGTGGACGAAGATGAAATTTCCCTTCCATTTTACATTCCGCCGGAGACATTTTTAAATGGGGCGTGAGGTGTGCCAGTTTTGAAAATTCGACCTCGGACGAGTTCGCTGGGAAATCTCGTTGACGAAAGATTCGGTGGGACAAAGAGTGGCGTGACTAACCACGGACTCGCCAGTCATTCGTTTGCACCTTCACTCGTTTTATGGTAACTACGTACACTTCCGGGTTTTTAAACTCGCTGCCTCGCTGCACACGGCGAGCTGTTTCGCGAAGGGAAACAGCTGAGTCCCTCACTCGACGACCGCGCGAGAGAGGGAAGTCGTGTTGACCTTGACGAGACTCGGTTATTCTCTGTTCGCTCTCTGGCCTTTTATGCACAGCTTTATTCCATTATTGTGAGTTTTTGTCTTTTCTTTTCTTCATTCTTGTAAACGACTCATTATTCAGTACGAGTTAACGAGATATAACAACGAACTGAGCCCGCTGTGTTTTTAATTTATTTTCTATTTTTTAAATCTATGTATATTTTTTAAGAGCATATCGCGAATGGCATTCCGCAGATTGTTCGGGAAAATGAGGCGTCAAGACCTGCCGTTGGCGTGGAATTTTCTGCAGAATTTATCTAATCGGTTTAACAATTTATCGTCGTGGCGACCTTGTCTTGAGAAACGAAGATACTTTATTATCATTCCTTTGTTTCTATTCTTTATCAAATTTATCGAGTCGTAAATTCAATGTCGGCGTGAGTACATTTTTTTTTTTTTTTTTTAATAAAGTTGCGAGGAGCGATAAGATTTTACACATGTTATCGGGGGAGAAATCTTCGATGCGTGTTTTCGTAGAGTTTCGATTGCTATATTTCGACACTTGTTGTCGGCGGTGGAGGTGTATTCGAGTGATCATAGGCTACGATAAAGTCGGGGCTACTCGTACGAGTCGCAATGTCGTTCAGGGGGTCTCCCATACTACGTCGACACGCATTGATGATTCAATCTTGTTTTATCGGAAAAATAGATACTCGTTAGTTTTTATTTGTAAAAAAAAAATTGAAAACGAGATAAAAATAATAATACCCTTAATAATAAAGCCCTTAATAATAAAGCCCTTAAAAATAATACCCTTAAAAATAATACCCTTAAAAATAATACCCTTAAAAATAATACCCTTAAAAATAATACCCTTAAAAATAATACCCTTAAAAATAATACCCTTAAAAATAATACCCTTAAAAATAATACCCTTAAAAATAATACCCTTAATAATAAAGGTAACATTTCGATGTTATTTCATCGTGTGTTATTTTTGTCCGCAATTTTATATTTTCATGTTATCTCCGACGTATCACCATTGTCTATATTTAAATTATTTTTTTTTTTTACATTTTTTATTTATTTCTTTTTCAGCGATATGCGCGATAGCGCTCGACCACCGCATGGGATGTCTGGACGACTCCCTCGCCGCGGACTCGAAACCTCAGAGAATGATAAACGCGGTTCACGAGATGTTCGACATGTTCTATCGGTTGGAGATCACACCCTCCCTGTGGAAAGTTTACGAGACGCGGAATCTCAAGAAACTGTTTCGAGCTCTCGACACGATAACCGGGTATGAAAATTAACCGAAAAAAAGAAGAAGTTGAAAATTGAAATGTCCATGTTACGTCCTGACCACAATAACAGCCCACATGACTTCCTTACAAAAGTTGAAAATGGAAATCTTCATATCGCTTCCTTATAAAAGTTGAAAATTGAAATTTTCATATGACTTTCTCATAATGTTCTTTCATTCGGGAAGCTTCTACTGTGAGAACAATTTTTCTGTATTTTTCGCTTTCTCAGAGAGGAAGCTTCGCGAATAAAGAAACATTATGAGAAAGTCATATGAAAATTACAATTTTCAACTTTTGTACGCAAGCGATATGGAAATTTCAATTTTTAACTTTTATAAGGAAGCGATATGAAAATTTCAATTTTCAATTTGATGAGGAAGCGATGTCAAAATTGAATATGTTATTCCTTGGCTAATAGTCGATTCTACAATTGTTATGATGCAGCATCTCGAGACAGTATATAGCCGAGGCGAAGGAAAGATTCAGTCGTAAGGACGGCAAGAACGACTCGAGTGAGTGCAGCGTTCTGGAAAGTCTTCTCAGTATCGACGAGCGAACTGCATACATCATGGCCCTCGATATGTTGACCGCAGGAATCGACACGGTTAGTTACGGAAGGAGCGAAAAAAAACAATAAAATGTGCCATTCACACGAGTCCGAACTCCCTTTTCTACGCCCATGCCATTCACAGAATTTTTCCTAACAAATTCACGAAAATCACGCTTTCCGTTCCTGTGAGGTGTGCGCAGAAAGGCACTTTTTCGCATCGCGTGCGGGAAAAATACTGCACATTCGTACAAACGTGATTTTCGTGAATTTGTTAGGAAAAATTATGTGCATGGCATTGGCGTAGAAAAGGGAATTCTGACTCGTATGAATGTCGCACTGGGCTTCGGCTCGTGCGCCATTTTCACACTTGTCAAGAACTCCCTTTCTACGCCCTTGCTATACGAATAACTATTGTACGCATGTGCAGTATTTTTCCCGCACGCGATGCGAAATAGCACATTACTCCACGAGGGCGAAAAATGTTTTTCGAACGAGTGTGAGTTTGCAGCACGAGCCGAATTCGAGTGCTGTAATCACACGAGTTAGAAAAAGTGTTTCGCACGAGGGATGTACGAAATTTTTCATCACAAGGTGCGAAAATGGCGGTTTTACGCACGCGAAGCGGGTGGAAAAGTGGTCATTTCCGCACCGAGTGATGAAAAAGTGCCTTTCTGCGCATACTTCACAGGAACGGAAAGCGGGATTTTACGTCCATGTGTTAAGAAATAGTACATTTCGATACGAGTGCGAAACAACTTTTTCTGACGAGTCTGAGTCTGTCGAGTGTGAGTCTGCAGCACGAGCCGAAGGCGAGTGTTGCAATCAGTTCAGAAAATGTTTTTCGCACGAGTATCGAACATAATTTCATTTCACAAGATGTGAAAATGGGGGTTTTCGCACGCGAAGCGTGTGCAAAAACCGCCATTTTCCCACCGAGTGAAATAAAAAGCTTGTTTTTTGCTGAAATTGTTTCGACGAGAATTCTTTTAATGTAAAAAAAAAACTATTTAACAGACGAGCAACGCAACCGGCGCACTGCTGTATTACCTCTCGGTGCATCCGGGAACGCAAGAAAAATTGCGGGAGGAAGTATTGAAAGTTTTGCCGGAGAAGAGTTCGCCCGTTACTTACGAGACCCTGAACAGTATACCCTATCTGAAAGCGTGCATCAAGGAGACCCTGAGACTCTCGCCGATCGCTATTGGAAATCTTCGAACAATGCCGAAGGACATCGTTTTGGCCGGTTACAAGATACCTGAAGGCGTAAGTACGACCACCATACTAACAGCTATTTTGTTTTTAATTTCGTATAAATAATGAAAAAGTTTATTTTCCAAAAGTAACACTTTTTCAAACATTTCGATATCACAAAAGTGTCGAGCAGTTAATAAAATATACGATACAGAAAATAAATAATATATATATTTATAATAAAAATAATATACAGTACACGACTGCGTTTCTCCCAACCGCATAATTCCGAACGGCCGCGTATTTCCGAAAAAGACTACCGCGTAAGTCCAATTCGGCCCCTTCTCAGGGTCTGTTACTTGCTTGGTGGGGAAACAAACGACTCCTTCCCTTTGGTTACCTGCGAATGAAATCGTCGCTGCTGTAAATCCGACAGAGAGGGAATGCGGCGGCAAGCTTGATATGAGACAAAGATCGATGAATTCTTGCTTCTCTACATTCTCTCGTATTCAAGTATCGGACATATTCCGTCATTTTACCATGGAGGAGAACCTATCCCGTTCGACAGCCTCAATATGCTCCAATTTGTATTGTTGATCAAATTTGTCCTCTGATAAAAAGCGATATGATCACACGTACACATACACATACATCTGGACGCCAGCTTATAATCGCATTCCTCGACGTCTTAGACTATTTTCAGTACTCTGATGTTAAAATTTAGCGTTTTTGTTTTTTTTTTTTTTTACGAAATCATAGCTTCCTCTATGAGAAAGCAATACATCGAATTATTTGATAGACGAAAAATCTTTGTCTATTAGGAAGCAAAGACTTGTTAACTTTAGCAAAGCAACAAAACACATAAATATAAAATGCGTAATTTATAAAACGGGATTTTTAAGGGTCTCCCTTAAACGACAGAATGCATTTCATATTCAAATGAAGAAGTTAATTTCGAACTATGACTTGAGCTGCGGTGAATTCTTCCTTCTCTACATTTTCTCGTATTGGAGTATCGGACATATTTCGTCATTTTACCATGAAGGAGAACCTATCCCGTCCGACAGCCTCAATATGCTCCAATTTGTATTGTTGATCAAATTTGTCCTCTGATAAAAAGCGATATATCGAATTATTTGATAGACGAAAAATCTTTGTCTATTAGGAAGCGAAGACTTGTTAACTTTAGCAAAGCAACAAAACACATAAATATAAAATGCGTAATTTATAAAACGGGATTTTTAAGGGTCTCCCTTAAACGACAGAATGCATTTCATATTCAAATGAAGAAGTCAATTTCGAACTATGACTTGAGCTGCGAAATACATGGAGTATATTTCTGGACGCTTATATTACGGTCATTTTTGCGGCTATACGTATCTCCACGAGCAAAGCGTAACGGTGCTCGGAAAGGGAATTTTGCGTATGGAAAGGGACGGTGGGCAGGTACTTGGGCAGGTATTGGGGTATCCAACTTACGCGGTCGTGCTTAATTGGATTGGCTCCCGAGGATCGGAGAAACGCGGTCGTGTACTGTACATATAAATAGGGCATTACAAATGGGTCCCTCACAACCGTCAATTTTTTTTTCATTTTTTAGTATGACGTTGTTACCAACCCACAAGGGTCGTTAAATTGTTTGCAGATTTTTTTACCACCAGTGTAATTTTTAAATCCTCGAAAAACCCATTCCGAAAACGCATTTTTTTAAATCTAAAAAATGCACACTTATTCTATGATTTAAAGTATGATTTTTAAGCAGCACAGGATAATGGGATCTCTATATTTACTATTTTTTCACAAGTTTTTAATTTCTTGCATGTAGAAATTGGAATTTTTTATTTTTTTAAATCAGTCATAACTTTCTCAAATATCAATGGATTTCAATTTTTCCGAAGTTTATAAAAATAACAGAAGGCCTGAATACAATTGATATCATAAAAAAAAGAATATATTATTGTGACCCATAGGGTGATTGAGACAAAAAATAAAAATAGAAGAAAATCTTTAATCGACGATAAAAATTATTTTACAGACTGATGTGATTGCCTGCCACTCTCTGCTCGCTCAGGACGCCGAGCACTTTCCAAATCCGAAGGAGTTCATAGCCGAACGATGGCTCCGCGACAACAGAGATGCACCGTCGGCTAAAGACGCTCATCCCTTCGCCTACATGCCCTTCGGCTTCGGTCCTCGGACCTGCATCGGCCGAAGATTCGCCGAGCTCGAGATCGAAACTTTGACGCTCAGGGTAATTCGAGGGAAAAAAATGCTAATGCTCCACTTTCTCTCATACTCGTAGATTAACGATAACGTCTGATTAAAGGTTATGAGAAACTTCCAACTGGAATGGACCGGACCGCCGCTAGTCACGAAAACTCGTTTCATCAACACGATCGACTCGCCGCTCGAGTTCAAGCTCACAGATCTGTGAAGTTCACCGATGTTACCCGTCGCCGTATTATAAATAATTAATTTAAGTCATAAATAACTGATTTAAGTAATAAATAACTGATTTAAGTAATAAATAATTAATTTAAGTCATAAATAATTAATTTAAGCTCAATAACTGTCCGTATGGATAAGTGAAGACTTGACTATCAAGTATTCTATATAATGATCACAACGATCCGAATCGTTACAGTTACAATCTCGTTTATTTTTATAGCTAAGCTTCGACAATATACAATTTATTTATTCTAAATCGTTGTTGTAAATCTTCGAATTTTTTGCAATTCGATTTTAGTGACAAATTTTTCGACAGTGAGTTACGTGCGTTTGTGCGCTGTACATTTATATTTGATCGCTTAGCGTGGAGACCTTCGATGATTGCCGATCCGAGGCTAGCGAGAACTCTTTGGCAGATCTCGATAATTTGACCAGACCAGTAGATGACCGCATTTTTCCAAACCGCATGATTACAATCAGCCGCATATGTCCAAAAATGACAAACGCGTAAATCCAATTCGGCCCCTTGTCAAGGTCCGTATACCTGCTCGGAGCGGAAACAAACGACTTGTTCGCTTTTGCTGCCAGCGAATGAAATCGTCGCTGCTATAAACCCGACAGAGTGGGAACGCGGCGGCCAGCTTGATGCGAGACAAAGATCGATGGACGCTTCCTACTCTCCCTAGCAACTCAAGCGACCATCGAAAGACCCAAGAAACGATCGGTCGTTTTGTGACATTTTTCGACCGGAATAACGACCGAAATAAAGACCAATTGTTGAATTAAGTATGGGTCGTCTTTTTATAAATGACCGCAAAAAGACCGCGAAACCGACCGATTCTTGCATCGGTCGTTTTTGTGGTCATTTTTGCGGTCATTGATGGAAACACTACCCATGCTCAAGCTCACAATTGGTCTTTTTTTGGTTGTTATTCTGGATGAAAAATGTCACAGAACGACCGTCGTTTTTTGGGTCTTTTGACAGTCGTTAATGACGGTCGCTTGACTTGCTAGGGCTACATTTTCTCGTATTCGAGCATCGGACATATTCCATCATTTTGCCATAAAGGAAAAGCTATCCGGTGCGACAGCCTCAAGATGCACCAATTTTTTTCTTTGATCAAATTGTTTCTCTTGAAAAGCTTATTTTTCCGAGGAAAAATAATTAATACGCCAGCAATGCGGAAATTAATCTTAGACATTTTCGAATATCATATTGAATTTAATCGAGTTAAAATCGTGAAGTGTACAATGATAGTTGAGTCGCCGAATCTCCCTTCCTTCGATCATCGTCTTCGCTGCCACAGAACGCTATCGGCATGGCAGCACGTCTTCTTTACTGCATGGTAAATCTATTTTTTTAAAATATAATCATTTTATTTTTCATAGGAAGGTATGTTTTTATAATATTAAAAAAAACGAGATTTTTATGTCGAAATACTTACAATTGTCCAAAACGTCGAAAAATGCGATTTTTAGCTGGCGTCCGGATGCATGTGTGTGTATGTGTATGGGACAGGTTTGCATCGTTCAAAACGGCTATAACTCGGAAACGGATTGAGACAGCGAGTTGAAATTTGGTATACTAGTAGAGTCGTCAAGTTCCTCATTCAGTGCAATTTTCATAAAGGTTGAGGCCCGATTGGAGATTTCATGCGATTTTGAATTTTTGAAAATTCTCCGTTGTAGCTCTACCTTGCGTACATTTTGAGCTAACGTCCTCAAGCTACACATAAAAATAATTTTGTTGTCGAAGACCTTTGGTATTGAATTTTGCCGAAATCTATACAAGCGGTCAGATTTTATGGGGTTTTGATTTTCTTTTTTAAATTACTAAAAATTGTTTAATTCGAGTAAACATGAAGGTATCCAGCTTAAATTTGATACGGAAGTGAACTAACACTGTACAATGTTTGGTTTTGAATTTTACGAAAATTGATCTAAATTTTACGGGATTTTTAATATTTTTAAATTTTCGAACAAATTTTATTTTCCCTCCGACACGAATTTTCCGCATGAAACGTGGTTCTAGAAATCAATTTGGAGATTCGTCATCGATGGGGAGAAACACATAAAATACGCAGCGTCAAAACGACGAATTACCTAAATTTCAATTAGCGATTTTCTGCAATAAATTTTGCCGGTAAATTTTGGCTCTTTCAGTTTTATGAGACGCAGAAATTTTTTTACGTTTCTAATTTTGCGCGTTCCTTCCTCTGTGAAGAAATCAACATTGATCGACGAACTTTCTCATAGATATAACGGCGAAAGCTATGCGCAAAATTTGTTTACAATATTTTTTTTAATGTATAAATGGAAGCGAACAAATATAAGCTTAGTTATACTCACGAGTGCACGAGTTAATTTTCGAAACATCACTCGGGACATTTAGTATGCTCCGAGGGCATCGAAGTAATCGCATTAGCGGCTTTATTCTTGTGCATATTCCAAGCGTGCTGCATCCCCCAAATAGCCAGAGGCCTCATATAGCCGATCGAGCGATAAATCCTGTTCGCGAGCAGCGCTTCGGGGGTTTCAAAAGCCAAACCAATTTTCTCGTAGACCGTTCTGTAAGCCCCTTCGGCCGTGCGAAAACCTTTTTCCGTCATGCCCTGCGATCGCGAAATTACTCCAATTAGCACCGAATTTTGGGAACGTTAGTGGTGGAGTAAAAAATTGAGCCAAATATCGATGAATTTTAATCGGACGTGACCAGAGTCTACCTCGTGTATCATGAGCGCGGCGAGGCCGTAGGTCGTGCCGATCCACATTTCCTCGCTCTGTATCGTCATCGTGTCCATCTGACCCGTAGGAAGAAAACTATTAACGGCTCCCATATTTCCGTCTTTAAATCTCATCACGTTGTTCGAATATATCGTATCCAAGGCAGACTTTACACGATCCTCCGGAAAAATCTGTAAATTCGTCGAAAAGTTATTAATTTTATTTGTTTATTTAGTAATATCAACAGTAGATTTGTTGACAATATGACAGATGAAACAATTTTTTGGTATATAGCAAGACATAACGTAAAATATAGTGAAACCATGTATATTGACAACTGGCCATAAACCGAAGTTCTTCAGACATTGGTTTATTTATTCTTCGTTCGATACTGTGTGCATTTTTTTTCTCTACCTCGTGACCAAAGCCGCAAGCCTGTAACAGCCATTGTCCACAAAGTTGATCGCTCATTATGGCTTTCCGATGCTCGCTCTTGCTGCTGTCGAAATTGTAATATTGTCCTGAAAAATGCAACGCTGGTATCAAACTATGTAAGTTATCGACGGAAAGACGTTACCATTTTTGTTGTCTTTGAGAAAAATTGATTTTTTAATAATTAAACTTTATTATTGTTAATATCAGACCGACATTGTTGAAAAGGTAAACTTACCATTCCAGAGTTTATCCTGAAAGGCTTTGCTACCATTGGCCAATATTTCTGTGTACCTCTGGGCCGTTTCGGTATCTCCGAGAATCTCAGCTATTTTCGTGGCGCACCTCAGGGCACTCAACCACAAGCTACCACAATATGCGCTTGAAAGGCAAAGATAAAAATATTTACTTATTCACCGAGCGTTCGACGCAGACCAGTTTTCTCCATCGTGTTTTCTCGACGGTGATTCGATATAAAAAAAAATTGCATATCGTGCATATGCGAAGAGCGGGGTAAGACGGATCATTTTTTAACTCCCGACTTTTCGCCAGGTCAAAAAGACGGGAGTTATGCTTTTCAATGTGACAACGCGTATTCGCATGTCTTCTAAGGTGCCAATCTAAGAAGAATCTAAGGTTCTAAGGTGGTGATTGCCGAAATGGCAAAAAATAACTTAACAAAATTTGGCATACAACATCAGAGAATCTATATGGGAAAAAACACCGAATTTCACCAAAAGAAAAAACCAAAGCGTAGTGACTCGATTGAGGATTGGCCACTCTAACATGACACATGTCCACCTTTTTGACCATTCTCCGATTAAACTGTGTGACTTGTGTAACACCGAAATAACCATCCAGCATCTCATTATAGAGTGCCCTAAATACCGAAAACAGCGATCACATTTAGGTCTCCCGTCTTCGCTAAAAGAATGCCTCACAAATAAGAATAATGCTTCAAAAACTATCGAATTCACCAAGAAAATTTGTGTATACGAAAATCTATAACTCTCTGTTCTCATACTATGTACTCAATGTAAATATGTGCGTCGCTAATAATCCCAGTGTTGATGCGACAATAAATAAAAGAAAAAAAAAAAAATTTGGCATGACGATTCTATACACGTTGATCTTTGTTTATGGCAATCGATTTTTAAACTAACGGGAAACTCACGAAAATAAAGAACATTTAGATAAACTAGACCATAGTTCGCGGTGTCACTTCGATTAACCAATGAGATTGTCGCCAGATTAAATAACAGCCTATCACGAGAACGTGTTTATCACGGCGCGTCACGCAGTTGCCCTTTAAAAAGTACGGAAAAAAAACAATGTTATAAAAACTACAAATCTGCCGACTCGAAAAAATGTGAAAAAAAGTCAACAACAAAGTGTGAAGTACCAAAAAAATTTCATATCAGTGTCGGGAAATTGCTTCGTCATTAAAATGTATGGAAATCTCGCGAATATGATATGCGACCTATTGGTTATTTCATACTTTATTGTTGACTTTTTTCAAACTTTTTCCATTCGGGAGTTTTTCTTTATTTTACAAATCTTTAGCCGACAGTGCAGAGCAGAGTCTCGTCGGAAGTCGAGGACACTGGTCCGTTTTGCCCCGCTCCGACCTACAACGTACCTGGGGCCTTCGGGGATCCACGTATCGTACGTCTGATCCGGAAAGCCTGAATTTTCTATGAGACCATCCCCGTCCTTGTCCCAGCTCATTGAACGTTCCAATACATCCTTTATCGTCCGAAACATATCTCGCAGCCCTTGGATACTTCCCGATATAACGTAATCTCGGTAACAGTTCAGAACGAATTTTAGATTCAAATCCTTCCAATCCGTTATGTTGTGGACGTTGTAGGCGTTTACTAATTTGAATGGCTCTTCACCTGTGTGTAAAAAAAATATATTTATTTATTCATACACGAGACGAGTCCTTTTACATTAACAATTTTTACAGTTCGGATAACAATGCAAATATGAATCAAAATATAGCATGTGTAAACATAATAACATCGTGTATAGCCGATGCTATAATATGAGCATATAAAGTTTATTTATTTGTTTATATAACATTTTTGTTGCGAGAACATGACAAGGAATGAAAAACTCTTAAAATAAAATGATAAATAAAATATATATACATATATTTTTTAGTAACTTACAAGGATCGCCAATGTCGTGAGGCACGAATCCCGAAGTTTTCCTCGCCCCTTTAGCTCCGGAGTACAGGAAGGTGCGCCGCTCGACGTCCGACGCTTCGACGCTATCGCGAATCTCGTACTGAAGGGACGCTTGCAAATTCGGCCATAAAGTCGAGAGCGCGAACGACGCGTAAAAATGTACGTCGTACGTATTGTACATTCTGTACTCGTGGCCTTCGAGATAAGCGAAACGTCCGTACTTTTTACTGAACAGTAAAAACAAACGCGTGACGATGATGATGCCGATAATAATTGATATAGTGTTTCCGGATTAGGGGAAGCGTCCATTTTTTTTTTTTTTTCTTGCACACCATTACCGAGGATCGGTCGTTGGGAAATTGTCGGTTTCGTCACTCCTCAGCCAAACCGTACCACCGTCGGCGACGTAGTACAATTCATTGAACAATGCGCTCTTGTACCAATCGGGCAGATCAGGGTCGTCCAGTACCGAGCTCTGCCACTCGTCTATTTCGACCTCCCACGAGGCATAATTATCTAGCGAATACCTCGAGATCTCCGGGGCGGCCGATTTCTCCGGATCGTAAAAGAATGTGGTGTAGTATCTAAAATAATAATAATAATAATAATAATAATAATAATAATAATAATAATAATAATAATAATAATAATAATAATAATAATAATAATAATAATAATAATAATAATAATAATAATAATAATAATAATAATAATAATAATAATAATAATAATAATAATAATAATCAAGCTGAGTAGATATCTTTCGTTCTTTGTGAATTACACGACCGTGTTTCTCCCAACCGCATAATTTCGAACGACCGCATATTTCCAATGAAGACGACCGCGTAAGTCCAATTCGGCCCCTTCGCCAGGTCTGTTACCTACTTGGTGGGGAAACAAGCGACTCCTTCCCCTTTGCTACCTGCAAATGAAACTGTCGCTGCTGTCCGACAATGAGGGAATGCGGCGGTAAGCTTGACACGAGACAAAGATCGATGATTTCCTCCTTCTCTACATTTTCTCGTATTGGAGTATCGGACATATTTCGTCATTTTACCATGAAGGAGAACCTATCCCGTCCGACAGCCTCAATATGCTCCAATTTGTATTGTTGATCAAATTTGTCCTCTGATAAAAAGCGATATGATCACACGTACACATACACATACATCTGGACGCCAGCTAATAATCGCATTCCTCGACGTCTTAGACTATTTTCGGTGATATTAATTTTTTTTTTTTTTTTTTTTTTTTTTTTTAAGAAATCATAGCTTCCTCTATGAGAAAGCAATATATCGAATTATTAGATAGACGAAAAATCTTTGTCTATTAGGAAGCAAAGACTTGTTAACTTTAGCAAAGCAACAAAACACATAAATATAAAATGCGTAATTTATAAAACGGGATTTTTAAGGGTCTCCCTTAAACGACAGAATGCATTTCATATTCAAATTAAGAAGTCAATTTCGAACTATGACTTGAGCTGCGGTGAATTCTTCCTTCTCTACATTTTCTCGTATTCGAGTATCGGACATATTTCGTCATTTTACCATGAAGGAGAACCTATCCCGTCCGACAGCCTCAATATGCTCCAATTTGTATTGTTGATCAAATTTGTCCTCTGATAAAAAGCGATATGATCACACGTGCACATACACATACGTCTGGACGCCAGCTAATAATCGCATTCCTCGACGTCTTAGACTATTTTCAGTACTCTGATGTTAAAATTTAGCGTTTTTTTTTTTTTTTTTTTACGAAATCATAGCTTCCTCTATGAGAAAGCAATATATCGAATTATTTGATAGACGAAAAATCTTTGTCTATTAGGAAGCAAAGACTTGTTAACTTTAGCAAAGCAACAAAACACATAAATATAAAATGCGTAATTTATAAAACGGGATTTTTAAGGGTCTCCCTTAAACGACAGAATGCATTTCATATTCAAATGAAGAAGTTAATTTCGAACTATGACTTGAGCTGCGGTGAATTCTTCCTTCTCTACATTTTCTCGTATTCGAGTATCGGACATATTTCGTCATTTTACCATGAAGAAGAACCTATCCCGTCCGACAGCCTCAATATGCTCCAATTTGTATCGTTGATCAAATTTGTCCTCTGATAAAAAGCGATATGATCACACGTACACATACACATACATCTGGACGCCAGCTAATAATCGCATTCCTCGACGTCTTAGACTATTTTCAGTACTCTGATGTTAAAATTTAGCGTTTTTTTTTTTTTTTTACGAAATCATAGCTTCCTCTATGAGAAAGCAATATATCGAATTATTTGATAGACGAAAAATCTTTGTCTATTAGGAAGCAAAGACTTGTTAACTTTAGCAAAGCACCAAAACACATAAATATAAAATGCGTAATTTATAAAACGGGATTTTTAAGGGTCTCCCTTAAACGACAGAATGCATTTCATATTCAAATGAAGAAGTTAATTTCGAACTATGACTTGAGCTGCGGTGAATTCTTCCTTCTCTACATTTTCTCGTATTCGAGTATCGGACATATTTCGTCATTTTACCGTGAAGGAGAACCTATCCCGTCCGACAGCCTCAATATGGTCCAATTTGTATTGTTGATCAAATTTGTCCTCTGATAAAAAGCAATATATCGAATTATTTGATAGACGAAAAATCTTTGTCTATTAGGAAGCAAAGACTTGTTAACTTTAGCAAAGCAACAAAACACATAAATATAAAATGCGTAATTTATAAAACGGGATTTTTATGGGTCTCCCTTAAACGACAGAATGCATTTCATATTCAAATGAAGAAGTCAATTTCGAACTATGACTTGAGCTGCGAAATACATAGAGTATTTTTCTGGACGCTTATATTACGGTCATTTTTGCGGCTATACGTGTCTCCACGAGCAAAGCGTCCCTAACGGAACTGAGGTGACCATCGGCAGACTTCAATAGACTAATGCGCAATGTTCAAAATTGTAACTTGCCATAGACTCGTAGATAACCTTTATTTTGACGTCGTTTTTCTGTAACCCTTCCAACCATCGTTGTATAGTCTATTTATTTGATGTTTAGTTGCATGGGGATTACCCGAGTCCATCAAAACAGAGTTGCTTAAGGGTTAAAAGTTTGAACAAAGCGATCAGTCTCATTTCAGTATACCCGGAGTCTCGTCATAGTCATTGCAACTCGTGGATGCATGTCTAGTCAACCCTAGTGCGACTGCGACTACGATGCAACACCGAACCCGTGGTTGCACCAGTTCCACCAGGGGTAACGGTGCTCGAAAAGGGAACTTTGCGTATGGAAAGGGACGGTGGGCAGGTACTTGGGCAGGTAGTTGGGTATCCAACTTACGCGGTCGTGCTTAATTGGATTGGCTCCCGAGGATCGGAGAAACGCGGTCGTGTACTGTACTTCGATGCCGATCTATAGTGATCGAGTGCTTACCTCATGTATTGGCGAATTTTCGAATAAAAATGTATCTTTGGCATGTCCCAGACTAGACTGAATTCGAGACGGCTCTTTTGCGTCGCTCCGACGCGGGTCGAAGCGCAGACGGCGCAGGCCGTCGGTTTTGCTGCGAAAGAAATTTAACTCTCTGCTTGTCCGAATCTCTAATTTTTCATACTGGTTGATGAGGATGGAAAGTATGAAAAACGGGGAAAAGTACGATTCGACGACCATCCGGGCGCTCAGTCGGTAAGAAAAACTGTAATCCAGTTTTATCAAATATGATAACTTTATTATCAACCCATTATTATTGAACATGCTAACTTTTTTGAAGAGCAAATTTGTTACCGGCCGCTCGACAGTTAAACGAGTACGCTGATAATTTACGTTTGGTTCAAACAATGTGAAGACACTCGGCGGAAATGGATTGCAGTTTTTGTTACTCTCGTTAACCGAATGTCTAATTTTTCATACGAAGTAATTAAATCCAGATCTGAGAAAAAGCGATTTACCGCCCATCCGGGCGCTCAGTCGGTAAGAAAAACTGTAATTCATTGCCTTCAAATATGGTAAACTTTTTTGGAGACCAAATTCGTTAGCGACTATTAAGTGGGCAATAATTTGCGTTTTGTTCAAAAACTTCAAGGCGGAAAAGGGTTGCAGTTTTTGTTACCGACTGAGTCCCTTTCCTTAAAAAAAAAAAAAAAAAAATGGAAATTCTCAGAGCATGAATTTATAATCCTATACTCGTTTTGTCGGTAGCCCTTTCGGGTTTGTCGTCGAGTTTTCCGGTCTGCCTGAGAGGTTTCCACAAGTCTTGACCGTCGCCGAGCGGATCGAAGCAGAGCGTACGCGACACAGCGACGTGGTCACGTGACTTCGATGCTATGGCGTAAGTGCACGGCATGCCCCTAAACTCCTGGTGTATCATAACACCGACAGTATCGTTGTTACACTCGAACGATTCGTTCCATTTGTCACCTGTAACATCGATATGTTGTTGATATTTTTTTTTCTTTTTCTTTCCTCGAGGTAAAATTCCGGCCGTTGGCGTTCGACGCGGCACGAGCGAGCTTCGCGAATCGATGCAATCAAATAATCGTTTAACCTCAAAAACACACGTACCTTCGGGACTCTCGCCCTGTCCGCTCTGAAAGGCAAACGTGATGCTGACGTCTATATCACGATTCGACAGATTTTCAATTTCCCAAACGAAAACACCGCAAGGCAGCGAGCTGTCCTTGTAATTGTTCGGTATAACCGGCGATATTTGCCGGCAGACGAGCTTCACGGAATATTTGTCGATCGTGTATTCGGTCCAGGAACGAGGATACAGCGCCGTGTACGAGCCATCCTTACCATCGAAGTTCCAGTCCCAAGAACCCAAATTCTTTCGCTCTCTGGTGATCGCGAGCAATTTTAATATTAAAAAAATGTATTACTTTAATATTATTTTCAAAATAATAAATAATAATAATAATTCATTTTTTTTTTTTTTTTTAATTTAAAAAATGTATAAAATTAGCCGAAGATTTTGTAGGCACGGTAGAAAATTGTCTGAACGCTCGTGATTTTGAGGTAGTGACGAGCGGGGCAAAACGGACCCGGGACGAACTGGCCTTCGTTAGAAATTAGCTTTTTTTGCCGGATGCGCCATTTTGCCCCGCACGACCTATCTTACATAAGGAAAAAAAATGGTGATTAGAAAAGTGCTACGATTATGTCGAAAAATAAACGAGCTATGTATATATATAAAAGCTGTGATCCATTACCGTCCACATTGTAAAAACATTATCGCTTACTCATTCGACGTCGATAAAACTTGTTGATGCAGGGTATTCCCGTCCGTGTCGCTGATCGTAGCGATAAAACAATTCGCCTCCACGGTATGATATTGGTAAACACCGGGCACGAGTGAGTAACGACAAAATTCGCCACGAAAACCGCGCCCTATTGTGCCGCCTCCAATTCCACCGAGCGGTGCACCTTTATCGCAAAAATATCTTTCTATTTTTTTCTATTTTCTATGTGCGTGGAAGTGTTAATTTTATATGGATGTGTTTAAAATATGTTCCTATTATGATTGCAATACTACTTATAAATACGTAAAAGAGCAGGACCCATAAATAAATAAATAAATCTTTTTTTGATATTTATGAGGTATTCCATCCGGATTTGAACGATCAAAAACTCGACCCACTCCAAAAAAGTTGTAATTTCACCAAAATTCATGATTATTTACAAGTGGTTTTTGTCATTTTTTTCAGAATTTTTGGATGATATTTTCTTGAGATATCGAAAAATTGAACTTAAAAAAAAAAACACCTATATCTTAAAAATTATTAGTCGTACAAAAAAAGTTTGAGACATTAAAGTTGCAGTTCCAAATGAACTTTTGAAAACGAAATTTTATAGATTTTTTTGAATGCAATAAACGTCTATTTCTATGAAAAATAGACAAAAATATTTTTTTTCAGCCAATACGTCATGTTTGATTTTTCTTAAAAAATTCCAGAATATACTCTAAACTATGTAGAGTGATCTGATATTTTTGTTTGAATGGTTGAGATGCCCGTTTGATAGCTATGCTCCGTTTACGATCGATTTATAATAAAAAAAGAGATATTGACCACTTTCCATTGAATTTTATAAAAATTGTGACACCGTCTGTTATTGCGGACAATCTAAACAATTTTGAATTTAAACAATTTTGAAAACAAAATTGTTTAGATTGTCCGCAATAACAGACGGTGTCACAATTTTTTTTTTTAATTCAATGGAAAGTGGTAAGTTTAAGATCGATTTATAATAAAAAATATCTCTTTTTTTATTATAAATCGATCTTAAAGGGAGCATAGATATCAAACGGGCATCTCAACCATTCAAACAAAAATATCAGATCACTCTACATAGTTAAGAGTATATTCTGGAATTTTTAAAGAAAAATCAAACATGACGTATTGGCTGAAAAAAAATATTTTTGTCTATTTTTCATAGAAATAGACGTTTATTGCATTCAAAAAAATCTACAAAATTTCGTTTTCAAAAGTTCATTTGAAACTACAACTCTTATGTCTCAAACGATTTTTTGTACGACTAATAGTTTTTAAGATATAGGGGTTTTTTTTAAAGTTCGATTTTTCGATATCTCAAAAAAATATCATCCAAAAATTCTGAAAAAAATGACAAAAACCACTTGTAAATAATCATGAATTGTGGTGAAATTACAACTTTTTTGGAGTGGGTCGAGTCTTTGATCGTTCGAATCCGGATGGAATACCTCATATATAGATCGATCGTTAAGACGATGTGAAACCCCTTACACCCCCCCCCCCCCCCCCATCCCCCGCCCGACCCGTGCTCAGTCGGTATCAAAAACTGTAATAAACTTTTTTCACAAATGCCAACATCAACGGTCAAAAGAAGAGGGTCATCGAAAGCTGACAAGTAATCCGTCTTCGAAAACACTCTTCTTTTTCACCTTGGATACCACCGTGCGCGAAAGAAATTTATTACAGTTTTTATTACCGAACGTCGTATTTCACCTGCGCTTAAGGAAAAGTGAAATATCGCGGTCGGCATTGAAAACTGTAATGAACTTTTCTCAAGGGTGCTAATTTTTTTGAGGAAAAAGCAAATTCGAGCCGGACGCGCATGGTAATTTCGCATCCGGTCCGAATTCATTTTTTTCTCCAAAAAATTAGCACCATTGAATAAACTTAATTTGAAAATTGCAACTATCTCTCTCGCACGCACAGCTGTTTCACTTCCCCTTAAGAGTTAGTGAAATACCGCGGTCGGCAATGAAAATTGTAATGAGCTTTTCTCAAGGATGCTCATTTTTTTGAGGAAAAAGCAAATTCGAGCCGGACGCGCACGGTAATTTTGCATCCGGTCCGAATTCATTTTTTTCTCCAAAAAATTAGCACCATTGAATAAAGTTAATTCGAAAATTGCAATTATCTCTTTTGTACGCACAGCTGTTTTCCCATTAACGTTATGTGAAACACTCTTCTCCCTACCTAACCCGGGCTCGGTCGGTATCAGAAACTGTAATCAAGTTTTTTCATGGGTCCGAGCAGTGACGGTAATAAAAAGAAGTCTCATCAAAAGCGGATATCGCGCCAGCAGGTGAGACTTTTCTTTTGCCTGTGCACAACCGTCCGGCTTACAACAGTTGATTACAGTTGTTATTACCGAACGCGGTAATAACCACATGCTCTTAACGCATTTACAGTACGTAAAAGATTTAAGGACCGACCGTAGAACTGCTTGGAACTCAGCGGGCTAACAAAGTCCATAATCGCCAATCGGCCCTTCTTCTGTGCTTGCCAATAGTAAGACATGTATCTGAAAATCGATAATCACGCCTCACTTTAATCGAACTACGTCACGAAACACCAAACGCACTTATGTACCGTCGCGAGGGACAAGTAACATCATCTTCATCGATTCCCGTCAACTCGGGGAATTACCACGACGTTCAACTTCGGAATAACCGTTGGGGGCAAACAGGCAATCGCTTTGCCTCTCGTCGCCCCACGCGCGGTCATATTTTATACCGCGTGGTAACTCGGCGATTTACCTCTGGTCGAGAAGTTCGCATACAGCGCCCCGGAGACCGACTCTCTCTCGCGCGAGACATTATTTATCGCCGAGGACAAATCTACGTGTTTATTAAGTGCATACCGAGATACGCAGTGTACAAAGATGCACGCGTAAAGTACAACAAAAAAAAAACAAGAATATTCTTGACGATTGCATTGTCATGACGAGAACAAGTGGAACAATTTAACTCAATTATCGATCGAACGCGCTCATTAGTATTTTGTTTTATTTTTATTTCGTGCCGAATTATTGATCACAAAACACTTACCTGCAGGCCATAGGGACCGAGCGTACAAGCTCCCAGAATCTCGGTTTCAGTTTCTGCGACCATTTCTCGGGATACTCGTGGTCTAGACGAACCTTGAATCCGTACCGTGGTATTTTCGTTGCACCCTCGCCCGTCTCTCTCTCGTTGGCCTCGACCGACTCCATGGACTAGTTTCGTACGTTCGGTACGAAGATTTCCTCGTTTCTCTATTTATTACGCTAATCGGGGTTACTTTTGTATCTTTAGTTTGGTACGAATGTTTTGCGGCGACGGTCCGACGCGAACTTGCTGGAACCTGCCGGCTCCGACTGACTCCCACACGAGCAAAGTTACAATATCATTTATCGTGCATTCGCATTGCCACCGCTCTGCGAATACATCCGACGCGTGTATTCTTTCATCGTACACGCAGTAACCATTCTCTCTCTCTCTCTCTCTCTCGCTCTCTCTCTCTCCCGTCGTTGTTATACCCGCTAATCTGCGGATTACGGGAGAGCGATCTACCGACACTAGTCTCGGACATTAACTTATATAGCGATATTTAGTCGTCGCCTCAAAGCTGCGGTTGTGTTTTATCAGCTGACACTCCGCCGTGTAAGCCCTGAATTGAATGTTTTTCTAGCATTATTATAATCGATACACGCCCCGCGTATCAACACGCGTAGTTTTTTTTCCTTGCCGAGTCGAAGCCATTCGTACCCATGCATGAGAATTTATCGACGTGACAAACACGCGTTAAGCGGAGGGGAAATGCACTCAGTCGGTAACAAAAACTGTAAAGAATGAAATTCTGAGACGATAGATAATTCGCCAAAAAGCGAAGTATCAGCTGATGTAGAATTCAATACCGCGTCTGAAGATACTTCGCTCTCACCCCAAATGTTAACAATTTTTACATGGCATTGATTTAAAAAATGCAACCTTCTCGCTTGCACTCATGTGTCACGTGGTACATGTTTGAATCCACTTTAAAAACGTGCAGTTGACTGAATTACCTGCGCTCGATGCGCTCCTCGTCGCGCGTACTAAATGTGCGGTCAAGGTTGTACTAACCGTTCGAGAAATATATCAGTTCGTCGTTGACTAGCGCGTAGTCCGGACGTCCTTCGACGTTGTTGTTTATGTTTACGTTTGTCGACGATCGACTCTTTTCGAGAAAGCGCGGATCGCTTCTTTGTGCTTCGAGGACGAAAGTTCACCGGATTTTCGCGTCGGATGGAGAACACACGCATTATTAGTCGAGAAGTGGAAAACTAACCTATTTACTGCAGCATACACGAAGTCTGGGCAGTGGTTTTTTTTTTCTTTTTTCATCACTTTGCCGTAAACGGGGAAGGCAACGATGATGGATTACTTCGTTACGAATAATTCGTTAGCTCCAGCACCGATGGGCATCCAAAGTACCGCCGGAGCTGTTCCGGTAAAAAATGACAAAGGTATGTCTACAGTTAGAGGTGGATGGAACTTCCCAGCTCGTGAGATTCCACCATACCCCGATAATGGTTTTTTCCGATACTCTAGTGCAAGGAAAAAAACTTTCTAGTATATATCAAGAGAATCAAGCTATATATTGAAGACATTGCTCAATATCTTGCTCAATTCTTTTCTCAATATCTTGCTCAATTCTTTTCTCAATTCCTTTCTCAATTCCTTTCTCAATGCCTTTCTCAATTCCTTTCTCAATGCCTTTCTCAATTCCTTTCTCAATTCCTTTCTTAATTCCTTTCTCAATTCCTTTCTCAATTCCTTTCTCAACTCTTTTCTCAATTCCTTTCTTCATTTCTTTCTCAATTCCTTTCTCAATTCCTTTCTCAATTCCTTTCTCAATTCCTTTCTCAATTCCTTTCTCAATTCCTTTCTCAATTCCTTTCTCAATTCCTTTCTCAATTCCTTTCTCAATTCCTTTCTCAATTCCTTTCTCAATTCCTTTCCCAATTTCTTTCTCAATTCCTTTCTCAATTCCTTTCTCCATTTCTTTCTCAATTCCTTTCTCAATTCCTTTCTCAATTCCTTTCTCAATTCCTTTCTCAATTCCTTTTTCAATGCCTTTCTCAATTCCTTTCTCAATTCCTTTCTCAATTCCTTTCTCAATTCCTTTCTCAATTCCTTTCTCAATTCCTTTCTCAATTCCTTTCTCAATTCCTTTCTCAATTCCTTTCTCAATTCCTTTCTCAATTATTTTCTCAATTCCTTTCTCAATTCCTTTCACAATTCCTTTCTCAATTCCTTTCCCAATTCCTTTCCCAATTCCTTTCCCAATTCCTTTCCCAATTCCTCTCTCAATTCCTTTCTCAATTCCTTTCTCAATTCCTTTCACAATTCCTTTCTCAATACCTTCCTCAATACCTTCCTCAATGCCTCCCTAAATACCTCCCTAAATACCTTCCTCAATACCTCTACTGAGACAATTGACCGTAAAGCTTCGTAAGGATGCTTTTTATTTGAAAGCCTCGCTGAAGATGTTTTTGCATCGATGAATTTGTGCAGGCAATTATTTTTCATCGTACAAACTGGCTTTAGACCATCCGTCTTTTCGTATTTACAGGCGAGCTGTCGATGAAGAAGGTGAAGGTCCACCGTTACGTGTCCGGCAAGCGTCCGGACTACGCTCCCGCGGCGAGTTCCGACGAGGAATCCGAGGATGAGGACTTCATGGATAGATGCGGTCACAAGACCTACGAGGAGGGCGAGTCAACCGAGATTTTCGTGCCCGCCGCGCAGCCGAAAGCGCGGGACGAGGACGATCCGCGTCTGAGGAGATTGACGAGACTGGAGAGACAGCGCGAGGTCGAGGTCGAAGCTTCGCCCGAACGGCACCGGCACATCCACGAACCCGAGATAATCGAGGACGAGCCGGAGCGCGCACGCGAGAGAATAAAACTGGACAGCTCGGACTCGTCGGAGGACGAGGAATTGTCCGACACCGAGATGGAGAGACGCCGGGTGGCGCTCAAACAGCGAGTGCTCGCGAAGAAGGACGTAGAGGAGGAACTCATTCACGGAATCGAGGATGAAAAATCGGGCGAGAGCTCGGAGGAGAGCTCCGAGTATGAGGAGTACACGGACTCGGAGGAGGAGACCGGACCGCGACTCAAGCCCGTCTTCGTTAGAAAGAAGGACCGTATAACCGTTATGGAGAAGGAAAAAGAGGCCGTCAAGCAGAAGCAGGCCGAGGTAGAGGCGAAGAAACTCGTCGACGAGAGGAAACGTCAGACTCTTAGGGTGAGAGCGACTTCTTTCAGCCGCTTATTCACCCCGACCGACACTCATTTCTTCCGAACGATTAGTCCAGCGTTCCTTGAGGTCCCTGAAATCCTGGAACGGTCCTTGAATCTTGCCTGGCCTTGAGAAAGTCCCGGAATGTCCTTGAATTTCGCCTAATGTCCTTGGATATTTGAGCTTGTTTCAAAATGTATGTTACTAGCGACTATCCTACAAAAATCTGTATATCAGTTTTAGTGAGAAACATATGTAAGTTCGTGCGTAGTAATGTAAAGGTACCAATGCTCGGACTGTTAAGGTAGTCCTTGCAAATAGTGTTCACTTTGCATGAGTTTCAGAGAAATGAGGGAGAATTGCAAACACTTCTGGATGGTATAAAAATCTGAAAAAAAGTTTAAAATTGAAATTTTCATATCGCTTTCTCATCAAAGTTAGAAGTTAAAATTTTCATATCGCTTTCTCATAAGGTTACTTTATTCGCGAAGCTTCCTTTATGAGGAAGCATTGTTCGCGAATAAAGGAACCTTATGAGAAAGCGATATGAAAATTTCAACGTCTAACTTTGATGAAAAAGCGATATAAAAATTTCAATTTTCAACTTTATGAGGAAGCGATATGAAAATTTCAATTTTCAACTTTTTTCGACGTCAACGTCTTAGAGTTTTATGCAAAACAGTTGACCGATTCAGGTTCAGCGCCTAAAAAATATTCCATCATCACGTTTCACTTTGTCGAATCTGCGTTTGGCAGTGAAGTGAATTTTAAAAACTGGAAAAAATTCATACGTATTCAAAAAAATGAACGAATAATTTTAATTGAAAAAAAGTTATGTTTCCGGGAGATTTGTTGAACAATTTTATTTTTCATTAATTTGTTAATAACATTTGGGAATTATTATTATGCGAAATTAATCTTTTCAGCATCTTTGATACACTTGATTTTTTTCAGATTTTTATACCATCGAGAAGTGTTTACAATTCCCTCTCATTCCTCTGAATCTTATGCGAAGTGAACATTATTCGCAAGGACTACCTTAAGGTAGTCCTAGCGGACAGCCTGAGCCCACATGAGTTCAGAGAGAATTGAGAGAGAATTGCGAACACTTCTCGATGGGATAAAAATTCGAAAAAAATCAAGCATATGGAAGGTGCTGAAAAGATTGATTTTACATAATAATAACTCCAAAATATTATTAACAAATGCATTAAAAAAAAAATTGTTCAACAAATTCCCCGGCAACTTAACTTTTTGTTCATATAAAAACAATTTGTTAATCTTTTTGAATACGTATGAATTTTTTCAGAATTTTATCTAATTTTTGAAAATCACGTTTTTTTATTAACTAAAAACGCAATTTTCAAAAATTAGACAAAATTCTGAAAAAATTCATACGTATTCAAAAAGATTAACTTATTGTTTTTATATGAACAAAAAGTTAAGTTGCCGGAAGATTTGTTGAACAATTTTTTTTTCATTCATTTGTTAATAACATTTTGGAATTATTATTATGCAAAATCAATCTTTTCAGTACCTTCCATATGGTTGATTTTTTTCAGATTTTTATCTCATCGCGAAGTATTCGCAATTCCACTCTTAATTCGCTCTGAACTCACGTGGGCTCAGGCTGTCCCCAAGGACTACCTTAAGAGCATCTCCAAATCCCAGCAGTTATTAATTGGTCGAGAACACATTTTTTGTGAAAATAACTGAAAGCAATGTCAAACTGATAGTTTCCAGTTTCCAAAACACATCAATTAATTACAGAAAGATAAATATTTTTTTAATTGCGGAAAAAAATAATACGAGATTCCAAACGTACCAGTCACGTGCCTATATTCGGATGCTGGATGTCCCAATGTTTCGGACATAGATTCGAGAATTCTGATGTACGAGCTCAACTAGTTCATACTAACTAAAAGAATTTCGTAGCCATTTATTAATTGACTCAATGAAAAAATTATATATACGATTGCGAATACTATTACAAGTGCCAAATTGAATTTCTGATACTTGAGTTCGAAATAAAGTCAATCTGAATAGGAGTGTTCGATGGCTGAGACGCTTCCGAGCATTGGTACTGATTGGCACCTCAAGTAGTTTTTTTCTGAACAGATTCCAACGTAAACGAAAGCGGCTATCGAACTGAATGGTATTTCGTACGTTGTGCGCGATATGCATTTTTTTTTTTTTTTTTTTTAATGAATGTCGTAAGACAATTTGGAAATGTTCTGGAGATTGTCCTAGAAGAATGTGTTTGAATTTCGTATAGACTTTTTGCTGGGCACCGTGAATTTAAAAAATGCTTAATCTTTTCGCAGATGGTCGAAGAGGTGATTCGTAAGGAGACTCAGGTTACGAAAACCGTCGATCAGGAGGGAAAACTCGACGACGTGTGCACGGAGGACGAGAACGATGAGGTCGAATACGAGGCCTGGAAACTCAGAGAGCTGAAGAGAATAAAGCGGGACCGGGAGGAGCGAGAGACGTGGGTTGAAATTTGTAGTTTTCCCGTCTATCCTAGTAATTTGTCATTCATTTTTTTTTTTTTTTTCGTTTAAAATTGCAGGATCGAAAAGGAGCGACTGGAGATCGAGAGGATTCGAAACATGACGGAGGAGGAACGCCGGCAAGAGGCTCGTCTCAATCCAAAGACCATAACGAACAAGGCTGCGAAGGGAAAATACAAATTTTTGCAGAAGTACTATCATCGCGGAGCGTTCTATCTGGATCGTGACGACACGATATTCAAGCGTGATTTCTCGGGCGCAACGCTGGAGGATCACTTCGACAAGACCGTGCTGCCGAAGGTGATGCAAGTGAAGAACTTCGGACGAAGCGGCAGAACGAAATACACACATCTGGTCGATCAGGACACGACGCAGTTCGACTCTCCGTGGATATCGGAAACGGCGCAGAATCTCAAGTTTCACAACACCCAAGCAGCCGGCTTGAAGCAACACTTCGATCGGCCGTCGTTGAAGAAACGAAAGAGCACGAACTGAGCCGTCGAACAATTAACTAATACGGTTTATGTAATTAGAAAGTATTTTTTATTTCGATACCAGAGCAACGTTTATCGTAATATAATATTTTGTAAAGCTCTACGAATTCGTTGCGATTGACGACGATCGTCGTTCCGACACTTCGTTCGTCGTACGAAAAATATATCACTCGTGCATTCACTCTGACGAAATGAAGATCCGGGGGTGAAATTCCGATGACTTGTGTTGCATCAATTGGAATTGGGTTTGACACCGAAGTTTCATCGGGATTCCACCTCCGTCATAAATTCTATATAGTAATAAAGATATTCGGCTCTTATTTCTGACTCGTAATTAATATTAAATAACAACATGAATTATATACTATGAATATTTCAAAGCCACGATCGAAAGCACGTTTTGCATGCGTAAATATGCTGACAGTTATTTAGAGACTTGGGTGGAAGATCGTAGAGGAAAAGAAGCCTGCAACACGGTCAAGTGTTACAAGTTATAGTGTCGTTACTGATAATTTCCGATTAAAAAACAGATGGAAAAAAACATAATAGGAACACTCAAATGTGAATGTCGAAAGCTCGTATTGCATGTCGTATTGCATGCATAATTCCGTGGAATCCCGTGGAAAATCTGAAATTCTCGTGGAAGATGATAGACGAAAGAAGCTCGCGTCACGACGGTCAAATGGTACCAGTCACTGCCTCGTTATGACGGTATTTCGCGACTAAATATATTGGAACTTGTGGACCAAAAAAATCTCTAGTATAAATAACAATCGAAAACTGCCCTTGCACAGTAGAATTATGGAAGATTTGCGTAATTAAAAAAGCACCCAAAATCAAATCTAAATTCAAAATTAGGTCGACAGTTCTATCGTTGACGACGAATGCGATAGATTAATAGGCCATCGAACTCGAAAGATTCGAAGATGCACTGCGTTCGTTTCACGGATTGCTCATTATGCATTTCAGTGCTTGTTTCGCTGCGGCGCACTTGGCTTGTTTCTTGTTCGCTCCGAAGCCGTGAAACGTTTTGATCTTGCCCGCGATCGTAACCTCCAGGCTGATCATCACTGAGCCTGTGCCCTCAACGGGTGACGATTTCCTGGAAGAGCAATTGCGTAATGTAATAGAAGTCAAAGAGATGCTAAACAAAGTCATTATTTTGTTAATTGCGAGAAATAAAACTTTGTGTTTAACTTACGAGAATCGTGGATTTGCGCCAGGTGTTTCGTGTATCACTCGAACTGGCTGTTTCGGAACGTTCTTGCTGAATGCGACTGAAAATAAACGAATTGTGGTTATTACTCGTGCAGATGGTTATTGATAATTTATTTGTTACTAGCGGGTTTGCTGTTGCTCGCTATGGACCAGAGCTGGGCGGTATTTGGAACATCGGTCACGTGTTTTGTACTTCAAGTACGTATTTCAAGTACCAAAGCACTTTTTTAGTATTGCAAGTACTTTTTAGTACTTCAAGTACTTTTTCTACGATTTCAAGTACACGGACTTTTTGAGTACACGCTCGCATTACGGATGCGCGATAAACAGCATGACATCCTGTTTCTATTAATATATGATTATCCGTCTGAACTTTTCAATAAATATAATCTTAACGAGAATTTATTTTCATACATTTTTTTCAACTCCGTAAGAAAAACGAAAAGCGTCCCCTTGTATGTTTTTCTTTTACTTAAAAAAATATCTTTAAAAGAACCAGAAGGCACGAGAAAGGATTTTTTCATTTTTTGTTTTTTTATGACATTTTTTGCCATGTTTTAAATCGATTTTTTGTTGATGAAACAAAGTGAAGGGTGACCTAAAAATTGTCTCAAAACGACAAATTACGAAAAATTTCAGTTCGTGATTTTTCACAATGAGAAATCAATGTGCAATTTGCTTTGCACCTTTTTTTAAAGCATAGAAAAGTGCTTGAGAAATACTTAAAGTACAAAAAGTACTTGCGATACTTTGTACTTTGTGCTTAAAGTCGTTTTTGGTACTTTGCCCAGCTCTGCTATAGACTGTGGAATTGCTCAAGGCTTGCGGCGCCCCTAAGGGGCCCCCTCGATTGTTGAAATTTGGAACAAACAAACAATTTTCCAAAACATACATAAGATTTTTTAAATACAAAAGTGATTGCCACACTCACTTATCTCCGTGTTCATCAAGCCATAGACGATTTCCCATACTTTGGCCAGATCTTTGCCGGTATCGAGATAAATAGCTCCGACGACCGATTCGAACAGATCGCCCAAAATTTTCGGCACGTCGACGTACTCCGCCATATTGCACTCTTCCTCCTCCAGGAGTATCCACATCAGCTGCAACGACAGCCCCGTTGTTTTTAAAGTAACGATTCAGTTTTTTTTTTTTTTTTTTTGTAACTAGATAAAATGTGTACGTCATAAGTACCTCGTCGTCGACAGTGTAATTTCTGTCCTCTTGGAACTTGACGAATCTCTCGATGATCTCCTGAAGCTTGGGAGCGTAGGACATGAGAGCGGTGTGAAAGCCGTACTTAACAGCGAGACAGGCGAAAGTAATGTTGTTGACGAGTGCTGATCGCAGGTCGGTCAGGGCTCCGGGGGTCAGATCGTTGCAGGACTCGTAAATGTGGACCGTTATCAAGAAATCTGCAACCCAGACAGCCTTTTGTAGATTATCTCGTATATCGAAGCAATTTTGCTTCCTCATAGAGGAAGCTTTGTTTTCGTAAAAAAAAAAATAGAGATTTTAATGTCAGAATACTTAAAATAGTCTAAAACGTCGAGAAATATGATTTTTAGCTGGCGTCCGGATGTATGTGTGTGTGTGTGTGTGTGTGTGTGTGTGTGTGTGTGTATGTATGTGTGTGTGTATGTGACAGAGTTGCATCGTTTAAAATGACTATAACTCGGAAATGGCTTGAGACAGCGAGTTGAAATTTGGTACACTAGTAGAGCGATCACGTCGCTTCGTTCAGTGCTATTTTCGTGAACATTGAGGCCCAAATGGAGATTTTATGCGATTTTCAATTTTTTGGAAATTCTCTGTGGTAACTCTAACTTGCGTAAATTTGGAGCAATCGTCCTAAAACTACACATAAATATACTATTTTGATCAAAGACCTTTGGTATTGAATTTGGTCAAAATCCATCAAAGTGGTAAGATTATATGGGATTTTGAGTTTTTTGAGTTTTTTGAAAAATGACTAAAAATTGTCTAATTTCAGTAAACTTTGAGGTATCGATCTTAAATTTGAAACGGGAATGGACTAATACTGTACAATGTTTGGTATTAAATTTGGCGGAAATTGTTCTAATCGTTTAAGTTTTATGAGATTTTGAATTTTTTTGTTTTTTTGGCGAAGTTGTATTTTTTGTCTGACACGAGTTTATGTATCAAGTGTCGCCCTAGGAGTAAAATAATTCGGAGACTCGTCATCGGTAGGGGAAAAATACATTAGACGTGTGGCCACAAGACGGTGAATATTAGATAATTGACTTAATAATAAAAAAAAAATCTTTTTCCAAAACCCTGCATTTTCGTTAATTGACGTAGGTGCACGGATCTAACAAAACGAAGACATCGGTGTATTTTTTCGCCCTGAACCTGAATCGGCCAGTCGTTTTGCATGAAAGGCAAAGACTACGTTGACGTTAAAACAAGTTGAAAATTGAATTTTTCATGTCGCTTCCTCATAAAAGTTGAAAATTGAAATTTTCATATGGCTTCCTCATATAAGTTGCAAATTGAAATTTTCATGTGGCTTTCTCATAAAAGCTGCAAATTGAAATTTTCATATGGCCTTCTCATAATGTTCCTGTATTTGCGAAGCTTCCTCTATGAGGAAGCCAACAATACAGAAAATGCTTCTTCATAGAAGAAGCTTCGCAAATAAAGGAACATTATGAGAAGGGCATATGAAAATTTCAATTTGCAGCTTTTATGAGAAAGCCACATGAAAATTTCAATTTGCAACTTATATGAGGAAGCCATATGAAAATTTCAAATTTTTTTTTTTTTTTAAATTACCTAGTATTGCGTCTCCGAGGAATTCCAGTCTCTCGTATCCGGGCGTGATGTTGTTCGGCGTGTACGACGGATGCGTGAAGGCCTGCACGGTACATTATTATTATTTCACTTTACAAAAAGTTTACAACTTATAATATCTACATCTAGATAAATAAATTGCATCTAACATTTTTTAAACATTTTTGATTTATCGATTCCGAGATAGTTAAAGTCGAAAAAGGATCTAAAAATATGTCCTCGAACATTAATAATAATAATAATAATAAATTATTGTCTGCCTGTAACTCACTTGCAGAAGATAGGCTCGATCTTTAAATTTGTATCCAATTTGCTTCTCGATGTAATTGGCCCGAGGCATGTGATCGTCCGGATTCCCGACTCCGACTCTCGGACTGGCCGAACTGCGTTGCAAAATCTCTTGGACATTGAGCTTCGTCGGGAGTATGCCAAACCACATCAATATTTTAAACGCGCCGAGCAATCCCATAGTCTGCGAATAAGAAAATGAAATTATTCATTAATTAAAACAAATAAAATCCATCTCTCATCTAAACCAATGCGTTCTTGAATGCAGATCTGCTCAGCTATCCTTCTTTTATTTGTGACCGTCCACTGCCAGGGGCCCATTCAGAAACTTACTTTGGATAACATAGAACGAGAGAGAGTGAGAAAGGATTTTTTCATTTTCTTTTTATGACATTTTTTGCCATGTTTTAAATAGATTTTTTGTTGATGAAACAAAGTGAAGGGTGGCCTAAAAATAGTCTCAAAACGACAAATTACGAAAAATTTCAGTTCGTGATTTTTAACAATGAGAAATCCATGTGCAATTTGCTTTGCACCTTTTTTTTCAAGCATAGAAAAGTGCTTGAGAAATACTTCGAGTACAAAAAGTACTTGCCACTTTGTACTTAGAGTATGGGATTGGCCGAGCAATCCCATACTCTGCGAATAAGAAAATAAAATAATTCATGAATTCAAATAAATAAAATCCATCTCTCATCTAAACCAATGCGTTCTTGAATGCAGATCTGCTCGGCTATCCTTCTTTTATTCGTGACCGTCCACTGCCAGGGGCCCGTTTAGAAACTTACTTTGGATAACATAGAACGAGAGAGAGTGCTGCCCGGGTGCGAATATCAGAGAGAGAAGCTCGTTACCCGGACATGATTTCTGAACGCGGCCCAGTGGGTTTTTTAAATTGCCAACGGTCATCCGATTCATTCCGCGGAATACATTTTTTTACCGTTTTGGTAACAAAACGGTAAAAAAATGTTACTTTTCTTTTGTTACCGTTTTGGTAACAAAAGAACGCTTATCAGAGCAGATTTGTGTAAAAACTAAACTCCGAACTAAGATCAGGCTGGAGTATAAGAACACCTATTTTTGCTGCGTATACATGTGTATACACGTGTATGCTTGGATTTAGCCGAACAAAAAAGAACTGCATTCATAAAAGCAATGTTGCGTATTCAGCAAAACAGAGCAGAACTACAAGAACACGCCCAATCTATTGTCGAACTTACGCTCAAATAGACACCGATGAGGGCCTCAACGCAGTCGGAAACCGACTTGTCGGGGACGGTCTGCATATCTAAGAAATGCTCCATCCCGGTATGCGAATTTGTCTCGTTCCAAGATAAGACCCTTTCCTCCATCGCGGCGAGCGTTGCCTCCGACGGAGAGCCGGTCAATTGTTCCGACGGTGGTATCGTTATTTCGTACAGAACGTTCGGAGACACCTTTCGACGAAACGATCGATCAAACGTTAAAAATAAAAAAAATAAAAATGAAAGGAGTTCAATTCATAATCGTGCACGGCGCGTAATTAAATGCAAACCTCAGCCGCGATGAGCAATCTTTGGACTTGTCTCAGGACGGTGAAAGCCGGAGCTATGAAGGTACTCGATGGCACGAAATCGTCCACTTTCATTCGTCCTGGAATATTCTTGTTTTTGCCGCAGTAGTAGAGATTCCGATTTCCGATTATCTTTCCCTTGATCGCGGTCAGCTGGCCCTCGTTGCATTTCGGATAGGCTTCGAAGAGGTAAAGCGATACGGCGAATTTCAGCAGCGAGTCGCCCAGAGTCTCGAGTCTCTCGAGATCGAACACGTCGTGAGCAAGTTTGCTCGTCAGGGCTTGCATTATGAACGCCGGACTCGGACCCTCGGGATCTTTATTGTTCAGAATGTTTAACGGCGGCGCTTTCATGTCAGGCCTCCTCACGAACTGATGCGAGCGACATTGCTTTTTCTAGATCAACAGATATATTATTAAATAATTAAATTTTGTAGACTGCAAACCAGAAATATTTAGAATTGTTATTCAGAGATTAACGATAAAACATCGATGCGAGATCGACGAAGATAATCGTCACGAATTTTTTCGGGACTTGCCAGGATGTCGTCACTCGTCGCCATCGGCGTCGACATGAACTGGTGATAATACTCGACGTTTATCAGCTGGATGTGTTCGATGTCCTTGAAGAGATTCGGAGGCTCCTGATCTTTCGTCCACGGATAGAGTTTCGAGTCCAATCCGAGAGCTGAAAAATCGATAAAATTTTTAGACAATGTTACTGATACATTTTTCTTGTAGTTTTATTTTGTAATTTAGTCGAGCGTGGTCTGGGTTTTGTGACATCCTTGAATTATTCGAAAAGTATTTTGCACCCTAGCTCTTATATTTTTTGAGATATTTGGCTAAGGAATTCAACTAAAATAAACCGTTTAAATTTCAGCTTTTTATTTTTTTTTTTTTTTTTTCATTTCGTATCTCATAACAGATGCAAAAATCATCGTGGAATATCATGAGCCGCATAAATATTCTTCGCGTTTTCAAAAGCCGTGCATATTACCGGTAGAGAAGTAAAAAAAAAAATAAGTAAAGTACATTTTGAAAATGGTGAAAAGTAATTGTACGTGGCTTCGCAATTTATAACGATCTTACGCATAGCTTTCTCTATGAGAAAGTTCGTCGATCGATTTTCGGCTTCCTCACAGGAAATTACTTTGCACATGCGTTAAAAAAAAATAATTTTCAGAGATGTATAGGAGTGCTCACTGTCGATTTCCGGACCAGGTATATCAACCTGCGGCTGACAACTGAGCATCGAGTCGTCCGCGGTGTATCCGGACTCTTCCAGCTGAGCTTCCGGCGTCTCCTCAGCATCGGTCTGCTTGATAATTACCGCCGGCCATTTCGATCCGGGTTTCAGTTTCAGCTCTCCGAGACGGGCCTCCGCGACGATCTTGACCCGAAGATCCTCAGCGACGAGCAGCTGGCATATCCTGTGCAGCACCGAGGGCAGATAGCTCGCCTTCAGCCAGTACAGAGCTGGAAAGACTATTCTACTGCACAATTCTCCGACGAGATGCTCCTGGAAATCCTCGAAGAGGTCGGCGCGCTTTCGTTTGCTCAGACCAACCTTTCCACCTCTGCGAACGAAATACTTAGTCAGACTATCTACTCGAATTTATCGTCGACACGTACAACATAAAAATAAAGTGTCAATTTAATGTACCGGATCTTGAAATTTGCCAACGTTACTTTCATTAATTGAACATTAATGTACTTTTCGTAAAACAAAAATAACAGATATGAAAATTATAAAATCTTTTGTCTGAAATTTAAACTTTCAATGAAAATAAAAAGTTTCGAAAAATGTAAAATAAAAGTAAAAACTTTGCTGTAAAATTGCAAAGCACATGTATTCGAATTTTCAGAAACAGTTTGCGTTCAAAAAGCTTCCAATACCGTTCACTAATTTTGAAACTAAATTTTTTTACGCTGTCGACGTGTATTTTAATTTTTGATCGATCACCTCGGTCGGATGCAGTTAATTTTCTTCGATATGGGTTTCACCTCCAACATCGGTTGCTTCTTGTCTTCGATTTTTAGGCCGTGCCGTTCTGTGAAGTAGTGAAGATACGATCGAAAATCTTCGGTAGGGAACGCCGATTCTGCGAGCAGATCTTCGCAGATTTGCGTCACAACGTAGACGCCCGGTGACGTTCTGTAGTTGGGCGTTATCAGCGCTAATTCGTAGTCGAGGATATTCGTCTCTTTGGCAGGCGGTATTTCCTCTATTCGCCTGTACTTGTGCACGATTGGCCAGTTTATAGACCCCGTCGCGTCCGCTGAAATTCCGCCGATCCACTTTAGCAAAATTCATTCCGCGCAAAATTCATTTCGTTCAAAGTAGGGTAAGCCGACCAGTGAGTGAACGAATAAGCGACTTGCTGTATTCACTAAAGACGTAAAAATAGAATAATTATCAGAATCGCTTTTAGCATCTGTATAGTTTGTACTATACATTGTAATGATTGCAAAAAAAAATATTCAGTGTGTTTTGAGAATAAGGCATTGGGTAAATAAAGGGAAAAGTGCCAAAAAGACTGATACACCAGTAAACGAACGAAATTGCTAGTGAATGAACGGGTATTCCACGTACAGGCTAACGTGCATATATATCTTAAAAAATGAGTTAAATATCATATTTTAACAAATGCCGAGAGTTACTTTGGACTGAAATAATACTATAAAGCATAAACATAAAGGGTTTAAACTTCTTGACTTGAATAGTGATGCGGTCGAGAATAGTCAAAACTGCAACAGTTAGGATCGAAGTAATGTTAGTTCTTCTGTCTTAGATTTATCTGATCCATCCTTTCTACCATATTTTTTTTCTGTATATTTAAATCTTTCGTATAGTTGTTCTCGCCTTTCTTTTCTGTCGAATGTATCTGTTAAAAATAATATTGCATCTGTAATAAATAATATTGTATTGGTGATGGATTTTTTTTCTCATCCAGCAATAACAATGAACTCTCGATGAAATTTAACATATACAGATACAGCCAAGTGAATAGATATATTAACAAGTTATTTTACAATTTCAAAAAAAAAAGTCGAAAATTAAAAATTATGAGTAAATTTATTCATCACTTCATAATAATCACGACAATGGAGCCCACCGTTTCATTCACTGGGAAAGAGGGTAAAAATTAGACGAGTGAATGAACATACGTATTTCTAGCTCAATATTGTGAATTTATGCAAAAACTTTTGCCGAAATGATAGCTTAACTCTTTCTCTACATATATATGATGCATGACACACTCTCGAAAACCAATTATTCAACTGATCTAAACGTTTATTCGTTGACTCAACAATGTAGCCGCTTAGTATCTTGCGTAGTACCTTGTGCCATGAGTAAGAAACTTTTTTTCTTCTAGTCAAACCTTGCCATACAACTGTGAGACCGATCTCAAAAAAATCTGTGAATTTTTCTCGAAATTATCATCACAAAATTATTCGTCTCGGATCGATGACATTATTTCTATTTAATATTTAAGCGATTTCGTTCATTCACTGGTCCCCGTTCATTCACTGGTCGGTTTACCCTATAATTATGTAAAAAAAAACAATTTATTTTCCTTCTCACTAGGGTAAACCGGCCAATGATTGGACAGTTAAGCAGTCGAAAAAGCCAATGAATAGACGTTTTTTATGCACGTGCTCTAATGGAAAGTGTCCATTCATTGGCACTGTCCATTCATTGGCTGGTTTACCCTACTCAGAGAGAATGCCGTACTCACTGGGCACAACCAAGAAGCTGTTGTTCAAATTTTCCGTGTCGAAAGACATGAAGCTCTTAATGAGGTTGAGCACACTGTTAAATACGAGCCAATGAAAGAGGCGCAGCTCGTATATCTGCAAGGCTTCCAGGGTGAGCTGCGAGCTGTTGACTCGCAAGTTTACGTTCAACTCGCCGACGTTCATGAAAATCGGGAAATTCGGGATCTGCGAAAGGCAAGGCGTTACATCAGTCGACGAACGAACAGTTTCGTCTCTTCCTCCTTCCCGTTCCCCACCTCCGGCAGCGGTTTCGTGCTCAGCAGCGCGAAGCCACAATCGTCGTCCAATAAATTGTAGAACACCAAGCCTCGATTCTCGTAGGGCTTAGGATAAGTCGGCTTCGCCTCGATGATGTGCAGATACAATCGTTGCCCGGGCGCCGGGAACGCGCTGTGCAAAGCTTTGGGATGCTGAAAAAAAAGTTACAGTGTAGAAAATAAAAAAAATTGCGAATTCAATGAACAATTGTGATGAAAAAATTGATTTGCTCTTTCAATGAAGTTAAAATAAATAATTAAAATTAAAGTACGTTCATAGTAAAATTAAAGTAAATTGTTAAAAATAATACTTCATTTTTAATAATTTAGTTTAATATCACCATGAAAGTATTTTCAATGTTTTTAATACCATGAACATTCATTTTTCATCACAATTGTACAAAAATTTTATACACCGGTTTTTGCATAAAAACTTTCTTCTCGGTGCTTTAAATTCCATACGATTTTTTAACAGTACAATCGAATTATTTCGAAGTCAGTTATAATTTGTAAAAAAAAAAAGAAAAGAATTAAGGATATTAACTTTGATCTGATAAAGGCTTTTATTGGCTGTGGTTCCGACCAGGCCAGCATTCTCTTCCGGCTCTTCCTCCCAGTGCGGAAACAGGTGTTCCGCGTTCTCGAGAATCGCGCTCGGCTCCAACGGCAGCAAGTTGTCCGAAAGCTCGTGCATCTTGTGAAGTTTAATGCAAGTCTTCAGAGCCGCCGAACGCTTGGCCAGCGCAATGGACTCCATAACGTCTCCCTCGCATGTTTCCTTCAACGGCGATATCGGCGGCAGCGTCAGGGAAACCTGTTACGACGATCGACGACAATATCTCGATTAAACTGCTCGGTCTCGCGGAGAATCATCATTTTCGTTATTTTTTTTTGCTATGTCTCGTTAATAACCTTGTAACACATGGCTGCAGCTCCGTTGGCTATTTTATGCAACTTCCAGGTCGGCGCGAGGTTTACAAATTTCGACTTAATCAAGTTTGAGCAATATCTATTAATGAGGCTTATCGAGGACAAGCCGGTGACGATGGACTCAACGCCGTCCTTGTCAACGACGATGTAAGGCTTGATCTCGGACTTGTAAAGACTGTGGTCGAGCTCGTCTCTCGTTACTTCGTCTCGCTCGTCGGTGTGCCCGATCAATGCCTTCAATGTAACAATCGTCATAATATTTCTCAACCCCAGCTTACCACTCTTCGATAGACGTAGATTTGAAAATTTATCCGATCAACACATCAGGATTTTTTTTAATTTTTTTTTTTAACCCCTTCACTGTCAAGAGCCCCGATGGGGGCCAAAAGTATAAAGAAATACGTTTCTCTGACAGTGAAGGGGTTAACGATTTTTTTTAAAGTTGTCAGAGGTTTATCGATAGTAGTGAGCGAAGAGTTAAGCTTCTTAAGAATCTAAAGTTTATTTTACTGCGAACGCGGCTTCAGCAGATCGGGTCAGGCAGCGAGCAATAAAAAAAACAAATTTAGCAAATTCATCGAGCAGCGAGATAATCGGTACATGCCTGTTTCAAAAAGGACTCCACTCTCCGATAATTGTGGTACTTCGACTCGAAATTATCGTCGGTTTTGGAGCGCAGCATCACGTACTGTCCGGCCTTGTGACGAGCGCGACCCTTGCTCTGGATGTAGCCGCGGAAGTCCAGCGGCAGATCGTATCGAAGAATCAACGTACACGAGGGTATGTCCACTCCCTCGTCGACGACGTCCGTCGCAACCATACAGTTGCTCTGGCCGCTTCGGAACCTTCGATCGAGTACATAGTTTTAACATCCGAACGTCCTCGTTCGACGGCAGTTGCACTTTGCGACAGAGCTGGGCAAAGTGACAAAAGATACTTCAAGTGCAAAGTATTACAAGTACTTTCTGTACATGAAATATCGAGTACTTTTTTTCATTCGAATTGTCGAGTACTTTTTGTACCTGAAGTATTTCTGGAGTTCTTTTTGCAATTAGGCTCGTAGCGTTAAACGTTATTTAGGCTTTAAAAATGTGTAAAGTACTTCGCACATTAAATTTAAAAAATGTGTAAAGTACTTCGCACATTAAATTTTAAAAATGTGTAAAGTACTTCGCACATTAAATTTAAAAAATGTGTAAAGTACTTCGCACATGGCTTCCTCATTATAAAAAAAATTGCTAACTCAAATTTTCGAAATTCGTCGTTTTGAGGCTATTTTTAATCTATTCTTCACTTTTTTCATTTTAAAAAATCCCATAAAAAATGTCCTAAATAATTTAAGAAAAAACCAAAACCCCCGCTCGTCAAAATTCTCATTTTTTTTAAGATATTTTTTTTAATAAAAGAAAAATGAAAAGGGCGGACATTTCTCTTTTTTTTAAGCAGTTAAAAAAATTATATATATATATTTTCGCTAAAATTATACTCATTGAAAAGTTTAGACAGATAATCATATATTAACAAAAATAGGATTATTCATGCGAATACTCAAAAAAAGGACTTTTACTTGATACTTGAAATCCTTAAGAAGTACCTGACATACTAAAAATGAGTTTTGCACTTCCAATACTGGCCAGCTCCGAATTGCGCGATCCAAATATTTCTTACTTGAGGAGAGCTTCCTTGTTCCACTTGGACAGGCACAGACTCTCGCGAGGATTCTTGTAAGGATTGTTGGTGTAGCCGACCATGAAGTCGGGACTGAGAAATCCGTAACGTTCGTCCGATTCTCGAAGATTCTAATCGATCGCGCACGGACGAAATTTATCGAAAAGTTAAAGATTCGTTACATCTTTCGCTCCAGCGACTGAAGTTAGCGGATGGAAATAATTACCCTCAGTATGTGATAAAGTATTTGCGCCGTGCTTCGCCGACGAACGAACACGATGCAACAAAATTTCTGGTCGACCGTTTTCGTATTGTTGAAGTGACACAACACCGTGAAAGCCTTCAAAACCTGATCCGACGAGAATCTGTGCGAATAACGAAAAATATTTCGTCGCCATTAAACTTCGGCCGTGCTCGAGACGAATAAGGATTCATGATCTTTCTACGAACTTATAAATTTGCTCGAGCTCCGACAAACCGTTCATCCTGTCGGCCATCAATTTTCTCATCTTCATCATCTGCGTCACGAGAAATTCGATCACCGCGACCGTTTGCTGCAACGAGAAATTAAGAACTTGTGAATTATTCTTCATTTTATTTTCTCCGAGTAAATAAAATTGTTAACTCGTCGATTTTGTAACATACACTGTCGTCGGAGAATTTTTTTATCATCTCTAATTGGATCATGTGCATCAGAACGGCTTTGCTCCCTCCGTACAAACCTGTAGTGATTATCGTCCTTATAAATTTCGTGCGAGGCATTTAAAAAAAAAATGTTACTTTAGAACCCCGATTAACCGGGATCGGATAAACCGTGCATCTTCCGAGGTTGTTTTTTTTTAATTCTCGGAGCAAACCAAAGTCACTGAGTACTTCCAAAAAAATATCAGTTTACGTACTATTAATGAAAAAAAATATCCAAAGTTTTACATTCTAGTTTACACTGTTTAACAATTAAGTGCAAGCTGTACCAAATGTCATTGTAACTAGTCAAAATAAAGTTGTATCATCAGCCATTATTGACTTATGTACTTTCGCTGTCTAGTTCGGCTTATCCGGGATTTCGATTATCCGGGGACACTTCGGTCCGGAGCATCCCGGTTAATCGGGGTTCTACTGTACTGTTAAATCGCTAAAATACCCATCGTCGCGATGTGCTCTCTCGCATCCTCGACGATCTGTTGAAGCTTTGAATTTTTGGACTTCGGTGCCAACTCCTTGCTCGATCTATCGCCGTCGAAGGTGCCTTTCAGCTCGACGGTCTTCAGCACGACTATCATGTAGTCCATGAGCTTCGTGAGTTCAGCTTCTATACCGTAATTCTCCGGCGGATTGTACAGGGTGAAACTTTCCACAAGATTTCCGTAATCCTTGACCGACGATGCCGAATCCACCGTCGCGACTCTCGAGTGAAACGTTATTTCCAATTCCTGCAACAAATCAGCGTGACTCATAAATCTATGGTACACAAGTAAAATACGGAAATGTGAGTGAGTTTTTTTAGTTTTATCGAACATATATACCCGAACCGTTTCCTCAACCTTCTCTATTTTAACATTAGCGTTCAACAGCGTCGCCGTGAGACCCAAAATTCTCGGATGCTCTTCCTTTTTCACGCGCTCGAAACACTTCATTATGCTGCGCATCGGATGATTGCCGACGGCCTTGTGACACTCGTCGAATATCAAAAGACACACCTCGTTCAGCAACATGTGACCGTGATTCAAAATCGCCAGAAATATATCCGCCACCATCACTAGAACCTGGAATTCAAAACTTGAAACGTTGCAAATTCTTCCATTACAACACAAAATAGTGTATTTTAATTGTTGTATGATTTTTCCTTGTAACTATAACGCACTTTAACGTAAAGGTGGAATAAAAAAATGTTTTAAAAAAGCAGGAAATTTCAAAATAAAAATATTTTTCCATTAAGACATGAAAGAATATATTTTATTTTCTATATGGTTTTCCCTTGTAACCATAACGCATCGTAACAGTGAAATAATTTTAAAACCCTGTCGAGACGGGCGACTGCAATTTTGCGGTAATTTTCAACCGATAAAAAAACCGGATGAAAACGTCCAAAAAATAGCTGCCAAAAACCGCAAATCGATCGAACGCAGTGCTGCGAAGCGGCGCCGTATGCGTCATTTTCACGACGTCTTTGATGGGTTGTGGTCGTTTTATACATTTCGACTGCAAAATTACCGGTATTATAAGCTTTCGAAAAACATTCCAGAGTGGGCGTTTTTCTCATTATGACTGTAAGCTTACAGTTGATAAATCAGTATAAGGAGTATTGTGGTACAATTGTTTTACTTGTTACAACCGTAAAAGTGTCGGCAACCGAAGCGTTCGGATAGTTGTTTTACTTATAACAACCGCAAAACAACCGGTGATTAAACCGCTCGAGGAGCGTTCTGGTTGTAGTACTCATAATGCTGCGGTTATAATGGGTGCAACAATCGGAAAACTCTTCGAAAGGTTGTATAATCGGTTATTTTGCAGTTATAATGAGTACAATAATCGGAAAGCTTCTCGAACAGTTGTATTACTGGTTATTTTGCGGTTGTAATAAGTACTACAACCACACCAGAACGCTCCTCGAATGCTTAAAATACCGTATATTTCTCGACAACAGTTCGCTGCAAACCGACACCAAATCTGGTAAATTAGCGGTTAATAGCGGTTATTTTTTCGCCGATATCAACCGGTTGTTTTTGTGGTCAATTCACAGTCGTCCGTCCCGACAGGGAAAATAAAAACTGAAAAGAATTCTCCCATTAAATCACAAAATAATAAATTTGATTTGTTATACGCTTTTTCCTCATAACCATAACACACTTCAACGTAACGGTGAAATGAGAAAATACAAATAAAAATGTATGCGAATACTCCATTAAAGAACAAAGCGATGTTGACCAATCACGCTCAATAGTCTACATTGAAACTTAGGCTGATGACCTTTTCTGCCGCCACCATACATTAAAAAAACTAAAATAAATAAAAAAATAGAATATGAACCTGAGCAGCTTCGAGTTCTTGGAACCAGTCGTCCTTGGTCCAGTAATCGACCGCCATGTCTCCGGAGTAGCCCCGGCATTGCAGGCCTGTGTGACGCGCAATGTAGTCGCTCTGCTGCGCGACTAGAGGCACGGTGTTGACGATGAAAATAATCCTCTTGCCACCTTGGCTGTACGGCCTGAAAATAAATCAATTCAGTCGGAAACTCTTGGGCGGATAAATCGCCCGACGATTTTTTCGACCCAAACTATACTTACAACTGCACTCGGCTGCTGTATTTCTTAATCAGCATAACAGCTATGAAAGTTTTTCCGGAACCGGTGGGCAGATAAATAATCGTGTTTTCGGTTACGGCCTTCTCGTAAAGGTCGACCTGATACGCCCTCGGCGTAAATTCCTCCGACGGTGCGTCCATCTTTGCAGAAATTTCGAATGTGTAAAATAAATTTCATTAAAAAAAAGATGCATGCTTTCGTCAGTTTTCGTAAAAGCGTCATTACCGTGAAATTTCAAGATCGATTGTCGGAATCGTGGTTAAGTATTCGCTCGACGAACAAGTTGATAATCTTTAATGTTATTGTTATTGTTATTGTTATTGTCAACGCGTAAATTTTTGCCGTTCATTAGAAGGATGTAACCTAAATTGCGCCATCTTTTATCCTTGTCGAGGTCTATGCACGGGAGATAATTTTGGTGTTGAATTATGTACGGCGACGAAGTTTACACCGTTCGTTTCCGTAAAATAAATTTCTGAAAAGAAAATTATATTTATTCGTTGGCTTTCGTACGAGGGCGATTTTCGTGAAAATTTAAGATCGACTGCCGGGTTTGTGGTTAAGATAAACGTTTTTTTTCTTATTATTGCTATTATTATTGTTGTTGTCAATGCATCGATTATCGCCGGTCGGTCCTACATTGCGCAAACTTTTTTGATTCTCCACGCCTGTGCACGAGACATGATTTTGGTGCTGAATTATGTACGACAACGAAGTCAACAACGTTCGATTCCGTAAAATGTATGTCACAAAAAAAAAAATCTATTCGTTAGTGTTCGTAAAACGAACGCTAACTAAAATTTTTCGTGAAATTTTAAGATCCATTGCCGGGATCGTGGATAAATATTCGCTCGACGAACCGGCAGATAAACGTTATTGTTATTCTTACTCTTATTCTTATTGTCAATGGATAGATCGTTGCCGGTCGCTCGAAGGATGTAACCAGTGGCACATGCTGTCAGTAGATGGCGAAAGCCAGGAGAAAAGGATAGAAGGATGTAACCTATATTGCGTCATCTTTTTTGCTTGCTTGAATTATGTACAGCGACGCAGTTAACGTTCGATTCCGTAAAATAAATGTGACGAAAAACAAAACAATGTATTCGTTAGTTTTGTAAGAGCGCGATTTTCGTGAAGCCTTAAGATCGATTAGCGGGATCGTGGTTAAATATTTGCTCGACAAATCGGTAAACAAACGTTATTTGTTATTGTTATTGTCAATGCGTAGATCGTTGCCGGTCGTTCGAGGGATGTAACCTATATATGACGTCATATATTTTGCGATTGCTTACGCCTATGCACGGTAGACGAATTTTCAGCTAATTTTATGTACGGCGACGAAGTCCGAAAAGCGCCGAACTTTCGATGGAGCGACATCGGTCGGATACTCACGATTTACTTAGGCTCGAGGATTTCACCGATTTGTTTCTTCTTCCTCCTTTTTTCTTGAATTTACGCCGCTTGCCCAGCGTCCATTTAGATGCGTTTGACTGAAGGATAGCCGGATGCTCGTCGATTCTTCATCGGCCGATTACAAGGAGTCGTCGATCGTCGGGGAAGTCCACGGAGGAAGCACCGAAAAGAGGAAATACCCGCAAACGTCTGATTGGACCCCGTGCGGTCAGCGAAACACAACGAAATCCAATCCAATCTGAATTACAATGTACAA
This sequence comes from Exephanes ischioxanthus, assembly GCA_958510785.1. Taxonomy (NCBI): domain Eukaryota; kingdom Metazoa; phylum Arthropoda; class Insecta; order Hymenoptera; family Ichneumonidae; genus Exephanes; species Exephanes ischioxanthus. Next base: position 4,326,792 of record OY294018.1, on the reverse strand, counting down.
TGCGGTCGAACAATACTCGATATCGATAACACTACACGTAGTCCATCGAGATTCGTCGACGCTTCAACCCGTACGCTTTCCGGTTTTGAATATTTCCCGTCGTATGGTAGTCGATCCGCTGGATGAAAAGTGCGGATGTAACCCAGCCCAGGTAGCAGAAAAAAATTAGTTATCACGTTATCAGAAAGTGATCTTAAGGGCATGTGATACGTACGTATCGATGCTCCGATGGTAACAAATCCCTTACCCTATTTTCTCCGTGATGGTTGATGCTTCGACCAAAATCAAATTAGGTTTTTGTAGTCAATAGATATAAGTATGAAAACCTAATTTACTTTTGCTCTCCGTATCAATCGTTTTGGAGAAAACAGGGAAGGCGATTTGTTACCGACTGAGTCTGTACCACATGCCCTTAATGGGTTACATATGTCCGTCTGGACGGTATTCGAAATTTACCTCCCATCCAAAAAGTTAACTTTTGGACGTAGGATAGCTTATAGACACCATCCGGACGGACATGTGCAACCCATTTAGATAACTTTCTGATAACTAATTTTGTTGTGCTACCTGGAAATATGCCCTATTCGAAGCAGTTTCAGGAAACAAAAATGTTTGGCCAACTTTAGGCCTCATTTAATTTTTTAATTATTGTAATTAAACGATTGACCACCAAATGTTTTAGTTCGGCTACCACAACCAAACGACCACCAATCGAATGGTATAAATTGCACATTTTTAAATTAAAGTTGTATCAAAGTTGTGTGACTAATTTTGTGGAACTTGTTTGGGGCTTTCCATTCAGTCATGGAAATGATTAAGTTATAATGACGAATTGATTTTATTGGTCCATTCATCAGACGATGTTAGTATCTGACAGAAGGGACCAATAAAATCAAAACATAAATTTAACGTAATCATTTTCACATCTTGATGGAAAGGCAGTATATCAGGTGGACACAGAAAAAGTCGACACGAAGACTGTACACCGTGAATGTGGGCACGCAACATATCACCACGAATAGGCTGTACACCGAGTCAACTCTACACCGAAGTGAGTGAAGACACTACCAATTGAACACTCGACAACTGCACACAAATGACCGCATTCTTCAGGGGAGCTATTCTTGAATGATATTCCCACCGGGATAAAAAAATGACAGCACGGCAACGGAACGGTGGCGGTACCAATGGTTCGATACCCGTTCGACGGCACGTTTTTCTTTCTGGGCATGATTGATTACGACAATACGTAGGCAATACTACCCTTGAAGAGAATCTATACCTAAAGTGTCATCATAATGATTATGCTCGAATTATGCAGTCTTGGTATTGCATTGCGACCTAGTGCCTATTATATTGTGAGCATTTGACTCAGTGGCCCGAAGTAGTCTGAACTTGTGTTGAGTTGTCGAGTGTTCAGTTGGGGTGTTCAGTTGGTAGTGTGTACACTCTCTCGGTGTACAGCCTATTCGTGGTCATATGTTTGCGTGCCCACATTCACGGTGTACAGCTTTTGTGTCGAGTGGTCTTCGTGTGAACTTTTTCTGTGTTCACCTGATATACTGTCAGTCATGGAAATGATTAAGCTATAATGACCAATTGATTTTATTACTAGTATCTGACAGAAGGAACCGATCAAATCAATCCATAATTTTAACGTAATCATTTTCACATCTTGATGGGAAGCGCCTAGTGTGTAACGATCGTTCGTCATTCCGACGATCGGACCAATCGCAGCGCGGCGCTGGAAGCGGTGCGGAGGTCGCGCGAAACACGCTTCGAACGGTCGACCTTAAGGCGGTCGTCGCATCACACTCGACGATGAAAAAATTTTCCGTGTGCATCACCAATCTATTATGATTCATGTGACAATTGTTAAATGTCACAGTCAAATTGACTCCGGGGAGGGTTGCTGCTTTTTATATTGAAAAGAAAAGAAACTACAAAAAAGTAAATAAAATTGAAGCAAAACAAAGCATCGAGAAGATCGCGCACACACGACACGCTTCCAAATTAAGGTCCGTCGATAGGATGTTCCGAATTTCACCGTTCGAAAAATTACTCGGTAAGTCCGTCTTATCTATCGACTCCGAGCCTCTGCGTCACGTACCGTCGTCTTTACATATTGCATGTCAAATGTTAACGAAATTTCAGAAAAGGCTACGAGTAATCTCCATCTCGATCCCGACTGGCCTGCCGTGTTGCAGATTTGCGATCTCATCAGGCAGGGTGACGTTCCGTAAGTGAATTTTTTTCACTTTTTTTCGTCTGTTTATTCGTCGATTTCCCCTTCCAGATAGATTATCGATAAAAATTTACCGTTATCGGTTGCGGTTTTCCGCCCTGCTGATCGTGGCTCGTTTTTTTCTGCTCCGATCAATGCTGCTCCACGATTAATTTATCCACCAAATGTGTTTTTTTTTTTGCATTCCAACGAATACGCTTTCTGCTATAAATAAAATAACTATTGACGCCAATGCTCACTGTTCTACGATTAATTTACCGTCTGGGCAAAATTGTTCTTGCCGGATAAAAAATGTGTTCGTCGCTGTTAAGAAAAAAATTATCGTCGCTATTAAACAAAAAAATTACCAATGTCAATCTTTACTGCTCTACAATTAATTTACCTTCCGGACAAAAATTTTGTTTGCAAGCAAATAAATGTGCTCGTTGCTATAAAGAAAAAAATTACCAATCTTTATTGCTCTACGATTAATCCATCCTATGGACAAAAATTTTGCTTGAAAGGCAAAAAAGGTGTTGTCGCTACAAAGAAAAAAACATTACCAACGCCGATTGTCTCTGCTAAAAATTTGTTTTCGTTGCAGGCCAAAAAATGCGCTCGCTGCTATAACGAAAAAAATTACCAATGTCAATCCTCACGTGGCGCTCTTTGGATTACTGGTGAGAGCAGAGTTTGTGCTCTATCCGTCTCCGTCGTCAAAAGTTCTCGACTGTCCGTCGGTAAAGAGGCAAAAATTTTCTTGGAAACTGAACATGAATTTTTTTCCTCAGGTTTTGGAGTCTTGCGTAAAAAACTGCGGCAGCCTGATCCACGATGAAATTGGCACGAGGCAGTACATGGAGCAGCTGAAGGATCTTGTGAAGACTTCTCCGCACGACAACGTCAAGCTCAAGACTCTAGAGCTGATACAGGCCTGGGCATTTGCTTTTCGAAACAGTCCGAAGTACAGAGCCGTACAAGTGAGTTGAATAGCGCAGCTCAACGGGGATTCCACGATTTTAGGCGAAGATATTATAATAATGAAACTCTTACGATTTCTTTTGGACGAATCCGGGACTAAACAAAAATGATCTCAGAATTTCTCTGATTAAAAAAAAAAGTTAGATTTTCTAGAAAAAAATAGTCACAAGTACAGAGCTCAAGCGCGATTCCACAATTTCAGGCACAAAAAATTATAATAACGAAACTCTCACCATCTGTGTTGTACGAATCCAGGATTTTTTTTTTTACATCATCGCAACGAATTTCTTTACTGATATAAACAAAACAAAAAAGTGAAATATTGTGTCGCTTGAAATTGTCGTGCTAGGACGTAAAAATAATCTGCAATAATTGTCTTTCGTAATAACGAATTTTAATATCGTAGGATATTATGAATATACTGAAAGTCGCGGGCTACAACTTTCCGACGCTGAAAGAGAGCGACGCGATGTTCAGCGCCGATACAGCACCGGAGTGGGCCAACGGCGAGGCTTGTCACCGATGCCGGGTGGCGTTCTCCGTCATCCAGCGGAGGCATCATTGCCGTGCCTGCGGGCAAGTTTTCTGCGGACAATGCTCGAGCAAGCAGTCGACATTGCCGAAGTACGGTATCGAGAAGGAGGTCCGCGTGTGCGAGGCGTGCTTCGAGCAGGCCAACAAACCGAGCACTGCGTCGACCAAAGAGACGGACCTCCCAGCGGAGTATCTGACCAGTTCGCTGGCGCAGCAACAGCAGGTAGAGAGTAATTCAGAAAAAAAAAAAGAAAAAAAGCAAATCTATATCGCTCTACCACCGACGATGTCCCGCTTAATTGAATTAACTCTACGAAGATGGCTTCCCTGGACATTGACGTACGGAAAAAGTAGCTCGTATTTGCACGCGAATATTTACCAAAAAAAATTGCTCAGAGAATTATTTATTTATTTATTTTTTACAATAACCAAGTCGCGATCTTCTTTTGTCGTTTCGTTTCTGTAGAAACAGTCGATAAATTTTGTGGTCGTGATTTTTTTAAAATAATAATTTATTAACACGTTTGGACAGATGCCGCCGCGGAAGACAGCAGAGGAACTGCAGGAGGAGGAGGAGTTGCAGCTGGCGCTTGCTCTGAGTCAGAGCGAGGCCGAGCAGAAGGAAAAGGAGAAGAAACGGGCTACGAGCGCGGTGAAGACGAACTCTTCGCCGATAGCGAGAGCGACGTACTCTCCGACACCGTCGCCAGTGAGTTCGAAGATTAACGAAGAGTTTTTATCTTTTTACGTTAAAAAAGAAAAATCGGAAAAATCTGAAAAATTCATTACAATTGGAAAAATGGCGGCCATTTGAAGAAAGTCGATTTTTACACATTTTTCAACACTGAATCATTTTTAAAAGTTATTTATTATTACTTTTTTTAAAATCCGAGACCGTCAAGGACTAAAGAATCCGTTGAAGTATATCGGTACAAATTTTCATAAAAAATCCATCAAACCATTTCTGAGATATCACGGACAGCGATATTGTAAATCACGTTTTGAGAAAAACGCGTTCAAAGTTCGGCCGCGTCGTTGCTCGAACACTCCGCGCAGCTACTCGAGCATTTCGCCACTTTCGTAATTCGTTGAATAAACAAAACGTTGACATACAAATTTAACAGAAAATTCTTGACACTATATAAACTATTAGAAAAAGAAAAAAAATCGACATTTTACTGTGGCGTGAGCCCTTAAGTAGGTGATTTTTAGTTTTCAAATTTCCATTAGGCGAACAATCGTTAATCCGAACTGGTCTCGACTCCAATTGGTTCTGATAATCGACGCTCTAGCGTATCTAAATTGTTTCTGACGTTTCCTCGCAGAGCGCCAGTCCGTCGCGGGTGAAGGACGAAGAAGCCGATAATCCGGAGCTCGCGAAATATCTTAACCGCAAGTACTGGGAGCAGCGCCAGTCGATGATCGAGGAGCATGGCTCGAGACCCGACGTTACGAGTCCCTCGGCGCCGAACATCGGCAGCCCGATGCCGCAGAGAATAATGGTGCCGAAACAAGAGAACGGCGAGGTCGACAATCAGATGGAGGTGTTCGTCAGCAATCTGCGATCGCAAGTTGAAATATTCGTCAACAGAATGAAGAGCAACTCGTCCAGGGGAAGATCGATCGCGAACGATAGCTTCTTCCAGGCTCTCTTCATGAACATCACGGCGATGCATTCGAAGTGAGTTTCACGATTAACTCTGGAATCATCACGATGATGCTGTACATTCTTAAGGTAGTCCTTGCGGACAGCCTGAGCCCACGTGAGTTCAGAGCGAATTGAGAGTGGAATTGCGGATACTTCGCGATGAGATAAAAATCTGAAAAAAATCAACCATATGGAAGGTACTGAATAGATTGATTTTGCATAATAATAATTCAAAAATGTTATTAACAAATGAATGAAAAAAAAATTGTTCAACAAATCTTCCGGCAACTTAACTTTTTGATCATATAAAAAGAATAAGTTAATCTTTTTGAATACGTATGAATTTTTTCAGAATTTCGTCTAATTTTTGAAAATTGCGTTTTTAGTTAATAAAAAAACGTGATTTTCAAAAATTAGATAAAATTCTGAAAAAATTCATACGTATTCAAAAAGATTAACAAATTGTTTTTATATGAACAAAAAGTTAAGTTGCCGGGGAATTTGTTGAACAACTTTTTTTTAATGTATTTGTTAATAATATTTTGGAGTTATTATTATGTAAAATCAATCTTTTCAGCACCTTCCATATGCTTGATTTTTTTCGAATTTTTATCCCATCGAGAAGTGTTCGCAATTCTCACTCAATTCTCTCTGAACTCATGTGGGCTCAGGCTGTCCGCTAGGACTACCTTAAGCGTACTATGTATTTATCAGTTTAATTGCTGACCAGTACTTTAAGTACTTCAGGAACTTGTGATAATTTGTAGTTGAAGTTATTTTTTTTGTACATTGACCAGCTCTGATGTATACAATTTATTAATTAAAAATTCGATTGTTTTCGATAGACTATTGAGATACATCCAGGAACACGACGACAACAGAGTGTGCTATGAGGGCCTTCAGGACAAACTCGCCCAGATGAAGGACGCCCGAGCGGCGCTGGACGCTCTGCGCGAGGAGCATCGCGACAAACTTAGGCGAGAGGCCGAGGAGGCCGAACGGCAGCGTCAGCTTCAAATGGCCCACAAGTTGGATATAATGCGGAAGAAGAAACAAGAGTACTTGCAGTATCAGCGCCAGCTTGCTCTACAGAAGATTCAGGAACAGGAGAGGGAATTGCAGATGCGTCAGGAGCAGCAGAAACAACAATACATCATGGGTTGGTAATCGTACGATGATTCTGAGAATTTTGTAAGATATTTTAAAAAATATATATATATATTTATTGGTATGCAGGAAGCTATCAACCGGTCCAGAACTTCATCGGAAGCAACGCGACGAGTTCGCCCATTCGTCACCCCCATTACCAAGGCCCAGGACCGAATTACAATCCCATGTCTCCGACTAATCAGGGTGTGTACGTCTACGGCCCACCTTCGATGGGACCGTATCCGATGCCGAACTACGGCATGTCCCAGATGACCTCCGTACCGTCCCACATGATGGGCTCGATCCCGAATCCCGAGCAGCAACGAGCGTCCGAACAATCGGCCCAAGGTCGCGAGGCCATGACCGCTCCTGCAGGGCCTGGAATGGTGAATAATTACATTTTTTCCGGACTATCGCAACAGTAGCAGGCTATTATGGACTATGGAATTTAGATTTCCGAAGATTTGCCGGACATTTAGATTTCCGAGGATTTACTGGAAATGTAGATTTCCTACGATTTACCGCGAATTTAGATTTCCGAAGATTTACCAAAAATACGTAACTTCCGGTTCGAAAAATCACCTTTTTTGACCGGAAGTAACGTCTTCCCTCGGATCTTAAAAAAGTCGTCGCAAACAACTTTCCAAAATATTAATATAAGATATCGACAGAGTAATTAAATTCTTCTGCGAGTTTATTTGCACGAGTCCTCAAGTAAAAATCGAATCGTCTTCGACTCTCTTCAACGTTTTTTTTACCAGTAGAAACTGTAAAATAACGTTTCTCCTCTTTCCCATCAGATAAATCAAATGCCCGGGGCCCCGATGTCGCAGATGCAACAGCAGAGCGGTCACCACATGAGTCCGCCGGTGCAGCAAGTGCCGCCGGTGCAGATGGGACCGCGTCAAGGATCGGCACGACACATTTCCCAGGCGACGGTAGTGATGGGACCTCCCGGAGCTCAGCACGGTTTGCCCCTGCGGGGCACCGGTCAAATGACGATGCCCCAGGCTCAGCCGGGGCTCCCGGCTCAAATGGGTCAACCGCAGTCGCAGAATCCTCTCGCTCTTCCCCAGGGAATGCCGATGCAGCAGCGAAACGCCGGTCCTGGAATGCCGCCGAACCAGAGCTCGGGACCGCCCATTCAAGCGCCGAACGGCTCGAACGGCGGCCCCGTTCAACACATCCAGGGTCCGCCGCAGGCTATGCAGGGACAAGCTCAGATGCCGATACCTCCTGCGCAGTCGATGCAGTATCAGCCTCCAACAGCGGCTCAACCTGCGCCGATCGAGACGGTTCAAAGCAAGGATGAAGCGAAACCCGACACGGCTGAGCTTATCTCGTTCGATTAAAAAAAAAAAGAACGTTACATATTTTATAACTAATATTCGTAGAATATCGCGGAAACGCAGTCACGTTCGGAACGCGAGTGGCTCGCGTGTCACGTCTAGAGTCTAAATTTGAAGATTAAAAAAAAACAAACTACGAGAACAAAAAAATTGAGATATCTATAGAGTTAATTCAGCTCGACGCGCATAATTCGGCGCGTCGACGATAATTGTTGTGAATCCACGACGACGACGACCTTGAATGTTTTAACGAGAATACAAACGGGGAAATCAACGGCGTCTGCCCGATCATGCGATAACTCTGAGTGACGTTGTTTCTTTATCGGATATATCGAAAAATCATCGTACGATCGCGATTGGGCCCGACGTGTGACTTTCCCTCAAAGTTACGCGTTCTCTCCTGTAAGTCGAACGAAAACTTTCGTCTGTATTTTATCGCTCGTTTGATACCGCAGGGGATTTATTTCAATAAAGGAGCTATCAAAGAAATTCGTCACTCGTTTCCATTGCCGAGTAGACTCGATGCGAAAAAAAAGAAAAATCGATCTCGAGCGTTCTTCGTGAAATCCGATGAAGTTTCGATCGGAACGACGATTCGTTGGGATGAGGAAATTTAATCGCGGCCTTGCCTCACTTGAGGATGATGTATCGATGATTTGGCGCACACGGCAATAATTGCATAACGTGGCGTCTTTAATCCCGAAGAGTGTTTATGCGTCGCTCGAGCAAAACTCGTGTAAGTTTACTTTTCGTCAAATATTATCGCAAGTGTGCGGGAATCGAAGTTTGTGTAACGGAACATGCTCACATCAGCCGCTCGACGGGTTGTGTTATCAGCCGGACCAATGCACACACGCAAAGGTGTATTGAACGAAAAATCTCAATACGATGAAAAATACTCGAAAGATCTGGGATTTCCTTCGGCGATTAAGTTATACGTGAATTAACCGATAGGATCGACCATTCTTTTTCCGGTTGGAATTTTACACTCAGGCATTGACAGTGCGATCGAAACGCTGCGGTGAAATGAAGATAACAAACGATAAACAGTAGCTGATCTATAATGGAAGATGTTTTATGGTCGACGACGGGGATTTTCATGGAATCTTCTAACATTGGTCATGCAAGATTCATCATAAATGTGTTAGACCATAATTTTTAAATAAATAAGTGAATGCAATAAGCATTTCGTACGCGAAACGATAATATCCCCGCGAAATTCATAATTATCCTGTCCCTGACTACACGCGTTTCCGGCTTATTGCCCGATGATGGCTTTGAGGATGCCTCACACTTATATTCCTAATCAAAAGTTTAACTCGATCAAAATTTCAAGTATTTCGCGAGATGCCAAAAATCTGAAAAAAAAAATCCGCCTTTTGAATTATGTCAAGGCCTTTCATTTTGCATAATAATAATGCCAAAAAGTTATTAACAGATTATTTAAATAATAAATTGTTTAAAAAAAAATTTATATATAAATTTATTTCCCATTTTAAATGTATTTTTTTGGAATTCATGTGAATTCTAAATACCTTGATTTTTTTTTTTTTTTATTCATGTGAGTTTTTTCAGGATTACATTTCAAAACCTTTTTTGTCAATTGAAAAATCGACGTGATAAAATTAGCCGATCTATAATGGAAGATATTTTATTGCCGACGAAACGGATTATCGCCTATCATGTCGTACTTACGTTTAATTAATTATAAGGTCACAATGATAAAGGAATTCACTGCTGACGCAATAAAAGTAGCCGATCTATAATGGAAGATATTTTATTGACGACGAAACGGATCTTCGGGGTCCATCGATCCGATTATCGTTTATCATGTCGTATTTACGTTTAGTTAATTATAGGGTCACGATGATTAAGGAATTCACGACTGACGCGATAAAAGTAGCCGATCTATAATGGAAGATATTTTATTGCCGACGAAACGGATCTTCGGGATCCGGTGATCCGATTATCGTCTATCATGTCGTACTTACGTTTAATTAATTATAGGGTCACAATGATTAAGGAATTCGCGGCTGACGCGATAAAAGTAGCTGATCTATAATCGAAGATATTTTATTGCCAACAGAACGGATCTTCGAGGTCCCTCGATCGGATTATCGGGAATCATGTCGTATTTACGCTCAGTAATTATAAGGTCACAATGATAAAGGAATTCACTGCTGACGCAATAAAAGTAGCCGATCTATAATGGAAGATATTTTGTTGACGATGAAACGGATCTTCGGGATCCGGTGATCCAATTATCGCCTATCATGTATTTACATTTAATTAATTATAGGGTCACAATGATTAAGGAATTCGCGGCTGACGCGATAAAAGTAGCTGATCTATAATCGAAGATATTTTATTGCCAACAGAACGGATCTTCGAGGTCCCTCGATCGGATTATCGGGAATCATGTCGTATTTACGCTCAGTAATTATAGGGTCGCAATGATCAAGCACTTCACGGCTAACGCGATAAAAGTAGCTGATCTATAATCGAAGATATCTTATTGCCGACGAAAGGGATCTTCGGAATCCGTCGATCCGATTATCGCCTATATCATGTCGTATTTACGCTTAAGTAATTATAAGGTTACAACGACTCAGGGATTCACGACTCACGCGATAAATCGACGACGGTATTACGAGAAGATTCTACGCGATTGCGTATCGATACTTTGCACGCGGCTCGCCCGTTGTCAATCTAATTTCCATCTTTGTCCAGGCCCACTGATCGGTGATTAATTTGCAAATGGCCTTGAAGTCCGCCTGCAACTAAGTAAAGAAAGAATTCTCTTTCAACAATCTCTCTCGAAAACCTTTAATAAGCGCGAGATCGATGTCAAATTTTCCTTAAATTATGCGAAAGCAGACTTACCGAGGCGTTACGCGTCGTTCGCCCAATATTGCATGATCGTTATGACGCAATCGTCGGTACACTCGGGGGTGCCGTCCGGAACATAAAAAACAAATTGTCGAGACGTCGATCGTACCAGTCGATTGAAATCCACGAATCCAGCTTTCACGAGACATCCCTTAAGCAGCAATCGATCGCTGCGGGCGTAAGTATCGATCGCCGAATTATCGGCCGAACGGTGAAAACTTACCGTCCTTTGTCTTCTTTTTATTATTCGATAGATTTCGATATCGCACGGTGCAAAAAAAGATTTATACATTCGACGATTGCTTTAGACAACAATTTTTTTATTATAATAAAAAAATTATATTCTTTTTTAAATTAATTTTTATTATTATAATAAAAAAATTATTCTAGTTATTATTTTAGTTCAGGAGATAAAAAATGCTAAACGTTTTTGTGAAGAAGAAATGTTTGTCGAATGTGCAAGCCTTTTTTTACCGCGAAGATCTCTTCGATCTTCGGCGTCGCGATCTCTGAATACCGATAATTACTTTCGAAGGTAAAAAAGACACCATCGATCATGTGGTGTGGGCTGTGGATGTTCGGCGCTGCGATAACGCTATCGCTCGCCTCGTTCACTCACATAGGTAAGAGAAGAAATCTCGATCGATTTAAGATCACATCGGAGCTGTGTGTTTTTTTTTAAGCTGTGCTTAAAAAAAAAAAAAAAAATTAAACAATAATTGCAGATCCTCCGGGGGTTCCAACGAAAGATATCGTGTGCACGAGCAGCGGATATCACACTAATCCGGTCCAATGCGATATCTTCTACAAATGCGTTTACTCGAACAAATTAGGAATTTACGAGGCTTTTAAGCATGTTTGCGAAACGGGTACGGTATTCTCTAAAGCGCGTTACAATATGTGTGTGCCTCCCTCGGCGAGTGGTCGTCCGGAATGCTTGGACCATCGTCCCGAAGAGGTCCTGAATGCGAGAAAATTGATCGAGATACCACGCAAACGTCATCCACTCGATCTGATAAAGGATCAGCCGATTGTCGTGAGCTCGGATCACGAATCGTGCAAGAAGCAGGGCTTCGTCGAGGATCCGAAAGACTGTCGTAAATTCTACTTGTGCGTCATAAACGGTATAAGCTCTTACAAGAAGTACGAGTACATTTGCCCGGAGAATACGGTATGGGAACCGGCGCGGAAGTGGTGTATGCTGGCCTGGGCGACGGCGCGAGCGGAGTGTAAGAATCCCGACAAAAATGTGGAGCTTCCGGACGATCCGAATCCTGGTGTTTCTGGGACTCAGAATGTAACGCGGAAACCTACGGAGGCATCGACCACCGAGGCACCGACTACTCAGACGCCGACTACCCTAGCTCCGACTACTGAAGCTGTGAGTACAGGAACATCGACTACTCAAGCTGTGAGTACAGGAGCATCGACTACCCAAGCTGTGAGTACCGAAGCACCGACTACTGAAGCTGTGAGTACCGACGTACCGACTAATGAAGCTGTGAGTACCGAGGTACCGACTACTGAAGCTGTGAGTACAGAAGCACCGACTACTGAAGCTGTGAGTACCGAGGTACCGACTACTGAAGCTATGAGTACCGAGGTACCGACTACTGAAGCTGTGAGTACAGAAGCACCGACTACTCAAGCTGTGAGTACCGACGTACCGACTACTGAAGCTTTGAGTACCGAAGCACCGACTACTGAAGCTGTGAGTACCGAGGTACCGACTACTGAAGCTGTGAGTACCGAGGTACCGACTACTGAAGCTGTGAGTACAGATGCACCGACTACTGAAGCTGTGAGTACCGAAACACTGACTACTGAAGCTGTGAGTACCGAAGCACCGACTACTGAAGCTGTGAGTAACGAAGCACCGACTACTGAAGCTGTGAGTACAGAAGCACCGACTACTGAAGCTGTGAGTACCGAAACACTGACTACTGAAGCTGTGCGTACCGAAGCACCGACTACTGAAGCTGTGAGTACCGAAACACCGACTACTGAAGCTGTGAGTACCGAAGCACCGACTACTGAAGCTGTGAGTACGGAAATACCAATTACTGAAGGTGTGAGTACCGAAGCACCGATTACTGAAGCTGTGAGTACCGAAGTACCAATTACTGAAGGTGTGAATACCGAAGAAACGCATATCGAAGCTGTGACTACCGAAGCACCGACTGCCGAAGCTACAGTTTCACCAGGCTCAACTGAATCGTCGTTTCAGGAAACTCTCGAGCCAGATGACGGGATTGTAGACGTGGAAAATGGCTACGTATCGCAGGAAAAAGGTGAAGAAGCCGGACAGAATTTCGAAGCTTCCGAGGATCCAAAATCATCAGAAGGAACAACATCACATACTGGCGTTGATGGAATAAGCGATCCTGGACAAGGCTTTGAAAGTACGACGCAATCATTTTCTAGAGGACCAGATGTATCACGCGAAGCAGAAAATGTGCAGGGTCCTTCCGAAGAACATGATTCAACTAATGAGATAACAACAACGGCAGCGTTGCAATCGGCGGAGAGTAATCCGGAGGTCTCTCAGAATGAACACGCACATTCTGACGAACACGCAGATTCTGAAAAACACGTCCATTCCGAAGAAACCAACTTGAACGAGATGAATGAAAATGAGGAGTCCACTACAACGCCAAGATGGCATTCTGGGGAGAATAATAATATGGCCGTTTCGCATGAAGGAGATGAAAACGACCATGAACAAGCCCACTCTAAAGAGCAAGTGCATCCCGAAGAAATCAGCGAGAATGTGAAAATTGATGAGGAGCTCACTACAACACCCGAATCGCATTCGATCGAGAATAATAGTGCCGCCGTTTCCCACGAAGTAGATGAAAACGACAATGAACAAGCCCATTCTAAAGAGCAAGTGCATCCTGAAGAAACCAGCTCGAACGAGAGAATTGATGAGGAGCCCACTACAACACCCGAGTCGCATTCGGTCGAGAACAGTAATGCAGTTTCTCATGAAGTAGATGAAAACGACAACGAACAAGCCCATTCCAAAGAACATTTCCATCCCGAAGAAACCAGCTCGAATGAGATAATTGATGAGCTCACTACAACACCGAAATCGCATTCGGCAGGAAATAATAATGCCGCCGTTTCCCATGAAGTAGATGAAAACGACAACGAGCAAACACATTCCAAGGAGCAAGTGCATCACGAAGAAACCAGCTCGAACGAGAAAATTGATGAGGAGCCCACTACTGCACCGAAGTCGCATTCGGCAGAGAACAATAATGCCACCGTTTCCCATGAGGTAGATGAAAACGACGACGAGCAAGCCCATTCTAAAGAGCAAGTGCATCCCGAAGAAACCAGCTCGACCGAGGAAATTGATGAGGAGCCCACTACAACACCCGAATCACATTCGATCGAGAATAATAATGTCGCCGTTTCCCATGAAGTAGATGAAAACGACAGCGAACAAGCCTATTCTAAAGAGCAAGTGCATCCCGAAGAAAGCAGCTCGACCGAAAAAAATGATGAGGAACCTACTACACCACCCGAATCGCATTCGGTCGAGAACAATAATGCAGCTATTTCCCACGAAGAACACGACACGACACCAGCCGAGAATGACCACGAAAACTATCCCGAATATCATAATTCTGAAGATCACTCCAAATCCAACACTGTAGAACACGAGCATGTCGAGCTGGCAACTGAATACCCTTCTACTGAATATGATCCTTTGAGCGAAACATCTCATAATGGAAATGAGAAACCAACAACAGAAGGACACGGACGAGGTTATCCCATCCCTCATGACTCCGAAGGTGCCGCATCAAATGCTGACGAGGAAAACAAGCCAATGTCCGAACCGCATTCATCCCAACACGATCCATCCACCTCTACCGATGTAACTCATAACGAAAACGAGAATCCACCGAGCGAAGCCCCATCGACCGAATTAACTCAAAACGAAGCCGACAATCCGTCAACCGAGGCCACATCGACTGAATCAACTCGTAACGAAGCCGAAAATCCTTCGATCGAGGCCACAACGACCGAATCAACTTACAACGAATCTGAGAATCCGTCGACCGATGCCACATCGACTGCATCAACTCATAACGACGCCGAAAATCTGTCGACCGAGGCCACATCGACCGAAGTAACTCATAATGAAGCCGAGAATGCGCCGACCGAGGCCACATCGACTGAATCAACTCATAAAGAAGCCGAAAATCCTTCGACCGAGGCCACATCGACTGAATCAACTCATAACGAAGCCGAAAATCCTTCGACCGAAGCCACATCGACAGACTCAACTCATAACGAAGCCGAAAATCCTTCGTCCGAGGCCACATCGACCGAATCAAGTCATAACAAAACCGTGACTCCGCCAACCGATAACACATCGACTGAATCAACTCATAACGAAGCCGAAAATCCTTCGAGCGAGGGCACATCGACTGAATCAACTCATAGCGAAGCCGAAAATCCGTCGACTGAGGTCACATCGACTGAATCAATTCATAACAAAGACGAGAATCCGTCCACCGATGCCACATCGACCGAAGTAAATCATAATGAAGCCGAGAATCCACCGACCGAGGCCACGTCGACCGAATTAACTCATAACGAAGCTGAGAATCCGTCGACCGATGCCACATCGACTGAATCAACTCATAACGAACCTGAGAATCCGTCGACCGGAGCCACATCGACCGAATCCACTCATAACGGAACAGAGAATCCGTCGACCGATGCCACATCAACGGAATCAACTCATAATGAAGCCGAAAATCCGTCGTCCGAGGCCACATCGACTGAATCAACTCATAACGAAGCCGAAAATCCTTCGACCGAGGCCACATCGACCGAATCAACTCATAACGAAGCTGAGAATCCGTCGACCGATGACACATTGACTGAGTCAACTCACAACGAAACCGAAAATCCTTCGACCGAGGCCACATCGACCGAAGTAACTCATAATGAAGCCGAGAATGCGCCGACTGAGGCCACATCGACTGAATCAACTCATAACGAAGCCGAGAATCCATCCACCGATGCCACATCGACTGAATCAACTCATAATGATCCTGAGAATCCTTCGACCGAGGCCACATCGACCGAAGTAAATCATAATGAAGCCGAGAATCCACCGACCGAGGCCACGTCGACCGAATTAACTCATAACGAAGCTGAGAATCCATCGACCGATGCCACATCGACTGAATCAATTCATGATGAACCTGAGAATCCGGCAACCGACGTCACATCGACCGAATCCACTCATAACGGAACGGAGAATCCGTCGACCGATGCCACATCAACTGAATCAACTCACAATGAAGCCGAAAATCCGTCGTCCGAGGCCACATCGACTGAATCAACTCATAACGAAGCCGAAAATCCTTGGACCGAGGCCACATCGACCGAATCAACTCATAACGAAGCTGAGAATCCGTCGACCGATGACACATTGACTGAGTCAACCCACAACGAAACCGAAAATCCTTCGACCGAGGCCACATCGACCGAATCAACTCATAACGAAGCCGAAAATCCGTCGTCCAAGGCCACATCGACTGAATCAACTGATAACGAAGCCGAAAATCCGCCGACCGAGGCCACAACGACCGAACCAACTTACAACGAATCTGAGAATCCGTCGATCGACGCCACATCGACTGCATCAACTCATAACGACGCCGAAAATCCGTCGACCGAGGCCACATCGACCGAAGTAACTCATAATGAAGCCGAGAATGCGCCGACTGAGGCCACATCGACTGAATCAACTCATAACGAAGCCGAAAATCCGTCGACCGAGGCCACATCGACTGAATCAAATCATAACGAAACCGAGAATCCGTCGACCGATACCACATCGACTGAATCAACTCATAAAGAAGCCGAAAATCCTTCGACCGAGGCCACATCGACCGAATCAACTCATAACGAAGCTGAGAATCCGTCGACCGACGACACATTGACTGAGTCAACTCACAATGAAACCGAAAATCCTTCGACCGAGGCCACATCGACCGAATCAACTCATAACGAAGCTGAGAATCCGTCGACCGATGACACATTGACTGAGTCAACTCATAACGAAGCTGAGAATCCGTCGACCGATGACACATTGACTGAGTCAACTCACAACGAAACCGAAAATCCTTCGACCGAGGCCACATCGACCGAAGTAACTCATAATGAAGCCGAGAATGCGCCGACTGAGGCCACATCGACTGAATCAACTCATAACGAAGCCGAAAATCCGCCGACCGAGGCCACATCGACCGAATCAACTCATAACGAAGCTGAGAATCCGTCGACCGATGACACATTGACTGAGTCAACTCACAACGAAACCGAAAATCCTTCGACCGAGGCCACATCGACCGAAGTAACTCATAATGAAGCCGAGAATGCGCCGACTGAGGCCACATCGACTGAATCAACTCATAACGAAGCCGAAAATCCTTCGACCGAGGCCACATCGACCGAATCAAGTCATAACAAAACCGTGAATCCGCCGACCGATGACACATCGACTGAATCAACTCATAACGAAGCCGAAAATCCTTCGAGCGAGGCCACGTCGACTGAATCAACTCATAACGAAGCCGAAAATCCGTCGACTGAGGTCACATCGACTGAATCAATTCATAACAAAGACGAGAATCCATCCACCGATGCCACATCGACTGAATCAACTCACAACGAAACCGAAAATCCTTCGACCGAGGCCACATTGACCGAATCAACTCATAACGAAGCCGAAAATCCGTCGTCCGAGGCCACATCGAGTGAATCAACTCATAACGAAGCCGAAAATCCGTCGACTGAGGTCACATCGACTGAATCAACTTCTAACGAAGCCGAAAATCCGTCGTCCGAGGCCACATCGACTGAATCAACTCATAACGAAGCCGAAAATCCGCCGACCGAGGCCACAACGACCGAACCAACTTACAACGAATCTGAAAATCCGTCGATCGACGCCACATCGACCGAATCAAGTCATAACGAAACCGAGAATCCGTCGACCGATACCACATCGACTGAATCAACTCATAAAGAAGCCGAAAATCCTTCGACCGAGGCCACATCGACTGAATCAACTCATAACGAAGCCGAAAATCCTTCGACCGAAGCCACATCGACAAACTCAACTCATTACGAAGCCGAAAATCCTTCGTCCGAGGCCACATCGACCGAATCAAGTCATAACAAAACCGTGACTCCGCCGACCGATGACACATTGACTGAATCAACTCATAACGAAGCCGAAAATCCTTCGAGCGAGGCCACATTGACCGAATCAACTCATAACGAAGCCGAAAATCCGTCGTCCGAGGCCACATCGAGTGAATCAACTCATAACGAAGCCGAAAATCCGTCGACTGAGGTCACATCGACTGAATCAACTTCTAACGAAGCCGAAAATCCGTCGTCCGAGGCCACATCGACTGAATCAACTCATAACGAAGCCGAAAATCCGCCGACCGAGGCCACATCGACCGAATCAACTCATAACGAAGCTGAGAATCCGTCGACCGATGACACATTGACTGAGTCAACTCACAACGAAACCGAAAATCCTTCGACCGAGGCCACATCGACCGAAGTAACTCATAATGAAGCCGAGAATGCGCCGACTGAGGCCACATCGACTGAATCAACTCATAACGAAGCCGAAAATCCTTCGACCGAGGCCACATCGACCGAATCAAGTCATAACAAAACCGTGAATCCGCCGACCGATGACACATCGACTGAATCAACTCATAACGAAGCCGAAAATCCTTCGAGCGAGGCCACGTCGACTGAATCAACTCATAACGAAGCCGAAAATCCGTCGACTGAGGTCACATCGACTGAATCAATTCATAACAAAGACGAGAATCCATCCACCGATGCCACATCGACTGAATCAACTCACAACGAAACCGAAAATCCTTCGACCGAGGCCACATTGACCGAATCAACTCATAACGAAGCCGAAAATCCGTCGTCCGAGGCCACATCGAGTGAATCAACTCATAACGAAGCCGAAAATCCGTCGACTGAGGTCACATCGACTGAATCAACTTCTAACGAAGCCGAAAATCCGTCGTCCGAGGCCACATCGACTGAATCAACTCATAACGAAGCCGAAAATCCGCCGACCGAGGCCACAACGACCGAACCAACTTACAACGAATCTGAAAATCCGTCGATCGACGCCACATCGACCGAATCAAGTCATAACGAAACCGAGAATCCGTCGACCGATACCACATCGACTGAATCAACTCATAAAGAAGCCGAAAATCCTTCGACCGAGGCCACATCGACTGAATCAACTCATAACGAAGCCGAAAATCCTTCGACCGAAGCCACATCGACAAACTCAACTCATTACGAAGCCGAAAATCCTTCGTCCGAGGCCACATCGACCGAATCAAGTCATAACAAAACCGTGACTCCGCCGACCGATGACACATCGACTGAATCAACTCATAACGAAGCCGAAAATCCTTCGAGCGAGGCCACATCGACCGAATCAACTCATAACGAAGCCGAAAATCCGTCGTCCGAGGCCACATCGAGTGAATTAACTCATAATGAAGCCGAAAATCCGTCGACTGAGGTCACATCGACTGAATCAACTTCTAACGAAGCCGAAAATCCGTCGTCCGAGGCCACATCGACTGAATCAACTCATAACGAAGCCGAAAATCCGCCGACCGAGGCCACAACGACCGAACCAACTTACAACGAATCTGAAAATCCGTCGATCGACGCCACATCGACCGAATCAAGTCATAACGAAACCGAGAATCCGTCGTCCGAGGCCACATCGAGTGAATCAACTCATAACGAAGCCGAAAATCCGTCGACTGAGGTCACATCGACTGAATCAACTTCTAACGAAGCCGAAAATCCGTCGTCCGAGGCCACATCGACTGAATCAACTCATAACGAAGCCGAAAATCCGCCGACCGAGGCCACATCGACCGAATCAACTCATAACGAAGCTGAGAATCCGTCGACCGATGACACATTGACTGAGTCAACTCACAACGAAACCGAAAATTCTTCGACCGAGGCCACATCGACCGAAGTAACTCATAATGAAGCCGAGAATGCGCCGACTGAGGCCACATCGACTGAATCAACTCATAACGAAGCCGAAAATCCTTCGACCGAGGTCACATCGACCGAATCAAGTCATAACAAAACCGTGAATCCGCCGACCGATGACACATCGACTGAATCAACTCATAACGAAGCCGAAAATCCGCCGACCGAGGCCACAACGACCGAACCAACTTACAACGAATCTGAAAATCCGTCGATCGACGCCACATCGACCGAATCAAGTCATAACGAAACCGAGAATCCGTCGACCGATACCACATCGACTGAATCAACTCATAAAGAAGCCGAAAATCCTTCGACCGAGGCCACATCGACCGAATCAACTCATAACGAAGCCGAAAATCCGTCGTCCGAGGCCACATCGAGTGAATCAACTCATAACGAAACCGAAAATCCGTCGACTGAGGTCACATCGACTGAATCAACTCCTAACGAAGCCGAAAATCTGTCGTCCGAGGCCACATCGACTGAATCAACCCATAACGAAGCCGAAAATCCGCCGACCGAGGCCACAACGACCGAACCAACTTACAACGAATCTGAGAATCCGTCGATCGACGCCACATCGACTGCATCAACTCATAACGACGCCGAAAATCCGTCGACCGAGGCTACATCGACCGAAGTAACTCATAATGAAGCCGAGAATGCGCCGACTGAGGCCACATCGACTGAATCAACTCATAACGAAGCCGAAAATCCGTCGACCGAGGCCACATCGACTGAATCAAATCATAACGAAACCGAGAATCCGTCGACCGATACCACATCGACTGAATCAACTCATAAAGAAGCCGAAAATCCTTCGACCGAGGCCACATCGACTGAATCAACTCATAACGAAGCCAAAAATCCTTCGACCGAAGCCACATCGACAGACTCAACTCATAACGACGCCGAAAATCCTTCGTCCGAGGCCACATCGACCGAATCAAGTCATAACGAAACCGAAAATCCTTCGACCGAAGCCACATCGACAGACTCAACTCATAACGAAGCCGAAAATCCTTCGTCCGAGGCCACATCGACCGAATCAAGTCATAACGAAACCGAGAATCCGTCGACCGATACCACATCGACTGAATCAACTCATAAAGAAGCCGAAAATCCTTCGACCGAGGCCACATCGACCGAATCAAGTCATAACACAACCGTGACTCTGCCGACCGATGACATATCGACTGAATCAACTCATAACGAAGCCGAAAATCCTTCGACCGAGGCCACATCGACTGAATCAACTCATAACGAAGCCGAAAATCCTTCGACCGAAGCCACATCGACAGACTCAACTCATAACGAAGCCGAAAATCCTTCGTCCGAGGCCACATCGACCGAATCAAGTCATAACGAAACCGAAAATCCTTCGACCGAAGCCACATCGACAGACTCAACTCATAACGAAGCCGAAAATCCTTCGTCCGAGGCCACATCGACCGAATCAAGTCATAACGAAACCGAGAATCCGTCGACCGATACCACATCGACTGAATCAACTCATAAAGAAGCCGAAAATCCTTCGACCGAGGCCACATCGACTGAATCAACTCATAACGAAGCCGAAAATCTTTCGACCGAAGCCACATCGACAGACTCAACTCATAACGAAGCCGAAAATCCTTCGTCCGAGGCCACATCGACCGAATCAAGTCATAACAAAACCGTGACTCTGCCGACCGATGACACATCGACTGAATCAACTCATAACGAAGCCGAAAATCCTTCGAGCGAGGCCACGTCGACTGAATCAACTCATAACGAAACCGAAAATCCGTCGACTGAGGTCACATCGACTGAATCAACTCCTAACGAAGCCGAAAATCTGTCGTCCGAGGCCACATCGACTGCATCAACTCATAACGACGCCGAAAATCCGTCGACCGAGGCCACATCGACCGAAGTAACTCATAATGAAGCCGAGAATGCGCCGACTGAGGCCACATCGACTGAATCAACTCATAACGAAGCCGAAAATCCGTCGACCGAGGCCACATCGACTGAATCAAATCATAACGAAACCGAGAATCCGTCGACCGAAGCCACGTCGACGGACTCAACACATAACGAAGCCGAAAATCCTTCGTCCGAGGCCACATCGACCGAATCAAGTCATAACGAAACCGAAAATCCTTCGAGCGAAGCCACATCGACAGACTCAACTCATAACGAAGCCGAAAATCCTTCGTCCGAGGCCACATCGACCGAATCAAGTCATAACGAAACCGAGAATCCGTCGACCGATACCACATCGACTGAATCAACTCATAAAGAAGCCGAAAATCCTTCGTCCGAGGCCACATCGACCGAATCAAGTCATAACACAACCGTGACTCTGCCGACCGATGACATATCGACTGAATCAACTCATAACGAAGCCGAAAATCCTTCGAGCGAGGCCACGTCGACTGAATCAGCTCATAACGAAGCCGAAAATCCGTCGACTGAGGTCACATCGACTGAATCAATTCATAACAAAGACGAGAATCCGTCCACCGATGCCACATCGACTGAATCAACTCATAATGAACCTGAGAATCCTTCGACCGAGGCCACATCGACCGAAGTAAATCATAATGAAGCCGAGAATCCACCGACCGAGGCCACGTCGACCGAATTAACTCATAACGAAGCTGAGAATCCGTCGACCGATGCCACGTCGACTGAATCAATTCATAATGAACCTGAGAATCCGGCAACCGACGTCACATCGACCGAATCCACTCATAACGGAACAGAGAATCCGTCGACCGATGCCACATCAACTGAATCAACTCATAATGAAGCCGAAAATCCGTCGTCCGAGGCCACATCGACTGAATCAACTCATAACGAATCCGAAAATCCTTCGACCGAGGCCACATCGACCGAATCAACTTATAACGAAGCCGAAAATCCGTCGTCCGAGGCCACATCGACTGAATCACCTCATAACGAAGCCGAAAATCCGTCGACTGAGGTCACATCGACTGAATCAACTCCTAACGAAACCGAGAATCCGTCGAACGAGGCCACATCGACTGAATCAACTCATAACGAAGCCGAGAATCCGTCGACCGATACCACATCGACTGAATTAACTTATAACGAAGCCGAAAATTCTTCGAGCGAGGCCACGTCGACCAAATCGACTTATAACGAACCTGAGAATCCGTCAGCCAAGGCCACATCCACTGAATCAACTCATAACGAAGTCGAGAATCCGTCGACCGATGCCACATTGACTGAATCAACTCATAAAGAAGGCGAGCATTCGTCGTTCGACGCCACATCGACTGAATTAACTCATAACGAAGCCGAAAATTCGTCGACTGAGACCACATCGACTGAATCAAGTCATAACGAAGCCGAAAATCCGTCGACCGATGCCACGTTGACTGAATCAACTCATAAAGAAGGCGAGCATTCGTCGTTCGACGCCACATCGACTGAATTAACTCATAACGAAGCCGAAAATTCGTCGACTGAGACCACATCGACTGAATCAAGTCATAACGAAGCCGAAAATCCGTCGACCGAGGCCACATCGACAGACTCAACTCATAACAAAGCCGAAAATCCTTCGACTGAGGCCACATCGACTGAATCAACTCATAACGAAGCCGAAAATCCGTCGACTGAGACCACGTCGACTGACTCAACTCATAACAAAGCCGAAAATCCTTCGACTGAGGCCACATCGACTGAATCAACTCATAACGAAGCCGAAAATCCATCGACTGAGGTCACATCGACTGAATCAATTCATAACGAAGCCGAAAATCCGTCGTCCGAGGCCACATTGAGTGAATCAACTCATAACGAAGCAGAGAATCTGTCGACCGATATCACATCGACTGAATCAACTTATAACAACGCCGAGAATCCGCCGACCGAGGCCACATCAACCGAATTAACTCATAACGAAACCGAGAATCCGTCGATCGACGCTACATCGACTGAATCAACTCATAACGAACCCGAGCATCCGTCGACCGAGGCCACATCGACCGAAGTAACTGAGAGCAAGTATCCCAGTAGCACCGAATTATCGGATGTCTCAACGCAACCTCCACCAGATGTTAACGAGCCAGCACCATCAACGGAAATAGATCTGCCGAACAACGCCCGCAACACTTCCTCACCGAATTGTCCTATAGGAGATTTAACCGGGGACCAAATAGAACTCGTGTGTCCAACGGGTTTCCGTAGACATCCGAAATACTGCAATCTCTTTTACCAATGTACATCGCCCAATGAACTGGACCACAGAGTCGTCGTACTGAGCTGCCCCAGAAACTCCACGTTCGACCAGAACAAAATGCAATGTCTGTCCGACAATGAACTTTCCGAACCTTGCACTGGAATGATGACCGACGCCGGGTTGCATGAAACTCTTGAGCACCATTCTCTAACACCGGTAAGTCTCACATACGAAATATTACTTATGAATATCGGGGTAGTGCTTGGTAAATTGATAATTTATTTACCTACAGGTTGAAGTACCAAGCGGTTCTCTCTGTCCGGGTGTGGGACATTATCCTCACCAGGAACGCTGCAGCAATATTTTCTACAAATGTGTACCAAGCCCCGATGGCTCGGTCAACGGGTATCTGTACAAATGTCCCGTCGGATATATCTACTGGTCGATGTCCCGTCGTTGCGAAGTTGCCAGTCTCTTCTCCTGGTGTGGGACACAGAAAGAAGAAGAACCATTGAAACCATTGATTCCATCCAACCCATCGGTACCATCCGAAACATCGGTACCATCCGAACCATCGGTACCATCCGAAACATCGGTACCATCCGAAACATCGGTACCATCCGAAACATCAGTACCATCCAAGCCATCGGTACCATCTAAAACATCCAAACCATCAAAGCCATCGGAACCATCGGAATCATCAAAACCCTTGGAACCATCGGTACCACCTAAACCATCCAATCCATCGGCACCGTCCAAGCCATCGGTACCAACCAATCCATCGGTACCATCCAAACCATCGGTACCAACCAATCCTTGGGTTCCATCCAAACCATTGGTACCATCAAATCCATCGGTACCAACTAATCCTTGGGTTCCATCCAAACCATTGGTACCATCAAATCCATCGGCGCTACCCAAACCACCGGTACCACCCAATCCATCGGTACCATCCAAACGAACGGTACCAACCAATCCAACGGTACCATCCAAACCATCAGTACCAACCAATCCATGGATACCATCCAAACCATCGGTACCATCTAAACCATCGGTACCATCCAAACGAACGGTACCAACCAATCCAACGGTACCGTCCAAACCATCAGTACCAACCAATCCATGGATACCATCCAAACCATTGGTACCATCTAAACCATCGGTACCATCCAAACGAACGGTACCAACCAATCCAACGGTACCATCCAAACCATCAGTACCAACCAATCCATGGGTACCATCCAAACCATCGGTACCATCTAAACCATCGGTACCATCTAAACCCTCGACACAATCGACACCATCGATACCATCCCACCCAACAAAACCGTCGGGTTTCCACGGATTGACGGTCCTACCTTCGATTCTGTTTGATATCATCGATAAATTATAATTTTTATACAATGGTCCCCGAAGCTTTGCGATCATTCCTCGGTCGCTCGATAAAAATTGCTGAAATAAAGATAATATTACGTTATTGATATTTTTTTTCTTCACGAACTTTCACGTGAATCCTTCCGTATGATTCACTCCCACACAATCGTCGCCTAAATAATAAAACGATTGTCATTAACGAATTAACAATTATGAATGCATAGATAATTTATTAATAACTCGAATCGTCTATTTTATTTTATGTACACAAAACAACTGAAGTTTTTCCTAACGCCACGCTAGCCCGTCGCGAATCTTTGATTTCATATGGTCATTCGCGCCAACCCCCCCGTCAATCGACTCGACGCTTCAACTTCGATAAAACACAATTCGATTCATAATCAATCTCCGTCACAAGCCATTACGAAATAGAATCATTAAAATCAATGGAACAAGGTTTTGTATAAATATTACAAGTTATTAATCCCTTAATAATCGACGCGAAGAGTGCGAAGCGTTTTCTTTCTCCTTTTTTCGTTTTGCTGATGGCATGGAAAAAAACCCCCTGTACTCTCTAATTGCACGAAAGCCGACGATACCTTTTCTTTCGTTATTTGATCGCATCGCCTGGAAACCGGTCTATACGTTACGCATTTCCGTCGTGGATCTTCGGTATTTACACAGTCTCGACTTGGCCTTTTCTGCGCGGTTTGACGTCGTGATTTCGGGGCGATGTGAACGAAGTCTCCTCGGAACGTTTCAGTATCACTGGCGACGGTTCGTCGGGCGTCGAGGAAGCCGAGGGCGCTGTCTCTTGCCTGTCCGGAAACGTTACCATTACGGCCGCGCCGTTCGTCGTCAGCGACGTCTTGCGAAGCTGCATATCCTCCAACGGTATCTCCTCGCTTCGAGGTCTCACGGTTTTCGGCGATTGATCTCTCGACCTGAGTCCGTTCTCGTGAGCTCTGCCGTTCGAGCCACCCTCCGACCGCTGATTGTTCGATGCGGGGTAACAAATTCCCGAACGCCCGGGACTCTCACGTCGCAACTGCGTCGCGAAACCGGGAACCTTATTCACGGTGAACATCGCCCTCTGATGATCCTTCTGTCTCTGACCACGGCCCGCTGGACCTGAAACGAAAAACAGATTGGTCGTAGAAAATCGTGTCAAATACATTTTTTTTTATCGCGTGGGTTCGTTCGATGATGGAACATACGTTCGTGTCTAAGTCCAAGAAGCGCGTAATTCGGCGGTGTCGAGCAATTCGGCGCCGACGTAGGAATGTCCAGTAGTCTCGCTATTTGATTCATTTTCTTCTGCCTCGCTTTTATCCGCCCTTTCGTTAACCTGGAGTCAAAAAAAATTTACTTTTTACAACTTATCCTCCACGAACTTTCAAGATTTTTTATCTGTTAATTTTCCGATCGCAAGGTCCGGCTCTAGTTTTAGAAACAAAAGTACAAACTAAAGTTGTTAATTACACGGGAAATAAAAGGACAGTTTTGTATATTCAAAGCTGAACAAACGAGTTTGTCACTTATGTGAGAAAATTATTTTTACGAAACTTCGTATTTCGATTTAACGAAACTTCGTATTTCGATTTAACGAAACTTCGTATTTTGATTTTACGAATCTTCGTATTTTGATTTTACGAAATTCTTTATAGGCATGACCGAGCGTAAGCGAAAAGAAGTCCCTTATACATTGGTCATCGCAAAATCTGTTACTGTCTGATACCAGTATAACTTTACGTTTGGAACATTTTGTAAGTGATTTCAAGAGTTTTTAGCGGTGTGTGTGTATGTGTTTATCCACTGTAACAAGTGAACGGTTCTACCGATTCAGCTCCAATTCTGTGTGCTCATCATATATTACTCCCAGATGGTTCACTAAGATTTATGGCTTAATCGCTTCAGCCGTTCCCAAACCGTAGGCACAAAAACGCTGAAGAAATATATATATTGTTTTAAATTTAAACGAAATTTTATCTACGATATTGATTAAACGGCTTGAACAAAATACCGCAAATTTTGTGAACAGGACATATATAGATCCTAAACGATCTACGAAGATTTACAACTCAATCGCTCCAACTATTTCAAAGTATCAGCCAAAAAAGTACTAAAGAAATGTTTGTTTTAAGACTTTATCCATTCTATCAACCAAACGACTTAAACAAAGGGTTTCAAATTTTACATACACACCATATTCTTAAACAGCATATGAAGTACCGCGATCGGTAAAACCTGAAATTCATTTTTTTTTACCGTTCTGACCCTCGACAATCCAACACAAATCCTTACATGAAACAAAAATATCCGCTTTTTATCATAAAGTTGATATTATAACATTTTTTCTTCATACCGTCGAAGATCAGCACCCACGAAAAAAAAGCCGTATCATACATACCTTGTATACAGAAAATACGCCCTTCTAATGTTAGTCACAACATAGAAACGAAGCCCACAGCGCAACGGGCAATTATTGTAATGGAGCGCGACAAGAGACGGTCGTGCCTATTGCGAAAAAGCGAAGCTGTTTTACAATTTTTTTACGATCGGGTATATCTATACAACACGAGCGGAGCGCGAAGCGCCAAATCTGTGAGTGCCTTAAAACTGTCGCGGCTTGTTTTACGGTGTGCTCGAGTAGGTTGATTCAGTCAATTTTTTGCCTTATTTTTTTTTTTCTTTATCGTTTCCTCCGTTCTCGTGAAAAAAACGTGTGCTCTACCTTTGTTTTGCTGCCATGCATCGTATATGATCGTCGAATATGAATTTAGCAGCGAGCAACGGCACTCTATTCGTCGCCCCGCTGCTCAGTGGCTTGTGGATCGTCAGATGAAGGCACCGCGAATCGTCCTTGTCACCGGCGACCTCGATGTCCTGCAAAAAACCGACGAGTTTCGCGACGCCCCATCCCAATTTTCTCGTGTCGGGTTCAACGAGTATCAGCTGTATGACGTCTATCACGAGAAACCTTCGGATCTTTTGGCCGTCCTTCCACACCACCGTGCACGCGATGAGGTCACTGTTGTCTGCAAAAACAAATAAAAGCGAAGAAAAATCGTTACAAAAATATATTTTTTTTACGCCTGAATTATTTATCGCGCGAAGAAGATCGTTTTCCCTTCGGATACTATTGAGAAAGGATGTAACTTTTACTTAAGTCAAGAACGTTGTTGACCTGGACGCAATTGGCCGGATTAGTCAACGGAAGGTGCGTCTCAGACTCCGAGCTCAACGTCAGCGAGAGTTCTCGTATCATGAAGAACACGCGTATCGCCCGACGAGCTCTTTCAACCTGTGCATCGTTTACACCGACAAGTTAATCGTATTGTCTCGGTTCAATCTCTCAGTCAGGGTGACGCTATAAGCCGCCTCGGACGTACCTCGCCGCAAGGTAATCTCTTGCTAAATTCAATGCCAGTCATTGGCGTACCGGTCGGTGGAAGCAATATGTTGCTGTCCATCATCAGCCATTCGACGTTTATCGGACGCTTCTTTATCTCGCTGTACTCGTCCTCGAACATGTCCAAGAATATATCCTCGCTCTGAAATTAAAATAAAATACTTTTAAAAAAATTATTATCTCACATCGACAAATATTTATTTTATTTATTTGTGTGTTTAAATGAAAACAGGCCGAGTCCAATTACAAGTTGGCGGGAAACATCATCGAGCGATTTGAAACAATGAGAGTGACTAGACGCCAGATGATACGAGGCGAGAAAGAAAAGATACATAAAATAATTGGTGAATAACAGAATAATGTGGAAAGACTGTTGAAAAAGAAAATTGTAAATTTAGTGCAACCGACTGGAAGTTTTTATGCGAAAACTTGTACATTAAATTTCATGTACAAGTGTGACGAAAAATTAATGGACGTTTACAGGGAAATTAAAGTAAATTATTGGATTTACGATTTTTTTTTTTTTTTTTTTTTACAGGAGCTCATTACCTTGTAAAAATTTCTAAGAAGCGACGTGCTCTGCTCCTTGGCCGCCTCAATAGCTGCCAAATGCGAATCGCACAACAAACTGTTGCCGTCGGACATGACAGTGTGTACGAGCAGTTTTATGGTCATCTCCAGCGTAACGAGACGCACTTTGGCATCTGATTGAAAAAAAAATAACGTGAGTAGAGCTTCGAAGATTTTACTGACGAAAAAAAAATCGTATTAATCGTCGGACGTCGATGACTCACTCGTTTGGCAGCTCAGAGTTATAATATTTATTAAACTATCTACCAGTGACTCATTGTACCAATTCTTCGTGGATGCTTGTCTCGACGGTGTCAACACGAGATCCAACGTTTCAGGATTTACACCCTGCAAAAGGCAAACGACGAATCGGTGAACACATATTTTTGGAGATTTTTTTCAGATTTTTCAAATTATGGCGATCAATTAAAATCATCATTTTCATTTTTTCAATCATAAATAATTATAAACAGTTTTTAAAAATCCGAGTGCTTTTGAGAGTTACACTGTAAAAATAAGATGTAAATTTAATGTACTGGAACTTGAAAATAAAAGTACCAGATATTAAAATTACAAATCTTTTGCTTGAAATTTACAAACACTCTTATGAAAAATCCTAATTTTACTGTAAAATTGCAACGCACATGTGATTGAAATTTTAGAAACAGTTTATGTAAAAAAGTTTCCAATACTGTTCATTAATTTACAAACAAATTTTTTTAACAGTGTAGTTCAGTCATATAAAAAATTGCGGGCGCAATCCAAGATGTGAAGGGTTGAATTCGACAAATTGCCTAATTAATGGATTCTTCATGCGTTGATAAAAATGAAAAACAAATTGATAAATGAAAATAACCTGATTGCTAGCGAGAGCGTAGAGCAGGCACAGTGCGAATAACGTTGCGTAGTCGTTCTCAGTGCAGTGCAACGAATTCAATATAGTTTCCAAGAAAGGTTTGTTCGTAGTCGATATCTTGACCGCCTTGTTCGACGGTTGTTGAGCAGCCAACGGACTCTCCAGCGCCAATCGCTGCTCTTTCTCCTCGTCCGTTACATTCAAGTGTTCCACCTTGTCGCCGTTCTCGTTCGGGATACTGATGTGCAATTGTTCGACCGACGGCCTCGTCGAGTTTTCCTCGTTGACGCTGGTCGACGTGCAGGGCTCGTCCGAATTCGCAACATCGTCATCGACCGTCTCGGCCGTTCGAGACGGTCGATCTTCGCCGCTATCCGTTTCCGATTCCGGCCGATTTCCGTTCTCGCTCTCCGCGCGAGTTTCGCTCAGGCTCACCAGCGACTTTTCCAAACTCTCCTTCGGCGGCGAGAATCCAATCGGCTTCGACGTTCTCTCGTCCGTGTAATCCTCGAGGATTTTGTTCGCACCGTTGCTAATAACGCTTCCGTCGGACTTCAGGATTACCGCGGCTAGCGTGTGCACGAGAGGCCCGTGAGACACGATCAGAAATACTTGGGAGAGTAGAAAAAGCGATACGACAACGCTCACGTGCTTCCGTTCGTCCTGCGAAATGTAAATAAGCGTTTTTATTTATTATCCGTAAGACACAGGAATCTTACGTTACTCGCGTCGATGAGAAAACTCACCGGACTCTGACAAAGAAGACTCTTGGGATTCATGAGCGAGTATATGTACAGGGGAACGAACAGTTTGTGTAACAAGTGTTCCGACAGTACTTTGTTCAAATCCTTTATGTTCAGGCAGAGAATGTCGTTTAGATAATGCAAATGATCCAAGTGCTCGGCTACTAGATCCGACAGTCTATTCTGGCTCTGGTGACTGAAAATAGAGACGGATCGTTGTTAGGAGAGCTATTGTTATCGTCCGGGATTAAACGTCATTCTCACGGTGTGATGTAAGATTTTTTGATCCTACCGTCGGGTAATTAACAGATAATAATAAACAATAATAAATAATAATAAATAATATAACATAATAATTATAACATAACATAAATAATATAACATAAATAATATAACATAATAATAATAATAAACAATAATAAATAATAATAAATAATATAATATAATAATTCGAGTGATTCATGAGTGAAACGAAGTGATAAGATGTGATATTAATTGTTAATTACTCTCAAAGGCTATTTTCATTCTCTTGTTTAGCAATCTACACCAAGAACATATTCATATACAGTGGAAAACTAAAGCGTGAACTGGGAAAGACAAAAGAAATTTAATTTTGATCGGATATTGTTACGATACTATATTATCTGAATTATCTTATGTAAAAGGGCTCGACCCGTGAATAAATAAATAAATAAATAACTCGTAGGTAGTCGTGGCTCGAGCGCTTCGCGACCTCTAAGGACAATGGCATTTTTTAAAATTGAAACTCTAGATTTCCCGAGATCAACTGGAAATACATCACTTCCGGTTTGAAAAATCTCATTCTTCCGGCCGGACGTAACATATTTCCTGTCGAAAAAAAATAATTTTTTTTTAGCATGGGACGACAATGCACAGCGATGTTGTGTACATTAAATATATGCAACTCACTCTGCATCGTTTCTCACGCAGGTGTCCAATTCGATAATATGATTTCCAATGAACCATACAAGATTGCTGAAGTAAGGCGCGGCCGTTCTGTCTCTGATGAAGGCGAGCATCGAGGCATCTTCTACGCGATATACGTTCAACGTCAGCGTACGCACCGCTATGCGGACCATGCCTTCGGTGTGGTTGAAAAACTTTATCGCCTCCGTGTACAACGGGAAATCGTTGGTGTGCTAAAAAAAAAAGTATTATTACTATTTATTTTTTTTTTACAACTTTTCTGCAGGCCTTGCGAGTTTAGTCACAACGAGTAAAGCAGAAATCAGAGGATTAATGCAGAAAATAAAATATATATGCCATACCGATGAGTATACCTTGTTTACCTCGTTATAGAAGAAATGTATAGTGTGAGCATTCAACTTGAGACTCAAAGTTTTTAGAAAACTAATATAGTAAGCCATGACCTCTTCATCGCTGAAGTCAAATTTGTGCACTATTATGCTATTCACATGATTGTTGCTTAGAAGATAATCTGAAACAATTTGGAGCAATGTTACAAATTTGTTATGTTTATAGAAAAAATTGTTATGGTAAAAAACTCATTTTTTTTTTTTCGTTTTTTTAAAGCCTCTCTGGATCCCTCCCAGGCAACTCACACAAGGATGTCTCGTTGCGGATATTTTCAAACAGTATATTGAGCGTCTGCAGGAGCTGAACGCAAACGTAACTTCCGCACTTTTGTTTCATTATACGTAGAAAAAACGACAGCATGTTTTTCTCCAGGAAAAAGCTGCAACATTCAGAGAAAACATTTGTCTTAAATTTTTTTAAATTTTGTTGGCAACTGCAATTTTCAATTCGCCAGCGCACAAACATCCCAATTAACAAACTTACAAATTTATGAACATTTGCAATTAACGGATTAAAAAATTCATGAACATTTTAAATTAACGAATTTACAAGTTTATGAACATTTGCAATGAACAAATTTACAAACTTATGAACATTTGAAATGAACAAGTTTACAAGTTTATGAACATTCGCAATGAACAAATTTACAAATTTACGGACATTCGCAATGAACAAATGAAAAAATGTTTGAACATTTGCAATGAACAAATGAAAAAATGTTTGAACATTTGCAATTAGCAAATGAACAAATTTATGAACATTTGCAATGAACAAATTTATGAACATTTGCAATGAACAAATTTATGAACATTTGCAATGAAAAAATTTATGAACATTTGCAATGAACAAATTTACAAACTTATGAACATTTGAAATGAACAAGTTTACAAGTTTATGAACATTCGCAATGAACAAATTTACAAATTTCTGGACATTCGCAATGAACAAATGAAAAAATGTTTGAACATTTGCAATTAGCAAATGAAAAAATTTATGAACATCTGCAATTAACGAATATAGAAATTTATGAACATTTGAAATTAATAAACTTGTCGATAATTTCAATTAACAAATTCACAAATTTGTTTACGACGAACGAAAAAATTTTTAAAACTGTCGCGTAGACGATGCTCAAGCAATTCCATACGTACTCAAAAACACTGCTGTCGTTCTGATCGCCCCAGATTAAAATTTCTGCTATCGATCGCAGAGTCTCGACGAGTAAGCCCCTGTTGTTGTCCGACACGGTTTGATTCTTCGACAAGACATTGTACAGATATCTGCCAAAAAAAAAAAAAAAACAACACAAGAAAAACAACATTACATAATGGTCCCTTATATCGTCCCGCGTTAATTAATTAAGCGTATAAATCTTTACTTAAGATGTTCCAGTGAATGTGGATTTTTTGGTTTCCACAATCCGCCGCCAAACCAGCTGCGACTTCGAAACATTTTCTTCACGTTTTTCTTTTTTCTCGATGTGTGTGCGAATGTGTAAAAAAAAAAATCCTAAGCCCCAAGAATCCAAGGGTGTGTCACTTTTTTTCCTCTCTTCAGGTCATTCTAACAATCCGCTAATTTTTCCCTCGGCAAGGTTAACCCCGTTGTGTATCTCTCGATCTACGTCGCGAGATCGAACCACATCGTCACTCCATTTCGCTCCTTCCTCGCACAATCTTTGTCCATTCGCGAGCTCGTCGTTCGCTCGCTCACTACGCGCGAGTCCGCAGTAGCGACTGGGAAGTCTCACTGTGTCACGGTAAAGTGTCGGTTCGCGATTAACGCTCGGTTTCACAGAGTTCCGCTGTGTTATTGTTCCGCGTACGATTATTAATAAGTCCGCGGATGGACCGATGAGCCACGATCGAGTGTGTCCCACGTCTCTCTATTCGTATTCTCATTATTTTCCTCGTCCTTCGATTGGCTTCGAAAAACGACACGATAAAGTGGGAGAGACCAATTTACCAGGTGTCAGTGCGAAGGTGCAGAGCGTACTGTTTATCGCGCGGGGAGCTCATTAACCGTGTCATCGCGGACAGACGCGTACACACTAACTAAACTGCGCGCTATTGGAAAAAAACATTAATATAAAGACCAAGACAAAAAAAAATTCGAGCTCAGGAATTTGTCTCGCGCGCGTAGAAAAACGTATCGACGTGCGTAAACATAATAGCGAGTTTTCACACCGAATATCGCGCGCAAAGCTCATTAACCGTGTCATCGTGCACACATGCGTACACACCCAGGTAGCACAAAAAAATTTGTTATCAAAAAGTGATCTAAATGAGTTACGTATGTCCGTCTGGACGGTATCCGAAAGTTGCCTCCCATCCAAAAAGTTAACTTTTGGACGTAGGATAGCTTACAGTTACCATCCGGACGGACATATGTAACCCATTCAGATCACTTTCTGATAACTAATTTTTTTGTGCTACCTGGGCACTAACTAAACTCCGCGTTATTGGTAAAAGTAGAACCGGGGGGGGACAACATTAATATAACGTCGAAAACAAAAAAAAAATCCGAGCTCAGGAATTTGTCTCGCGCGCGTAGAAAAACGTATCGACGTGCGTGAACGTAATAGCGAGTTTTCACACCGAATATCGAGCACGAAGCTCATTAACCGTGACATCGGTTAATGAGCTTCGTGTAAGCCCCACGCTATTGGTTTAAGTTGTACTGGGAGAAAAAAAATTAGTTTGCTATATCAGCAAAGCAAAAAAGAAAAATCCGAGTCCGTGAATTTGTGTTTGGCGCGTGTAGAAAAACGTATCGACGTTGCGTACACGTAATAGCGAGTTTTCACAGCGGACAATGCGCCAGTGTTTTGCGGCTTTGCGGCCAGCGTGCGGTTGAAAAGAAACTAAAAATTAAAAAAGAAAACAACGAGTAGGCAAAAAAGAGAGATCGTTCGCTCGGTTTTCCGGGCAGGTGCAGGCAGGCGGAGTGGAGCGAGCGTCGCGGTGACGAGGCAGGCGTGTTGTCGTTCGCTGGTTACATGACGTCGGAGTGAAAAGCCCCTCGAGCAGCAGAGCAGGTCCGAGCCCGTCCGCCTCGGCCGCCTCTCAACGACTCCGCGACGAAAAGCGCTGACATAGCGAACTTGTCAGCTGTCAGGCACTCGCTGGGTGACTCACGAAAAAAAAGATCGCGAAACACTCCGTCGCGAGAGTCTCTCGTCGAGACAAATGTGAAGGAAAAACAAACAAACGGAAAAAATCGAACAACAAAACCAATCAGCGCGACACCGAGATGAAGTCCGCGAGCCTTGTCTGCCTTCTTTGCGCAGCGTTGAATTGTCTCGTTGGAGGTAAAAGATAATAAAACGTTCAACGAAATCACGCGTTATCGATTGCAGTTGCTTCCATAACCTTTGTGTGACTGTACTGCGCGACAATTTAACGATCACGATCAACGCAAGGATCGCGTACGCCTTCACGTACGCGATCCTCGTTCAACGAGGACCTGCAATTTGCAAAGACGCAACCTTCGAACGATTGGAGTAACGAGTTGATGTGCTAAAAAAAAATTCTATAAATTCACAGATGTACTTCGAGGCGTTGTTTTGTTGATAACGCGGAAGAAAATTTATTACGAACATCCGTATCGTTTTTTGTTGTGCTTGAAAGAAGGCATGGTCGTTCGCTATGGGCAAAAAGTCGCCCGTAATTGAAGGGTTAGAGAACAGTTCCAGAAAAAAAAAGAATCATTTTTCACTTCATTTAGTTTGTTTTTAATTGGTTGACTACAAAAGTATTTGGGCAGTATATCAGGGGTGGGATCCCCGTCATAACTTTTGCTAATGGTATGCCCACGCTACGATAACGTTACGCTTACGGTAACCTTACGGCAACGCAAATGTCAATGCGATGTCAGTGACAGGTTAAAGAAAATACATTTCGGCGTTGCTTGCGCTTCACAACGAACTCCGAAATGTATTTTCTTCTCTTCTTTACTAAAGAAAATACATTTTGGAGTTGCTTGCGAAGCGCAAGCGAGCAAAATGTATTTACTTTAGTGTGTCACTGACATCGCATTGACTTTTGCTTTGCCGTAAGGTTACCGTTAGCGTAACGTTATCGTAGCGTGAGCATACCATTACCAAAAGTTATGACGGGGATCCCACCCCAGGTGGACACAGAAAAAGTCGACACGAAGGCAAGTAGACACGAAGACTGTACATCGTGAATGTGGGTTCGCAAACATATGACTACGGATAGGCTGTATACCGAGTCGACTCTACACCAAAGAGAGTGAACACACTACCAATTGAACACTTAACAACTGCACACAAATGACCGCATACTTCAGGGGAGCTATTCTTGAATGATATCCCCATGATTGATTACAACAACAATATATAGGCAATACTACCCTTGAGGAGAATCTATACCTAAAGTGTCATGATAATGATTACGCTCGAATTATGCAGTCTTGGTATTGCGTTGCGACCTAGTGCCTCTTGTATTGTCACAATAAGACATGAGCATTTGACTCAGTGGCCCGGAGTAGTCTGAACTTGTGTTGAGTTGTCGAGTGTTCAGTTGGTAGTGTGTACGCTCTCTCGGTGTAGATTTGACGCAGTGTACAGCCTATTCATGGTTCATGGGTACAGCCTATTCACATTCACGGTGTACAGCTTTTGTGTCGAGTTGTCTTCGTGTCGACTTTTTCTGTGTTCACCTGATATACTGCCGTCTAACATATGACTACGGATAGGCTGTACACCGAGTCAACTCTACACCGAAGAGAGTGAAGACACTACCAATTGAACACTTGACAACTGCACACAAATGACCGCATACTTCAGGGGAGCTATTCTTGAATGATATCCCCATGAATGATTACGACAACAATATATAGGCAATATTACCCTTGAGGAGAATCTATACCTAAAGTGTCATGATAATGATTACGCTCGAATTATGCAGTCTTGGTATTGCGTTGCGACCTAGTGCCTCTTGTATTGTCACAATAAGACATGAGCATTTGACTCAGTGGCCCAGAGTCGTCTGAACTTGTGTTGAGTTGTCGCGTGTTCAGTTGTTGGGGTGTTCAGTCGGTAGTGTGTACGCTCTCTCGGTGCAGATTTGAGTCAGTGTACAGCCTATTCATGGTCATATGTTTGCGTGCCCACATTCACGGTGTACAGCTTTTGTGTCGAGTTGTCTTCTTGTCGACTTTTCCTGTGTTCACCTGACATACTGCCAAGTATTTGCACACATTCTTTGATTGTCGGCAGAAGCTTTTAAGGTTGTCCATGGATATTGCATGTATTTTTTCATTTACATATGACTATGGATAGGCTGTACACTGAGTCAACTCTACACCAAAGAGAGTGAAGACACTTCCAATTGAACACTTGACAACTGCACACAAATGACCGCATACTTCAGGGGAGCTATTCTTGAATGATATCCCCATGAATGATTACGACAACAATATATAGGCAATACTACCCTTGAGGAGAATCTATACCTAAAGTGTCATGATAATGATTATGCTCGAATTATGCAGTCTTGGTATTGCGTTGCGACCTAGTGCCTCTTATATTGTCACAATAAGACATGAGCATTTGACTCACTTGTGTTGAGTTGTCGAGTGTTGAGTTGTTGGGGTGTTCAGTCGGTAGTGTGTACGCTCTCTCGGTGTAGATTTGACTCAGTGTACAGCCTGTTCATGGTCATATGTTTGCGTGCCCACATTCACGGTGTACAGCTTTTGTGTTGAGTTGTCTTCGTGTCGACTTTTTCTGTGTTCACCCGACATACTGCCAAGTATTTGCACACATTCTTTGATTGCCGACAGAAGCTGTTAAGCTTGTTCATGGATATTGCATGTGTTTTTATATTTTATAAATCTTTGGTACAACTACCGCAGGGTCAGCGAAGCAACGCTTCATGCATATTATATCTCAAAAAGTAACGTTCCATATATATGGGTTGCGGTTCTTGAAGTCGCGGGACTGTCCTTGAATTTTGCTTGCCTTGAAAATGCCCTGGAACGACCTTGAATTTCAGCTAATGTCCTTAAATTTCACCTAATATCTTTAAATTTCACCTAATGTCGTTAAATTTTTTATTTACCCGCAAATTTGAGCTCGTTTCAAATGTATAGCACTAGCGAACATCCTAAAAAATGTGTACCTCAGTTTCGCTGAAATACATACATACATTCGGGCGTAGTGAGTAGATTTGTTTTCTGAACCGATCCCAACGTAAACGAAACGCTTATCAAACTGAATGTTATTTCGTACGTTATTTTGATTTTTTAAATAATTGTCTCAACACAACCTGGAAATGACCTGAAAATGTCCTGGAAATTGTCCTTGAATGTCCTCGAATGTCCTTGAATTTCGTACAGATTTTTTACCGGACACCATAAATATAACAATCCAGTTCACACATTAAAGGCATTCCTACATCAATTGATTCTAAGCATTTGCAATATTCACGATATATGTTCACGAAAGAAATTCCGCTATACTGGCTGAATAACTATAAATAAAAATCTAGTCATATATACTGTTTTTCTTGCTTTTTTTTTATTTTTTTTTGAAAGTTTCAGGTAGTTACAAAACACATTTGTATTTTGATTATTGGTCAAGGATAAATCCTTTAATAAACAAACAATCAACAATAAATGAAATAACTATAAATCATTTTTCATTATATATAATTAAAAATTAATTTTTATTGTTTCCAGTCGAGGCATTGACCGTCGATGTGATGCTGAGCAACGACGGGCCGTGCGTAAAAGGTGGAAGAATCACATTCAAAGCTGAGCTCTTCACGAGGGACGGCGGCAAACCGTCGGGAACGTTTTCGTACGCGTGGAGAGACAATGGTCTTTCTCATCACGAATATGAGGTACGCCAACTGTAAAGTATATAGGCGATTTTTTTTTTTTTTATTTTACTTTTCACCCGTTTCATCTTATTTGCACTGAGTGGTTATGTCCTGCAGGAGGAGACGACTAACACCACGGCTTATTGGGTAGTAGACTATTCGGCGGACATTTATCCAGTCGGCTTTTACGAAGTGCAAGTGGTCGTGAGCAGGCGATACATGTTCATCTGGGAAGAGCTGACCAGTCGTAGAGCAGAGTTTGAGATATCCAGTGAGTTGACTTATCAACCGAACTCAGATTACCTCCGACTCAATTTTAATTCAATTATAATAATAGTAATAATAATAATTTAACTTGAAAATATCGTTTATTTGCATACATGAATCGTGCATCAATCGTGAATTTTTAAAATTGATTTATCAATATTTTACTTATTTATCTCATTTTTTGTGTTCATTTGATTAGTAACTTAAAAAAAATATATTACAGCTCTGTTGAACGGCAACATGAGTATTACCCAGCACAACAGGAGTCTGACGACGGATTTCGTGGCTTCCGGGGCGGACACGAGGATGAGGATCAATTTGCGAAAGGGGGACGATTTTTACGTAGGGAAAAATTCGAGCGAGGTATCGACCTATTGGTTCGTCGATTGCAAGTACTACGGCATGACGCAGGATTTCAGTTTCAATTACAAATTCGCGAAACCGGATACGACTCACACGGTCGAGGCTCTGGTAATCGCCTCGCATGAGCCACCCACCACGACGACACCCGTTCCACCGACGACGACGCCATCACCGATAACGACGACGACTCACTCGCCGAATATCACAGCCGCCAATTCGACGAAACCGATCGCGATTCCGTTGGTCGGCACCTCCCCGGTTCCCGTCACGAGCACCGTTGCGCCGAGCACGACCACGACGATCGCGCCGAAAAACTCCACGGCGATCGACAACCGCAACGGAACGATCGTGAAACCGATCAACGACACTGGCCCGATACTCGGAAACGTGACCTTTCCATTCGTGTGCCTCAATTCGTCTGTCATACCGCCCGATCCGAAGAAAACTTACGGATATTTTCATCGAGAAGTCAACGTCAGAGGTGGGCAGTATTTTCAAGAACACTTTAGATAGATAGATAGATTCGTTTATTTCGTATTCTGAGGCCTGTGCTCACTGAGAATACCGTGGATCAAGATACAACAAACAGAACAATATTAGGAAGATAATTAGAAAATAGTAGAGAATAACATAATTAGACTTTTCATAGATACTCGACGTATTTCGGTAGTTTTATAGGCGGAGCGGCAGCCCACCGTTCCTCCATAAACCGATTCTACACATGCTTGAATCCACCAATGGGGAGGTCTAGAACCGAGCTTCCACCAATCAACAGAGCGTGTGTAGAAACGGTTTATAGAGAGACTGTGGGCTGCCGGCGGAGCCCTCGCGGACCAACCAACTGTAAAACTTTGGGTTGAATTTGGATTGTATTCTAGGAATCCACGCCAACTCAACAAGTCGATTGCTGCGCATAACCGACTTTGATCTCAACCTTCTGGAGGTTCGATTTTGGTTGATATTTCAAAACCAACCGTTATATGTGACGGCTAGAAAGTCGGTTCACGGTTGGACTTTCCCAAAGCAACCCAGTTTCCGATTCTACGTCGAGAGCGTCTCTTGGCTCAGGGTTTGAAATCGTGTTGTTTCGGAATAATCGAACCGCGAACCAACCTCCTATCCGGCACATGTAACGGTTGTTTTTTTTTAAATATCGCCGAAAAATCAATCTCTCGAAGGTTGAAATCAGAGTTGGTTTGGTGCACCGATCGACGGTTGTTTTTCAGGGTGGCAAAATCAAGCAAAATCGTATGGGTTAAAATTTATTTATCGAACGATTTGATAACTAATCAGCTGATAACTATTTCGCAGCTCCGATAAGCAACATAACGGTGGACGGCACGAATTGGATACAGCCATGGGACATGCTCTCGCTGAAAGTCGCCTGCCAGGGCTCAGGACCGTTCTACAAGTGTCTCGAGTTTCATCGGGGTCCTTACAACGTAACGGGCACCGAAAAGTGCGACGAAGTTGTCCGTCTTGCGACCTGCAATTTCTCCATAGTTCATTACTTCCTCGAGCCGAGTGTCTACACGATACTCGTTATACTGGACAACGAGGTCAGCACACAGGTCTATCCTTTGACGATAAATATCTACAAAGGTAAAAGCCCTTTCTGTACGCCAATTGAGTTATTCCATCGAATAAACAAAAAAAAATACTAAATTTGGATTTTTCAATTTTCAGTGAGCACGAAGCCTCAGTTATCGGTTATAGTGGTTCCGGTCTCTTGTTCCCTCGCCGCCGTCGTTCTCATAATATTCGGCGTCGCATACTACATCCAGAGCCGTGCCAGATTCACCGTCGAAGTGGCGGACTTCGATTTCGGCCAGAACAATCCGGAAATGGAGTACAAAACATTCACCGAGCGTCTCCGGGACTCGTTCAATAGCACTGTAAGATCCGGCGAAAGGATTTACGCACGCAGGCCGTACTACGGAAGCATGAACGAACAGCATCACATACCGATCGCCGATCGAAAATCGATCGAGCGACCACTTTTATAAGATGCAAGCAGTAATGAAATATCGTTCTTACGTTTGTTAATTTTTTTTTTTTCTTTTTTTTCTCACACCGTTTCATCCTCGCACGTGTCTGTCTCGTCCGCATCTTCATACAGTGCCTTTTCGGCGATGAAAATTTATGTTCGCATGCTTCGCTCGCGAGCACGATTCACTCGTACCATTAAGTCCTGAATAATGCTAATTTCCACCCTGTTTCGTTATGTTCTTTGGCTTCGAGACACGATTTTAAAAAATGATAATAATCGTTCTATTTATCGGCAGGGTTATAAGCAACTGACTCCGGAAAACGCTCAGTGGCCGGAAGCAAGCGAGCATGCACGCGGGACACAATGACCGAGCTACACGAGACCATCGGCAAGATAGAGCACAGGATACGGCGTGAGTGGGCAGTGAGTAAAACTTCGATAATCCAGGAAACGAGGAGGATCAAGAGGAATCCATACCGGACGTTTTATCACCGGGCTCGTTAGTATTTGTAGATAAAAAATTATACATTAACAAGTATTGGAAGGCTTCTCGCATCGACTATGAGTACGAAAAACAAAGGCGGGTTAACGACGGCTCACT
Organism: Exephanes ischioxanthus; assembly: GCA_958510785.1. Lineage (NCBI taxonomy): Eukaryota > Metazoa > Arthropoda > Insecta > Hymenoptera > Ichneumonidae > Exephanes > Exephanes ischioxanthus. The sequence continues at coordinate 4,284,350 of OY294018.1, read as the reverse complement.
TTAAACTCCGAAACAAACACAAATCCTTCATTCCACCAATCGAATACAGATTTTAATAATTGTACATAGTACGTTTGTATAGGCTGTGAAAGTGAACATGAAGAGAGAAAGAAAGTAAGAAAAAAAAACAACGCTGCGATGGAACGATATTGACGCGAAAAAAAGAAGAAAAAAATACGCGCACCTTTTACTGCTAATCACACATTTGTTACACTCGAAAATTTTACCCCAATTCCAATCGAGATATATATATTATACATATAACGCGTATAAATTATTGCACGCGTCTTATTATGCGTTATAATACGTAAGTGATGTAAAACATTGTTCCGAAAGCGAGACGGAGAGAGAGAAAGAGGAACTAAAGAAAGGTCGTGTGTTTAACTATAACTAAAATTAATTATTATGCAAGTCATATAATACAGACGTCAATGATAATTTTATGTAAATATTAAGAGCCAATCGATTATTGGAACCGGGAATAAATATAGCTGTAATCCATTCAATTCTTTTTTTATCGAATACCTATAATTATTATTATTGTTATTAGTTTATTATTCAAAATGAAGGCCTTTTTTCGATTGTGTATAAAATGACTTAGCGGAAGCATGACAAATAATTAGTCCATGGCTTCCTCGTTTATTGCAATTTTGCGCATAGCTTTCTCTGTGAGAAAGTTCGATAATCGATTTTTGGCTTCTTCATGGAGGAAGCTATGCGCAAAATTGCAATAAGTTGGGAAACCATGCCCAAATTTATTTGCACCTTTTTTCATATTCACGAAATCCAAGTTTCCTCTATGAGGCAAAAAAAAATGTTATTCGTAATTTCGACATCAAGTCTGATGTATTTTTTTCAACTGATCACGAATCTGTCGCGTATTTAGCTTCTGCCTTAATAATTGAATCGGAAACGTCCGATTCGTGAGGTGCGATTTTTTGTTTGTTTTTCAATACAAAAAAAATTTGGAAATTGAAACTTTCATATAGCTTTCTCATAAAAGCTGCAAATTGAAATTTTCTTATGGCCTTCTCATAATGTTCCTTTATTTGCGAAGCTTCTTCTATGAGGAAGCATTTTCTGTATTGTTGGCTTCCTCATGGAGGAAGCTTCGCAAATAAAGGAACATTATGAGAAGGCCATAAAAAAATTTCAATTTGCAGCTTTTATGAGGAAGCTATATGAAAATTTTAATTTTCAACTTTTATAAGGAAGCCATATGAAAATTTCAATTTTCAACTTTTATGAGGAAGCTACATGGAAATTTCAACTTTCCACATTTATGAGGAAGCGATATGAAAATTTTTATTTTCAACTTGTTTTAACGTCAACGTCGTATTTGCCTTTTATCCAAAACGACTGGCCGATTCAGGTTCAGCGCGAAAAAATACACCGATGTCTTCGCTTTGACAGATCCGTGCACCTACTTCAATTAACGAAAATACAGGATTTTGGAAAAAGATTTTTCTTTTAATGATTAAGTCAATTATCCAATATTCACCGTTTTGTGGCCACACGTTGAATGTATTTTTCCGCCACCGATGACAAGTCCCCAAATTATTTTACTCCTAGGGCGACACTTGATTCATAAACTCGTGGCGGACAAAAAATACAACTTTTGAAAAAATTCAAAAATTTCAAAATCCCAGAAAATTTAAACGGTCCATTTTCGGCAAATATAATACGAAACATTGTACCGTGTTAGTCCATTCCCGTGCCCAATTTAAGCTCGAAACCTCCATGTTTACTCGAATTAGACCGTTTTTAGTAATTAAAAAAAAATCTAAATTCTATAAAATCTGACTGCTGCGATAGATTTCGGCCAAATTCAATACCAAAGATGTTTGGTCATAGTTATTTATGTGCAATTTCAGGACGATCGTTCAAAATTTACGCAAGCTAGAGCTACCACGACCTTTTTTTAAAAATTTCAAAAGCGCGTGAAATCTCGAAACAGGCCTCAATCTTCATGAAAATTGCACCGAGGGAAGAGACGTGATCACTCTACTAGTGTACCAATTTTCAACTGGCTATCTCGAACCGTTTCCGAGTTAAAGTCGTTTTAAACGACGCAAGTCTGTCACATACACACACACACACACACACACGCGTCCGGACGCCAGCTAAAAATCATATTTCTCGACGTTTCAGACTATTTTAAGTACTCTGATACTAAAATCTCGAAAAAAAATTTTTCACGAAAACAAAGCTTCCTCTATGAGGAAGCAAAAATTGCATGAAAATCTCGAAAAATAGAATTTCATGGAAACAAAGCTTTCTCCACGAGGAAGCAAGAGTAAAGTTTCAGCAAAATCTCTGCTTCCCTCAGTAGCTAAAAAAGGAATCGGTAACGTAGATGCGCGAATGGAAAGGAGGTTCTCTCCACCGTTGCGCGGTAGCTCTCTCTGCTTCGCTGGTAAACTCTCTCCGTCCGTCTCTCGCGCACTGCAATGTAAAAAGATAGTACGTTCTTACGTCGAAGCTTTTGCCGTAGCGAGGAAGGGAAAAAAATTAAATAAAAATAAAAAAAAATTGTTTCGCGAATTCGGGCGATGTTGGACGAAAGTTTGTGACGAAAGAGAAAAATCATTCGTGTAACCTATGTCGTTGCGGCGATAAGTGAGCGAACGCGGTGTGAATCGGTGCTGGCGTCAGCCCCGGACGAAGCGACGATCGCACGACATGTCTGGAGCCTCCGGGGCGGCCGGGGCGAATTTGTCGCTGGTCGCGACCATGGCCGCTGTTGCAACGAGCACCGCTCCTGGAACCTCCGTGGCGATAAAGTCGCGACGTGACAATGACAACGACGCGGATAAGTTGGACGACGAGGACTGGAAGTTGCCGATCGCTTTCAATCGTCCGAGGCACACCGCGGTCATCGAGGGTGTCAACTGCGTCAGCCAGTCCTGGAGGATGAAAGAAAGGGTTAGGCCTCGTGCACGGGGAGTCCCCGCACGCGTATGCCCCTGTAGCTACTCCAACGAATGAGGAGAAAAAAAAAACATCTATAATTGCATGAGAAAAAAATAATAATATCGATTCGAAAAGAATGCTCGAAATATTTCGTAAGACCGGACAGATGAACGATATTCGAACATTGTTTGTTGGACATTTGTTGGACCAGTTCTACATGACAATCGTCCCGGATTGCATGACATTGAGTGGCCTTTTTATGTTCTTTTATCGATAATGATTCAAGCCAATTTTTCAGATGAAAACGGTGAGCGTCGCTCTCGTGTTGTGCCTAAACGTCGGCGTCGATCCTCCGGACATCGTGAAGACCCAACCTTGCGCGCGGCTCGAGTGCTGGATCGGTAAGTTTGTATACTTTATTTACTGCGTTCTTCGCAACCGAGAACTTCGGCGTCCTTGCAACCTTGTCATCGGCTGTTATGTAATGGATTTTTTTGAGGTTAGGGAATGCAACGAATGTAGCGCCACCTGCCGGGAGATTGGAGATTCTGTCGGTCAAAACTCGCGGGCTACAGTTTCGATGAGAGCTTTGAAAGTATGAAACAGAGCTGGGCAAAGTACCGAAAAATACTTCTTGTATAAAGTACAAAGTATCACAAGTACTTGAAGTAGTTTTCAAGTACTTGAAGTAGTTTTCAAGTACTTGAAGTAGTTTTCAAGTACTTGAAGTAGTTTTCAAGTACTTGAAGTAGTTTTCAAGTACTTGAAGTAGTTTTCAAGTACTTCTGTACTTCTGTACTTTTGTACTTTTGTACTTTTGTACTTTTGTACTTTTGTACTTTTGTACTTTTGTACTTTTGTACTTTTGTACTTTTGTACTTTTGTACTTTTGTACTTTTGTACTTTTGTACTTTTGTACTTTTGTACTTTTGTACTTTTGTACTTTTGTACTTTTGTACTTTTGTACTTTTGTACTTTTGTACTTTTGTACTTTTGTACTTTTGTACTTTTGTACTTTTGTACTTTTGTACTTCTGTACTTTTGTACTTTTGTACTTTTGTACTTTTGTACTTTTGTACTTTTGTACTTTTGTACTTTTGTACTTTTGTACTTTTGTACTTTTGTACTTTTGTACTTTTGTACTTTTGTACTTTTGTACTTTTGTACTTTTGTACTTTTGTACTTTTGTACTTTTGTACTTTTGTACTTTTGTACTTTTGTACTTTTGTACTTTTGTACTTTTGTACTTTTGTACTTTTGTACTTTTGTACTTTTGTACTTTTGTACTTTTGTACTTTTGTACTTTTGTACATAAAGTACTCCTCAAGTACTTTTGTACTTGAAGTTCTTCGTAAGTACTTTTTGTACTTTAAGTTCTTCGCAAGTACTTTTTGTACTTTAAGTTCTTCGCAAGTACCTTTTGTACTTTAAGTTCTTCGCAAGTACTTTTTGTACTTGAAGTTCTTCTCATGTACTTTTTGTACTTTAAGTTTTTCTGAAGCACTTTCAACCAATTAAGTGCATAGCGTTAAGCTTTAAAATTGTGTGGGCTTTAAAAAAAAGCAAAACGTGCAAAGTTGCATACTCCGTTGATCGATTTCAGCTTTTCCTCATAGAGGAAACTATGCGCAGCATTGTGATAAATGAGAAAGCCATGTTCAAATTACTTTTGCACCTTTTTTCGTGACATTAAAAAATGTTAAAATTTCATGAAATTTAAACGGCCTAAATTTACCGCAAAATTTATTGTGAAAAATCGATAACTGACATTTTTATAATTCGTCGTTTCGAGGCTATTTTTAAATTAATTCTTTACTTTTTTTGCATTTCAAAACATTTTTTAAAGATATTTTTGTATTATAAAGAAACAAAAGGCTTTTTCTGTCTTGTTGTTTTTCTTTTTTATTATTATTTTTTTTATGAACAACATTCTGCGTAAAATTATACTTATTGAAAAGTTTAAACACATAATCATATATTTATAGAAAAAGGGCTGTAATGCTACTCATAGAGTGTCCGTAATGCGATCGTGTACTCAAAAAGTACTTGTACTTGGTAGTTGAAATCAGAACAAACGTACTTGTGTACTTCAAGTACGTAGTTGAATTACCAAACAATTACCCGGTAATCCAAGTACTGTCCAGCTCTAATTTAAAGTATAAATAGTTTTCAACCCGTGTACATTTGTTATTATGCTCGAATTATCATTACTATTATTAATTTATTTTTCAGATCCACTGTCGGTCAGTCCCCAAAAAGCTCTGGAGACAATAGGCAATAGTTTGCAGAAGCAATACGACCGTTGGCAGCCACGTGCCCGATACAAGGTCAGCCTCGATCCTACCGTCGAGGAAGTGAAGAAGCTATGCACCTCGCTCAGACGAAACGCGAAGGAGGAGAGAGTCCTGTTTCACTACAACGGCCACGGTGTACCGAAGCCGACGAGCAACGGTGAAATTTGGGTATTCAATCGGACGTACACCCAGTACATTCCACTGTCGGTTTACGACTTGCAGACCTGGATGGGAGCGCCCAGTATCTACGTGTACGATTGCTCGAACGCGGGCATAATCGTCGAGTCGTTTCAGCAATTTGCCGAACAGCACGAGAAGGAGTACGAGGTGAAAAAAAAAAAAAATTTGATGTATCAATTATGAGATTCAAGCGTCCCGACAGTTCATGAAAGTTATATAATTTTGTCTGATGGAAAAAAAATGTTTGAAAAAAAAAAAAAAAAAAAAAAAACATTACATAGATCGAGAAACAAGCTGTGGTGCAAAACAGAGCCAGCGGCGTCGCGGGCGTCGCCACTTCCTCCTACAAAAATTGTATTCAACTTGCGGCGTGCGCGGCCAATCAAATACTACCGATGAATCCAGATCTGCCGGCTGATATATTTACCTCGTGTCTGACGACACCGATAAAAATCGCCCTGCGATGGTGAGAATTACCGAGAATCCAATTATAGGTCTACCCGAGAGCTCCAATATTTACGTGCTATTTTTGTCAATGATTATTGTTATGTTTTCAGGTTCGTCATGCAGAATACCTCGAAGCTAGTTCCCAAAATATCATTGGACCTCATCGACAAGTAAGCTATCCAGCATGATCGTAATTATTGTAATCGATGAGAAAAAATTTTTCTGAAGATATATCGTTTGTGTAGAATTCCAGGCCAGCTGACCGACAGACGCACGATGCTCGGAGAGCTAAACTGGATATTCACGGCTATAACCGACACGATAGCGTGGAACACTCTACCTCGGGGTAAATCAACGAATTTATTCATCAAATCCGCCTAAAGACGAGGCACATACTCGTTGAAGAATTCTGATGATAATTTTTTTTTAATTCCTCTCCAGATTTGTTTCAAAGACTGTTTAGGCAAGATTTGTTAGTCGCTAGCTTATTCAGAAATTTCCTACTGGCCGAAAGAATACTGCGTTCGTACGACTGCACTCCGGTCTCGTGTCCGAAGCTGCCACCGACCTATCAGGTAAATAAATATCGGAAAATTTCAAGGCTCGTACGTCCAAAAAATAATAAAAATAGATACAAATGTTATCACCATTATGTTATGTTATTGCCATTTTATTTTTATTTGTTATTTTTTTGGCTTGCGTCATTGTTGTATTCTATTATTTTTCTATTATTGTATTCTATTAAACGTCGCGTCACGTCAAGAACGTTTATGTATTCTATTTTGTATTTTTCTATTAATTTCTATTTTCTATTTTCTACTTTTCTATTATTTTTCTGTTATTTTTCTTGTATTTTTCGGTTATTTTTTATCTATTATTTTGCTTCTGTATTATTATTCTGTTGTTTTCTTGTTCTTTTTATGTTGCTTATTTTTGTACTGGCACGGTGTTCTTAGGGGGTTGTGGCCTCAGAACACGAAATAAACACTTCTATCTATCTATCTATCAACAATTCTTCGATTTTTTTTTTTTCAGCATCCGATGTGGCAAGCCTGGGACCTGGCCCTCGATCTCTGTCTCGCTCAGCTTCCCTCGATTCTCGAGTCCGAGGAGCCCTTCGTACATTCCCCGTTCTTCGAGGAACAATTGACCGCATTCCAAGTGTGGCTCACGCTGGGCTCGAAAAATCGAAATCCGCCCGAACAATTGCCCATAGTTCTGCAGGTACTCCTCAGTCAGGTGCACAGACTCAGGGCGCTGGAGTTGCTGGGCCGTTTTCTCGATCTCGGACCGTGGGCGGTCAACTTGGCGCTGAGCGTCGGAATATTTCCATACGTCCTGAAACTCCTGCAAAGTAACGCGCGAGAGCTCAGGCCACTCTTGGTTTTTATCTGGGCGAAGATTTTGGCCGTCGACAGCGTGAGTGAATTTTACTCTCGATTTTGTTTTTCAACCTCGAAGGTGAACACAATTCCAAGGTTCGTGATTTTTTTTCAGACTTGCCAGGCCGATCTCGTGCGGGACGGCGGTCACAAATATTTCCTCTCCGTTCTCCAAGACGTTTCGATGCAGGTAATATTCTCGATAACTTTATCGAGTATTAAATTTTTTTTTTTTTTGAGTAATTTTTTTTTCAGAGCGAGCACAGAACATTGGCAGCTTTCGTACTGGCGAGCGTCGTGAATAATTATCCAGCGGGTCAGGAGGCAGCTCTGCAGGGCAGTCTAGTCTCTATTTGCCTCGAGCAGCTCGGAGATTCGAATCCGTTGCTGCGCCAGTGGCTGTGCCTGTGTCTCGGAAGATTGTGGCATAATTACGACAGGGCGAGGTGGTGCGGTGTTAGAGACATCGCCCACGAGAAACTCTACACGCTCCTGCAAGATCCCGTTCCAGAGGTACGAATCAGTAATAAAAAAAAACTCCAAAGTCATTTGTACACAAATTCCTCATTTATTAGAATTTCGCGCATACCTTTCTCCGTCGGAAAGTTCGTTGATCGATGTCGGCTTCCTCATAGAGTAAGCTATGCGCAAAATTGTAATAAATGAAGAATCCACGTGCAAATTACTTTGCACCTTTTTTTTACCGTTAGGTACCAAATTTACCGCAAAATTTATTGGAAAACATCTCTAACAGATATGTGCGTAATTTGTCGTGCTGAGACTAATTTTAATCTATTTTTCACCGCTGTTTACAAAACTGTAACTCACGTTACTATTCGCATGATATTTGAGTCGGAAACTTTTGTCACACGTAAAAAAAAATTGGAAAATTCAAATATTTCTAAATATCATAATTTTTTTTTCTTTTTATTTTTTTTTTCCAACATAGCTTCCTCTATGAGAAAGCAAAATCGTCAGCTAATCGATCGATAAAATGATCCAAAATGATCCAAATGTACCAAATTTACCGCAAAATTTATTGGAAAACATCTGTAACAGATATGTGCGTAATTCGTCATGCTGAGACTAATTTTAATCTGGTTTTCACCGCTGTTCACAAAACTGTAACTCACGTTACGATTCGCATGATATTTGAGTCGGAAACTTTTGTCACACGTAAAAAAAAAAATCGGGAAATTCAAATATTTCTAAATATAATTATTTTTCATTTTTTATTTTTTTTTACAACATAGCTTCCTCTATGAGGAAGCAAAATCGTCAGCTAATCGATCGATATAAAATGATAAAAACTTCGTGTAATTACATTCCACAGGTGAGAGCTGCCAGTGTCTATGCACTTGGAACTTTTATAAACAGCGTGACGAAACGCAGCGAGCACGCCAACAACATCGATCAGATTATAGCCATGACGCTCATCAATACTGTCAGCCACGACATGAGTCCACTAGTCAGAAAAGTGAGTCACCTGAGAAGGAAATCTATATATTATGCTACATGGGAGGGAAGTGTGCAATTTTCGTCGAGTGCGTGAAGTTTGCTGCCTCAGCGAAAGGAGGGCAGAAATCTTACGAGGTCAAAGTCCGCTCCCTCCCGTATAGCATATACTTTTTTTCTGATTTTAAAATAACCACATTTCATGCGTCGCAAAATCGTCATAATCGCCAATGACCATTACTCCCCTGGAAGTAATAGAGATTTCAGAGGGAGTAATGAACCCTTTTACTCCCTAGGGAATAAAATCGCTCTTTTAATCCCTAGGGAATAAAATCGCTCTTTTCCTCCCTAGGGAATAAAATCGCTCTTTTCCTCCCTAGGGAATAAAATCGCTCTTTTAATCCCTAGGGAATAAAATCGCTCTTTTAATCCCTAGGGAATAAAATCGCTCTTTTAATCCCTAGGGAATAAAACCGCTATTTTAATCCCTAGGGAATAAAATCGCTATTTTAATCCCTAGGGAATAAAATCGCTCTTTTAATCCCTAGGGAATAAAATCGCTCTTTTAATCCCTAGGGAATAAAACCGCTCTTTTAATCCCCAGGGAATAAAATAGCTCTTTTGATCCCTAGGGAATAAATAGGTCTTTTTAATCCCTAGGTATTGATGAGCCCTTTAACTTCCTAGGGATTAATGAGCACTTTTACTCCCTAGAGAGTAATGAGACAGTACTGCGCATTCGCACAGGTTAATAATGATCATTGTTCAATCATAGGCGATTTTCCGCCCGTGTTGCATGCAAGGAATGTGGTGATTTTAGCGACGTCGGGCAAAAAACAATTTTCATCGATGCCTCGTGCGTTTAATTAAACTTTTTATTTTACGAATTAATTTTGATTTACTTACCAGGAGCTCGTTGTAGCCCTCCAATGGATGGTTCTACATTTCGAGAACTCTTTCGTAACTCTGGCCTTCGCCGAGGAGAGCAGCAGAAAAGATCTCGTTGTGGACACTGTATCACCTTTCAGCGGTATGAGACGAATCGGTTCGCGGGATAGGCTAAAGATTCTCGGGCCAAGTAATACCTACACGGGCGATACGATAGACGGCTTTGGTCAGGATCGAATCAAGAGGGTCTCCTCTTCCTCTTCTATCAGCAGTCTAGGTACTGCAATGCAAACAAAACAAAAAAAGAGAAAAAAAAACCCGTCGGTTTTTTTTTCCTTTCTTCTAACAGCAGCCTGTCTTTTAAACGATTTTTTCTATAATCAAGATTTTCGCATGTTCCATTCTGGACGCAGGAAATAATTGGGAGTTCGTGAGGAAACCGTGCGAGTCCCTCGGTAATGAAACCAACAGATCCGTATCTGCATGCTCGTGAGGAGACGATCCTATCTCGCACATTACATCACTTTTTGTATCATACACAACGCACTCTAAACATTTATGACCCCGAAGACATCTGTGTGACATCAAATTTCAACTTTGGCAAGTCTTGGTCGATGCACCGTTTTAGGAAAAAAAAAAGGTTGACTTTTGTAGAATTTTATTCTACGAGTGAACTTTCTCGATCGAAGTTTGTGCAAAACGCAGCCGTTATAACTCGATGAAATTTTGTCTCGTGCGGATATCTTCAGGGTCATAAACATTTACTGTCGATGTAATTAGATAGGCGTAAAGAAGATGTAGAAAAAATTTAATTCGAGGCTGTTTTATAAATCGTGGTGTTTTTTTTGTTTCGTAGGTCACAGCTCTTTAGGAAATCTACCCAGTCTCTCGTACGGCAGCGTCTACATGAAACTGTGGCACGGCTTCTGCAGCCTCGACAACGATCCTCATCCGACCGTCGCGACTATGTCGCAAAAAGTTACTAATCATATTCGCAATCAGGTACAAAACCCATCTGACTAAACAATCGTCGACAAGGGAAAATAAATTATCAATGAAAGATCGTACGGAAGGTCTAACGAGTGACTATTATTTTTTTTCAGGTGAAAGATTCGTCGACCCCGAAGGAAGTGTCGGATCCAAAAATATCATCGTCCCTGTCGCTTCCGCCTTCGCCCTCGAACCGCGGGAGTTATCTGGGGAAGGGCGAGTCTCCTCCGACGGTCAATTCAACGACGGATCTCTTGCGTCCTTCGAGGGTAACTTCACACGCTGCCCGAGCCAGAAAACCTATTCCTAACACGGTACGGAGAAATTGTTCAAAAATCATTTTTTGTAACGCGAGCATAAAAAGGCCCATTTCTCGTGCCTGTAAAGGGTAGTGAAAGTGGCGCTTTCTAAGTAAGGTGTACGAGAAAGGTACTGCGCATGCGCGGCATTTTATCACACTAGTTACTTTTCCGCACACTTATTTAACACTCTAGTAATTTTTTCGCACGCTACAAGCATAAAAAGTGTGAGTTTTTGTGCACTTGTTACAAAATAGTACATTACGATACTAGTGCAATAAAACTTTTTCCGTCGAGTGTGAGTTTGTAGCACGAGCCAAAGGCGAGTGTTGCAATCACACGAGTTAAGAAAACGTTTTTCGCACGAGTGTCGTACAAAATTTTATTTCACAAATTTTACACCTTGTGAAATAAAATTGCAATTTTTATCTCAACAGCTCAAAAACTGCTATTTTCGCACCAAGTGATATAAAGGACTATTTTAAAAAAATATATATTTCATTAATCATCTATTTCAGATATCGGAAGAGGCCGACGAGTTGCCGGGAACGAAAAATCCCTTGACGTCGTCCCAATTCGTCGAATGGAGCTGCGCCCAGTTCGCCCAGCCGGTGAGTTTCGAGAGCGAGACCGAGTCGACGAGCGACGTCGAGAGCCGGGCGCACTACGAGCGCGATTGGAGATATCTTCGAAACAAGAGGCAGCGGCGCGACGCCCGCGAGGAGCAGCACAAGGCGAGCCACGCGAGAATCGAGTCGCAAATATTTCACACGCGAATTCCTCAGCCCCCCGAGGTTTTGCTGTTCCACCCTTTCGATCCTCACCTCGCTGTGGCAGTGAAGGATTCCTTCGGGATATGGGACTGGCAGACCGGAAACAGGCTCACTTATTGTACGAGCAGAGGCAACAGACCGTCGAGAGTTACGGCTCTGGAGTTCGTGAACTCTCACGACGTCTCGCTCCTCATGGCAGCCTCCGACGACGGGGCAGTCAGAATCTGGAAGAACTATTGCAACATCCTCGGACGAGATCCAACCCTGCTCACCGCTTGGCAAGCACTGGCGGACGTGCAGCCGGCGCCCAAAGGATCTATGGGTAATAATTTACTCTCGCTCACAAAATCTACAAAATCTAAAGTCCCTTTGCAAATATTTCAAAATTTTTTTTTACAGCTTAACCAGTTAATTCTTTGAATATTACAATAAGATAAATCAAAAATGTTCTATTGTTTGCGCGGAGAATCTTTGTTTTTTTTCCCTCCTTGTAGAGGAAGTTTTGTTTTCATGAAAAAAAAAATTTCGAGATTTTAATGAAAACGTGCGGAATGTTCGAAAGCATCGGAATAGTACTTTGCGATACTAGTACGGAAAAGCGGTCTTTCGACGAAGGTTGTGAAGTTGCCTGCACGAGCCGGATCGAGAGCTACAACGGCACGAGGCGAAGCCGAGTGACGTTTGTAGCTCGAGAGGAGGCGATTGCTGCCTACTTCCCAACCGCCGTCGGGAGACCGCTTTTTCGTACAAGTATCGCATACTACTTTTTGTGACAAGTGCACGAAAATTCCCGCTTTTCGTGCCTGTAAAGTGCGTTCGGAAAAATAACTACAGTGACAGATAAGTCAGCGCGAAAAGTAACTAGAGTGTTAAAAAAGTGTGCGCAAAAGTAGCTAGAGTGTGAAAAAAGTGTGCGGAAAACAAACTAGCCTGTAAAAATAGTATCTACAGCATTTTTCGCGCATCCTCTGCTAGAAAGCGCCACTTTCGACACACTTTACAGGCACGAAAAGTGGGACTTTTTGTGCACGTGTTACAAAATAGTACATTTCGATACGAGTGCGAAAAAACTTTATCTGACGAGTGTGACTTTGCAGCACGAGCCGAAGGCGAGTGTTGCAATCACACGAGTTCAGAAAACGTTTTTCGCACGCGTATCCGATAAAATTTTATTTCACACGGCGTGAAAATGGGGGTTTTCGCACCCCCCATTTTCCCACCGGAAAAAACCGCCATTTTCCCACCGAGTGAAATAAAAACATATTTTTAAAAAATGTCTCGGTATGCGTATGTGTGGGTTTGTGTTTGTCAGGCCTGAAAAATTGAAACTCTCATAACTTGACAATGGTTTGAGCTATCAAGCCGAAATTTATAAGGTAAGTAGAGGGCTCGATCCTCAATGTTTGGTAACATTTTTAGCAAAATGCTTTCAGTCAAAAAAATTACGGTTTTAAGGTCTTTTTGCAAACTAGCTCTTACAATTTTTGAGCTGTTGAGATAAGAAGTTGTACACAAAGTGACTATTATCGACCGATGTCCCTTAATTTGGCGAGGTTTAATCGAACCGTTTACATTTTATGAAGTTTTGAATTTTTTTGGAGTTTTACGACAAATAAGTATTCTCTTTCTGCCGCAAGTTTCCGTATCGAATACTGAATTGATAGTAAAATACGTGGCAGATTCGTGATCAGTGGGAAAAAATACATCAGACGTGGTCCCGAAACTACGAATAACTGTAATTTTTATAGAAAATCTTTTTAGTAGATATTGCAAAAATTAGTGTTTTTTTTGTATTTTTAAAGTCATATTTTTTTCGTCCTTCCTCGATCAAATTTTTCATCCCTCGCTCATCAAATCTACACTAGAAGGTCCCTTTAAAAATATTTCAGAATTTTTGCTTGACCAGTCGATTCTTTAAATATTACAATAATGATAAAACAATAAATATTCTAATCTTTGCGTGGAGAAGTCTTTTTTTGTAACGAACTAATCTATGATTCCAGCATCGGCGGGACTAGTGACGAGTTGGGAACAGAGATCGCTGACTCTGGCCGTGACGGGTGACGTGCGGGTGATAAGGCTCTGGGACGCCGAGACGGAGCTGAAGCGGCAAGACTTCCCGACCGGCGCCGATTGCTGCGCGACGTCTTTGGACACCGACGGCGAGGGTAACATGATGGCCCTCGGATGCGGCGACGGTTCCGTCCGTCTCTTCGACCGAAGACTCTCGCCGATCGACTCTCGGGTCATGATCTGGCGCGAGCACAACGCCTGGGTTCTGGGAACGCATTTTCTCAAGAGCGGCGCACATCAATCGCGTCTGATAACGGCCTCGTCGTCCGGCGACGTGAAGATCTTCGATCTGAGGAAAAATTCTTCGCTCAGTACCGTGCAGACCTCTCAGGGAATAACTTCATTCGCCGTTCACGACGATGCCCACAATTTCGCTTGGTGGGTTTTCCTTCCTTTTTTCGCAGTAATTAAAGCAACGGTACTAATGTTCGGACACGTCCCAGTTGTCGGACACTCCTATGTAGATTTGATTTATTCCGAACTTCATTTAATTTAATTCATTTGGCGGATGTCTCCTTTACAATCAGAATATAATATATAATTATCTATATATCTAAATATCAGAGCTCCAGAGTAACAAGTCATAAAAGTTGAAAAAGTTAACAACACTTAAAACTACGGTTTATACAAATTTGAAGCACTTGAGTTTACGATTTGGTGAAGTTTGTAACACTTTATAACGTGTTATAAAATTGATGACACTTTATAACGCGTTATAAAGTTTATAACACTTCATAAGGTGTTATAAAGTTTATAACACTTCATAAGGTGTTATAAAGTTTAGAACACTTCATAAGGTGTTATAAAATTTATATCACGCGAAATTTTAGTGTGAGTAGGAGCCTCTCTTTTTCTTTTTGGTTACTTAATTTAAGTGTTGCAAATCCAATTTGATACTTGGGATCCTATCTACAAGCATTATTTGATGCACAGAAAATAGGTGTACAAGGTTTTATGCCTACATTATTTTCTATTGTCGCATTTTGTTAAAGGAATGACGATATAGTTCCGAAATTAGTACAAGCGTTACTACATACGCGTCCCAATAATCGGACGGTTCGAAGAAGTTCGCCAGCTTTCAACGTAGCTTATCTTCAGTTATTTCGCGAGAAATATAATTTTTTTCATTGATTTTATTAATAAAATGGCAAAGAAATTCTTCTAGTTAATATGAACTAATTGAGTTCGTACATCAGAATTCTCGGGATCCATGATCGTCCGAAACATTGGGACACATAGTGTCCGAATATAGGGACGTGCCGAAAAACCACGTCCGTAGACGGGTACACTTGGACTCTCTAGTAAGATTCTTTGTAATTAAAGAAATATTTATCTTTTCGTAATTAATCGATGTGTTCCGGAAACTAGAAACTATCAGCTTGACATCAGTTTCAGTTATTTTCACAAAAAAATTGTTCTTGACCAATCAATAACTGCTTGAATCTGAGGATGTTCTTAATCGTTCGAGCATTGGTACTTTTACCTTACAGCGAATAGTCGGCGATATAAATATTATTTTCTTTCCACAGCGGCTCGATGAACCACTGCATAAGCGTATACAACACATCGGGCCATCATCTGAACACGATAAAGTTCCACGAGGGTTTCATGGGCACGAGGATCGGTCCGGTGGGCTGTCTGAGTTTTCATCCTCACCGCGTTATCCTCGCCGCGGGCTCGGTCGACAGTTCAATAACGGCTTACGCCTCGGAGCCACGCAGATGACTGTCCGAGATGGAGCTCGTTAACGGTTACGATCTCTAACTAACGCTGCGAAACATCGTGGAAAATCCAGAAAAAAAAAATCTGAAAATCGAAGCTTCAGCTTCCCTCGTTTCTCGCTCGTCGTGACCAGCTCGTCGATATATAAATTTTACCATACACTGTTTTTTTCACAAATTCGTCTTCGCAACGATTCGCCTGTATTTTTCATTCGAGCTACCTCCGGCCGCCCTCACACGAGATTCAAATAGCTTCGAGCGCTTTCCTTATCTATCACCGGCGAGCCTCCGCCGCTATCGCTTTATCTCGCACCGAGAGAAGAAAAAGAAAGAAAAAAAAATCGGAGAACAGCAAGAATTTGCGTGCAGATCCACGCGTCCGGCGAACTCCTCGGTTCGCGAATTATTCGTGTTCGCGCATAATTGACCGAGACGCGAAGCAAGTCGTGGGCGTGCCGCATCGTGGGCGCGCGACGAAACGTGAGCTGAAAGCGCGAGCGAGATGTTTCGCGAAATTCGATAATACCGCGATTGGAAAGAAGACCGGACAAGTTCCTCGTGAACAGCGACCGCCTCGCGAATCGCCGACGATCGAGTGTAAATAAATACGATGATATGATTTTAGGCAATATAAAAATAGATAGTAATACAGAAAAAGAAGCAACGTAGAATGCGAAACGAGAGATGAGTGTCGCGCGGCAAAACTCGCAATGTAAATACGCAAGAGAAACTATAAGAAAGAAAAAAAAAAAAACGTAACGGGGAGCGGCTGTTCCGCCCTTCGTGACGCGCACATCGCCGATAACTACGCGTTTTCGCTATAAATTACGAGACACCCTCGAGTAGGGGATATAGTGTAGCGAGTAGCGAGTACTTAAAAAAAAATGTATAATGAAAAGAAAAAAAACAGTTGTTGCTGTTATCGTTGAGCTTTGTCGAGGCCGATCGCGCTAATTCGCCGTTGAAAACAAAAAAAAAATCACCCAGACTCCGTACAAGCGACTGTACAGCGAAGTAGAGACTGCGGTGAGAATTTTATTTTTATGTTGTTTTTTTTTTTTTTTTAAGGAGCATTGACTATCAAGCCGATATGTGTACGGTATGCGAATAAAGTGTACCGCTCGCAGCACAGAGCGGAACGGACGATCACATGAATTTTCGATAGCTCGAACGGGGGGGTTTCGAGGCGCGGGAAGTAATGCGATGAGGGAGACGACGAGGAATCCACGCGCTATTGACGCCTTTGTACATACTTGCCTGACAATGAGTAATAAAAAGAGCAAAAACAAAAGATCGTGTTAACCCCTTCGGTCAGTTTTAATAATTCCAACCGCCCCGCGGATATAATGCTGCGCAGCCAATGAGCGGAACGGCGCCGGGGAGGAGGGGGGGGGGGGGGGGGGGGGGACGCAAAAAAGAGGATGTAAGGGCTTCGGTGCAGAGGGCAGGGTTAATCAGTCACTTGCCGTCGGCGATTGAGGAGATACAGGCAGTGGTAACTCGAAACCCCGACGGAAGACGGAGAAATATCGTCGAGGGACTCGCGTAAGCGAGATCGCAATCTTAAACTCCCCCGCGCATGCGCTCTCGACGGCAAACCGGCTGCGGGCACGAGGAAAGTACACGGTTCGCCGGGAGCATCAGGATGCGGAGCCAACGGCCTTTTGTCCTTGCGGGGGAATAAATTTCGTGCCCGACGAAATCCGCACGACGCAGGATATGTTCCATACGAGGAGGAGGAGGCTTGAACTGCGGGGGCCGAAAGGTCGTACGGGACGAAAGTCGCAAAGTAAGAATCATCGTTCTCGCGCAGAGTCCATAACCTCTAAGGATTCGTTGAGATATTTTCCCCATATCCCGGCTCTTCGAACCGTTAGACTCAAAATTGTAGGCCGTTTTACAATGAATTGGGTACAATATCTCCGTTGAAGAACACATTTATTCGCATTACAATTCAAAGCATCTCTCTTCTTCGATCGTCGAAACAGGACTGACAATCTTGGCTTATCATGGCTCCTTTATCTTCCATCAAAATGAAGATCTCATAGCCTACTACCATTCGGCCAGCCTGATATAAGTCCGTCCCGGACGCTGTTCGTTTCGAATTATAATTCATTTTTATAAACATATTCTTAGCTTATGACATAATATCGTTAATTCCAAATTTAAGGGGTTTTTGACAAAATCTTGACAAAAAACAACTTGGTGTGCCAGTTTTTTTTACAATTACAGTTACTGCAGTCGTTGCAGTTACTTTGCCTGTCCCTTGATTATTTCAATGAACCATGTACGACAGCTATTGTAAAAAAAACTGACACGCCAAGTTTTTTTTTGCCAAGATTTTTTGCATCTTGTATTTTTCTTTTTTAGATTGTTTTGATAAACATATTTTTTGAAGAATTTTTTTGTATGTACTACTACTTGGCTGATTTGATTTGATTTCTTTTCGATCTTTTTTTCTATTTTATTTTTTTAATTAGTTTGATGAACGTCTTTTTGGAAGAATTTTGTTGTTAAGAGAATGTTTTGATAAACATTTGTTTTGGCAGATTTTTTTATTTTTGGGATATCATTTACTTTTTTTTATTATTTCTTTTAAAGAGATTGTTTTGATAAATATACTTTCTGAACGAGAAAACCCATTTTAAGGACTTGGCGTACCATTTTTACTTTTTTGAAAAAAAGTATTTTGTGTTTGATTTCACCTAT
Organism: Exephanes ischioxanthus; assembly: GCA_958510785.1. NCBI lineage: Eukaryota > Metazoa > Arthropoda > Insecta > Hymenoptera > Ichneumonidae > Exephanes > Exephanes ischioxanthus. Next base: position 4,266,226 of record OY294018.1, on the reverse strand, counting down.
TTTTGAAACCCTGTAAATGTGACAGGGTTTCGCTTCAAAAAATACTTTTTTTTTAAGTACTTGTTAGTTCCTTTACCTAAATAATAATAGTGACCTAGTATGGTGTCAATTAGTTCATATTTGATAATGTCTTCTTCAAACATCGTTTAAACAATATTTGTTAAACATTTTTGTACCAAAAAATTGTTCCATTACTGCAATAACAATATTGACCAAACTTAGTGTCAATCAGTTTATATTTGACAATTGATTGTTTAAACAATATTTAGTAACCATTTTTTACCGACAATATCGTTCCTTTACTTAAAGAACAATATAGACCAAACTTAGTATCAATCGGTTCATATTTAACAATTTATTGTTTAAACATCGCTTAAACAATATTTAGTAACCATTTTTTTACCGACAATATTGTTTCATTGCGTAAAAAAACAATATTGATCAATCTTGAGACTAAGAAATCCACGAATTCGGTAAAAAAACAACACCGACGAGGTCCGGCTGTTGAGTATCGCGAAACAATTTTTTGTTTAATAAAATTTTAATTGATACGTCTCGCGAAACCTTTTTAATTCGAAGAAAGATGTTGCGAACTAATGTGTAGCTGCGCGGTCACCCATCCGAGTACCGACCGTGAGCGGTATTGCTTGACTTTGGTGAAGCCCGTGCGTAGGTAAGCAGTCACCCATCCGTGTACTGACCACGAGCGGTCGATGCTCAGATATCTCAGCATTCGCCGAACAGTTATGATCGAACCTGGGCTCGTCGGAAAGCTTGGGTCCGAATTATATTATAAAAGTATCGTTGAAATTTTGATCTGATCCTTCCGGTTCCAAGATATAATCGAAATCGAGATGCGGAAAATTTCATGTTAACTCACCTCACACCCGTATTTCAGGTTCGCCTCATCATATTTCGCGAACCGCTGGACGATTATGATCGTAATTAGGTGCATTGGAAAGCTTGGGTCCGAATTATATGGTAAAAGTGTCCTTGAAATTTCGATGCGATAATTCATTGCCGAGATCGAGACGACCGAAAATAATCGCGTTAACTCACGCACAATCGAAAAATTTTGGATCGATCGTTGATCACGATCATCATATCTCAGGATCCACCGAACGGTTTTGATCGTAACTAGGCGCGTTGGAAAGCTTGGGTAGGCATTTTATAGTAAAAATGTTATGACCATTTCGATCCGATGCTTTGTTTCCGAGATAATTGAGTGCAAAGAATTACCTCCGGCATATTGGAGTATAACTACCTGGTAGCGTGTTGATAATATCGCTCATCGCTCAAATTTTTCGCTTATCGCTTAAATTTTTTTAAAGTACTTGGCGTCGAGACGCTACCGCGTCTCTTGATAACATTCTTCTCCATCTTCTCGAGTACATAGAATAACAGGTCTTTGCTATGTTTTCGATACACGTGGCACATCTCGAAATGCGCATCGTAACGATTTTCTAATTTATGACGTAGTTCTGCTATTCTCGAGTCGCGATTCTGAGATACCGTCAGGTTCCATTCAAATGGGTTATCTTTTACGACCAATACATCAAACAATCGGCTTAGAGAGTCTACGTGCTTCATGCTTGTTCCCGGACGATGCTCGATTTCATAGTCATAACTCAGAAGCTCGGCTACCCATCTCGAGATTCGAGGATTTACCTCCTGTTTCGCGAGAGTCAGCTTTAATGCGTTGCAATCAGTGACTATTTAGAATTTCAGCCCAATAACCCTGATAGACAAAGCAGCACGAAATGCAGCACATGACACAATAATTACGGCACGTGCTGCACATGCCGTAATTATTGTGTCATGTGCTGCGTTTCGTGCCGTTTGTCTATCAGGGAAGGTATACTCGAAATCTCCGCAATGCGTATATCACGGCGAGAGATTCGAGTTCGAAGCTACAGCATCTCGATTCCGGTTCCGTTGTTCTTTTAGAAAAATAGAAAATCGGATGAAAATTTCCGTCCGATTTTCGTTGCGTCAAAACCGCGCCAAACCCCAAAGCACTCGCATCACAATGTAACTCTGTTTCTTCAAGAGGATTGTAAATCAATAGGATCGGAGCGGATATTAATGTTGCCTCCAAAGATTCAAAGGCCTTGAGCTCCTCATCCTTGAATATGAAATAATAAATTCTGCGTTCTTTCATGGGCCATGTATCTGAAGCTTGTACCACGGTCGAAGCTCGGGTCCGATTGCTGGTACGGGAGCATGTAACGCAGGAGACCCAATCATCGGACGCTAGACGCTACGGTTGTTTGGCAGCGACAATACTCGCTCTTAATTTTTCGTCATATAACTTTTAAGGTAAATCGGCCGGAATATAAATTTTGAGGTGAAGTTACTGAGAGAGACTTAATGGGTAAGTAGGTGTGCTATTCAGGTAATACCTTTGATACATTTTTCAGGATAATTCACTTCTGAATTTGTAGGCCGTTTTACAATGAATTGGGTACAATATCTCCGTTGAAGAACACATTTATTCGCATTACAATTCAAAACATCTCTCTTTTCCGATGGTCGGAACAGGACTGACCGTCTTGGCTTATCATCGCTCCTTTATCTTCCATCAAAATGAAGATCTCATAGCCTACTACAAAATTACGAGTCTCGAAGTTTAGCGTTGATTGGAGAATTCCATTTTCGAGAATAATATGTTTATTTAACTCGGTGCGAGAATGGCAGTTGTGTGCACGCTACGCATGCATAAACCCCCTTTTACACACCTCGTGAAATAAGATTTTTCATCACTCGGTGCGGAAATAGACACTTTTCCGCCCGCTTCGCGTGCGTAAAACCGCAATTTTCGCATCTTGTGATGAAAAATTTCGTACATCCCTCGTGCGAAACACTTTTTCTAACTCGTGTGATTACAGCACTCGCCTTCGGCTCGTGCTGCAAGCTCACACTCGTTAGAAAAACGTTTTTCGCCCTCGTGGAGTAATGTACTATTTCTGACGAGTGTTGCTGTCAGTAGAGTTAGGAAAACGTTTTTCGCACGAGTTTCGTACAAAATTCTATTTAACAAGAAAATTGCGGTTTTGCGCACGCTTCACATTCGTAAAACCGCCATTTTCACATCGAGTGATATAAAAAGTTTCTTCGCACTAGTATCGTAATGTACTAATTACTTCACGACCCTGACAAGTTCCGCGACTTGAAAAACCACCACCAAACTGCGTTTAAAGCGACCGAGTAAACGACCGGTCGTTTTCGGACAAAAATACGTCCGCGAAAACGACTGTCACTTAATCCGATGTCCGACTGATAACGACTTAATCCGTGTCCGTACCAGCCGCATACGAGCAGCTTCCAAGGAGGGCCGTTAGTCAGGTGGTTTTACAATTAACGAGCGACTGAACTACCGCGAGAACGACTGTTCAAAACACCTTTCAGTCCAGTTGTTTTTTATTTTCAACGGAAGAAACGACAACCGGAGTGAAAGGTTTTTTGAACGGGCATTTCCGCGGTAGTTCGTCCAGTCATCAAATGTAAAACGACCTGACTGAAAGCTCTCACTGGAAGCTGCTCGTATGTGGCTCGCACTGACGCGGATGAAGTCGTTTTAACGACTTCATCCGCGTCCGTCTTCATATGAAAATGGCGGTTTTGCGCACGCGAAAACGTGCGTAAAACTGCAATTTTCGCACCGAGTTTAATAAAGTGCCTTTTTGCGCACGCTTCCCAAAAACAAAAAGCGTGATTTTCATGAATTTATTAGGCAAAGTCATGTAAACGGCAGGGGTGTAGAAATAACCCCAGATAGAAAAACGTGTCGTGCATTTGCCACGCCGTGCCAACACAATATCGTCATGTGCGTCCGTACATCATGTTATATGGTGACGTGATATATGGATATTGTGATGGCACGGCGTTTTGATACCAAAACCTGCTTGCACAGTTCCAGCTTACTGTAAAGCTTCTCGTCAAAATAGTGGAGCTCCACGGCAAGCTGGAGCTGTGCAAGCAGCTTTTTGTAAAAAAAAATGCCGTGCCGTCTGAATATCGTCACATGCGGACGTACATGTCTGTATTGTGCCAGTACGACGTCCGTTCTCGTGCTATCACCGAGACGATTCCGTCAGTTGTCTTTCTGGGACTATTCCTTCGTACGATACTTTGTAAAATTGTTTCTTCGATAGAAAGATTTAGCTCGACGAGTAGAAAAGAAAAAAAAACCAGAACCGGCGATAAATCGTTGTTAACGATGAGGGTAAAATATATTTGTTTCCGCAATTGCGTGATGACGAACAGGTGTATCAGCCGATCGCTCGTGAAACAATGAGCAACCCGTTGACCGTTTTCGACACCAGTCGATAATGGCCTTCGACGTGCCTCGCGAATCAGTCAAGGTCGGATTATTAGCGTCGGGAGACTACGATTCTTCGAGCTACTTGGGCTATTATTAGAAATCTATTAAATGTGCATGCTAAGCCGTCGATGTTCTTCTTGAGTCTAACGATGAGCTAGCCTTTCATACATATACATATATATATATGTGTGTGTGTGTGTGTATGTGTGTGTGTGTGTGTGTGTGTGTGTGTGTGTGTGTGTGTGTGTGTGTGTGTGTGTGTGTGTGTGTGTGTGTGTGTGTGTGTGTGTGTGTGTGTGTGTGTGTGTGTGTGTGTGTGTGTGTGTGTGTGTGTGTTATTGGAAGACCAATGTACCAGAAGGACGCGAAAGTATATTCGTGCGTCATTGCAATGTTATGTCCCCCGGGCTGGACAGGGTCATGCTAGGCCAGCGTCACAATAGTTTTCACTTCTCTCTAGTTCCCGTGTTTCTCGTCGCGGCGCGTCGTCGCATCATCGACGAGACACACCGATTGTGTCTGCCGGTCTCTTGCGTTTTCGAAATAATCTCTGACGCACCTTTCGCGCATTCGTGAATAAGAGTTTCGAGCAAGTCAGCGGTGGTAATTCGAGGGAAACCGGAATTCGTAAAACGGTGAATTATACTGGAAGAAGCCGCGGGCAGATAAATCGAAGAAAAAAACGAGACTCAAAAGAACGAAAGGCAATAAAGCGAAGCCGGCGATATGCGAAGCGGCAGCAGCGCGGAAACCGGTGCGCACCGGTAAAATTAATTAAAATTTGGGGTTCCATATCTTCTTCGTTATAAATACAATTTGCTTTCTCCACAAGGTGTTTTCATTATTTCCCATATGATTAATCCTATTTGATTTATCCCATAGGGAACGAAATATTTTGAAATCATTTTCTATAAATATTTTCAATCTTTCAAATCTTACGAAATATATTTCTGAAATATTCGGTGATAATATTCCAGCAAAGCGTTTCTTAAATACTTTAGTAACACACTTAATCTTTCAACACACCCCAAATATTTCTGGAAACATAGTGATTCAAATATTTTCTACTTCACGTTACACCGAAATATTTCTACGAATGTTTCCGTGTTTATGCGGTTGTATATATGCAAATTGGACTCGTCACGCAATCTTTAAAATTTCGCTGAAATGTTTGAAAAAAAAAACATTTCTGAAACATTTCAATGTAAGATTTATGAGTGGACAAAAAAACATTTTCAAAATGGTTAAAAAATATTGATAAAATATTTTCAATATATAACCAAAAAATTATAATTGAAGCCTTTCAAGAATATTTTCGTGCTGAGAAACAATTATCGTGTATCGACTCTCGTCGGTCTGATGTTCCTTTGATCCACGAGCACGCCCCCCCCCCCCCCCCCCCCCCTCCCCCCATTATCTCTCCCGATGAAGGATACAGAACCGTGAATGTTAGGCACTGTGCCGGCACAAGCATGTGCGACGGAACGTATAATCCCACGGTGAGTAAACAAACGGATAATGAAACAAACATAGCCTCCCTGAATGGTCGTAGTAAGCGGGACCGGGTCACTGATGATAGGAGGAGAAGCGTTTCAAAGTGTCCCCTCGGGTCTTCGGCCTCCGATTCGGGCCGCACTTGCCTCTCTCGTCGTGCGCTCTATCCTTATCTGTGTGTATAGAGAAAACGAAAACCGACCGGTCTTTATCGCCTCTCGCATTTGTAAATATGCCGTGTCAATTAGGCCGAAATTAGTTGAGCGCCATCTATCTCCTCCGACGCTCCTTCCCCCCCCCCCTCCCTCCCGGGCGCCTCTCTCGGTCTACTCCCCTCTCCCCCCTCCTGCGCATTCCCCGTTAGGCGAAACTTCACTAATGGATATGTGCCGTGACATTAGTTTTTGTAAGCGTAATTTATGTTCGCGGTCAGAAATATGGTTTATATCGCCAGAAACATCTACCTAGTTGGGATTTGACTGCCTTTTTTTTTGTCAAATGTTATCAACTTTTTAGGTGTCCATGTGCATTTCAAAGTTAGTTATAGTTATGTGCAAAGTTAGTTCTGTGCATTTCAAAGTTAGTTATAGATTCCAAATTTTTTAATTAAATTCGTCTGGCTTTATTGAGCTGTTGATTTCGAACGAATTTTTCTTCCCCGTCTCATTCGTATCATTTGTATTTTTATTTTTTTCAAATCAAGTAGTTCATCAATGAAACAATATTATAAAATTAATAGAAAATTTTTTTTTCTTATTAACGAGATTGGTACTTTGTTAATTTTGAAGTTGGGTCCGTGGAGGATTTTTGAGTTAAGAGCAGGTAAAATACCACGTTTCTTAATGTCTAAGGTGAAAAGAAAAGTATCATATAAGCCGTACATGTCATCTTCCCATATACCCTGATAGACAAGCGCCACGAAAAGTAGCAATATTGGCGCGATATTTGCGACATGTGCGGCACATGTCGCAATTATTACGCCAACTGCTACTTTTGTGCCGCTTGTCTATCAGGGTAGCGCGAAATATATTGATACCATTTTAGAAATATTTTCAATCATTAAAATCTTACGAAATATTCTAAAATATATGAAAATAATATTTTGAAATATTCCATCAAAATATTCCAACGAAACATTTCTTGAATATTTTAGAAACATACTTGATCTTTCAACACAGCTGAAATATTTCTGAAACATAGTGATAAGATTTCCCAATATTTTTTATTTCATATTTCACTGAAATACCTCTACGAACGTTCCGGGTTTATGCGGCGTATATTCAATTTGCATTGGTGATTCAATCCTTCACATTTATCTGAAATGTTAAAAAAAACATTTCTCAAACATTTCAATGTAAGATTTACGAGCGGCAAGAAAATATTTTCAAAATATTTTTTAAATTTCACAAATATTTTTTAACATCGATTAAATATCCCTGAAAAAAGTTGGCTACTGTTTTTGATACAGACTGGGCACGGTCTGGGTTACGGTGACGGGGGGTAGAGGGGGGGGGGGGGGGGGGGGGGTAAACATGCTCGTAAGAGTGATGTGTGAAACCTATGGAGTGCGAGCGAGATAGGATCAATTGCGCTTTAGGTGGAGCGAGGGAGACGCACTGAGAACGTGTTTAACATGCTCTTAACGTCGCTGTTGTCACAGTACAGTCATTTCCGGCCGGTTAATTGACGGTCACGTGACAAAAAAAAATTACCGATCACAAAGTCGGCGCCCATCTCTGTTCACTACTCAATGCGAGCTTACACTGTTGCAGCTTTCCTCCGAATCCCTTTCACCGCACGGGTCCCACCGGTGCCTCGAAGCTCAGGGCACGCTGCCTCCCGCTTTCGAGGAGAATGCGTATTCCCGGCTACGAGAGAAAAAAAAAAGAAAAAAAGATTAAGGAACGAAGGAAATATTCGTTAGCTGACAAGTCGATGAGGAGGGTTGGACGTTCATTCGGCGGGGTCGAAAAGGGCGCGAGGGCCGAAAAATCTTCCTAACGAGATGCGAAGCCCAGCAGAAGCCGAAAGGCAGCCGCACATGCCGGTCGGGACGAGCCGTGATGCTGACTGAGTGATCCGGGGAAGCTTCTCGGAGGATGGGAATGGCTGACGTTGTTAGCTCCAGGATCGCGTGCGCATAACTATCGACTTTAATCAAGTCCCCAGACGGGAGCGATCCGACTGTGAGAGCGGTGAGTTTTCTTATTTTTTTTAGGTTATGTTTCTTTTTTTTTTTCTTTTTATTTCCATAGGGAAATTTAATATTTAATAAAAACCGTCACGATTTATGAGGAGTGGCTCGAGCGACGACGGTGGTCGGCCGTTAATCAAGTTGATCAAAGTAGGGAAGCAACGAAAGCCACGGCGATACACGGAGTAACGAACCAAGTCGGTGGATAAACGAAGCGCGAGAGCGTCGCTTCGACCGCCAGGGGGTCACGTGCCGCGCTATGAACGCGCGCGTGTGCATGCGCAAACATGCATAGCCGTGATAATCCTATTTCGCCACGGGTGGGGGCGGGGGGGGGAAGGTCTCCGTGCTTCCTCATATTCACAGTTCTTGCACGAGTGGCGTGAAACGTCGTCTATACGCGACCGGGTAATGTACGTCTGGTGCGCGCGATTATTATGGATGGAGGGGCCAGCGTGAAACCGTGAAAAGGCGCAAATGATCGCTCATTTATACATCTGGTTGCGCATCATTCATTTCCTGCAGTTGACACGAAAAATAGGGGGGGGGGGGGGGGGGGATCATAGCGTTTCACGCTTTGTTGGGACGATTCCATTCTTATGCTCCTGAAGACACTAATGTAGGGAGGGGAAATGTATCTAGGGTAAGAATAGACAAAATCGATCGTCGAACTAAATTGAAATTTTTTTTTTTTTATCTATTTATACGAGGAAACAATAATAACGAGGAGCGATGATCGGTGAAGAGTATCGATCGGAAAGGAAACAAAGAAAATTTGCGAGCCCTTTGAAAATGTCCTTTTTTGGAAATATTTTTTAAATATATGTATATATATTTTTTTTGATGCCTTGTTGACGCTGATATTTCAATGCGTTTGGACACGGGTGTGTATAGACAAGAAAAATATATGAAACTTTGATGAATGAGGGGGAGGGGAGGGGCAGACCGTAATGCTTTCAGGCTTTGTTAGGACGATTCTATTCTTACGCTCCCAAACACATTACTGCAGGGAGGGGACATTTATTTAGTGTAAGAATACACAAAATCGATCGGCGAACTTAAGTGAAAAGATGAGAAAAAAATCTATTTATAATCCGACACAATTTTTTTAGATTTATCCAAGAAGGAATAGGCGAACGTTTTAGAGTACCTTTGAAGGTGTGCCTTTTTTGGATTTTTTTTTCTTGGATTTGGATGTGTTTGATTTCCTTCGCAAAAAAACCCAAACCCAAAAAAAGAGGGACCACAAAAAAACCCTAACCCAAAAAATGAGGGACCCCAAAAAACCCAAACCCAAAAAAGAAGGGACCCCAAAAAAAACAAGCGCTAAAAAAGCGAACCCAAAAATAGAGGGACCTCGAAAAAAACAAGCGCTGAAAAACCCTAACCCAAAAAATGAGGGACCCCAAAAAAAAAACAAGCGCTAAAAAAGCAAACCCAAAAAAGGAGGGGCCACAAAAAAACCCTAACCCAAAAAATGAGGGACCCCAAAAAAAAAACAAGCGCTAAAAAAGCAAACTCAAAAAAGGAGGGACCCCAAAAAAACAAGCGCAAAAAAACCCTAACCCAAAAAATGAGGGACCCCAAAAAAAACGAGCGCTAAAAAACCCAAACCCAAAAAATGAGGGACCCAAAAAAAAAAAAAAAACAAGCGCTAAAAAAGCAAACTCAAAAAAGGAGGGACCACAAAAAAACAAGCGCTAAAAAAACGAACCCAGAAAAAGAGGGACCACAAAAAAACCCAAAAAAGGAAGAAAAAATCCAAATTTTTTTGTGTTTGATATTCAAATGCATCCAGACACACGTATATATAGATAAGAAAAATCGATGAAACCTCGATCAACTAGAAGGAAGGGCGGAGGAGGGGGAGATCGTATTGCTTCACGCTTTGTTGTGACGATTCTATTGTTATGCTCCCGAACACATTACTGCAGGGAGAGGACATACGTCTAGGGTAAGAATACACAAAATCGATCGTCGAGCGACATTGAAAAGATTTGAGAAAATCTATTTATACTCTGAAACAATTTTCTAGACTAATAACGCGAAATGATATTCAACGAAGAGTATCGATCGAGAAAGAAAAAGAGAACATTTGAGAGTCCCTTTGAAGGTGTCCTTTTTTGGAATTTTTTAAACATAATTTTTTAGTTTTTTTTTTTAGATGTCTTTTTGACTTTGATATTCGAATGCGTCCAGACACGCGTGTATGTCTATAAGAAAAATCTATCAGACCCTGATGAACTAGAAAACCCGATGAGTCCCCAATCGAACAAAATTGAAAAGATTAAGAAAAAAAATATATTTTTACTCCAAAATAATTCTCTAGGTAATATAACACGGAACGGTAATCACCGAAAAGTACCAATCGAGAAGGAATGAAAGAAAATTTGTGAGTCCTTTTGAAGGTGTGCATTAAAAAAAATAAAATGTTAACAATTTTTTGTTTTTAGATGCCTTTTCGACTTCGATATTCGAATGCGTCCAGACACGCGTGTATGTAGATAAGAAAAATCTATGAAACCGCGACGAACTAGAAAACCCGATGGGGCGCCAATCGAACAAAATCGAAAAGATAAAAAAAAAATAATCCATTTATGCTCCAAAACAATTCTCTAAACCAATAACGCGCAACGATAATCAGCGAAAAGTACCGATCGAGAAGGAATAAAAGAAAATTTGAGCGGCCTTTTGAAGGTGTGCATTAAAAAAATAAAATGTTAACAATTTTTGTTTTTAGATGCCTTTTCGACTTCGATATTCGAATGCGTCCAGACACGCGTGTATACAGATAAGAAAAATCTATAAGACCGCGATTAACTAGAAAGCCCGAAGAGGCCCAAGTCGAATCGCCGAATTGAAAGCCTATCCCATATTACCATAGCGTGGATAACCAAAGCATCATACATATATATATATATATATCTGTATTAAATGTACGATGTGTGAATGCGCGCATGCGCTCGGAGCTCATCGGCGCATCTAGCGAGCTCCTCGGGAAGCCCATCCCGTCGAAGGTAATCGCGACGACGTCAGTCGATTCAACAACGTTCACCACCGGCCGTCCCGCACAGCGTTCGCTCAGTACTGCGAACTCCGCGGTTCGAGTCGGTGCTCCGGTTCGGCGTCGTTTCCCTCCTCGCTATACTCGCGTAACTCGCGCGCGCTTCTCTTTACATTTTATTTATTTACTTTTTCTCAAGTTCCTCAAACGACTCGAAATAAAAAGTGATCGGGCTCTGCGTGGTTCGGGGCAGCTCGTGACCAACGGTGAGGCGGAACGAAGGATTCGGACAGCCAATCGCAGGACGTTTGGACTGTCAAGCGAGAACTAAATAGTAATAAAAAATAGAAAGAAAGCAAAATGGATCGATCGGGTAAAGTGCTCGTGAAAAAACTCATCATAGACTTCGCGTGTTTGGTAGTCGGTAAGAAAATATTAATTTTATTTTTTCACTCACAATTCGTGTCGACGAATCGATAAATCGAAGGATTTCAATTTGTTAAAATGTTATTGTTTTTCGTTACGGATTTTGTACGCATGCTCGACTCGTAAGCCGACCCTGCAGTCGAATAAACATGATCGAGCACGAGGGGACTACGGGTTAGGTTCGACGACCACGGGGCCGACTGTCAGATTGACAAATCGAACGGCGAGCACTGGCTTATTCGCGTTACATACTTCGCGATGATACTCTCGACTCGAGCACGTTGTTGGCTGCGGTCTGAATTCGCCGATCTATAGGAACAACGCTGCGGTCGGAATTTAAGTACTTGTTCCCTCGGCCGTTATCGGCGTGTTTACTATTCGTGCTCTATAGTACATTGCGGTACGGTGGCTCCGGGCTTGCGCTCATCGATAATTCGATTTCCTCATACGTAACAAAGTAAACGCTGTGCATACGTCGATATAAGTTTCATTTTTCATTCTCATTCTTTCGTGCAATTGTTTCTAACATTTTTTTCGTCCCAAGAACAATTTATGTTAAAATAAAATATCTAGATTTTTCAAGCCCTTGTTACAATATGGTTTTGTGAATGGCTTGTCGTAAAACATGATGGACAACGTCAGAACAAAAGTTTTTATGCGATAGCGTTGAGAAGCAAAGAAATCGTTTGGAAATAGCAAAATCACTCGGTTTTGCAATTTTGGGAAAAAAATTATCGAAGCTGTTTTTTCTTTAATCGTCGCTTAGGGACTATATTTCACCTATTTTTCACTCTGATCACACTAATCAGACGAGTAAAAAAAATAATTGAAAAAAAAATGAAAAAGGGACTCAAAAATATTGTCTGATCTGAAACTTTTTTTAGGACTATATTTGACCTGTTTTTCCCCACTGAATGTCTGACACTTATTTTATTATTAACTCAATATTTGGTACGGAAACTCGGAAAGGTACTCAGAAAGAAATTACTAATTTTTCGTAAAATTCAAAAAATTAAAAATTCGATAGTAACCGTCTAACTTATCGGGCAATAGATAATAAAAAAAAAATGGCGTAAAGAATATCTCACTTGCACTATTTTTTAAACCTAGCGTTTAAAAAAATCTTAAATTAAAAATCTTAGAAAATTTGAAAGTTTCGATCGATCCTTGTCGAATTAAATAGGGATCATCGGGCGATAATGGTCCACCGGTAGTTCCAAAATTGTAAGAGCTAACGTGCGCCCAATGTTCTTTAGCAAACTTCAAAACCGCGTAAAATTTTAATGAGTGAAAGCATTTTGCTAAAAATGCCTACCTAAGAAATTTCAGCTTGATGGCTCAAGCCGTTCTCAAGTTCTGAGAGTTCAAATTTTTCGCGTCTGAGGCACACACACAGACATATTTTTTCTAAATATGATTTTCCGATGGGTTGGAACATTTTGAAAACGTTTTCATTGAATCTCGAAAAAAATATTTTTCATGAAAACAAAGCTTCCTCTATGAGAAATTTAAAAAAAAACACATTTTTTTTCGTAACAACACCGTCCAACCTGATGATTGTCCAAAATTGTTAATTAAAACAAAATTAATAAACTCGCATAAAGAATATCTTAGTTGCACTATTTTTTGAAGGTTAAATTTCCATCCGCAATTCTCCAGTTTCGTTTTTCGTTAAGAATTTACAATGATTTTTTTTCATCGTGTAAAAAAATTACATAAAAAATACCTCAGTTCCGTCCATGCCGGGATGTTGAATATTAACCGTCAACGGTTCATAACGCAGGCAACGATCGTAACAATGGTAATTGATCTTGTAAAGATTACCCCGTTGACTGGATCGTCAGGCACGTAGGTCGATTGTGTCTCAACTCCTATACGTCGTATACGACGAATAAATCTTTTATCAGATTTCTTAATCGTATAATTCTTCGCACAATTCTGTTCGACCTAGAACAAAAATGCATGTGTTAAAAAAATATATATAAAACAATATTTCTTTCGATAGTAACCGTCCAACTTATCGGGCAACATAGATAATAAAAAAAAATCGCGTAAAGAATATCTCACTTGCACTATTTTTTAAACCTAGAGTTTCCATCCTCAATTCTCCAGTCTCGTTTTTTACGAAAATATTGTGATTTATTTTTATCGAAAAAAAAAAAAAAAAAATTGACATAATAAATATTTCAGTTCCGTCCACTCCGGGATGTTGAATATTAATCGTCAACGTCCGACAACACAGGGAACTATCGTAACAATGGTAATTGATCTTGTAACGATTACCCCGTCGATTGGATCGTCGGGCCCGTAGGTCGATTGTGACCGGCTCGTAGGGAGCCAATAATTAACGAACGTGCGGTGAATATCTATAGGTATATTGGCGGTACGCGCCCTGGCGCGGCTGCGCGAGCGCGGAGCACGTTGTTACCGCTGCAGGGCGGAGTTTATTGCATATCCCGGAGGCTTCGATATCCGTCCCCTTCCAGCCCCTTCGATAAATTACCGACCCATCGTCAAGAGGAATTAATGTCGCGTCTATACGCCACGGAGCAACGACATAAGAGGTCTATGAACCAATTTACGCTCTTTTGCTTGTGCACACAAGACGGCGCTCGCGCGCGCGCGCATGCGCGCGAACCGGACCGGCTCTCGCTTCTCTATGCCCACCGTCTCATAATACGTCTTACCGCCTCTCGGTTACTTATTCAATCTTCGGGTCACTCACGGCGAGGGTAGAAAACTGACAACCGGCTGCCTACTACGGTGCCCGACTAATAACCGGGTTCTTTCAAACTTCGTTAGAGCCGGTAAGAACTGGTCTTGGGAACCGAAGCCGCCCGGTCCGAGGTATAACTATACAGCTGTATATATATCTATACAGACGGGAGAGGGAGCGATTATATTAGGACGGCACGAAAACCGGTGCCCATCCTTCGCAATATTCGACGCGAAAAACCTGGGTGCAGCTCCCTCATTCGTGTAGTCTAATATAAAAGTGTTCGTTTGTTTTTTTACCGAGCTCGTATTTATGTAGATATATGTACATATGTAACTATACAGTCACGTGTGTGTATCTATAGACACAGGCGAGAGTGATTATATTAGGACGGCACGAAAACCGGTGTTCATCCTTCGTGATATTCGACGCGAAAAACCTCGGTGCCACCCCCTCATTTATGTAGTCCACCATAGAAGTGTTTCTTCTTTTTACCGAGCTCGTATGTATGCAGATATATTTATATATGTAACTATAACTATACAGCTACATATATATCTATAGACACAGGAGAGAGCGATTATATTAGGGCGGTACGAAAACCGGTGTTCATCCTTCGCGATATTCAACGCCAAAAATCTCGGGGCAACTCCGTCATTCATGTAGTCTAATATAAAAGTGTTTGCTTTCTTCCGAGTTCGTATGCATGTAGATATATGTATCTATGGAAAAAGTAAGGTTAACTGTGGCCATTAAAACTCGCGGAGGACGTTCGGAAAGGGGAAAGTCGTTAAAAGAGCAATTACACGGGCGTTTCGGCGCGGCGTGACGGTCTGCCGGTTTGCGCTAGTGGAAGCCGAGCTGTATGGGAAATGACACGCAATAAAAGCTTTGAAGATAAATAGTTCATGGACCGGCAACGAATCTCTGTGAGTGTTCTTTCGGTTGATAAATTATCGAGTTTGTTTTTGGGACCTCTGGAGGATTTTACTGCTGCGATGGCAAATGACCTTGAGGCAGCGGTCAATCTTTCTTTTATGCTCCTTAACAGTTTGCTCGTCGGGGAGGAGGAATATCGAGGGAGGGTGGGGGGACTTGTGCAGGCAGCGTATCATTTACACCAAATTCATGTTCGCTAAAAAAGTAACTAGGCTAGAGAAACACCATGTATACGTATGTGTCTCGGGGAAAAATGTCACTTCCGAGTTTGAAAAAAATGACTTTTCGACCGGAAGTAACGTCATGAACGGAAGTACGTCACTTTCAATTTGAAAATCTCCTATTTCGACCGAAAGTGACGTCATACGGGAAATAGGTCACTTTCAAATTGAAAGTCTCATTTCTCGATCGGAACCCTGATAGACAAGCGCCACGAAATGTACCATTTATTGCACCAACTGCTACTTTTTGTGCCGCTTGTCTATCAGGGAAGTGACGTTATACCGGAAATACGTAACTTTTGTTTTGAAAATTTCATTTTGCTTCATATCGCTTCCTCATAAAAGTTGAAAAGTGAAATTTTTATATCGCTTACTCATAAAAGTTGGAAGTTGAAATTTTCATATCGCTTTCTCATAAAAGTTGGAAGTTGAAATTTTCATATCGCTTTCTCATAAGGTTCCTTTATTCGCGAAGCTTCCTCTATGAGGAAGCCAAAAATACAGACAATGCTTCCTCATAGAAGAAGCTTCCCGAATATTCAATTTTTTCCGACCGAAAGTTACATCATACCGGAAATACGTAACTTCCGGTTTGAAAATTTCATTTTTCGAGCGAAAGAGACGTCATACCGGAAAAACGTCACTTTCTGTTTGAAAATCTCATTCTTCAACCGGAAGTAACGTTATACCGGAAATAGGTCACTTTCGGTTTGAAGATTTCATTTTTTTAACCTGCAGTGGCGTCATACCGGAAATACGTCATATTCGGCTTGAAAATCTCATTTTTTTACCGGAAGTGTCTTTCCACAGAAAATGACTTCAGGCATAAGTGAGTTTGGCTTAAACGATAACCTACCGACTTAGAGAGCCGAGAGAACGGGGTCAGGGTAGACCGAGCAGAACTGAATCGTTTCGCCACTGCTAATCGAAGCACGGCGAAGACCGTTTCGAGCCAGTTGCGATTGTTTATACGCTGCACAGAACTCGCGCATATTAGCACGATGGCGGTCACCGCCGCTAAGCCTAAATCCACAGGGAGTGAACGGCGATTCAAACTCGCAATCACCGAGAAACAAAAAATCTGGAATTTTCGAAAGATAAATCCAATCACACTGTGGAACTAT
The DNA here is from genome assembly GCA_958510785.1 of Exephanes ischioxanthus. Classification (NCBI taxonomy): domain Eukaryota; kingdom Metazoa; phylum Arthropoda; class Insecta; order Hymenoptera; family Ichneumonidae; genus Exephanes; species Exephanes ischioxanthus. The sequence continues at coordinate 4,249,784 of OY294018.1, read as the reverse complement.
CGATCTTTCGGATCTATCATGTTCGCTATAAAAACTAATTAAAATATAACAGTTTCAAAACGTTTTTTGAATAAAAAGGGTGCAAAGTGATTTGCACAATTACATCCTCATATTTTACGGTTTTGCTCATAATTTCCTCTGATAATTCCGTTGTGCCATTTTGGCTTCCTCATAGAGCAAGCTTACTTAAAACACAATAAAAAAGTTTTAAGGCAATTTTTTGAAACTATAACTCATTTTACTCTTTGCGTGATGTTTGATTCAGAAGCAAAAATTTGAAAAAAATTCAAAATTTTGAAAAACCCATAATGTTTAAACGGTTGGATCAATTTTTGCCAAATTTAATACGAAACAATGTACAGTGTTAGTTCATTCCTGTGCCAAATTTAAGCTCAATACCTCAATATTTACTCAAATAAGACCATTTTTAGTAATTTTTCAAAAAAACCAAAATTCGATAAAATCTGATCCCTTAGGTAGATTCAGGCCAAATTCAATACCAAAGGTCTTTGTTCATAGTATTGTATTTATATGTATTTTTAGGACAATAGCTCAAAATTTACGAAAATTAGAGCAACCGCAGACTTTTTAAAAAAATTTCGAATTCGCGTAAAATCTCGAAACGGACCTCAATCGAAGGAAGAGACGTGACCACTCTACTAGTGTAAAAAATTCCAACCGCCTATCTCAAGCCGTTTCCGAGTACAGTCGTTCCGTTTCCGAGTATAGTCGTTCACACACACACACACACACACACACACACACACACACACACACACACACACACACACACACACACACACACACACACACACACACACACACACACACACACACACACACACACACACACACACACACACACACACACACACACACACACACGCACGCACGCACGCACACACACACACGCACGCACACGCACGCACGCACGCACGCACGCACGCACGCACGCACGCACGCACGCACGCACGCGCGCGCACGCACACACACACACACACACACACACACACACACACACACACCCGGACGCCAGCTAAAAATCACATTTCTCGACGTTTTCGACCATTTCTAGTGCGCTGACATTAAAATCTCGAAAAACATTTTTTTCATGAAAACATAGCTTCCTCTATGAGGAAGCAAAAATGAAAGCACGAGATAAGATTATAACTTACTACCTCATATAATTACTCGTATTTATTTCATTTGTAGAGAAATAATAAAATTTCCCGAACGACCGATAACGAGTCTCGGGTTACGTCAATAACGATAACGATCGAGCCAGGGTCGACACGCGTTGCACTCGACCGACGATGCGACGACGTAGGATCCTCCTTCCCGCGAGGGCGCAGAGGGGGAGGGGGGAGGAGAGTGGATACTCGACCGAATTTAAATTGCACACGAGTGCCTCGCACTCGACCCACTGAACCAGTGGGCGGTAGTGTGTATTAATGATGTATGCATTGCGTAGGGTTACCGGCGGACCTCGAATATCTGGGGGAGGGAACGAAACACGATAGCCGAGTTATTACCAACCCGATTAAAGTCGCTCTCGCCCGCGCAACCTTTTTCAATTGTTGGACTCGCAACTAGCGGAGGAGCATCGTCTGGCTTATATCGTATCGCCTCGTGCACGAACAGCCATGTACAGATCCGTGGACTTCATGTACCAGGGGAGGGGGAGGGGGGGGAGGGGGAGGGATGTTAACCCGGAAGAAGCCGAGGGCGTTCGTCTGATGTAGGCGAATTAATTCATACATCCGTCGGGCTTATCGGGATTCGATTGGTTGAGCACCAACGGTTTCTTGTGGTACCGGAAGTCGAGGATTAAGTCGGGGATAAAAAGATGCGCGAAAAGATTATTCGAACGGTGAACGAGATTAAAACTGTATGCCAAAAAATATATAGCATAGTTTTTTCAACTCGGATTATAAGTTTGCATAAGTCGCTGATGAGATCAAAATAGTAATGGAAAAAAAGTCTTCGACATTATGTGCTATTGTTATTGTTTATTGTTTGTCATTGTTTAAACATCGGACTTATCGGGATTCAATTGATTCAGCACCAGCGGTTTCTTCTGGTACCGGAAGTCGAGGATAAATAGAAGTGTCAGCGCATGCGCGGAAAGTCTATTGAAATAATGAAGGAGGTCGAAGCCGAAAGCCTAAAAAAGCATATAGTTTCTTTCAACTTGGATAGTAATTTTCCATATGTATCTAATGGGATTGAAATAACGATGGAATTTTTTTTTGTTATTGTATGCTATTATTGTTCTTTATTATTTTTTATTGTTTTAATTTAAACGTCAGGGTCAGTTTTACAGTTTTTTCAACGCGGATTGTAATTTTTCATAAGTCCCTAATGAGCTGAAAATAATAATGGGAAAAACCTTCTAGATGATACGCAATTGTTATTGTTTTTTTTTAATTATTAATAGAATCGTTCGAATAAGAAGAGTTCACACAGCGATTTATACTTTGTCGGCAGCCCGCGAGCGAATATTACCTGAGTCATCGAAATATTTTTTAAAAATACCGGAAGTTGCCATTTTTTTTTTTGCAAAATGCATAGCAATTTTTTTCTCCCATTATCCATTTTATTTTTCATATCCGATTTTTCTATTTTTTTTATTTTTATAACAGTATCGTGCGTAGGCTGACGCACCTGAATAATCGGCCGCTTGATTCACCAATCGAATCGACTGCCGCATGACTAAAACCGGCGTGACGTATTTTATAAGCTCACCGATGGAAAATAGTTCATAGTTTTCAGTCACGCGCTACAGTGTACAGAAAGGCGCGTGTATAAACGATTGCTCAGCGTCTGCACGTTATCTCCGTGATATCCGCGAGCTAGTCGTATTTCACAATCCGAGGATTGGTTGTGTGCGTAATGATTTACGAACGGCTCGTCGGGTTTGCGGTAGCCGGAAAATATCCGGCGATTATACCGCGCTGACACTGAGCTCTGTGCGGAATGTATGCGACACAGTGTAACAGCTTTGAGTATGCCAGGGACACGTGCGGTTCACGCGCAGCGCAGTTCCGCACGCTCGGCATCCTGTCTCGATATCCATCTCATTTTCACTTTGGAACATGTCGGTACAACAGTGTCGTAAATCAACAGTTTTATTGACAATGTCTTGTCAATAAAACTACAAAATTTTTGAGAAGTCGATTATTATTTGTGCAATTCGATCTCACATCAACGGAAGTGCGGGGCAAAATGGGACACTTGGGCAGAACTCAATTTTCTAACCATTTTTGGATGCCCCATTTTGCCCCATCGATACATCCGCATTTTCTGCCCCTTTTTGTCCCACTGACCCATTTTGCCCTGCTCTCTCCTACAACATCTGTATATCAATCAATTGTATGAATACAATTATTTATGCAATTTGATCTCACCTCGACTAGGAGAGTGCGGGGCAAAATGGCACACTTGGATAGAACTCAATTTTCTAACAATTTTTGGATGCCCCATTTTGCCCCATCGATACATCCGGATTTTCTGCCCCTTTTTGTTCCACTGACCCATTTTGCCCCGCTCTCCCCTATAACATCTGCAAATCAATCAATTGTATGAATACAATTATTTATGCAATTTGATCTCACCTCGACTAGGAGAGTGCGGGGCAAAATGGGACACTTGGACAGAACTCAATTTTATAACAATTTTTGGATGCCCCATTTTGCCCCATCGATACATCCGGATTTTCTGCCCGATTTACCCCACTATCCCATTTTTGCCTCGCTTTCCCCCATAACATTTGTATATCAATCAATTGTATGAATACAATTATTTATGCAATTTGATCTCACTTCGACTAGGAGAGTGCGGGGCAAAATGGGACAGTCGGCTCAATTTTCCGATAATTTTTTGATCCCCCATTTTGCCCCATCGGCACATCCCGATGTTCTGCCCGTTTTACCCCACTATCCCATTTTTGCCTCGCTCTCCCCTATAACATCTCTATATCACTAAATTTTATAAATAAAATTATTTATGCAATTCGATCTCACCTCGACTAGAAGAGAGCGGGGCAAAATGGAACAGTTGGCCAAAACTCAATTTTCTGATAATTTTTTGATCCCCCATTTTACCCCATCGACACATCCCGATGTTCTGCCCGTTTTACCCCACTATCCCATTTTTGCCTCGCTCTCCCCTATAACATCTCTATATCACTAAATTTTATAAATAAAATTATTTATCAATTCATAATTTATAACAAATAATAACAATAATTGCGGTAAGTGTGCGGGTGAATTAGACCCGCATCAATTGTCCCAAAATTGTAACCTAGAGGAGGAAGAGACGGTAGTCAATTTTTTCTGCAAATGTCCACTCTGCAACCCGCACAGGGAACGTTATCTTTTGTTTCAATTGCTTGGCAACCGCATCAAGGAAGCTCTGAAAACCGTGCTTTCGTCCGTCGATGTTAAGAGGCTGAAAAGTATTTACTTTTATACAGGCAAAAGCCTTATGCTCAGAGCCTTCAGAACCTTCGTACTTCAATGAATATTTAATATCGATATGTATATCGATATGTATAATTGTAAACACCACTTGCCACAAGAGACCTACTTGTACTTTTACCACAAGAGACCTACTTGTACTTTCTATGAGCAATAAATATCTATCCATCTATAATAACAACAAAAATAATGACAATAAATTACTATAAAATTATTATAATTTTATTTTTATTATGATTCGTATAATCATAGGAAAATAGGACTGTAACTCAAAAGCTCGGTAATAAGATTTTTTTTAACGGCTGATGCCTCGAACCGAACGAGATCGTCACTCCTTACGCATTTATTCCATAATCGTCGGGAAATAGATGTGAGTCGGTTAATGTATCAATGTATCGAGAAACGTTTCACACATTTCCCGATACATTAACCGACACGAGTCCGCGCAGTGTACAAACTAGGCTCGGCGCGTTCGAGAAGATTGACTCACGATTATGATAATAATCGTGAATCTGTTCTTATGGGCGTGCGAAGCCCCGGGGTGCTGGTTTCGTTACGAACCTCCGTTGCATGTATACTGAATGTGTTACCGCAGTTTCGCTCTCCTGCGAGGCTGAATGCTAATAACTTCTGAAAAACGCGAACGCCTCGTAAAACACGGTGTGCGCATGCGCGCCTGTGTGCATTTAAATATACACGCGAGCTCTCTTCCGCGCCGTAATTTCTCATGGGGTTTCGCAGTGAGTTCGCATATTTTCCCGAACGATCGTCAAGATCGTTTATGCCCGCCTCGACCAGCGGCCTCCGCAGCGACGGCCGATATTAAATTATTATATCGCGGAAAGTCGATGATGGAAACGGGCGCGACGAGAAATAACAACATTTGCATACGCGCATGCGCGGAGTATCGCGCCTTTCTTTTTTTCTTCATCGAACTCGAACGCCCTTGTTAGCGAATAACTGACTCGCTGCAATGGATTATCTTCGATCTCGGATCGACTCGTTATTACACGCTTAATCGGAAAATTTTACCGCGTCCGAAGCTCGTTACCTCGAATTAAAAAAAGAACATTTTTTTTTAAAGTTAAACATTTTTTAATTATTAAAAGAAAAAAAAATATAACTCATATTTTAAAAATCGCTTTAAAATTCGTACCTTCACGACTTAATCACGATCGCGATTTTATTTGTGATTAAAAAAAATTAATCATTGATATTTGTTGTTTTGTTTTGTTTCCAGTGCGTTGTTCGGTACTGATATTCTTCCTGTTCGGATCGACTCATTATTACACCCTTAATCGGAAAATTTTACCGGGTCCGAAGCTCGTTACCTCGAACTACAAAAAGAATACAGTAGAACCTCGATTATCCGAACACCCATTATCCAAACCCTCTGTTATCCGAACCGCCGCTGGTTCGGATAAAGTTTCTATTATCCGAACTATTGCGCGAAATTCTCGAATCCTAACATTGTTGCGCGCCAATAAATTGTTGTGGGCTACAAACAACAACCAATTCCATGAACGCTCCAGCTCGCATAGACTTACACAGCACTACCGTAAATGCACGTCAGTCGTATGCGCTGTATTTATTAATTTCTCACCCGAGCAAATACACACGTATTCAAAATTTATATTCGTTAATCTACTGGTGTTCGTAGTTTAGTGCGTTATGGATTCAATGTCCGATCCTCCCACTTCTAAGCGTATGCATAATGTGCTTACGGTGGAACAAAAAAAATTAGAAACCCTTTCGAATCTCGATAACGGAGAGACCAGCACGTTGTTAGCGCGCTCGTGTGATGTTTAGAAGTCAACGATCTCTAACATTAAAAAAAAAATTTGGCTGCGAAAAGATGGTGAATTTCGTGATGAAGGTTTGACGTTACCGTTGAGTATCATAAAAATATATGTATCACGTTCCTCAAATTCCCCAAATATATATCATAATTATTTAAAATATATGGGTACTGTACATTTTTCGATATGTACCTCGCTATATCGCACAGCTTCGCTGTTCTGTTATCCGAATTTTCGTTAATCCGAACGAGCTCCGGTCCAAATTGGTTCGGATAATCGAGGTTCTACTGTAGTCCATTTCGATACGAGTGCGAAAAAACTTTTTCTGACGAGTGTGAGTTTGCGCCATGAGCCGAAGGCGAGTGTTGCAATCACACGAGCTCAGAAAACGTTTTTCGCACGAGTATCGAAATTTTTTATTTTTTTTTCACAAGGTGTGAAATAAAAATATTTCTCAATGTTAAACATTTTTTCAATTATCATGAAAGCAAAAGATTATAATTCTCGTCATTGAGAAATCGCTATAAAATTATTCATTTCACGAGTTAATCACGATCACGATTTGCATTTGCAATGGAAGAAAGAAAAAAAATTAATATTTTTTGTTGTTTTGTTTTTTGTTTCCAGTGGGTGGTCCGGTGCTGATATTCTTCCTGTTCGGCAAGCCCTACCAACGCGGCTTCTTCTGCAACGATGAGTCCCTCAATCATCCATTCAAAGAGTCAACGGTAACGAGTTTGATGCTCTACGTAGTCGGATTCTTACTTCCAATTTGTACGGTGAGTCAGACGAATCGAATACGCCAACCGTAGGCTATCCCGTCGAGCGAATAAAACGTTTCTCCGTAACGAACCCCTCGTATTTCCGAGGATTGAACTCGCACCGATCTACCCACGCGTTATATACACATAAGATGAGCATATAAGTGAGAGACTCCGTCCTCGTCGCGAAGTGCTCTTCGTCACCGCGAAATCTCAACATGCGAGTCACGGCAACTCGCGACACTTGGCAGTCGATACGGAACTTCGGATTTCCCACCAGCGAAATATACACGCCCTGACTCATCGATTGTATCGAGGTCGTCTCTTGCCCTTTAGCCTATGCAAGGTGCATGCCCTGATTTACTCACTGAACGTGGTAAATAAATCATATTTTTATTGTATTATTATTATTATTCAGTTTTTTCGTATACGAAGTCTCCTGTACGCATATCTATTACTATTGCTACACTGTAAAAAAATTTTATTTGAAAATTAATTAACAGTATTGGAAGCTTTTTTACATAAACCGTTTTTGAAATTTCGAACACATGTGCGTTGCGATTTTACAGTGAAATTTGTATTTTTCATTCAACACTTTTGTAAATTTCAAGCAAAAGATTTGTAATTTTAATATCTGGTATTTTTATTTAACAAGCAAAGTACATTCATGTTTAATTAATGAGTAATGTTATCAAATTTCAAGTTCCAGTACATGAAAGTTACAATTTATTTTTACACTGTATGTTATTACAATTTTTTTCCTCGAAATTTGAGAATACGATTTTCTGTTTTGAGATGCAGCTCGTCCAAGGCCCAAGGCTAAAGACTCGTGTAATAAAATTAATTTCATGTTTGGATTCGGAAAGGCAGACACTTCCAATTTCGATGTTGATTCTGATTTCGATTTCAATTTCGATTAAACACGAAGCCTCCTGCGTCAACATCAGTCGCGTTGATTATGCACTTGTCTCTCAAAGTTTCATATTTTTTTCTTCCGAAATTTGAGAATACGATTTCCTCTTTAAAGACGCGTATACTTTGGTGATGCTCGCGCAGCGTCGAAAAAAGCATTTCGCTCTCCTAACGTCATGAAACGTTTCAGAAAGTCATTGTGTTTGTGTACCAAACAGACGGACGGACAGAAATGGGAAAACTCTTATTTTTGCTTCCGCACAGAGGAAGCTTTGATTTTGTGAGAAAAAAAAAAATTCGTGTTTTTAATGAAAACCTGTTCAGAATGTTTTTCATCCTAGGACGTGTGAAATATGCATCATAATCAGAGAGGAGATTTTTTTATCACAATACTTGTTCTCCTCAAATGCTTCAGATCTGACGAGATTGTGAAAATGTTTAATTCCAACGTGATTAACCGGAAATGAATCATTTGGATCGATAACTCGTTATCGGCCGATAGTTATCAAAAAAAAAATTCACCTTCGCTCTTGGAAAAATATCGATAATACGACGTCGCACGAATTTCAGAAACAGACCGACAGAAATGAGAAAACAACTGTTCATTCGTGGTAAAATATATTCGTGGTAAAATATATACTTGGAACATAATCAGATGGGATTTTTTATCGCAGTACTTGTTCTCCTTAGAAACTTCAGATCTGACGAGATAGTAAAAAAAAATGTTAAGGTAGTCCTTGCGGACAGCCTGAGCCCACGTGAGTTCAGAGCGAATTGAGAGTGGAATTGCGAATACTTCGCGATGAGATAAAAATCTGAAAAAAATCAACCATATGGAAGGTACTGAAAAGATTGATTTTGCATAATAATAATTCCAAAATGTTATTAACAAATGAATGAAAAAAAAATTGTTCAACAAATCTTCCGGCAACTTAACTTTTTGTTCATATAAAAACAATAAGTTAATCTTTTTGAATACGTATGAATTTTTTCAGAATTTTGTCTAATTTTTGAAAATTGCGTTTTTAGTTAATAAAAAAACGTGATTTTCAAAAATTAGATAAAATTCTGAAAAAATTCATACGTATTCAAAAAGATTAACAAATTGTTTTTATATGAACAAAAAGTTAAGTTGCCGGGGAATTTGTTGAACAATTTTTTTTTTATGCATTTGTTAATAATATTTTGGAGTTATTATTATGTAAAATCAATCTTTTCAGCACCTTCCATATGCTTGATTTTTTTCGAATTTTTATCCCATCGAGAAGTGTTCGCAATTCTCTCTCAATTCTCTCTGAACTCATGTGGGCTCAGGCTGTCCGCTAGGACTACCTTAAATTCCAACGCGAGTGAGCGAAAATGAAATTGCTCCCAGAGGCTCATTTGGATCGAACACCTCGTTGTTGGTCGACAAAAAAAAAAAAAAAAACCACCTTCGGTCTTCGACGACCATCGACGATACGACGTCGCACGAATCTCTTCATTACAAATATCTGCCGAGCGGTGTATTTAAAGGTACTTCCCTTTATCAAGATTTTGTAATCGAGATAAGTTGAGAGACCTCGAGTTATATATCTGCGCCCGAGACGCTGCAGATCCGTTTGGCGCCAGCATTCTTCCCTCGGGACTGCAACGCGCTCCTCTCCCCTCTTCCCCCTCTCCCTTCCCCTCAATTTTCGCTGCGCCAAGTCGGAGTCTCCCGGTCCGGCGTGCCTCGAGGGAGCAATTGTTTTTGTTCCCTCCTTTTTTTTCTTCCTCTTCTTTTTTCGTTTTCCTCTTCACCCGCTTTCCGGGCCGAGAGCGAGACTCCGGATAATCGATTCTTCTCGTTGAAGATACATTTCTCGACGCCACGCACACTTCCGTCCTACATCACGCCCGACTCTCTCCGGCGGCTCCTTTCGATTTATACTTTCGAAACTTGCAGCTCGCACACTCAGCTCCTCGTGTATCGCGCGCGTCTGGTATATTTTTGCGCGTTTCCCCGTTCTCGTATTTGCAGGTCCGGACGTTCCTTCGTCGAGAGAATCCTCCGCAACCTCCCTGTCTGCTGCCACTCTCGCTCCGTCGCTCCAGCGCACTTTCGCGCATTCGGCCCGCGCCGTTCCCTTCCGGCGGTCGTCCAACCGCACTCCGGCGAGAATCGCGACGCAGCGTGCATCGAATTATCGCTGTCACCGTGGAAAAGGCGAGTCCCGGCTCTCGGCGAGGGGGGAAGAGGCTCGCAAACGACACGCGTGTACTTCCCATCCCCCCCGCCTCGTCAGCAAGATACCGAGATTCCTCGCTCGATAGCTCGCCGCCGCTTTGCACTGCGATGTTTCCACCTAGCTTGTTTGGGTCTCTTTGCACACGGGTCCGTGTGCGCGCGCGCGCGCGCAGGGGCGCTTCCCGCGGGGAATAATGTAACGAGAAAGAGGAGAACGCTCGCTCGGGCCTCCGACGTCGGGAGAAGAGGCTACGAGATATCTCGCACGAGACAAAGAGAACCGTAGATCTCCGACGTTAGATAGAAGGCACGAGGGACCCCGCGGGTTGGTCGAGGGAAACTTACCGGGGAGACTTAAAGCCGGCGAGGCTTTATATTTTATGTTCGGCAAAATTTTAATTGAACCCAATGAAAGTTTAGTGTTTTTTTTTACTTCCGGCTAGGCTAACGAAATATATCTCGCGAACAATCTTCGTAAAAACTGTCCAGACGAGGAGAGAATCGGGAGAATAGAGTACGAAAACATTGACGGTGATGGCTGGAGTCGTAGTCTGATCGAGGACAAGAAAATAATATTGTTTCAGAGAAGCGCGTCTTTGCTTTTGGCTGAAAGAAGACAAATGAGATTATCTCCTGAGAAAGTGTTCTGCCGTACCGGAAAGTGGACAGTTTGATGTATTTTGTTTTCGGTTTTGGGATTATGCAAGAGTGGAAGTAAACTGAAGGGGCCTTAAGGTAGTCCTTGCGGACAGCCTGAGCCCACGTGAGTACAGAGCGAATTGAGAGTGGAATTGCGAATACTTCGCGATGAGATAAAAATCTGAAAAAAATCAACCATATGGAAGGTACTGAAAAGATTGATTTTGCACAATAATAATTCCAAAATGTTATTAACAAATGAATGAAAAAAAAAATTGAAATTTTCATATGGCTTCCTCATATAAGTTGCAAATTTGAATTTTCATATGGCTTCCTCATATAAGTTGCAAATTTGAATTTTCATATGGCCTTCTCATAATGTTCCCTTTTTTGCGAAGCTTCTTCTATGAGGAAGCATTTTCTGTATTGTTGGCTTCCTCATAGAGGAAGCTTCGCAAATAGAGGAACATTATGAGAAGGCCATATGAAAATTCAAATTTGCAACTTATATGAGGAAGCCATATGAAAATTTCAATTTTCAACGTTTATGAGGAAGCCATATGAAAATTTCAATTTTCAACTTTTATGAGGAAGCGATATGAAAAATTTAATTTTCAACTTGTTTTAACGTCAACGTCGTGTTTGCCTTTTATGCAAAACGACTGCAAAACGTATTTGCTTTGTTAGATCCGTGCACCTACTTCAATTAACGAAAATACAGGGGTTTGGAATTTTTTTTTTTTCAAATTATTAAGTAACTTATCCAATATTCACCGTTTTGTGGCCACGTCTAATATATTTTTCCCCCGCCGATGACGAGTCTCCGAATTATTTACTCCTAGGGCGACACTTGACACATAAACTCGTGTCGGACAAAAAATACAACTTTTCAAAAAAATTCAAAAATTTCAAAATGCCATAAAATTTTAACGTTGCGATCCATTTTCGCCAAATTTAATGCGAAACATTGTACAGTGTTACTCCATTCCCATGTCAAATTTCCGATAGATACCTCCATATTTACTCGAATTAGACCGTTTTTAGTCATTTTTCAGAAAACTCAGATAAACTCAAAATCCCATAAAATCTTACCCTTTCGATGAATTTTGATCAAAATCAATACCAAAGGTCTTTGATCAAAATAGTATATTTGTGGGCAGTTTTAGGACGATTGCTCTAATTTTACGCAAGTTAGAGCTACCACGACCTTTTTTCAAAAATTTCAAAATCGCGTAAAATCTCGAAACGGGCCTCAATCTTCATGAAAATTGCACCGAGGAAAGAGACATGACCACTCTACTAGTGTACCAAATTTCAACTGGCTATCTCGAACCGTTTCCGAGTTATAGTCGTTTTGAACGACGCAAGTCTGTCACACACATACATACACACACACACACACACACATACGTCCGGACGCCAGCTAAAAATCACATTTCTCGACGTTTCGGACTATTTTAAGTACTCTGACACTAAAATCTCGAAAAAAAAATTTTTCACGAAAACAAAGCTTCCTCTATGAGGAAGCAAAAATTGTTCAACAAATCTTCCGGCAACTTAACTTTTTGTTCATATAAAAACAATAAGTTAATCTTTTTGAATACGTATGAATTTTTTCAGAATTTTGTCTAATTTTTGAAAATTGCGTTTTTACTTAATAAAAAATCGTGATTTTCAAAAATTAGATAAAATTCTGAAAAAATTCATAAGTATTCAAAAAGATTAACAAATTGTTTTTATATGAACAAAAAGTTAAGTTGCCGGGGAATTTGTTGAACAATTTTTTTTTTTTTTTATGCATTTGTTAATAATATTTTGGAGTTATTATTATGCAGAATCAATCTTTTCAGTACCTTCCATATGGTTGATTTTTTTCAGATTTTTATCTCATCGCGAAGTATTCGCAATTCCACTCTCAATTCGCTCTGTACTCACGTGGGCTCAGGCTGTCCGCAAGGACTACCTTAAGGTGCAAACGTGAACACATATTCCGAAGTTTTTTACGAGGGGAACATTTACGAGGCTTTGAGGGAGACATAAAATATGAAGCCGGCGAGGCATTATATTATGTTCGGCACAGGTTTCATTGAACTCAATGACCATTTTTTTTTAATTTCCCGCTCGGCTAACGAAATACGTCTCGCGAACGATCTTTGTAAAAACTGTCTGGACGAGGAGAGAATAAAGTACGACTTCGTGAAACTGTCTGGACGACAATTGGGAGAATAGAGTATGAAAAAATTGACGGTCATGACTAGAATCGTAATCTGATCGATGGCAAGTAAATAATATTGTTTCGGAGAAGAGCGTTTTGGCTTTTGGCTGGAAGAAGACAAATGAGATTATCTCCCGAAAAAAAGAATCCTGTCATAAGGGAAAGTGTACAGATTTGATGTGTTTTGCTTTCGGCTTTGGGGTTATGTAAGAGTCGAAATAACCTCAAGGTGCGAACGTGAACACATATTCCGAGTTTTTTTTTTTTTCATATAGACATTTTTTTTAAGTACGAAAGCGATACGTTCTCGCGATTGCTTATCAGTGCCGAGATTACAAATAAGCGTTTGGCTCACGACGCGAGATAATTGCCGCATCGGGCGAGCGACGGAGTCTCTCGCAGAGTTCCGGTGGCTCTCAGGTGCTTTCGTTGTTATCACTCTCAGCCTCGCTGCTGACTCGAAGTAAACCGCCGGCTTAACCTCGCTACATTGTAGGAAAACATGTATCTACTGATTGCGCACCGTCACTCAACACTGACTCGGCTCGTAAAGTGCGCACGTGTTTGGACAGCTGCAAAATATATTCAAAAACAAAACTTAACTTAATTTTTTTTTTTTACATTTTGCTACGAAAATGAAGCTAAAATTCACGCCCCGATAATTCTCACGACGTGTCGATCGAGAGTTGGCGAATAAAAAAAAAAATAAAAAAAATTCCATTATCGTTTCCGCAACGGCGAGTTCGAATCAATGTACGACAGTCCTTGAGGAGTTTCTCGCCCCGGGTTCACCCGGCTCGTAAAAAGGAGGCAGGTAGATGCGTTCTCGTATACACTGGTCGTTCCACATTCCTCATCCCGAGGTTGTTTTCAATGGGCGAGCGTTAACAAAAACCCTTACGAGGATCGCACCTCGTCGGGGCACAGATTTTTTTTTTTTTTTTTTTTCATACTGAACAGATACTTTCACGAGGGTAAACCGAGAGAGGTGTTATTGTGTGCGATGCCTATGAAGCGCGCTCGGGGACGACAAATCCTTCGAGAGGATGATGTACCGTGAAATCCACCGTTAAATCCACGAACAAAAGATGGAAGAGAAAAAGAAGTTACCGATCTTTTTTTTTTCACTTTTGGAACCGCACGAAGAGCGAGGAGCAAGTTAGCCTCGGGCTAACGTACCATCTTTGGGACGAAGATTTTCCTCGGACCAAAAAAAAATTCATGTTGGGGAAAAAAAAAACATGAAAAATCTCGAAGGCTGTTTTCGGCGCTTTATTCGTGCGGCGATTGCCACGAGGCAACAGCTGGGGCTCTTAATAAGTAACTTCAGTCGCACCATAAATAAAAAAAAGTTATATATATATATATATAATCAAAATAAATAAATATATATATATATATTATATATATATATAAATATATATATATATATATATATATATATATATATATATATATATATATATATATATTTATATATATATATAATTTGACGGATTTCTCCTTTAGAATCGAATATAATGTACAGTGAATCCTAAATATAAAAGCTCCAGAGTAACAAGTTAATAAAAGTCGATAAAGTTTAAAGACTACGATTTATAAAAATTTGAAGCACTTAAATTTACTTAAGTTTACCTGTTAAGGTTAATAACACTTCACGTGAGACTAGCGTGTAACCAGGCGCTTCTTTTCTTTTTATTTTATAAAATAATAAATAAATTATTATTTTCCATATAATAATATTTATTAGTAGTAGTAGCGGATTTATTGACAATATTCCAGATGAAACAATTTTTGATACATAGCATTACATAGTGTAAGTTGTCCTAAGAATATAAATATATTGTCAATTGGCCATCGACCTATATATATATTATTTATCCATATAATTATATAAAATATAAGAGCTCCGGAGTAACGAGTTAATAAAAGTTGAAAAGGTTAAAACCGTTAAGTCTACTTAAGTTTACCTGTTAAGGTTAATAACACTTCACGTGGGACTTGCGTTTAACCAGGCACCTCTTTTCTTTTTTATTTTATAAAATAATAAATAAAATAAATAAATAATTAAACCATAAAATAAATTATGATAAATTATTTTTCACACATATATATATATATACATATATATTAAAAATAATTTACACTAAAGTATTGATTTCCTATCCGATTTTTTTTTTTTTACAGATGCTGACTGGTGAGTATTACACCTGGAAAAGCTGCGGTGGACAATCTTCGATAATGCTGCTCGGACGAGTAATACCTTCTTGGGTGGCAATGGCGTACAGCAAGGTAAAAAATTTAAAAAAAAAAAAAAAAAAAAAAAAAAAAAACTAGCGTCAAGATCTCACGGTTATACGTTTCTTCGAGCAGATCGGCCTCTTCGGTTATGGCGCAGCGATGACCGCACTGGCGACCGACATTGCAAAATACACGATAGGACGACTCAGACCGCACTTCATGCAGGTCTGCAAACCCGCCGTCGACTGCAGCCTTGCCGCGAATCAGCATCGTTACTTCGAGGATGTTCCATGTACGGCCAAAAACGTATCGGCGAGATTGATGAAAGAATTGAGGTGAGAATTCAAAAATCGGAAATAAGATTTGTCCTCGAAAAAAAAAAAAAAAAATCTAGTGCTGAATCCAGTCGAAAAAACTGAACTACAATCTATCTTATCGTTTTTCGCGTGAGCATAAAATATGCGACTTTTCAATGTCGTTCGAGACGATATAGCGATAAGAATGAATATTTAAAAAAATGGCAACTTCGCTGAAAGAATTGTGGTGAGAATTCGTAAATAGCGCTAAAAAAATCTAGTTAAATCCAGTCGGCAAACCTGAAGTACAATCTATCTTATCGTTTTCCGCGTGAGCATACGATATGCGAGTTTTCAATATCGTTCGACACGATATAGCGCTAAAAAACGAATATTCAAAAAAGGAGAGAAAAAAAAAGTGCAACTTCTATGAATACAAATCGAGATTTGCGGTTGTTCTGGAAATGGAGTGGAATGATAATAATTCCACTTCGTCGGCTTATGCTCTGTACACGACCGAAGCTCACCGAGAAAAATACACGCGGAGCCACGGAAATTATTTTTCCGCCTCGATAGATAAAAATGTCCCGCGGAAGAAAAAAAAAAAAAAAATTTGGAGCCGCAAATTTTGCAACTACCGTAGTAATTTATTTGCCGCGGTAGCGCACTCAGCACACTGAGAAAAATATACACCCAGCCACAGAAATGATTTTTTACGCCATGGTGGATAAAAATTTCCTGCGGAAGAAAAAAAAAAAATTTTGGAGCCACAAATTTTTCAACTACCACGATGAATAATTTCCTGTCTGCCCCGTTCGAGCAAAAAAAAAACAGCTATCGTTACACGTGCGACAATAGCACTGCGTGGGTTTGCGTACCGCGCAAGGCGCCTAAGGCGACTAAGACACTTCACGCGCGGAAGTGTGTCGTGGGAGTGCGTTAGAGGAGAGCCTTATGTAACCCGCAGATGTTGGGCCGAGGGCTTTTAAGAGTCATTCCTAAAAGGAACCGTAATAAAAAAAATTTTAAGAACAAAAAAAAAACACTTAATGGGAAGAGCGTTTCCGCTCTCCATGCCAATAAAGCTTCCAAAATTTATCTGAGCCGAGCAAATGAAAAAAAAAAAAAATCTCCGTCTTATCATTCGCTACCGAATGTTGCACGACATTTCTGAAACAGTCGATAAAATTATACAGAGCTTTCCATTCATCGCTCCGCCGAGCCTTTCATTCATTATAATTTATTCTGTTCTTTTTTCTAAGCGCGCGAACCGCGTCGAAAGACGAGGCCAATCGGCGCGAGAGCTTCTCCGGAGGACGTGCGATACAGGGGAGACTTTTTTTTCAAATCGTTTCTGCTGCCCGTATGGCAAGAAGAAGCTACGCACTAGAAAAAAAAAAAAAAAAAATCGTCACAGTTGCGTCTGTTTCTTGACTGGCTCTTTTTGTCCTGGTCCTCTCGCTATCTTCCTCTTGAGTGTACGACAAAAAAAAAAAAAAGTAGAATAAAAAGTGCCGCGCCCGATGTAAATCGTGCGCAGTCGTGACCGGATTCGAGTGGGAGGACGCGCACGACTCAGCTTCGAGTCTTTGGTTTTACTTTTAAAGAAATTAACGACACGTGTTTATCCGAGCCCGCGGCCCTCGATCTCGGTCCGTTCTGAACTGATTTATTCCCACCTGCCGGCTACGCCCGTGAATGTAGACACGAGTTACACCGAGAAATTAATAACAATAAAATTAATCAATCCTCATTAGAGACGATAACTCTCCCGGGGCCTTCGGTCTTCGCCGAGCCAGAGCAAAAAGTAAAACCAAAACCAAAAGCAAAAAAAAAAATAAGCAAAACAAATCTCTTTTGTACGAGCCACAATAACGATGGCCATAAATACGATTTATTTGACACCGATGTTCGATCGATCGTTACAGATTATCTTTTCCCTCGGGCCACTCGTCCTTCTCTGCCTACACCATGGTCTGGCTCGCGGTAAGTCTTGCATATAAATATCACAATAAGAAAAAAAAAAAAAAAAAAAAAAAATTGTATTAAAAGTTTGATTTAACGAGCCGTTGGGTCCCGAGTAGCCTCGAGCAAAGATCCAGCGGAGATATTGAATTACAATAAATCTCTGTCGTCCTCTTCGTGATATTTTTTTGTTTCTTGTGTCCGCAGCTCTACCTCCAGCTTCGGGTGACATGGAAGGGCAGCAAGCTCCTGAAGCATTTTCTGCAGTTCGTGTGTTTGATGATGGCGTGGTTCACGGCTATGACGAGAATCTCCAACTACAAGCACCACTGGAGCGACGTGCTGGCCGGCCTGAGTCTGGGCACGCTCGTCGCCCTCGTCACGGTCAGTATAAACAGCGCATGCGAGCCGGGCGTGTAACTCAGCCGCGTGATCCACCAGCGAGACGGAGTGCCCGTGGCACTTTCGGGCAATGAGTGAGGTGCACTCAGCCACGAATTTATCTGAGCCTCGGCGGACCTCTTACGAAAGACTCCAAGTGACGAGCACTCGGGGTGACGAGAAATTAACGAATCTAGCCGATGGGGGGGACCGAAAGTGCCCTCGGTATCTTTATAGGCCCGAGCGACCATCCGCTGTTTCCTCATGGGAAAAGCAAAAACGTCAAAATTCGTTTACGGGAGGAATGTCCTTAGTCGGTTTCGGTGTGTCGCAAGAAAATTGTAATCTCGAGCATAGCGAGACCGAGAACTGGGGGACCTTGAAGAATGCCCTCGACTCGAGTAAACGCGATGTCGCAACTTCCATCAACGCCTAAATTACAACCAATAATAATAATAATAATAATAATAATAATAATAATAATAATAATATAATAATAACAATAATATTGTTATTATTATATAATAATAACAATAATATTGTTATTATTATATAATAATATTATATAATAATAATTATTATTCCACAGAACAGAGTGGTGGCAACTGGTTGCCACCAACACAGAGACAATACTAAGACGGAAAAACGCAGACGGCTGCCTGACATGACAGAGCCGACAAACTGACGTAAGTGACAACGCATAAATGGAACGACGGGACGTACACAGACGTACACAGACAGATCCCCCAATCAGAAGTAATATTAACATAGTTCATGGTTGGGGGAGGATCGAAAGGAGAGGGCGGTTTAGTGGGTAGGCTACGGGAGTCCCACATACCCACCAGCTGAGTTGGTGGAATCCGTAACGTGGATTCCGCAACTTCTGTTTTTCTTTACGGAACCCGTATGGATTCCGTAAAGGAAAAAAATAAAATAAAAAAATAATAATAATAATAATAACTAGCGGTCATGTTGGCTTGCATGGCTCATAGCATATGGAAATGCATTTTATATGCTATGAAAACCATAAATCCGAGAATATAGCATACGGGATGGAATTCGGATGTCCGAATTCCCTTCCGAAGAGGGGGCTCAGTTGGAGGGGCGAAAAACATTCAAACCAACAAACAAACAAATCGACTGTTTTCCAAAATTAATAATAATAATAATAGTTTGAATGCAAAAATGGAAGGTTGATTTTGTCGCGCAAAATGAAGTGTCAGTGCCCGGATAGACAAGCGCCATGAAAAGTAGGAATATTGGCGCTTGTCTATCTGAGTGACCGGATGATGAACCAACGATAAACATCCGTAGCTATATCTCGTGTTTTTTTTTAACGTTACAGGTTTTCGGGATAGGGAATCTGTTCAAGGAGAGACGAGCGTCGCCCGCGGCTGAGGAAAAGCTGAGATCGGTGGATTACGATGCGGAGAACGGTACACAGGTGAATAACGGCAATACCGATAGGATCCATTGAGGATTCTTGAGTAAAGAGCTATAGCGCACGTTCTTCGCGCTTGCTGTCGCCCGCAACAATGCTACGAAAACGTATATTTAAAAAAAAAAAAACAGAAAAAAGAAACAAACAAAAAAAAAACGGAAACACGACCGTGACCTTGATCTTGGCTTTCGCCTAGACGCAGTACCATCTCGATACGTTACGAGGCCAGACAGAAACGGGGTGACGGACAACGCCGACTACCGCTACGGGAACGACGGACCAGTAGATCGGACCGTAAGACAACGAGACATCCCTCTCGAGCGTGCGGTTTTTGCGTCTCGGACGATCTTTTTTTTTCCCCAAGCATTTAAACGCGAAGCTGCCTTAGCGAAAAGAGATATTAACCGCTGTGAAGGTGGGTCGGAGGGAAAAATTGGGGGAGGTGAAAGATTCGGCGAAGATTCTCGGAGGAAAAGGATGCGAGAGCCTTTGAAGAAATTTTTCCTCTCTTATTTTCCCCCTTTTTCGTTTTCCTCAATTGAGACGACGGCTATGAAAGAGGCGAGAGAAAGAGATCGAGGCGAAACTGCGGTCGCTGCGGTTAAGTCAGCTGCTTTGTCGGCGCTTTTATTGTGTATGTGGCTGGGCTTCTGCAGCGGAAAGGACACAACGAGCGACAATTGTTTTTATTATTATTGTTGCGTTCGGAGCAGTGGATTTTTATTCTTGCTATTTTTTTAATTTTTTTTACATTTTATCAAAGCACACTACCGTCTTGTTTTACGAGTACGAACTTTATAAAATCAGCAGGATAAAACGATACTCGTTTGTCGTTCCTTCGTGGATTCTCACTGTTTTTTTTTTTTTTTTCTCTTTGCGATCTTTTTTTTTCTTCGAGTACAGCGGCGCAACGTCGAGCTGGCCAACGACCACGAGCTAACGCGTTTATCAAATAAATGCGCTGGCCTAAAACCGACGATAGTCTGATGTAAGAATGTATTAACTTTACTGAGCGTAAAACGCTTCTAACACCGTAAATCGACGGCGATGATAAACGGCCGAGTTTCTCACGCCCGAGGCCTACACACGGGGGATACACACAATTTTAGAAATTAACTACGTCTCATGTATATAATAATAATAATACCATTATATAGATATATTTATTTCGCGATATAGGAGAGAGGATAGAAGAAATTATTTTTAATTACATTTTTGTAATTTCGGTGGTCTGTGCGTTACAAGTAGTTAGAAAAAAAAAAAAAAAAAAAAAAAAAAAAAAAATTAAAAGTTATAGGAAAAGGAAAAAAGGAAACAAGCAAGAAAGCTGTTTGAACAGAGAAAAAATCATCACGTCTGCCAAACTATTGCCGAAGTGCGGTGTAAATAATGAACGAAAAAAAATATAAAAAAATTGTCGGCAGACCTCAATGCGGATAACGCATAATTGTATATACACAATTTTTTTCTTCGTACTAAACTCTGTTAGCATGATCTCGCGATCGGATACAACGCTCAGATTTAATAATAACAGCGCGAATAATGTCCGAACGCGCGATCCCATCGACGGTGCTCAAACGCTCGTTTTGTTATTTTTAAATGTGACGAGATTCGAGTACGTAGGCTCATGCGAGACGTCGAATTTCTCTTAAGTTTATAAACGCCACGAGTATTACTTTACTACTTCACTGTGTATTTCACTGGACGGCATGGACAAGAGAGACGATAAAAAAATAATGAAAAAAGCTGAGTGTTATTTAAATTAGAGACTATTATTTATTATTATTATTATTTTTTTTCGGAGATTGTACAACCTCGTACTCTTTAGAATTGTTCGATCGGAGCATTTAAACATTTTTTTTTTTTCCTAGAAGAATCTTTATCATCACACGACGGCTATATATAGATTGTAAATGAGTTTACGGTATGGCGCACTTTACACGCGCCATCTTCGAAAGCAAACATTTTCTAACGTTGAATTTAATACTATTATATATATATCTATACGTTGATGCAACGCGTTATCCTGATATTATTTTACTTTGTACCACATATATATATTCATATATATATTATATATAGTGTATGTTACATAGAAATATACACAATTCTTCTACGAGAAACTTTATGGCCTAGAGAAATCTCATAGATGCTAAGTCGACTATGTGTACTTGCTGAGAGAGTTGTGTGTAAGATAAAAAAAAAAGAAGAAATGAATCGAAAGTTGTCTCGAAAAAGGCTCGAAGGTTGATTAATAATTATTTCACCCATCCCTCTAGCGTTTTGCCGGACATTTGGTTTTTTTTATTATAGGTAATGTACGTTGCCGTTGTGAAGTCGCTTGCAATTATTTTTCGCTCTATCGCTTGGAATTGCCGCAGCGAAAGAGTATTGGTTCGTAAAAAAAAAAAAAAAAAATTGACGCGGATATTGCGGAGTTAATGGTGTGCGAATAAAATTGATTTCAGGCTGAACTGAGCCCTCTGCAATGCAGCTCAACGAGCTACGGGGGAATAAGACGATCGAGTGCCATTGGGGACGGCTGAAAAGCTTGCCGGCCTGTCGGGGCACATGAGATGACCCGAAAAATGTATTTGTCTTGCGCGCAGGATAATTCAGTATTTATTCTACGTATTTACAACAATATACAATATATGTCTGTGACGGGATAGCATTGTGACTTTTGAAAATCATATTATCGACAGTCGGTAAAACAGTTTCCGCCTTAAGGTGAAGTGAAAGTCACGGGACGGGGCCATGAGTGTAAGACGGATAGTTGCAATTTTCAAAGTAACTTTATTCAATGGTGCTAATTTTTCTGAGAAACAGATGAATTCGGGCCGTATGCGAAATTACCGTGTGCATCCGGCTCGAATTTGTTTTTTCCTCAAAAAAATTTGCACCCTTGAGAAAAGTTCATGACAGTTTTCATTACCGACCGCGATACTTCACTTCCCCTTAAAGGACATGTGAAACGACTCAGTCGGTAACCAAAATCTGTAATGAATGCGATTCAGAGACCGCAGACTTTTCGGGAAAAAGAAAAGCATTAGCGGATGCACAATTTAATACAGCGCCCGATGATGCGTTCGTTTTATCCAAAACGTTAACCGATTTGAAATGGCATTGATTCGAAAAATGCATCTATCCCTCTCGCACTCATATGTCATGTGGTACATCTTTCACATGGCCTTAAGAAGACTGAAATGACTCGAATGGTAAAAAGTTTAGAGACGCTTTCGATTTGGTGTTTTTCGTTATTGTAACGTGACTGCGCATGCGCACGGTCGTTTTCCGGTACGACTTTTTACCAAACGCACGACCGTGCGCATGCGCGCGCACATTATAATAACGAAAAAAGGGAAATCAAAAGCACTTTAAATTCGGTTGGTTTAATAATCGAATGGTTCGAATTACCATTAGCGAACTTCTTTTACTTTTAATCAAGTTTTCATTACAACAAACTCGTGTTTAAATTATGGAAATTCATTTAATTATTTTGAAACCGGTGATTCGCCGACAATGCAACATGGCCGCTCTGTTGGATGCGCGCGCATGCTCGTCGACCTGTTTACGCCTGTCGTGGAACCGTTAACGTTTAGTCTCGGATGGCCTAGCGCCTAGCGCGTTCTTTCCTGTTGAAACACTGCTTGAATATAATCGGAAAGAACAACGAATTTGAATCGAGCATTCAGTTCTCAGTGTAACCCGTTAAAATCGGTGCTCGGAGTGTTACAGTGGATCGAGAACGAGTTCGCTTAGGCAATGCAAACGGTGCGACAAAGGTTTGGATTTCTCATTACCGTAGCAAACGTGACGTAAATGACTTATCTACGACAACGACGAAAACATAAATTTGCGTCGAATCAAAGCTGCGACGATCGAAAAAACAAATATTTTGAAATAAGCAATCTCCATCTCGCGATCCCTACGGACGCGTAGTTCGTCTTCGCGCCGTTGGGTGGCGCCACCGACTAACGCGACGCGAAAGCAGTGCCGCAGTTCTCCCCGTTTCAGTCGCCGTTCATCGGGACCCGGTATCGGACGTATTTTTTTTTAATACTCAAAACATCGACGCTCCGTGCGATACTCCGAGAAATACCGCAAGGCTGCGGATAACTGATCTGAGAACGGACCAAGCTTCGCGTCTAGCAATCGGGATTCGCCGAGGCCTCGGCGAGACACTTCCATTTAATTGTTTCTACAATCGCACAAAATTTAGTTTTCCGATCGACCGTACGCAAGTGGCAGGTGCTCGAATCACTCGTTTAATCTGTCATGCTCTTTCTTCGGAATCTCCAAACAATAAACACGATAATTGTCCTCGGCGGTTTGGCCCTGTGTCTCGTTTTCATGATACAGGTCAAGCAGATATACAACAAGAATCAAAAGTACAACAGATATCTTGGTTACAAACAGTATGTGAGTATGCACAATGTTTGTTTCGCAGTCCGCGTCATCGCCGCGCTGCGCAGCGCGCAAATCGAAATTTTTTTATTCTTCCATAATCTTTTTTTTTTTTTTATTTCTCCCGCCATTTTTCGACCGTGCAGATAACGGAGATATCATCGGAGATGACTATAGCGGAGAAAACTGTAAACAAATCGGCGGCTTACGTACGTCAGCTGAGCGAGGCCCTCTCGAAGCACGAGAGGGACGGAAAGAACGCGTCCTTACAGAGAGTCACATTTTCAAATTGAAAATTCGTAAGTTGTGTTTTTATCAAACTTTATTGAACGAAAAAAATATCACATCTCGTGCATCACGATCGGTCATGGATAGCTCCGAGTTAGTGTGTGGTTGGCGGAAAAAATACCCCAGGAAAAAATAACCTCCGGTGTGTGTGTGTGTGGGGTATTTTAGTCGGGATTGAACGTTGGATGCCCGAATTTACGGTTATAGCGCGTATTCTCTCAACGGCCCATGTTATCGAGCGGCATGCACTTCGGATTATACGCGGATCCGCCAATCGCCTCGAGGACTCCGTCGGGCGCGCAGAGCCAAGGATCCTGCGTCGATCTTTGCCAATCCAGAAGTCTGTCGCGCAAGGCATTGAAAATATTCTGAAATTTTTTAAGAATTCTCGTTAAAATTCTAAAATTCTAAAATTCTAAAATTCTAAAATTCTAAAATTCTAAAATTCTAAAATTCTAAAATTCTAAAATTCTAAAATTCTAAAATTCTAAAATTCTAAAATTCTAAAATTCTAAAATTCTAAAATTCTAAAATTCTAAAATTCTAAAATTCTAAAATTCTAAAATTCTGAGTTACCTTTAACGAAGATTTCTTCGCCACGTTGTTAACTTCTTCGGGATCAAGTTTCAAATCGTAAAACTCCCACTCCGGTCTGTCGTAGTATCCTTTCAGAGTTTTGTACCACGGCAGCGACATGTTTGCGCGAGTTCTTTCCAAAATATCCTTTGTACAGAGGGGAAAAAAAAAAACAACAAAAACAGATCCACGTCTGTCGCTCTCACGGTTCAAAGTCACAACGCGAATCACGAGTACGAGGTGGTTACCTGGAACGAGGGCGACACGTAAAAATCTTGATCTATCTGAAACGGCATTTTGAAGTTGATATTGTGAATGAGCTTCCAGCGCTTCGTTCTAATAGCCCGCATCGGATAGTACATGGTCACTTCGTGGTGAGTGTGACTGGCGAACACGGCCGCGTCCGGCTCCACCGGTTCTGCGATTAATAAAAACAAATAAATAATTTATAGAATTTAAATCATTTTTTTTGTGCTAACGATTCATCATTATCAATCTTTGGCACAAAATTTCTTTCAAATTCTGTTGTTTCCCCCTTGCGATTGCTAGGGGAACAAGACTTTTCGGGAAAAAGAAGAGCATTAGCGGATGCACAATTTAATACAGCGCCCGATGATGCTTTCGTTTTATCCAAAACGTTAACCGATTTGAAATGGCATTGATTCGAAAAATGCATCTATCTCTCTCGCACTCATATGTCACGTGGTACATCTTTCACATGGCCTTAAGAAGACTGAAATGACTCGAATAGTAAAAAGTTTGGAGACGCTTTCGATTTGGTGTTTTTCGTTCGTGGTGAGTGTGACTGGCGAACACGGCCGCGTCCGGCTCCACCGGTTCTGCGATTAATAAAAACAAATAAATAATTTATAGAATTTAAATCATTTTTTTTGTGCTAACGATTCATTATTATCAATCTTTGGCACAAAATTTCTTTCAAATGCTGTTGTTTCCCAGTAGCGATTGCTAGGGGAACAAAACTATATAACTCTTTCTCCAGTTAAAGGTTGATTTGTTCCCAAGTCGAATTCTACCTTTCACAAGAAGCGGCAAAAGAGATTTCCCAGTGAACGAGGATACCGAAATTGCATTGTCGATGTTTCTTATATCGAACCAATCCAGAACGGTGGGAACGATGTCCAGCAACGAGGTCATGCTGTAGGTCGCTTGATTCTTTCGTTCCTTGTGATACGGCGAGGATATTATCATCGGTTCCGCCATTCCCGGATCGTAAAGATTAGTTCGTCCGCTCGGAAATGGAATTCCATTGTCAGACGTGTAAATAACGAGCGTGCTGTCCTTCATGCCAGCGTCCTCGAGCTCTTTCAAAACCAGGCCGACTCCTGAGATGTTTTTACAATTTTATTAAAACTCCCGACTAACGGCCGGTAAAAAAAATTGTTCGATCTGCTCAAGGTCAAAAGACTTTTGTTCTGACCTTCAGGTGACCTTCAGCAAGTATATACATCTTTTTTGCTTACTCATAGAGCAAACTTTGTTTCGGTGGAAGAAAAAAACGTCGAGATTTTTAACTTTTATGGGGAAGCGATAAGAAAATTTTTATTTTCACCATTCTTTTTTTTTACCTTGATCGAGCCGAGAGATGGTCGTGTATTGAGCGGCAATGTCACGTCTCGCCGCCTCGGTGTCCTGAACGAAGTACGGAACTTTTACCTGTTCCCACTGATAGTAAATCGGACTCCAATCGCTTATGATTCCCATTCCCTCGTCGCCGTTACCGAATTTTTCGCAAAAATTCCCGTACTGCGGATTCGAGTGACCGCAACGGTGGGGATCGTGAAAGGCCACGTATAGAAAAAAAGGTCTGCGAAAATAACATTTTACCATATTTTTTTAATGTCGTCCAGAAGTAGGGACGAGCGGGGTGAAACGGACTCCTCGGACAAAATGAAACCGTGAGCTTCATTTGCGCTGAGATTTGTTTTTAATGTTCAAAGAAGCATTATTAAGGTATTCCGAGCGTGAAGGTCCGCGTTTTGTGGGTGCCTGAGCGGGGCCCCTAATCTTTTCGAGCGTGCAAAGCTGTACCGCCGTGAAATGATTCTAAAAGCTTTTTTAAAGGTTCGATTAAACTTCGCGATGCCTAAAATACACCGTGTTCTAATTTAAAAAAATAATTTAACAATTTTCAAAATCTTACGGCCCTGAACTCGCGAGCGATCTGGCAACGCCGTGCAGCGTACCACGTGATTAAGCGCCATATTGGTAGAAAGGGCATCAAAACAATAGCTACGTTTGTAAAAAAAAATTACACCGGATCATTTCGAAATATGACAAAAACGTCAAAATGCGCTGGCCGCGGTAGTATTGGCAGGAACAAAGGTCAATTTATGTCCTAATTGCTTGCACTAATTGCTTTATCAATGTGCATTATATCTCATTTTCGTAATACGAAAATGAGACCGGCATTAACCTCAAGCAAACATCATTGAATTTCGCGCGTCGCCGCGAAGATGATATAGCACAGCAGACGACGTACAGCGTTGCCAGCTGTAACGTTGCAGGCACCGCCATGATTCTCAGATGATATTGGACTTATTCTCGCAGCTTTAGATATTATTTTCTCGCGAAAGCCTTCGGTGAGATCCGTTTTTGAAGCGCGATAATTAATCTCTGACATTCAGTGAATCTATTGTGTATTTTACATATCAGATCTGAAGATAATTAACATGAGAAATCTGCAATTGAAACTCAGACCGGAGTTTTTTCTATAAGACTCTGTACTAATATTTCATTTTTTTACGTGAAAATTATTCATTAAAAGGCTGGTAACCGAGCCTTAGATTTTTTAACACGATCCTACGTGATGAAATTGCAATATAACAAAAAATTATTAATTTCTGAAGACTACGGTCTTATGCTCGGAATACCTTAAAAAGTATGATCCGTTTTGCCCCCTTTCCCTTTTTGTTGGAATAAAAATAATAATAATTAGGTAGAAACTTACTGAGACCTGTTCGCGGATAAAAATTCACGAACCAAAAGCTTTATATTCGTGATATTTCTTCCGACCTGGAGAATCGAGTTGTTCTCCTCGGTCTCCGAGTAGTCGAATGGATAAACGGATTCGGGTCCCACGTGTTTCTTCCCCACGATGCCAGTTCTTATAGAGTTTTTCTTCAGAATTTTCGGCAAACTCTGAACGTCGTCGAACGAATTGAAGTGATGGATTCCGTGATGCAATCCGTACATTCCGTTCTGGTGGCTCGGCAGGCCAGTCAGAATAGCGGATCGACTGTTGTTTTAAACTGATTTATTAATCCGATGGTCGATGCCCGACGACATTGATGAATTAATCTTGTCACCTTGGCGAACAGCTGCTTACGGAAGTGTACGCGTTGTTGAATATAAGACTATCCTTCGCCAGTCTGTCGAGATTCGGCGTCTGACAGATATTGTTTCTGTACGATCCCATTTCGAAGCCTCCATCGTCGGCTGAAACGAAAAAACAACCCTGAGATCCAAGTCCGATCGATACTTGATCGAGGAAATCGTTATTCGGCGAAAGAACATCGAGCGGCGGTTTGAATCTCGCGCGTAAAACATGGCCGCGCGCGCTCGGCCAATCGGAAGCCTGCGTTCTCGAGACGGCCCTTACTGTTTTCTCATTGGTCGCCCGGGTCGCAAATGAACCAATAGTACATCTCACGAACGTACTTGATCTATAGCGTTTTTTTGTTGTTTATTTTTACTTTATTGAACTCTGCAATTTTTACCGAGCAGCAGAAGAACGTTTCGAGCCTTCGGATCCGAGGGTAGTCGGAAACGATCTACATCGAAAATACCGAGAATACAATGACACTGCGCTGAGATCCAAATCCGATCGACAGTTAATCGAAGAAGTTATTATCGAGACGACCGAAAATAATCGCGTTAACTCACGCACAATCGAACAATTTTGCATCGATCGCTGATCACGATCATCATATCTCAGAATCCACCGAACGGTTTTGATCGTAACTAGGCGCGTTGGAAAGCTTGGGTAGGCATTTTATAGTAATAATGTTGTGACCATTTCGATCCGATGCTTTGTTTCCGAGATAATTGAGTGCAAAGAATTACTTCCGGCATATTGGAGTATAACTACTTGGTAGCGTCTTGATATCGCTCAGCGCACAAATTTTCGCGTATCGCTTCAAAATTTTTTTTTAAGTACTTGGCGTCGAGACGCTACCGCGTCTCTTGATTCCGCGAAACAACGTCAAAAGGCGGTATAAATCTCGCGCGTTAAACATAACCGCGCGCAGCCAGCCAATCGGAAGCTCGCCTTCTGGAAACTGCGAGGCTCTTGTTGCCTTCTCATTGGTCACCCGGACCGAAAATGAGCCAATGACGTCTCCCCGTACTACGTCTCACGACCCACACGATTTATAGCGTTATTTTTTCTTTGTTTATTTTTTTTCCTTTCAATTGATCGAATTCGGCAATTTTTACCGAGCAGCAGTAGAACGTTCCGAGCCTTTGGAGCCGAATCTGCGAGAATCGCTCTCCGAGGATAGTCGAGAGCGACGCAGAACGAAAATACCGAGAACACAATGACACTTCCCGAGTTTTTCCACATGACGGTCGGAGCGCGAGCAACCGCGCCGTCGATCGATTAGCCACGTAAACGGGACTTTCACTATTACGCTCGACGAGCAGCTTCCGCTCACCTCCTATTCGTTCCCGCTAAGTGTAACACTGATTTTTTTCGCAATCGCCTTAACGCGCTCCCGACAAAAAGTCGCGACAATACTTCCATTCATTCGACGAGTTTGTAAGTTCCATCGCTCGACCGACGATAATTACCTGGGTTAATAATATCTACGTGCGGAATCCTACAGGTTAATCGTGTTTACATCAACTCGACGAATCTCGCGTTTCGTCATTTCTCGTTATTGGAAAAATCACAATTGTTCTCTATTGTAATCCAAGAATGCCGAAACTATAGATCGTTGTTTGTTTCATCATCGATGTGTTATTTAACGAACCGGTAGTTTGACGAAGAAAAAAAGAAAACGAACCGACTGTTAAAAGGGGGGATTGGCCACCGGGATAATCAATGTGGGAGCGCCTCACGTGACTGCTAATTCGAAACGCCTCAAGGCCTACGCACTATCGTGCATTTTGCAAACGATTTTTATTCTTGTTAATTTTTTCGTTTTTTTTCGTGATTCGGGTGGGTTAAGTTTGGCACGAATTTTTTTTTTTTTCGATTCATAAATTACACGTTCTTACTTTGCAGTTTATGATACAAGAAGCAATATGAGCCAAAAAATTATTTGCCTGTTCGACGTCGACGGCACTCTGACCGAGCCTCAGCGGGTAATTTTCATTTTACTAATTGTTTTTCTTACTTTTTTGAAACTTTAAAATAAAAAAAAAAAAAATTATTTAATTTTATTTAAATGACCTTTTGACGGTAAATAACTTGTGGCTGTTTGTTAATTCAACAGGAGATCGAACCGAGCATCGAACAGTCCATCTTCGACCTGGCCAAGAAGGAAAACTTTGACTTGGCGGTCATCGGAGGATCCGACCTCGCGAAGATAATGAAACAATTGGGAGGCAGCAAGATCTTTCAGAAGTACAAATACATATTCGCAGAGAACGGACTCATCGGTTACAAGGATGGCAAGCAGCTGGCCTCCGACGTTAGTTTCCTTTCACAATTTTTTTTTTCCCCTTCCAAGCTCCGATATCAACAGAGTTCCCATTTACTTCAACACAGTTTATTTTATTAAGGTTTATTTTTTATTTTCATTTTTTTTATTTCCCATATTTTTATTTGCATTTATTTGTTTAGATTTTTCCCATTTTTTTGTTTCACAGGACATGTGCCGGCAGGAGTTATTTTCCGGTTGGTCAATAAACTTGTCCGACTCTTTTACTAATGAGAATTTTTTAAAGACATTTTCTGTAGTTTTATTTTCATTTATCTTAATTTATTTGGTTACAATTTTTCCCGTTTATTTCGTATTATTTAGTTCGATAAATTCGTCCGTATGTTCCTTATACTAATGAGAATTCTTTATTTGAATTTTTTTATTTACAGACCATTCAAAAATTCATCGGGGACGACGCACTGCAAGATTTCATAAACTTCTGTCTGAGCTACATTTCGGAACTGACGTTGCCCTTCAAGCGTGGAACGTTCGTCGAGTTTCGAACGGGCATGCTTAATATATCGCCGGTAGGCCGGAACTGCAGTCAGAAGGAGAGACTCCAGTTCTTCGAGTACGACCAGGAACATCAGATTCGTCAGAAGTTTATTCAAGCTTTGAAGAAGAAGTTTCCCGATCTCCCCCTCACCTACAGCATAGGTATAAGTTCGATGAAAAAAAAGAAAAAAAAAAAAGAGCGAAACTATCACCGTACATAAACTCCGATGCTTATAAAATTTACGAATTTTCTTTCAGGCGGCCAAATATCCTTCGACGTATTCCCGACGGGCTGGGACAAGACTTACTGCCTCCGACACATCGAGGAGTACGACGAGATTCATTTCTTCGGCGACAAGACCCGCGAGGGTGGCAACGATTACGAGATATACGAGAGCGATTTGACGATCGGCCACAGAGTCACGGGTCCCGAAAGCTTGATAAAAGAGCTCAAGGTGTTGAGCGCCGTGCTGAAGGAGAAACGCGACGACGAGTACGCTTAAGCGCCGTTCACGTCGTTTTTTTTTTCTGTTTCCACTTCCAAACTTCGGTGCGTATTTTTTTTTTCAATCAAAAATTGAAAAAAAAAAAAAAAATACATTTGACGAAGACCGTGCAGCGCCGTACTGCTCGGTCTACATTGCTTCGCGCAATGGCAATTGTTACGATACGGTAAGACCGCCAATCGGCGCGTGTTACGTTTTATGTACATATCTCAAATAATAAATATAATGTATATTGAATAAGTAAATATTTTATTCGTTAAATTCGATAAAAAACAACACCGAAGCGCACAGTTCCGTAAAAAAAAAACAAACAAATCAAATAAAAACAATAATAAACGTTAAACAAGTGGAACCAAGAGAAACGATTGATAATTCGGATAATAACGATATAGCATTACGCGGCACACACTGAAGATCGAAAAGAGGAGACAAACTCTTTCGTATCACTTTACATTCCGTAAACGAATAAAAATCGTAGACACAAAAAAAATCATCGAGATCGCGCGATCGCGACGCGCTCTCTCAGTTGTGTAAACGAATGTCGAATCGTCGAGAATCAATTATCGTGTAAACTCGCGATAATAATAATAATCCCGTTAGATTCGAGAGATTTACTGGCCCCGTCGGTTATCAATAAGGTATCATCGCGATACGATTCATTCGTGCAAGACAACCATTCTTTACGTATAGTTTCTTTGGGTGGATGGTAAAAAAAAGGTGGAAAAAAAAAAAATGGTAATTTACGTTCATACACCCCGATAAACGGGCACGCGTTTGGTCGCGAAAGCCGCGAGACCCTCGAGTCGATCCTCCGTGTTCAATAATTCCGCGTAGCACTGTTTCTCGATCTGGAAACCGTTCTCGATCGGCACCTCGATGCCTTTCGTTATCGCGATCTTGGCCATTCTGCAAATATAAAAAATAAAAAAATTAAATTCAAAAACTTCGTTCGTAAAAAAAAAAAATTTCTTCAACGAACAAAAAAAATTATTTAAATAGTAAACAAGCGTGTCCCACTTTGCCTGAACAATAAATCGTGCGGTCTTAGCAATCCGGTTTCACGAACGAGAAAAGTCAAATTAATTATTAAAGACCTTAAAATTTTTTTTGCCCGAGATCAATAAACTCCGATCCCATAAAATGAACAAACATAAGCGAATCCCTTTTCCACGCGAGTAAAAATAAATTTTATCGTAATCAACGATAAAACGATTAAAAAACTTTTTAAAAAAATCCCGAGATCAACAAACCCCTCTCGAATCGAACAAACATTATCAGCGAATCCGCATTAAAGCGAGTAAAAATAAATTTTATCGTAAT
Organism: Exephanes ischioxanthus; assembly: GCA_958510785.1. Lineage (NCBI taxonomy): Eukaryota > Metazoa > Arthropoda > Insecta > Hymenoptera > Ichneumonidae > Exephanes > Exephanes ischioxanthus. The sequence continues at coordinate 4,217,189 of OY294018.1, read as the reverse complement.
CAACGATCGGCGAACGATCGCTCGATTCTTCTATCCGCGAGTCTTTTTACAACGGTCTTCCGATAGACGAGCCAATCGTACGTATTGTGCCCGAGGCTAATGACGATAATTTGTTTTCTCCCACAGATTCTCCGCGTGTGAGTTGACTCATCGACGATCTTCGAGCGTCCGATCGCCTTCGCCACGAGATGATATCAGCCTATCAGAAGCTGATGGATCGCCGGGGAGCATCAAGGCTGCACTTACGTAAACCCTCACGTGCGACTTCGTAATACGAAGAAAAAAAAAAAAAAAACACATCATCTTCGAGGTTCCCGTCTGCGGCTCGAGATACATTGTTTGCGCTGGATTTAACCCGGTAGCTCGCGGCGAGCCTTATCAGTTAATTGTGCGGATTAACTCGAGGACGGTCTCCTCGTCATCGAGTCGGACGACGGATTTGCCGAAGACTCACCTGACGCCGATCGGTCCGTTGGGCAAAATTTCCCGGGCGATCGAGAGGGCCGCCTGGTAGGCCGCGTCGCCGCTTTTGTTCTGCGGCACGGCCTGGTTCACCAAGCCGATGTTGACCGCCTCCTGGCCGTCGACTATTCTCGCCGTGAATATGAGCTCCTTGGCCTTCGCCGCGCCGACGATCCTCGGCAGTCTCTGCGTACCGCCCGCCCCCGGAATAATCGCCAATTTTGTTTCCACCAGGCCCATCTTCGCCTCGCTGGCCGCCGTTCTGATGTCGCTCGCCAGGGCGAGTTCGAGTCCGCCGCCCAGGGCGACTCCGTCGATCGCCGAGATGACCGGCGTCGGAAGAGCCTCGACCTCGCTCATCAGGCCGCGCAGCGACGTGACGAACTCCGCGACCTCGTTCTCGAGCATCTTCGATCTCTCGCGAAGATCGGCGCCGGCGCAGAAGACCTTCGGCACGAGACTCCTCAGTATGAGGACTCGAACCTTGTCGTTCTCCCGCACTGTCGCGACGGCGTCGAACATCTGCGAGACGAGACTCTTGCCGAAGGCGTTTCTCGCCTCCGATCGGTTCAGTCCGAGAACCGCGATCCCGTTGTCCTTGCCGTCGAGATACTTCAGTATTATCTCTCGGGGCTCGTCCTTCGCGCTCGGCATCGTTCGCGTCGACAGAGCGCGGATCTCCTTCGGCCTCGCGACCCTCACGCTGCACAAAAACGCCGCGAGCTTGAACTTTCCAGCCAACGAAGCCATCGTCTCGATGTTTGCTCTGCTACCGAAAATCGCTTCGCAACGACTCTGGCTCTCCGCCGATAGATAAAGGAATATTTGCTTTTTATTATCTTCCTCCGTTCGTTTCGGCCTTAGCGAGCTTATCCAACCGAGACCGTCCTTTGAACCTGACGACGCGAAATTCTGCACACAAAACGCGAAGAATACATTAATATATTGCATATATATATACTTCATATATTTTTACGTGAAACTTTTAAATATGGGATCGAATCGCTAAGCTTGTTTTTCGGTTAAGCCTGCACGAGACAATTTTCAATAGTCCGGCCTGAGCATAAACTTTTAATCACATATACACATATTCAAGTTTGTTTTCCGATTAAGTCTGGCCTCGACAATTTCCGATAGCTCAGGCACAATAAATTCTTTATTCTATTTACATATATATGTTTTGTCTTTTTGCAGATCGGCTCGGGCACAAAAAAAAATTGTATTCTATTTATGTAAATAGAATACATTTTTTTTTGTTCTTGGGCCGAACTGCGGAAAGAAAAGAAATATAAACGTATATAAGAAAAACGCATTTACATATATACATATATATATATATATATACATTACATATATATATATATGTAAATGCGTTTTTCGATTGATCCTGGCCTCGACAATTTTCGATAGGTCCAGCCTAAGCACAAAAAAATATGATTCTACTTACTATATATATACATTTTTTTTTTGTTGCAGTATGTTACAATAATATGTCGACTTACTGGGATGCGTCGTGTGTGAGACGGCGAGTTTCGACGTGTGTGCGTGAGCCTCGAAGTCAAAGTTTCAACTGGCGCGATTCCCGCTATGAGACACAAGTACAATTGGCAGGACAGCGATCGTCTCTGTGCACTGCGCGTACGCCTGTGTGTGAAAGCGCGCGCGCGCGCGCGTGTGTGTGCTGGATGTGTTGTTGTCGTCGTCGAGGAGCGAAGAGGCCCGGCGGCGCGGTGAAAGTTTCGAAAACGAAAGAATCCAGCGGGTTCTCGAAACGTTGCGGCGAGTCGGTCCCGTGGCCGGCGAGTTCGTTACGTTCCCGCGACGACTGCAGCGTCGAAACTGCGTCGGCCTCTGGGAATCGTCGTTGAAAGTCAAAACAGCGGTGAGCGATTGAGAGAGGCGCGGTGGCGAGGGTAGCGACGAGACAGTCGAGCTCGCCGTAATTCTTCGGCCAGGTGTAATCTTTTTTTTTTATTATTATTTTTCAGTCCGCATAGAGCGTGAAGACGGATGCACGATAATGAAATTCGTTCCGTACCGAGCTCGCGATAAGGCGCCGGGTGTGCTTCGCGATCCCCGGAAACTAACTATATCACGTTTAGAGCGTGAAAACGTATGTCCGTGAATCGCACACTGTTCGGCGCATGCTCGCTGGGTTCAAAGAGCAACTCCGAACGAAAAAAAATAAATAAAAAAAATAATGGTACGTATTCGAAATATCAAAATATAAGTTCGAAACTATCGGACGATCGACGACGTGTGAGAGGTCGCGGTGAAGTTTCACCGCGGTCGTCGAGCCGGGACGGAAAAACTGCTGAGTTATCATAATCATCAAGTTACAGTGTCAACGGTCACGGCTCGTAAACACACGAGAGATTTCCGTCGCGGATTCACGAGGAATCGTGTAATTGGAAATTTACGCAACGCGCAACGACCGCGGATAAGCGAAGAGAGCGCCACTGTCGGTAAGAACGATGCCGGGATGCGCGGTTTCGAGAAGAAAAAAAAATAAAGTTTTCTCGTAGAATTTTATTCTCCCAGCGAACTTCCCCAAATGAAGTTTGTGTTACGTAAGACACAACCGTTGTTACTTGAATAAAATTTAGTCTCCTGCAGGTATCTTCAGGGTCGTAAAAAGATTAACGCGATAGAAAAATATTCATAAATTTATTTACAGGAAGAGAGCACGACTGTCGGTAAAGCCGATGTCGGTAAAGCAGGAATCTGCTCGCTGAGAGAAAGACGAATAGTGGAGAATTCGAGAACGAGGCATGGCAATCGAAATTCGTTTGCACGTTTTCTGAGATATTTACGATAATTTGAAGCCCCTTTGTCGTCACGCGTCAAAGGTTTTAAGAAAATACGACCCCGAAGGGATGAAATTTAATCTCTGGCAAGTCTCTATCAATCCGTGGTTTCAGGAAAAAAAAAAAAATTGTTCACTCGTAAAATTTTATTCTCCGTGTGAACTTTCCCGAATGAAGTTTGTGTTACGTAAGACACAACCGTTGTTACTTGAATAAAATTTAGTCTCCTGCAGGTATCTTCAGGGTCATAAAAAGATTAACGCGATAGAAAAATATTCATCAATTTATTTACAGGAAGAGAGCACGACTGTCGGTAAAGCCGATGTCGGTAAAGCAGGAATCTACTCGCGGAGAGCAAGACGAATAGTGGAGAATTCGAGAACGAGGCATGGCAATCGAAATTCGTTTGCACGTTTTCTAAGATATTTACGATAATTTGAAGCCCCTTTGTCGTCACGCGTCAAAGGTTTTAAGAAAATACGACCCCGAAGGGATCAAATTTAATCTCTGGCAAGTGTCTATCAATGCGTGGTTTCAGGAAAAAAAAAAAAAATTGTTCACTCGTAGAATTTTATTCTCCAAGTGAACTTCCCCGAGCGAAGTTTGTGCGCCGCAAAACGCAGCCGTTGTACCTTGAATAAAATTCATTCCTTGTGCAGATATCTTGAGGGCCATAAAAAAAATTAGCACGATAAAAAAATATTGATAAATTAATTTATTTACACTTTGCAAAGTTACATAATTAAATAGATAAATAATTAAATATCGTACTCGATTACTAACAATCTACCAGGGTGAGCCCGCTGTGCAGTTTAACGATAAATCTAATCTCAGCCTTTCCATCGAATAAATAAATTCGCGAGTGCGCGGTTCGTTCTACGGCCGTTAATGTAATAATCTAACGAGTCATTCACTCATCACACTGTTCGACCGACGGGCCTAACGAGCGATGATAAGAACGAATCGTTTCGTGTATTTTTTTTTTTTTTTCTTGTATTTATCGTAACCACCGAATGGTTATCGCCCGCGAATCGCTAAACCTGCCGCATTGAGACCCCGGACGGTTTACCGACTGGGCGAGTCGTCGGAGCGACGAGCGTTACGCGGCGACCGCCGGCTGCATCGGCGGCGGTCGAAGCATCGATTTCGTTGCCGAGGACAGTTTCTGCGATACGAGGTGCGCTATGTGAGACGATCGTCGCCAAACGAATTCCCTCGTTCTGTCGTGATCGTCGGCGCTCTCGACGCGCACCTGCTTCGGTTGAAGAACTCTGATGGAGTGAAGCGTCGCTGCTCCGCCGTGCAACACCCGAAGACTCAGCTTGCCGGACATTTCCGCCGTCGTAGCGGTGGCGCTGCGCAACTCCTTCTTCGCCGCTCTGCCGAACTCCTTCTCCACTTTGAGCACCAGAGGGCCAACGCTGAATTTAGTCTTGATGGTCGTGTGATCGCTCATCATGTTTACCGACACGTCGCCCGATCGCTTCAGCGAGGAGAGGCCGTAGAGAGTCGCTCGCGCTCTGGGTTTGCTCGACTTCTTCGCCTTTTTCTGAAAATGATATTGTTTTTTTTTATTATTTTTTTTAACAGACCTCGTTGGGCCAAGAGCGATAATGCAAGAATTAAAAATGTGACACGGTAGTGTGTTGTCTTATTGAAAAGAAATTAGACGATTGAACGAGGCCGAAAGGTCGAAGGTTTAGTTGAACCGAAAATTAACGGCGGATTTTTGACGGTAGTTAAATTGAGTCAGAGATTACCCAGGTAGCACAAAAAAATTAGTTATCAGAACGTGATCTAAATGGGTTACATATGTCCGTCCGGATGGCAACTATAAGCTACCCTACGTCCAAAAGTTAACTTTTTGGATGGGAGGTAACTTTCGGATACCGTTAAGACGGACATATGTAACCCATTTAGATCACTTTCTGATAACTAATTTTTTCGTGCTACCTGGGTAGCTTGAAGTCGAAGCTGCGCACTATTTTGATTCACGACTATTGGGCTTAGAAAGGCGCCGAGTGCGCTCGAAGGATAATTTTTTTTGGCGATTATCAATACTCCGCTTAACTTTGCCCAAAAATCCTAATTTTTCAAACGATAGATAGAATTACTATTTTTTAGTCACTCATCCTTCAAAGCCTATGTCCGATGTATTTTTTCGTTGGTCACGAATCCGTAACTCATTTTGCCCCTAATTTAATATCTGAGAATATTCTAAGCTAAGCTAAGAAATATTCAGGAAATAATAATACTATTGTAATATCTTCTCCCTAGAACGATAGCATAATACAAAAATAGATATATATAACAGATAACCACTGTCTGTACGAGGGTGCGATATATAATCATAATACAAGTATTCCCTCATGAAAATGAACCATTGGTCACCATTAAGAAAAACCATTGGGATAACGATTGGAATATGTCTAATGCTAAATTGGCGGACTATTCGGACAACCATTCAATATCTCAACGGTAACCATTCAATTTCTCAATGGCAACCATACAATTTCCCAATGGTAGCCATTAAATGACCCAATTACCATTGACTATTATTTTAAAGCAAATAATATGAAGAAAAAAAAATCCATATTTTATTCTTGTATTAGAGACTTTCTGCCTTGTTACTATTGCTTATGAGACAAATCTTGATCTAATTATGTTGGGAAAAACTTTCGACTGATGTTGGGATCGAACCGACGACCTTCGTAATGCTAGAGAAGAACTCTGCCACTGCACTATTGATCAATTTTGTATTTTTCCGACCTCGATGACATAAAAGTTCATTTGGTATTTTAATGGCAGTGACGCCAGTAACATGTGACAATGCATAATCATTTTTAATTCGTGGGTATTTATAATCGTAGGAAATACCAGAAAATCGACGAAATTTCTGAAGCGTTCTTTGGTCAGTGCAAAAGTCGTTCTGATGTTCATAAGAAATGTTCACAAGAGATGTTCGATTCTGTTTATCGTTTTGAGTTTAATGAAATGTAATGTTTGCTGTAATCTGAACCAATGCTCTCATTAATCTGTTTATTAGAAGTTAAGTGTTTAATTTGTTAAAAGTAAAGATCGAAATACCAAATATTGATGAATCCTTGTGCCCCGAATAGTTACATCTAGTCAATGGCAATTTTTCTAACAGTTACAATTAGTCAATGGTAATGCTCCAAATAGGTACTATTCATTAATTGTATGGTTCTAAATAGTAACAATTGGTCAATGGTAATACTTCAAAAGATTACAATTGCTTAGTAGTTACGTTCTCAATAGTTACAATTGATCAATGGTAATGTCTCGAGTGGTTACCATTCACTAATGGTTGCGCTCCGAATGGTTATAATACACCAATCTTTACATTCCGAATGATTGCTATTCGCCAATGGTCAAAGGACGAACCGTAACCATCGAAAGTGTCAATCGTTCACCATTCATACCATTCAGAGCGAATGGTTACCACTAATGCACCATTCAGTACACCATTCAGATTCTATGGTACCCATTTGACGACCAATGGTTCATTTTCATGAGGGTTATTTTATTATTGTATTGTATTATTTTTTTTAGTTAATATTTCATGCCCAAATCATGCCCCTGCCCAGATAGAATAACGCGCCGTCATTTTTCTATCTGGGTGAGGTAGAAAATATTCAGCAAATAATAATATTATAATATCGTGACTCTAGAATGACGGTGTAGTAACATAATAGATGTTACACTGTTTATCTGAGTGTTCCATATATAATAATAAGTAAAATATTATTCTCAGCCTTTAAAGCCTATATCCGACGTATTTTTCTCGCCGATCGCGAAACCGTGTCTCATTTTACCCCCAAACTAATATCTCATGGCCAAAACATAAGGTAAAAATATTTTGGAAATAATAATACTATATATTAATAATATTATTATAATATCGTGTCCCTGTAACAACAGTGTAATAAAAAATATATATATATATATATATAACCGATAACCACTGTTTATATGGGGGTGCGATATATAATAATAATATAAATATTATTATTTTATTAGTGTATTATATTATTCTTTTTAGTATGAAAACAAAATTCTTATGTTTCAATGATTTGTTCACCTTGTTCTTGTTGGCCGTGCTACTTCCGGTCGCGGACACCTTGGTCTTCTTGCTTTTCGTCTTGTTCTTGCTCTTAGTCCTCTTTCTCTTCGGCTTCTTGGTCGTCGCTGCCGCGCTCCGGCTCTCGGCTTCCCGAACGGTCGTGAGATCCATCGAGCTCGGTGTCGTCGCTACCGCATCTGGCACCGCGTTCGATCTTTGCTCGGTAGTCGCTACCGTAGTCGAGGATTTTTGCTCATCTTCGCTGTCCTGCTAAAAAAAAATCGATCGAAACGATTATCGCAACTCGATAAATTTTTGTCGCTGATAATTTGTCTATTTTTTATTTATTTTTCTGTCCGCAGGAATAATCACTTTGGGAGCCGACGAAGTGGCGGAAAACTGCTTCGGGCCATTCTTCGTGCCGCCCTTCTTGTTGGACTTCTTCTTCGTCTTCGGCTTGCCCGACTTGGTCGTCGTGCCGGGATTGGTCAGCTTCACCGTCACCGGATCGTAATTCGTTCGGAGTATCTTGTTTATACGTCCCAATATATTGTCGACGAAACGATTGTACTTTGCAACGTAAATCGCTGGCACGTGACTGTTCAGATCGGATTCCATCGCACCTGAAATGTTTGTTCAGTTCTTTTGTTTTTTTTTTTTCCGAACATCGTCGCTTCAGAGGCCTTTTGCAATTTTTTTTTTTCGTCTTGTTAAAACGGTAAATAGCTGTTGCAATCATGCAAGTGATCTTTTTTATCTTCCGGGCTTGCAATATTTTTAGTAGCTTTAAAAAAAAGAGCTCGAGCCCGTAGAGCGTAAGTCGTGACTCATTCTACTGTAAATTCCATCGCAGATCAAACACTTTTGTACGAGCGATATACAAGCTCGAATAGTTAATTCTCATTAATTTTCATCATAGTTCGAATAGCCCGTTGCTGGATACCGTTTCTCAAAATAAAAAGAATGAAATTAAAAAAAAAATACTTCAATATTCTGAGTTTGAAGATATTTCGACCATCTCGGGCAAACTACGATCAAGTTTGATTAAAATTAAAAAAAAAAACACAAAAATACTTGAATAGTTTATTGATTGAAAGTCTAAAGATGTTTCGATCATCTTGGGCGAAATTCGATCGAGTCTGACTAAAAAATAAGAAAATAAAAATAATTGAATATTTTGTATATATTTTATAATTGAATATTGAATAATTGAATAATTGAATAATTGAATAATTGAATAATTGAATAATTGAATAATTGAATAATTGAATAATTGAATAATTGAATAATTGAATAATTGAATAATTGAATAATTGAATAATTGAATAATTGAATAATTGAATAATTGAATAATTGAATAATTTAATAATTGAATAATCGAATAATTGAATTATTGAATATTGAAAATAAAAATATTGAATATTCTATTGAATAAAAGTCCGAAGATGGAACTTGGCCTCTGGCATAAATCCATAGGAAGAAGAAGAAGAAGATAGTCCGAAGATATTTTGACCATCTCGGGCAAACCACTATCGAGTCTGACTAAAAAATAAAAATACTTGAATAGTCTATTGATTGAAAGTCTGAAGATGTTTCGACCATCTTGGGCGAAGTTCGATCGAGTCTGACTAAAAAATAAGAAAATAAAAATAATTGAATATTCTATTGAATGAAAGTCCGAAGATGGAACTTGGCCTCTGGCATAAATCCATAGGAAGAAGAAGAAGAAGAAGAAAGTCCGAAGAAATGTTGACCATCTCGGGCAAACCACTATCGAGTCTGACTAAAAAATAAAAATACGTGAATATTCTATTGACCGAAAGTCTGAAGATCCGAAGTACGATCGGGCCTGCCTAAAAAAAAAAGAAAAAAAAAAAGAATCTTGATTTGAATCCATGTTGAGCTCAAAGACCCCTGGCCTCCTTCCGTGCGCGTCCTTGTCCGCATTTTTCGTGAGGTCACTCACGCCCGGGGCCCACCCGGAAGGATAATAATTGGCCACCGGTAACCGGCTCGCTTCTGCCTTTTCAGATGTTGCTGCTGGTCATCGACCTACTTCCGTGTTCGAAAGCGCCGACGGGGCGGGGTCTCTCACGAGGTCATAAACTCTCTCGAGTTCGTGCGAGGATCGGAGCGAGGAGAGAAGAAAAAGGTGAAAACTGGCTCGGGGCCCCACCCAGGGGGAGGAGGAAGTCGGGCTTCGATTCACCCGAAGCAAAAGAGAAGAAAACCAAAGAAGAAGGGGAAAAAAAAAAAAACGAGACCCGAGGAAGAACCCAGGACGGACCATAGGTGGACGTAACGAGTCAGCCAACTGGCCTACTTACGGCGAGGGAACGCAGCGAACAATGTTAACGGTGCGTCGACGAGGCCATGCCGGAATTCACATAACTCGTAAATCCAAACTGGTATTCGATTGTGGGTCACCCGCTCTCGGCTCTTCACCTGCCGACCCAATACCGGAGTCTCCGGACCGCAGTACGAAACACACGAGTTACTTCCTTCCCTCGAGCGTCGTCCACTTATTTACCCTTCTCTTTACTTTCGTCCCGGCAATCAATTTTTTTTTTTTTTTTTCTTTTTTTTTTACGACCGATACAAGACCGCTTCGTAACGATCGAGTTAAAGAGCGGATGCGTAATAACGAACTTATTAATATCTGTATTCAGTGCCCGGTAACTTTTTTTTTTTACGAGATAATTCATTCTTTAGTCTCGGATTATTATTAGTTTTTTTTTTCGGTTATTAACTTTCCACGCCCGATTAATTTTTACGTACGCGACGGACGAAGTTTCATTGGGGGCGGAGGGTTTGAATGCCGGACGACGCACGTTGTCGAAGATTTACGGAGTGGGTCAGGGTCGCGGTGGAAGGCTCGTGTCGAGGCGGGCGGCTCCGGGTCGGTGGCCTCGATTTCCACCGGTTCATCGAGCCCTTCCCCGTCTGACGATGACTGGGTGAAAGCCGATGAAAAAAAAAAAAACTCGCGATCGCCTCTCGTTCTCGAGTTCGACAAACCCGACTGGCTCTTTTTTTTTTTTTTCTTCTTTCTTTTTCTCCGAACGGGAAGATTACCTTCGATTCAAACTCGATCGTAGTCGGCCAGAGATGAGTGATTCGATAGCGGAAAAATTTGATAAAATCTCAGTAGGCTAAGCTGCATCGTCGTTCGTACGAGAAAGATTTTTTTTTCTCTATTTTTGATAGTGTGCGTACAGAATTGAAGAATTTTGATTTAGAGAAAAATATTGAAGAACGAAAGACACTAATCGAGGTCGATGCCCAATCGATGACCAACTAACCCTGACTCAATGTGCCAGCGGGCTTGGCCGAGAGAAAGTTTTACCGATTTCCAGCATCGATGCTCCAGACAGTTTACCAGAGCTCTCTTTAATGTTTCGTCACGAAACCCAACACCGCTACTCAAGCTGGGCATCGGCGGCGCTTAACTACTTTGCTGCAGAGCATCATTTTTTTTTTTTTTTTTTTTTTTTCTTCATTCTTTTCGATTTTGTTTTTGCTTGTCGCAACGAAGAAAAAAAGATTCTACTTCTACTGATACGACTACGGTCAGTTGATTAGACCACTACGGGACGAATAATTATTTCTACGCACTACTTTTTTTTTAATACTAAATACCACTATCGGGGGACGTTCGGGCAAAGGATCGAGGAAAGTGAGTCCATTGGTCCAGTGGTTCTGTCCAGTTACGCATTTGTTACAGTCGACTGTCCACCGTCTACCAAAAACACGACGTTAATCGGGAGAGACGAGTAGTTTTTGATATAAAAAAAAAAAAAATTCTACGTATCCAAAAATCCACCAAGAGGCAAGATAAAAAAAAATGCAATAAAAAAAAACAAAACCACACGTTAAAATATGCGAAGCGACAGCACGATTAAAGAAATGATGAAAAAAAATAAAAAACGTGCATTGAAATGCTGGGTGGTTTTTGTTTTTCTACGATTACGGCACGTCACGTGTGTGTTAAAGATTAAGAAGAAGAGGAAGATAAAATTTTAATCGATAACGCGCTTTTCACTCGCGACTTTTTTTTTTCTCACTTTGTAACAGCCGAGTCTCTGGACACGGAACCGACTAGCACACGGACTCTATGAAGTTTGCGAGAATGAATAACGAGACACAGACACAATTTTGTTTTTTTTTTTTTTTTTTTTTCATTGGTGATTTTTTTTTTTTTTTTTGTAAAAATAATAAATTATCTACATTTAATCGATCCGAATATGACAATGTCTCTGTACAGTTTTCTCTATAATTTGTTGTTCTCTTCGATATATATTTTTTTCTCTGCACGATTATAATTGTTCTGTTAGACGATGACGAAGTTATGTTTCGATATTTTTTTTTTTTATATGCAGTTGGAGCCAATTTTCTTCTCACTCGATTCGCACGTTTTTTTCTCGCTCGTTGTACTCGCATTATTCTCGATCGCGATTATCGTACGCAATCACACTTTTAAATAAAAAAATGAAAAAAAAAAAAATCACACACTCGCAGACGTACGCAAATCAAAGAGTTCAAAAAAAAAAGGACGAAACTTTATAGCACGCATCGGCGGATACCGCCGGTAGAGAAAGAACGTGACGTAACGTCATCCGTATTAAACCACGGCATTTAATGCTACTGTTTTTTTTTTCTTCTCTCTTTCACGCAGTAATTCCTTCGTTAACCGGAGAGAATGCGTCGCTGTGGCGAGTTTCTGCTGTTCGACGAAGCGAGATTTAAAAAAAAAGTATGAATATCTATTATCTACATAAATAAAAAAAAAAAACAAAAAAAAAAATAGAACATTCTGTACAGTTTTCTCGCCGCAGCCGCAACGCTTCTCCGGTCGTTCCGGAACACGCGAAAAAAAAAAATGTTATTTCAGCGTTTCGCATGCTCGATGACGAAAAAAAAAAATCCAAAAAAATCTTTCGATAGAGACCGGTGTCCGTTTCTCAATAAATAAAGCAAATAAAAAAAAGACAAATAAATAGATCTAATAGTCACACACTGGAGAGCAGTGCAGAGCTCGAAGCGGGCGCACCGAAGTATCTTCCCGTCTGGCGAACGAAATTAATTTCCGCTTTAAGGTCGAGCCTCGTATAACGAGGAATATCCGATAAATTTCTTTTTTCTTCGATCGATCAATTAAAAGAATTTTTTCAATAAAAAAAAAAAAGAATAATTAATCGATCTCAGATTTGTCTCGTGTGCTCTTCGAGTCTCCGACTCTCTCCGTATCTCTCTCACTCTCTCGCTGATAGTTTGATTCTTAAATAATATTCTCATCGTATCGTTGTCATTATTAATAATTTTTGTTTTCTTGTTTGTTTGTTTTTTTTTTTTTTTTCTTATTTAGGAGATTCGACTTTCGCGAGGCTCGATTTGCGGGCGTGTTTCGAACGCTTGCTCCCATTACGATTGTTAGTGTGGTGTTTCTTGGTCTTGCCCTTGAACTCACGTGCTCGCCGAGCGTCCGCGATGTCGGCGATACCGACGTCGTCCTCGTCATCGTCATCGTCGTCATCGTCCTCCTCCTCGTCGTCGTCGTCGTCGTCGTCGTCGTCGATTTCGGTCAGTCCCAGGTCGTCCTCGTCCTCGTCATCGTCGTCGTCGTCCTCGTCGGAATCGCCGCCCTGGGCCTGTTGGGCCACCACTGGTCCAACATTGACGACGGCCGCTGTGGGTATCAGCTGGGACTCGGCACCTTCGATACCCGAACTGGCTCCAGCCTCGAGGCTCGAAGCTGCTTGTCCTTCGGGAACAACGTCACCGGCCTCGTCATCCTCGTAGCTCGCACCTTCGGCCTCGTTGGCGGTGGTGTCCGTGAGACTTGCCGCATCCTCTGCTGCGGCTGCGGTTTCGGCGTTGAGGGCGTTCAGGTCGGCCTGGACCGCCGCCGGTATCGAGGGAGCGGCCTGAACGGGCTGAGCGACCTGGACCGGAGCAGCCGGAGCGACGGGCTCGACGACGGAACTGGTCTCATCGTCGTCGTCATCATCCTCGTCACCTGAATTGAGATTCAAAAAACATTACCCATGTTAATTTCATGAAAAATTTATTTTCCTTTTTGTATCTTTTTTTTTTTCGTTAGTTGTAAAATGTAAAAAAAAATCGTAGGAAATTTAATGTACTGGTTTTTATGCATAAACTAGTACATTGAATTTGATGTACAATTGTGATGAAAAATTAATGTACGGTATATTAAAAACTGTACAAATCCTTTACTAATGTAAAGAATTTGTACAGTTTTTAATATACCGTACATTAATTTTTCATCACAATTGTACAAAATTAATATTTTAGCATAAAAGTATATTAAATCCAATAAGTTACTTTAATTTCACTGTAAAAGTTCATTAACTTTTCATCACAATCGTACATTGAATTTAATGTACCAATTTTTGCGTAAAAACGAGGCCGTCGTCGAGCGACGGGCTCGACGACAGAGCTGGTCTCATCGTCGTCGTCATCATCCTCGTCACCTGAATTGAGATTCACAAAACATTACCCATGTTAAGTTCATGAAAAATTTATTTTCCTTTTTGTATCTTTTTTTTTCTCGTTAGTTGTGAAATGTAAAAAAAAATTCGTATGAAATTTAATGTACTGGTACTGGTTTTTATGCATAAACTAGTACATTGAATTTGATGTACAATCGGGATGAAAAATTAATGTACGGTATATTAAAAACTTTACAAATCCTTTACATTAATTTTAGCATAAAAGTATATTAAATCCAATAATTTACTTTAATTTCACTGTAAAAGTTCATTAACTTTTCGTCACAATCGTACGTTGAATTTAATGTACCAATTTTTGCGTAAAAACGAGCCCGTCGTCGAGCGACGGGCTCGACGACGGAACTGGTCTCGTCGTCGTCATCATCCTCGTCACCTGAATTGAGATTCAAAAAACATTACCCATGTTAAGTTCATGAAAAATTTATTTTCCTTTTTGTATCTTTTTTTTTCTCGTTAGTTGTGAAATGTAAAAAAAAATTCGTATGAAATTTAATGTACTGGTTTTTATGCATAAACTAGTACATTGAATTTGATGTACAATTGTGATGAAAAATTAATGTACGGTATATTAAAAACTTTACAAATCCTTTACATTAATTTTAGCATAAAAGTATATTAAATCCAATAATTTACTTTAATTTCACTGTAAAAGTTCATTAACTTTTCATCACAATCGTACGTTGAATTTAATGTACCAATTTTTGCGTAAAAACTTCCAATCCGGTGCATTAAATTTACAATTTTTCTTAACAGTATAGTAAATCTATTTACAAACATTACAAGCAATGCATATAATCTCAACGAGCCATAGACTGAGGTTCTTCAGCTCAGGGTAATATTTTTGAAGCTTTCAATGACGAAGGTTTCGATTTTTTTTTGTGGTATCTGCAGGCATATTATTCTTAATTGAATTAAATGCCGTTGAACATTCCTTGTAAGGTTTGAAACATATTGCGGGTAGTAAATTTATGTTTCGGTATGTTATGTGGCGTTCGCTTTATGCATAACCGTTGTGGGTCTTCAAATTGTGATAATGCCGGTTTTTTTCGTAGAGTGAGGTGACAAGATTTTTTTTCCCTTATATATTTTATTTTTCTCGTCACTATACAGTAACGGAAGAAAATAGTAAAAAATATACAGTAACGGAAAAAAATAGTAAAAAATATATAGTAATCGGAAAAAAATAGTAAAAAATATATAGTAATCGGAAAAAAATAGTAAAAAATATATAGTAATCGGAAAAAAATAGTAAAAAATATATAGTAATCGGAAAAAAATAGTAAAAAATATATAGTAATCGGAAAAAAATATTTGAAAATATATATTTGTTAAATATTTTTTTCTCACTACCATATATTTTCTTTTTTCCATGCTCGTTATTATTTGTAATTTTATGTATCCCCGGTGTTCGCAGGAAAAATGTTGTAACCGCACACGCTTCACCACGGGCTCATCAAGACCCTAATGCAAACCGATGCGGTGAAATTGCGGTCTACAGTAATTCTCGTGCAACGAATCTCAATCTAAATTAACGATCTACCAATGATAATTTACATTATTTCACATATTTTGCAGACGAGGACTTCCGGTATTTCCGTAATTGGTCGAGTTGCGATCGGCAGAAGGCCTGGACGTTCGGGGCGTAGACGATTTTTTGCTGTTCGCATCGCGCCCGAGCCCGCGACTCGTTTCCGGAGCGACCTCATCAAACATTCACCTGGGACGGAGCGAGCGGTTGTCCCACTTCGGGGATAAATGCGCCGCGAGTCAGCCTTGTTCGGTCAGGCACACGCACGGGTATCGCCGATCGTAACACTGACACGAAAAGCTCTTCGATTACCGGTTCGTCAGCGTCGATTTTTTTCTCTCTAAAATCGGAGCTCCTCGTTTGTTTCATTGGTCAACGCCGCCGAGGACAAACGAAATTGCAGCGTTTCGGAATTGTTCGTGTTCATGAATCGATTATCTTTCATGTTCGCAGCCTCACCGCGAGCGCGTCCGGGAGAGACGGAGCTGGATGGAAATTGAAGACAGGTGCGCGTCCCTCGCGACCTATCTTGGGCTATCCAGGTCGATGGGACGAACGAGTCGTCGGGGAACGAAAAATGTACGACGAGACAAATTTTCTGAGCGCATTCCACGTCGGCGATCGTCAAGCCTGTCGTTCCGAAAAACGGTCTGACTATGATTTTATGGATTTTTAATACATCGCCATAGTCGCGAGAACTGTCTCGCAACGTTTGTTCAATTTTTTTTTTTTTTCAGTCGTGGTGAAAAATTAAAAAATCAAATAAACGTTGCTGAAGACTTGTCAGGACGATAATGATTTTAAAAAAATGAAAACGTCGTCGAGACGAGGGTCTTGCGCTCCAAATTTTCTGAGCGCATTCCACGTCGGCGATCGTCAAGCCTGTCGTTCCGAAAAACGGTCTGACTATGATTTTATGGATTTTTAATACATCGCCATAGTCGCGAGAACTGTCTCGCAACGTTTGTTCAATTTTTTTTTTTCCAGTCGTGAAAAATAAAAAAATCAACTAAACGTTGCTGAAGACTTGTCACGACGATAATGATTTTTTAAAAAATGAAAACGTCGTCGAGACGAGGGTCTTGCACTCCAAATTTTCTGAGCGCATTCCACGTCGGCGATCGTCAAGCCTGTCGTTCCCAAAAACGGTCGGACGACTCTTTCAGCGACGTCGTTATTTGCGACCTGAAACGGTCTTACGATCATTCTATGGATTTTCAATACATCGCCATCGTCGTGAGAACTGTCTCGCAACATTTATAATATTTTTTTCATTTTTCTGTCGCGGTGAAAAATAACAAAAATTAAATAAACTCTGCGAAAGACTTATCACGACGATAACGATTTTTTTAAAACAATGAAAACGTCGTTAGGACAGTTTCAGGAAGTAAATGAGCGACGTCGTTCCCAAAAACGGTCGGACGACTCTTTCAGCGACGTCGTTATTTGCGACCTGAAACGGTCTTACGATGGTTCTATGGATTTTCAATACATCGCCATCGTCGTGAGAACTGTCTCGCAATATTTATTATATTTTTTTGATTTTTCCGTCACGGTGAAAAATAAAAAAAATTTAATAAACTCTGCGAAAGACTTATCACGACGATAACGATTTTTTAAAAACAATGAAAACGTCGTTAGGACAGTTTCGGGAAGTAAATGAGCGACGTCGTTCCCAAAAAACGGTCGGACGACTCTTTCAGCGACGTCGTTATTTGCGACCTGAAACGGTCTTACGATGATTCTATGGATTTTCAATACATCGCCATCGTCGTGAGAACTGTCTCGCAACATTTATTATATTTTTTTGATTTTTCCGTCACGGTGAAAAATAAAAAAAATTGAATAAACTTTGCGAAAGACTTGTCACGACGATAACGATTTTTTAAAAACAATGAAAACGTCGTTAGGACAGTTTCGGGAAGTAAATGAGCGACGTCGTTCCCAAAAAACGGTCGGACGACTCTTTCAGCGACGTCGTTATTTGCGACCTGAAACGGTCTTACGATGATTCTATGGATTTTCAATACATCGCCATCGTCGTGAGAACTGTCTCGCAATATTTATTATATTTTTGCTTCCTCATAGAGGAAGCTTTGTTTTCGTGAAACAAATTTTTTTCGAGATTTTAGTGTCAGAGTACTTAACATAGTCCGAAACGTCGAGAAATGTGATTTTCAGCTGGCGTCCGGACGTATGTGTGTGTGTATGTGTGTGTGTATGTGTGTGTGTATGTATGTATGTGTGTGACAGACTTGCGTCGTTTAAAACGACTATAACTCGGAAACGGTTCGAGATAGCCAGTTGAAATTTGGTGAACTAGTAGAGTGGTCATGTCTCTTGCCTCGGTGCAATTTTCATGAAGATTGAGGCCCGTTTCGAGATTTTACGCGATTTTGAAATTTTTGAAAAAAGGTCGTGGTAGCTCTAACTTGCGTAAAATTAGAGCAATCGTCCTAAAACTGCCCACAAATATACTATTTTGATCAAAGACCTTTGGTATTGAATTTGGTCAAAATTCATTGAAGGGATAAGATTTTATGGGATTTTGAGTTTATCTGAGTTTTCTGAAAAATGACTAAAAACGGTCTAATTCGAGTAAATATGGAGGTATCGATCGGAAATTTGACATGGGAATGGAGTAACACTGTACAATGTTTCGTATTAAATTTGGCGAAAATGGATCGAAACGTTAAAATTTTATGGGATTTTGAAATTTTTGAATTTTTTTGAAAAGTTGTATTTTTTGTCCGACACGAGTTTATGTATCAAGTGTCGCCCTAGGAGTAAAATAATTCGGAGACTCGTCATCGGTGGGTGAAAAATACATTAGACGTGGCCACAAAACGGTGAATATTGGATAAGTGACTTGATAATTTGAAAAAAAAAAAATTTCCATAACCCTGTATTTTCGTTAATTGGAGTAGGTGCACGGATCTAACAAAGCAAAGATATCGGTATATTTTTTTGCGCTGAACCTGAATCGGCCAGTCATATGCATAAAAGGCAAACGCGACGTTGACGTTAAAACAAGTTGAAAATTTTTTCAGATCGCTTCCTCATAAAAGTTGAAAATTGAAATCTTCATATGGCTTCTTCATAAAAGTTGAAAATTGAAATTTTCATATGGCTTCCTCATATAAGTTGCAAATTTATATTTTCATATGGCCTTCTCATAATGTTCCTTTATTTGCGGAGCTTCCTCTATGAGGAAGCCAACAATACAGAAAATGCTTCCTCGTAGAAGAAGCTTCGCAAATAAAGGAACGTTATGAGAAGGCCATATGAAAATTTAAATTTGCAACTTATATGAGGAAGCCATATGAAAATTTCAATTTTCAACTTTTTTGATTTTTCCGTCACGGTGAAAAATAAAAAAATTAAATAACGATTTTTTAAAAACAATGAAAACGTCGTTAGGACAGTTTCGGGAAGTAAATGAGCGATGTCGCCGAAACGGTCGTCGGACAGTTATCGAACCGTCGCCGGGAACGAACGGAGGACGACGACGGTGGATCTCGTCTATGTCGATATTACCGGGCACGTGAAACCACAAACGCGACTCCGTGGCACGCACGGATTATGTTAATTCGGAGGCCCGTGCGAGCCACCCAAGCTTCGCTTACCGTTATGCCACTGGTGAGACGAAGCTAATATCTCTGAACGAGCATCGGCACGGATCCTCCTCGACAGTACTAGACTCCCGTTCGCACGAGGCTCGCGTACATACATAAACATCCGTGAGCCTGCTCGGTACAAGGCGAATATACAAATATAACGGGAGACCCGTTCTCCGTTGAGATATTTGTATTTTCTGTTATGGTGATGTGGAAAAAAAAAAACATCACGGGGGATTCCATTAAGGCTCGTTCGATAACTGGGTCTTTGGACTAAAAATTACTTGATCTCGAACATTGCTGCGTGACATCAAATTTCATCTCTGGCAAGTCTCTGCCGAGGCGCTGCTTTGGGAAGAAAACGAAAATTGTTTATCTGTGGAATTTTATTCTCTAACTGAATTGAGGAGCAAATTTTATAAGTTATAAGTTGATGGAATTTAGTCTGATGGAGATTTCTTCAGGGTTATAAAATTATTATGTTCGTGGTAAGAATTGTTACATTTGCCTCGATCTCTCAGTGTAATATTAGATCTCTCGATATAATATTATCAGTGTAGGTTTTTCGATTCCCGATCGTTGCTAGGCTCGAAACGTAGAAACTTGATGATTCGTCATCGACAGCGAATTTTAGACCTTGAATAGCTACAGGTATATAAATCGTACGTTCGTCCGTGCAATCTTGGACATCGATGGTTATTAGTTCGAAAATAAATTCGAGCTCTCCCGAGGCGTTACGGGATAAATGCACTGATAAAAAAATACGGTTGAATCAACTAAGACTCGGGCAGGGACGTTCAACTAAACATTTTGTTGGTACAGCTAAAAAATGTATTAGTTCAACAATTTTTTGGTTGATTTCACCAAAATATTTTTGAGTCATTAAAATATTTTGTTCGACCAACTAAATATTTATTTGAACGTCCCTGCCCGAATCTTGGTTGATTCAACTGTACTTTTTTATCAGTGTGGAGCAAAACGGAGCAAAGAATAAAATAAAATTTTAACAACTTTTACCAATTTTTCCCGGAACGTAAAAAACGTTTTATCTCAAATTAAGCACACCGAAAAACGTTGAGCACGGCGAATATGCAAATATAACGGGAGATCCGTTCTCCGTTCAGATATTTGTATTTTCTATTATGGTGATGTGGAAAAAAAAACATCACGGGGGATTCCATTAAGGCTCGTTCGATAACTGGGTCTTTGGACTAAAAATTACTTGATCTCGAAGATTGCTGCGTGACATCAAATTTCATCTCTGGCAAGTCTCTGCCGAGGCGCTGCTTTGGGAAGAAAACAAAAATTGTTTATCTGTGGAATTTTATTCTCTAAATGTATTGAGGAGCAAAGTTTGTGCGAAGCGAAATACAGCAGTTATAAGTTGATGGAATTTAGTCTGATGCGGATTTCTTCAGGGTTATAAAATTATTATGTTCGTGGTAAGAATTGTTACATTTGCCTCGATCTCTCAGTTGTAGGAGTTATAGTGATTATTAGAATTATAACTAATATTATCAGTGTAGGTTTTTCGATTCCCGATCGTTGCCAGGCTCGAAACGTAGAAACTTGATGATTCGTCATCGACAGCGAATTTTAGACCTTGAATAGCTACAGGTTTATAAATCGTACGTTCGTCCGTGCAATCTTGGACATCGATGGTTATTGGTTCGAAAATAAACTCGAGCTCTCCCGAGGCGTTACGGGATAAATGGAGCAAAACGGAGCAAAGAATAAAAAAAAAATTTTAACAACTTTTGCCAATTTTTCCCGGAACGTAAAAAACGTTTTATCTCAAATTAAGGTAGTCCTTGCGGACAGCCTGAGCCCACGTGAGTTCAGAGCGAATTGAGAGTGGAATTGCGAATACTTCGCGATGAGATAAAAATCTGAAAAAAATCAACCATATGGAAGGTACTGAAAATATTGATTTTGCATAATAATAATTCCAAAATGTTATTAACAAATGAATGAAAAAAAAATGGTTCAACAAATCTTCCGGCAACTTAACTTTTTGTTCATATAAAAACAATAAGTTAATCTTTTTGAATACGTATAAATTTTGTCAGAATTTTGTCTAATTTTTGAAAATTGCGTTTTTAGTTAATAAAAAAACGTGATTTTCAAAAATTAGATAAAATTCTGAAAAAATTCATACGTATTCAAAAAGATTAACAAATTGTTTTTATATGAACAGAAAGTTAAGTTGCCGGGGAATTTGTTGAACTATTTTTTTTTAATGCATTTGTTAATAATATTTTGGAGTTATTATTATGTAAAATCAATCTTTTCAGCACCTTCCATATGCTTGATTTTTTTCGAATTCTTATCCCATCGAGAAGTGTTCGCAATTCTCTCTCAATTCTCTCTGAACTCATGTGGGCTCAGGCTGTCCGCTAGGACTACCTTAAGCACAGCGAAAAACGCTGAGCACGGCGAATATGCAAATATAACGGGAGATCCGTTCTCCGTTGAAATATTTGAATTTTCTATTATAGTTATGTTAAAAAAAATTAATTTTTTTTGGATAAAAAATTACTACGTCCGCGGAAACCACTCGAAATAAGCTTCGATCTGTCAGTAATACGAGTTATCGTAATTATAGGCGCGAGGTAGAATCAGGGACGCGAATGAAGAATTGTAGGTTTTTCGATTCTCGATAGCCAGGCTCGGAACATGAAAACTGGATAATTTATCATTAGGTGGGAATTTTAGTCTTTGAACAGCTGCGGTATATGAATCGTATAATCTTGCGATATCGTTCGTTATTGGTTTTCAAACAAATTCGAGGTATCCCGGAGCATGTCGAGACGGGTGGGGCAAAACGGAGCAATACGAAAAAAAAATGTTTTTAACGTTTATTCACGAATCATAAAAACAACATTTCATCTCGAATCGGGCGCACGGTTTCGTTCTACTCGGAGCTCCCAGTCTCCTCCCCTCTAAACAGTGCTGATTACTCGTTCCGACATACCTCGAGCATTTTTCTTTATACCGACAGAATATAACGGGAGACCCGCTCTCCGTTGAAATATTGGTGTTTCTATTAGGAAAGCTTGTCTTATATATATGAAAAAAGTCTCGTCAGAATTCCGATCCGGTGCTTCGTTTCCGAGAAAGTCGCGAAGCAAGAATCCACTTCCGGCATTTTGGAGTATATATACTTGGTAGCGTCTCGTCAACTTGCTTAAAAACTTTTTTTAAGTACTTGCCCTAGCAAGTTGATGGACCGCAAACGCACCGAAAAACGGACCGTAAAAAACGACAAAACGGACTGTACATTTTTTGTTTCCATTTGGTATTTTTTCTGTTGCGGAAACCGAAAACGGACCGAACGATTTTTTTCGCAAAAATTTGCTTCGGTCCGTTTTCGGTTCCTGGAACCGAAAAAGGGCCAAGATCGTATTTTTATTCTGTCCTTTCATTAAAAACGGAATTAAAAGCAAAGCAACAAAAAAATTTTAAAAAACTAAAAGCAGCCGTCCGTCAACTTAGTAGGGTGGCGTCGAGACGCTACCGCGTCTCTTGATAGTTTCGATTCTCGATCACTGCCAGGCTCGGAATATACAAATTTGATGATCAGTCGTTAACCGGGAATTCGAGTAATTGAACAGCTGCAGTCTATAAATCGTACATCCGTACAATCTTGGGACTTCAATACCTATATAGCACGCAATATTTTGAAATCATTTTTAGAAATATTTTCAGTGTTTCAAATTTTACGAAATATTTCTTGAATACATGAAAATAATATTTTTAAATATTCTATCAAAATATTCCAATGAAATGTTTCTTTAATATTTCAGAAAAATATTTAATCTTTCAACACTTCTGAAAAATAGAGATACAAATTTTGAAATATTTTTAATTTCATGTTTCACCGAAATATTTTCACGATTGTTTCCGTGTCTGTGGGTGTGTATATACTAATTGAACTGGTGATGCAATCTTCGATATTTCACCGGAATGCTTCAAAAACACTTCGGAAACGTTTCAATATAAGATTTATGAGCGGGCAAAAAAATTGTTTCAAAATGTTTTTAAAACATTTCTTAAATATTTTTTAATATTGATAAAATATTTTTTAATATTGATAAAATATTTTTTAATATTGATAAAATATTTTTTAATATTGATAAAATATTTTTTAATATTGATAAAATATTTTTTAATATTGATAAAATATTTTTTAATATTGATAAAATATTTTTTAATATTGATAAAATATTTTTTAATATTGATAAAATATTTTTTAATATTGATAAAATATTTTTTAATATTGATAAAATATTTTTTAATATTGATAAAATATTTTTTAATATTGATAAAATATTTTTTAATATTGATAAAATATTTTTTAATATTGATAAAATATTTTTTAATATTGATAAAATATTTTTAATATTGATAAAATATTTTTAATATTGATAAAATATTTTTAATATTTCAAAATATTTTTAATTTTTCAAAATATTTTTAATATTTCAAAATATTTTTAATATTTCAAAACATTTTAAATATTTCAAAATATTTTCAATATTCCAAAATATTTTCAATATTTCAAAACAATTTTAATATTTCCGTGCCATGTGGGTAATTACCCACATGGCACGGAATAATTATTGGTGTTCAAATAAATTCGAGGTCTCCCGAGGCGTATCGGGACGGATGGGGAAAAATGGAGCAAAATTTCCTTGTCCCAAACTTTTACCAATTTTTCGCGGAACGCAAAAAAAAACCATTTCATCTCCAATCGAGGGCGCGTTATCGTTCCCCTCAGGGTTTTCACTCTCCCCGATTACTCGTCGGAAAAAATCATTAAACATCATAACATCTACTCGTTATGCCTATGCCTTGTTAATTCCTAAAAAAAAAAAAAAAAAAAAAAAAAAAAAAAAAAAAAAAAAATCTTTTTCAGATTTCAACATACCGCCGAGGATGTCGTCGATGAATCTCTCCAGATAGTCGTCGTCGTCATCGTCGTCGTCATCATCGCCGCCGCCGCCCTCCTCGTCGTCGTCGTCGTCATCGTCGTCGTCGTCGGTGATGTCGAGGTCGATATCGTCGTCGTCGTCGTCGTCGTCGTCATCGGCCGCGGGCGCGGCGGGCTGAGCTACCGCCTGTCTTCCGGTCGCCTCCGCGCCGAGCGCGTTGGCTGTATCGGCCCCGTCATGGGAGCGCTCCGGCACCGGACCCGCCGTCGCTGATCCCAGAGCCAAGCAGCAGATCACTGCCAGCACCGCCACCGACTTCATGGCTCTGAAAAAAAAAAAACAGAAAAAAAACAATCCAGATACATTCGTCCTGACATAAAATCGACACATATATATTTTTTTTAATCCCCCGGGTTCAAAGAACTCGCGAGCTCAGCGTTTAGTACTCTTTACGGTATTCGGATGAACGACGCAAAGTGCGGGGCATCGCGCATGCGAACGCGGGGTGGAATTACCCGAAGAACTAGCCCGCGTGAAACCGTCCTCCGCGCTTTAATGACACGGCCCGTTTACCATTATCATTTTCTTCCTCTTCTTCCCCTGCCTATCTAGCGTCGGACACGTGTGACCCGTCTACCGCGGGCGTTCTCGCAGTTCGTGGTCGCGCACGCACGGGGCAATAACGCGAATTAATACGGTATCTCGTACGGAACATATTAACAACAGCGCCTGCGGTAACTACAATGTGAACAAGTCGAATGTAGACCAAAAAAAAAAAGAAGACGATACAAGACACTGCCGCTCGACACTGTTTGTTTCTTTTTAGTTATTATTATTATTATTTTTTTTTTCTTCACAGTTCGTCGTTACATATTTTACGGTAGATCGCGATGCCTGCACTTTGCCTTCCCGCGATTTTTTCCGTACACCACCTTTTCGATATTTTTTTTTTTTTTTTAATTAAATTTTAATATATTCTTTTTTTGTCTGTTTCAGATCAACGGTTGCGAACTTCCGCGGATCTTGACTCACCTCGTCTACTCGCCGAACAAAACTCCTCCTCGTGAAATTGTCCAAAGAACAAATAATTGTTCTTCGACGGTACTTTTCGATTTTTTTTTTTTTAAATTAAATTTTAATATTTTCTTTCTCGTCTGTTTCAGATCAACGGTTGCGAACTTCCGCGGGTCTTGACTCACCTCGTCTACTCGCCGAACAAAACTCCTCCTCGTGAAATTGTCCAAAGAACAAATAATTGTTCTTCGACGGTACTTTTCGATTTTTTTTTTTTTAAATTAAATTTTAATATTTTCTTTCTTGTCTGTTTCAGATCAACGGTTGCGAACTTCCGCGGATCTTGACTCGCCTCGTCTACTCGCCGAACAAAACTCCTCCTCGTGAAATTGATCGAAGAACAAATAATTGTTCTTCGACGGTACTTTTCGATTTTTTTTTTTTTAAATTAAATTTTAATATTTTCTTTCTCGTCTGTTTCAGATCAACGGTTGCGAACTTCCGCGGGTCTTGACTCACCTCGTCTACTCGCCGAACAAAACTCCTCCTCGTGAAATTGATCGAAGAACAAATAATTGTTCTTCGACGGTCCTTTTCGATTTTTTTTTTTTTTTATTAAATTTTAATATTTTCTTTCTCGTCTGTTTCAGATCAACGGTTGCGAACTTCCGCGGGTCTTGACTCACCTCGTCTACTCGCCGAACAAAACTCCTCCTCGTGAAATTGTCCAAAGAACAAATAATTGTTCTTCGACGGTACTTTTCGATTTTTTTTTTTTTAATTAAATTTTAATATTTTCTTTCTCGTCTGTTTCAGATCAACGGTTGCGAACTTCCGCGGATCTTGACTCACCTCGTCTACTCGCCGAACAAAACTCCTCCTCGTGAAATTGATCGAAGAACAAATAATTGTTCTTCGACGGTCCTTTTCGATTTTTTTTTTTTTAAATTAAATTTTAATATTTTCTTTCTTGTCTGTTTCAGATCAACGGTTGCGAACTTCCGCGGATCTTGACTCACCTCGTCTACTCGCCGAACAAAACTCCTCCTCGTGAAATTGATCGAAGAACAAATAATTGTTCTTCGACGGTACTTTTCGATTTTTTTTTTTTTTATTAAATTTTAATATTTTCTTTCTCGTCTGTTTCAGATCAACGGTTGCGAACTTCCGCGGGTCTTGACTCACCTCGTCTACTCGCCGAACAAAACTCCTCCTCGTGAAATTGTCCAAAGAACAAATAATTGTTCTTCGACGGTACTTTTCGATTTTTTTTTTTTTTAATTAAATTTTAATATTTTCTTTCTCGTCTGTTTCAGATCAACGGTTGCGAACTTCCGCGGGTCTTGACTCACCTCGTCTACTCGCCGAACAAAACTCCTCCTCGTGAAATTGATCGAAGAACAAATAATTGTTCTTCGACGGTCCTTTTCGATTTTTTTTTTTTAAATTAAATTTTAATATTTTCTTTCTCGTCTGTTTCAGATCAACGGTTGCGAACTTCCGCGGATCTTGACTCACCTCGTCTACTCGCCGAACAAAACTCCTCCTCGTGAAATTGTCCAAAGAACAAATAATTGTTCTTCGACGGTCCAACAGCCTTCACAGTCGACGGATCGTCGGTCGCGCGGTCGACGAAGATTCGACTTAGTGTTGTTACGAAAAATCGCGTACACGAAGGGAGCGGAGCGAGCGGGAGAACTCCTTCGTGCAACGAGGCGTGAGTGTTAAACAGACGAAGCTCCGTGGCGAGAGGCTCTTATACCGTGGGAGAGACCGATGCCACTTCCGCCACCTCCTTCGGGGATTCTCGACGTCGTGCGCGTCCTCCTTCGACATCGCCGCCACCTCCGCCCGCTTCGCTCCTTCCACCTTCGCTCGTCGCTTCTTCGCCGCCGACGGACTCTCCGTCGTCGTGTCGTCGATCCACTTCGGGACCCGCCGGCTCCTCTTTGCCTTCCTTCTTACACGTGTCCGGACGAACCTCGAGGTTTCTCCCTTTCGAGCGGGATTCCCGACAAATCTACCCACGTACTTTGCTCACTGCAACCGAGACTTCGCGCCGCGCTCGCCGTGCCAACCACCTGCTCCATGCTCTATTCCGAGCCGGAGATCGATTAGAATTCGTGGCAGAGCCGGGGTGCGACGTCACAGAGAGATTTCGAACAGAAATCGCACCGTCGATTATCGGTGATCCGATTAGCCTTTCTCGACGGCTTTCAAATTGTATCTTGCTCGATTATGTCGCTAGGTTGACGCTAATTGCTGTGAGCGGTTTTTGGTTTTTTTTTTTTTTTTTTTTTGTGGGAAAAAGAGCCGCGAGGAAAATACACTTTTATTTCTGATCTGTAATGGTTTCAGTTGCATGTACGGGAGGGGATTGGATTTTGTACGGCTGGACCGTGGATCCCACTCTTTCATGTAGCTTTACAAATGCTAATGATTTTGGGCGGGTTTTTTTTAGAGAAACTTAATGATGGCTGATTGTTTTTTTTTTTCTGGGGTTCATTGAAATCGGTTTTTCAAAGACGCGATCGATTGTTCAATGATTCGATACATTTTTCAATGATTCGATCGATTTTTCAATGATTCGATCGATTGTTCAATGATTTGATCGATTTTTTAAAGATTCGATCGATTGTTCAATGATTCGATCGATTTTTCAATGATTCGATCGATCGTTCAAAGATTCGATCGAATTTTCAATGATTCGATCGATTTTTCAATGATTCGATCGATTTTTCAATGATTCGATCGATTGTTCAAAGATTCGATCGATTTTTCAATGATTCGATCGATCGTTCAAAGATTCGATCGAATTTTCAATGATTCGATCGATTTTTCAATGATTCGATCGATTTTTCAATGATTCGATCGATTGTTCAAAGATTTGATCGATTTTTTAAAGATTCGATCGATTTTTCAAAGATTTGATCGATTTTTTAAAGATTCGATCGATTTTTTAAAGATTCGATCGATTTTTCAAAGACGCGATCGATTGTTTAATGATTCGATACATTTTTCAATGATTCGATCGATTGTTCAATGATTCGATCGATTGTTCAATGATTCGATCGATTGTTCAATGATTCGATCGATTTTTCAATGATTCGATCGATTTTTCAATGATTCGATCGATTGTTCAAAGATTTGATCGATTTTTTAAAGATTCGATCGATTGTTCAAAGATTTGATCGATTTTTCAAAGACGCGATCGATTGGTCAATGATTCGATACATTTTTCAATGATTCGATCGATTGTTCAATGATTCTATCGATTGTTCAATGATTCGATCGATTTTTCAATGATTCGATCGATTTTTCAATGATTCGATCGATTTTTCAATGATTCGATCGATTTTTCAATGATTCGATCGATTGTTCAAAGATTTGATCGAATTTTTAAAGATTCGATCGATTTTTCACAGATTCGATCGATTGTTCAAAGATTTGATCGATTTTTCAAAGATTCGATCGATTTTTCAAAGATTCGATCAATTTTCAAAAGATTTAATCGATTTTTCAAATTGGATGGTCGATCAAATATGAAAATTTGTTTCTCTTTTTGTGAACACGAACGAGTATTGAACAAACTGCTGTTTTCCGTTTCATCAGGGAGGAGGAGGAGGAAGGGGGGAAGGGCATCGATTTATATTTGTAGGCCATGATCGGCAGGGGG
Source organism: Exephanes ischioxanthus (assembly GCA_958510785.1). NCBI lineage: Eukaryota > Metazoa > Arthropoda > Insecta > Hymenoptera > Ichneumonidae > Exephanes > Exephanes ischioxanthus. The sequence goes on along the minus strand of OY294018.1, from coordinate 4,188,537 downwards.
GGGTGTGCAGCTGGACACTCTCGCGTCCGGCGCCCGCGTTCTCGTTGATCCGGCGCCGGGCGAAAGGAACGCGCGTTTGTTCCTCGATTTATCGGTATGTCTAACTGTAAATTCCAACCCGCCTGCCTGCCCCCGGGGACTCGTTCGACTCGCGTCGCCGTCGACGCGAGCTACGTTCATCTCTTCGTTCCCGCAGTTCGATTATTTTCTTTCTTTTTTTACCCGCTTCTTTATCATCGCCATTATCGTTAGACCGACAGGTTTTCACGTCAAATACGAATTCCATTGAGGATCGGCGAGCGACTATCGGGAGACTCGTGGATTTCGCTTGTTCCACAACTCACCGTGTTTCACGGCTATCGACGATTTCACATTCTGTGATAAAACCGGGTGGGAACCGATCCGGAGATTCGGGAACGCCTCGGCCGATTCCCGAGACCTAGATCTTCATCCTCAGCCTTCACGCCTTCTTGTTCTTCTTCTTCCTCCTCGACGCTTCATTGAACCCAAGAATACTCCGCGAAACATAGAATTTCAAAGCCCACCGGCAGAATCAGATCGCGTCCGTTATTCATAATCGTAAAACCAACGACGTTGCGCGCGAAGAAAAATAAAGTTTACGGTACAATTGATTTTCCTATTATCGAGTGACTTTAGCCTACTCCGCGATGGCCTTTCGATACTTGTTATCCCGTTCGTCTATTTTTTTCCGTTCTACTGAACGGAATTTGAAATTTCGTTCGATTATTTACGTACATTGTAAATAATCGAATCAACGTAAAAAAAAGAAGAGTGTTGCACTTTTAACAAACGTTGTCCTCCACAAAAGTCCATAATTTTCTTAAATGTACCGTTTTTTAATTGTTATTATCGAACTAGCCGATTATTTGCCTTGAGGGCATGTGATACATAAGTATCAATGCTCCGATGGTAACAAATCGCTTTCCCTATTTTTTCCGCGATGGTTGATGCTTCGACCAAAATCAAATTAGGTTTTTGTAGGCGATAGATATAAGTATGAAAACCTAATATGCTTTTGCTCGTCGTATCAATCGTTTCGGAGAAAACAGGGAAGGCGATTTGTTACCGACTGAGTCGGTACCACATGCCCTTAAGGTAGCTATGTCGCTTCCCGCTCATCTCGCATAAGTTCGAGAAAAGTAAGCGAATATTGCAAGTACTTCTCGATGATATAAAAATCTGAAAAAATTCATGCAGATTAAAGGTACTGAAGAGATTAATTTTGCACAATAATAATTCCAAAATGTTATTAACAAATTAATCAAAAAATTAATTGTTTAACAAATTGCCCGGCAAAACAACCATTTTTTTTCTATAAAAATGATTCGTTTATTTTTCTGAATACGTATGAATTTTTTCAGATTTTTCAATTAGCTTTGATTTTTTAATTTTTTTATTTGGAAAAAATGTCTGAATAAACACAAAAATTGAAACTAATTGAAAAATCTGAAAGAATTCAGACGTGTTCAGAAAAATAAATGAATCATTTTCATAGAAAAAAATGGTTGTTTTGCCGGGCAATTTGTTGAAAAATTAATTTTTTGATTAATTTGTTGATAACATTTTGAAATTATTATTGTGCAAAATTAATCTCTTCAGTACCTTTAATCTGCATGAATTTTTTCAGATTTTTATATCATCGAGAAGTACTTGCAATATTCGCTGACTTTTCGATAACTTATGCGAGATGAGCGGGAAGCGACATAGCTACCTTAAGATAGTCCTTGCGGACAGCCTGAGCCCACGTGAGTTCAGAGCGAATTGAGAGTGGAATTGCGAATACTTCGCGATGAGATAAAAATCTGAAAAAAATCAACCATATGGAAGGTACTGAAAAGATTGATTTTGCATAATAATAATTCCAAAATGTTATTAACAAATGAATGAAAAAAAAATGGTTCAACAAATCTTCCGGCAACTTAACTTTTTGTTCATATAAAAACAATAAGTTAATCTTTTTGAATACGTATGAATTTTTTCAGAATTTTGTCTAATTTTTGAAAATTGCGTTTTTAGTTAATAAAAAAACGTGATTTTCAAAAGTTAGATAAAATTCTGAAAAAATTCATACGTATTCAAAAAGATCAAGAAATTGTTTTTATATGAACAAAAAGTTAAGTTGCCGGGGAATTTGTTGAACAATTTTTTTTTTTTATGCATTTGTTAATAATATTTTGGAGTTATTATTATGTAAAATCAATCTTTTCAGCACCTTCCATATGCTTGATTTTTTTCGAATTTTTATCCCATCGAGAAGTGTTCGCAATTCTCTCTCAATTCTCTCTGAACTCATGTGGGCTCAGGCTGTCCGCTAGGACTACCTTAAGGATAAAACTGTCTCCGACGTTTGGTTCAGTATAGTTTAATCATATTTCATTAAAGCTTATAAACTATTTACAAACTTCCTTATAGATGGAATTATGAACCGCCTTAGAAATCGATATTTTATCTCATAAAATGAAGTATCGAAAATTCGTTTAGGTTAGGACCGAGTAGGGGAGAAAGGTTTGCGATTCGCTCGTTTTTCTCGAGTAGATCTTTTCGACAAGGTTTGAAAGAAGCCACGTTCGCTCCGAGAGGTTCCACCGAGTCTCCGGATGATCTGGCCCGACCGACTCGTCTTTCTTTTCTCTTTCCATCTGTCCGTCTCTCTCCGATTCGCCGTCTCTGTTCTCCGCGACGCTGCTGTTATATGGGATTTGGTGTCAGTATGCGCCGAGGAAGTAGTCCGCCACACGGTGCGTCGCCGGGAATTACTAATCAGCTGGTATATATATATAGACATGCTTATACGTATTTAACGTATGTACATACACGCGCGGAGCGTCGAACGTTTTCGTCCTATACGCCAATTTATGTGGCCCCCAACATTCTTCGACGTAGCAGACGTCTCGAATCAACCGCATTCTTTCATATCCGAATTGCTAGCGCCCTGCCTGCTAGTGCTGGGCGATGTTCACTCAATGTTCCGAAAAATCGATGTCTTGCACGCGTTGCATCGATTATTTAATTCGATGTTTCAATGCGTCGATTCAATGAAACACAATCGATTATTGAGGGGAAGTAAAACAGCTGTGCGTGCGTGAGAGATAGTTGCAATTTTCAAAATAACTTTATTCAATGGTGCTAATTTTTTTGAGGTTAAAATTAATTCGGGCCGGTTGCGAAATTACCGTGCGTAACCCTAGCAAGTTGACGGACCAAGAAACGGACACGTACGTTCGGTACGTTACGGTTTTTGGTCGCAAAAGCCGTAAGAGGACCGAACTGTTTCCAGCGAAAAATTCATTCGGTCCGTTTCCGGTTTGCACGAACCGAAGCCGGAACGAACGAGCCGAATGGCCTTTTTTATAAACGAGAAATATTGAATTTCATTTTAAAAAAAACTTCTCTAAATCCTTAACACGAGGAACCAGAAGGGAAGCATAATGTCGCAATATCAATTGACGCTTTTTTGGCTCTGAAAAAAAAACGGTCCGCATCGAATTTTGTAAAAAAAAAGTTCAAATTTCGTTAAAATTAGTTCGGTCCTTTTGCGGTTTGTGCAACAGAAAGAGCGCTAAACCAAAAACCAAAAAGATACCGTCCGTTTATCTATTTTACGCAGACCTTTTCGTTCCCCAACGTACTACGGGTCCGTTTTCGGCCCGTTTTACGCTTTTTCCCGAAAAACAGGCGGTCGCACAACTTGCTAGGGAACGTCCTCGAATTTGCTTTTTCCTCAAAAAAATTAGCACCCTTGAGAAAAGTTCATTACAGTTTTCATTACCGACCGCGATATTTCACTTCCCCTTAAGGCAAATAATCAAACAGTTTTACGGTCCATGAACAATTCGAAGTTGTACACTTCATTTTCCGTTTTATTGTAAAAATTGTAACCCTTTTACAATACTGCAAGCAGTAGATATTATTATCATACGATAATAATATATCTACTGCTTATTTGGTTTTCCTTGGCACGAAATATTGGAACCCTCGAATTTGGACTAGAAACTTGATCTTGAAATCTATGCAGAATTACATTAAAAACTGAGACATTATAAGCGCAATGTGCTCGATATAATAAACAGATTTTACTATATTTCTGTACAACATATTTACATTACTTACTGTACAACATACTTAATGCGAGCTTTTTCTAATTGAAGGATGCATCGATTCGACATCGATGTTTCAGAAAGAAAATTCCCCAGGTAAAAACAATTTTATTTTTCCTCCGCGGACAGTACAGTTTTTGTTATCAGCGGCGATATTTCGCTTCACCTTAAATTCTTCAGCCTTAAACCGTTGGTCGATATGGAGGTTTCTTCGGCTCGGATCGATAAAGAAGATTCTTTCGGCTAAGGCAGAGAGACACTAAAAAATATATAGACAAAGCGAACATATATTGAGAAGTTTTGGCAGGCGAATTGTTTTCTTTTTTCGCGTCGTCTTCTCGGAATTGTTATTCGGGGCGGAGGGGATCGAGGACAGTTGTCCCAGCGCAAAGTGTTGTCCCAACGTCCCAACAGTCTGTGGACGCAGCTCGAGAGCCATCCATATGATCGCTCTCACGTGGTCCCCCCCACCGCCCTGTCTCGTCAGCTTTTGACTTTTGACATGTCCACCGGGCTACGGTGTGCGGAACTCCGGTGATACCGTGTCCATTTGTTTGTAAACTACGCTTGTCAGTGTCGTCAAATGTTTCGCGCACCGTGACGATGTCAAAAATGAGCTCGAAGGACAAGGACAACAAGACATTCGATAAATTGAAACAATGGTTTCGCATCAACAAAGGTAACCTATCGTCCCGTCCTTCGGTTTCTAACGTAAAACTTGTTTTTTTTTTTAACGATGATATTCTCGTCGTTTATTTTTATTTTTTAAAATTCTATTGCATTATTTTTACGAGGTCGAATCGCCGGACGCTCCGAAAAATGATCGACCTCTCATTATATTGCTCGCACACGAATCGCTATTTTCTTTCTTCCAATTATTATTACAACATTTCGATGTTTTTGTCCAAACTCTTGATACCGTATTTGCTTGAAACTGCAAACAGGTAATCACAAGAGCCGCGAAGACGTCGTTCTCACTGTCGACATAGAGAAGGAAATTGGCCCGGAGAGTCCCGTCAACCATCGCGCCAAGGCTATAAAGGATCTCTGCGACGCTGTCCTCAATCATCAGTGGGAGGATGTGAGAAACATATTATTCTAAAAAAAAAACAAAAAATTAAATCCTCAATCGGCGTTGGGCAAAACACCAAACAACACTTCAAGTACAAAGTACCAAGCGTCACAAGTTCTTGAATTATTGCGAACTTTTTTTACTCGAAGTATTTCTCAAGTACTTTTCGCAATTAGGTTCATAGCGCTGAGCGTTGAGTAGGCTGTAAAAAAAAGTTGAAAATTGAAATTTTCATGAGGCTTTCTCATAAAAGCTGCAAATTGAAATTTTCATATGGCCTTCTCATAATGTTCCTTTATTTGCGAAGCTTCTTCTATGAAGAAGCATTTTCTGTATTGTTGGCTTCCTCGTGGAGGAAGCTTCGCAAATAAAGGAACATTATGAGAAGGCCATATGAAAATTTCAATTTGCAGCTTTTATGAGAAAGCCACATGAAAATTTCAATTTGCAACTTATATGAGGAAGCCATATGAAAATTTCAATTTTCAACTTTTATGAGGAAGCGACATGAAAAATTTAATTTTCAACTTGTTTTAACGTCAACGTCGTCTTTGCCTTTTATACAAAACGACTGGCCGATTCAGGTTCAGCGCGAAAAAATACACCGATGTCTTCGTTTTGTTAAATCCGTGCACCTACTTCAATTAACGAAAATACAGGGTTTTGGAAAAAGATTTTTTTTTAATTATTAAGTCAATTATCCAATATTCACCGTTTTGTGGCCACACGTCTAATGTATTTTTCCCTCACCGATGACGAGTCTCCGAATTATTTTACTCCTAGGGCGACACTTGATACATAAACTCGTGTCGGACAAAAAATACAACTTTGTCAAAAAAACAAAAACAAATCAAAATCTCATAAAACTTAAACGATTAGAAAAATGTTCGCCAAATTTAATACCAAACATTGTACAGTATTAGTCCATTCCCGTTTCAAATTTAAGATCGATACCTCCAAGTTTACTCAAATTAGACCATTTTTAGTCATTTTTCAAAAAACTCAAAATCCCATATAATCTTACCACTTTGATGGATTTTGACCAAATTCAATACCAAAAGTCTTTGATCAAAATAGTATATTTATGTGTAGTTTTAGGACGATTGCTCCAAATTTACGCAAGTTAGAGCTACCACAGAGAATTTCCAAAAAATTGAAAATCGCATTAAATCTCCATTTGGGCCTCAATGTTCACGAAAATAGCACTGAACGAAGCGACGTGATCGCTCTACTAGTGTACCAAATTTCAACTCGCTGTCCCAAGCCATTTCCGAGTTATAGTCATTTTAAACGATGAAACTCTGTCACATACACACACACATCCGGACGCCAGCTAAAAATCATTTTTCTCGACGTTTTAGACTATTTTAAGTATTCTGACATTAAAATCTCTCTTTTTTTTTACGAAAACAAAGCTTCCTCTATGAGGAAGCAAAAAGGTAAAGTAATGGCAAAGTAATGGTAAAGTAATGGTAAGGTAAAGGCAAAGTAATTCACACACAGCTTTCTCATTTATTACAATTTTGCACGTAGCTTTATCTATGAGAGACTTCGTTGATCGATTTTGGCTCCCTCGTAAAGGAAGCCGAGCGCAAAATTGTAATAAATGATGAAGACGTGTACAAATTACTTTGCACCTTTTTTTGAAAGATTAAAAAATGTTTACATCTTGTAAAATTTAAACAGTGAACATTTTCCGAAAAATGTATCGTAAAAAAATGGCTAACCGAAATTTTCGTAATTCGTCGTTTTGCCGCTCTCTGTAATCTATTTCTTTACCCTTTTTTTCATAAAACGAAATCCATAAAAAATGTCAAGATACATTTTTATGAAGATATATGTTTTTTTTAAATTAATAAAACGAAAAACGGAAATCCTCGTTTTTTAGATGGAATTCTTTTTAAATACATAATAAAAAATAATTTCTCATTAAATTGATACTTATTGAAAAGTTAATACAGATAATCCATATATTAATAGAAACAGGATGTCATGCTACTCATCGAGTACGAACACGAAGTACCAGACGATTAACCGGTACTTCAAGCACTGCCCAGCTCCGTCCTCAACAGACCATCAATTTATCCAGAAATGTACAAAACACAAAAAAAAAGTTGAAAATTGACATTTTTATATCGCTTTCTCATCAAAGTTAGAAGTTGAAATTTTCATATCGCCTTCTCATAAGGTTCCTTTATTCGCGAAGCTTCTTTTATGAGGAAGCAATGTCTGTATTTTTGGCTTCCTCATAGAGGAAGCTTCGCGAATAAGGGAACCTTATGAGAAAGCGATATGAAAATTTCAACTTCTAACTTTGATGAGAAAGCGATATAAAAATTTCAATTTTCAACTTTATGAGGAAGCGATATGAAAATTTCAATTTTCAACTTTTTCCAACGTCAACGTCTTAGAGTTTTATCCAAAACGGTTGACCGATTCAGGTTCAGCGCGTAAAAAAATATTCCATCGTTACGTTTCACTTTGTCGAATCTGCGTTTGGCGCGAAAAAATACATGGAAGTATGCGGTCCAGATTTTTTTTTTGCCATTTCGATTTTTATTCCAGAATTCCTAGTGATACCTCTTTATCTAGCTTTTTAATCCCGTCATATCCATCGTCTTGTGTATGTTTTGCTGTAGATCACGATAGGCACCTGGGTTTTTCCGCAATGCCATCGGAAAGCAAAGAAATCGTGGTTTACAAATACCTAAAATCACTCATTTTTGCAATTTTGGCTATAAAAATGCCTGGAAAACTTTTTCGTTAGTTGTCGCTCCGGGACTGCAATTCCATGTATTTTTTCACGCTGATCACGAATCTGACACTTATTGTATTCGTAGATGAATATTTGATACGAAAAAAATGCGTCTAAAAAAAAATTCATGAAATTCAAAAAATTCAAAATGACATAAAATTTAAACGGTTCGATCGATTTTCCTGAAATTTTAATGGGATCATCGGGTGATCATATTCTACCTGTATACGTGTTTTTAGCCCGATAGCTACAAAATTGTGAGTGCTAGAGCGCGAACCGACATTTTTGACGAAATAAAAAATAGCGTACAAAAAAAAACAACTGAACATTTGTTGACGAAATTTCGACCAAATGTTGACTATTGATCACACATGATGAGTGGCAATTTTAAGCTTGATCGGTCAACGCGTTCTCGAGTTATAGCGTTTTGAATTTTTCACGTCCGATTCACACACACACACACACACACATACCGGACATTTTTTCTAAATGTGATTTTTCGATGTTTTGGAACATTCTGAACACGTTTTCATTGAAATCTCGAAAAAAAATGTTTTCACCATCACAAAGCTTCCTCTATGAGGAAGCAATAACAACAATTAACCGACAACTTTATTTGATTAAAACCAGGGAGCCGTGGAGAGACTGTGGAACCTCGTGCAGGACCTGCTGGGAAAGGACGTGCCGCGCGAGCACAGGCACGTGACCTTGAACTTCCTCCGGTGTCTGGTGCAGGGCCAGTACAGCAAGCTCTCTTCGCTGATGAGGGTAAAATTCTTCATGGTCGTGAAGGATCACGAGATATCGGAGGACATCGGTCCGAGGCTGGAGCTGCTTCAGAGTCTAACGGAGAACGGCAAGGTGATTCTTCACCTCGAGGAGAGAATGGGTCCGTTTCTCTTGGAGTGGATGCCGAGCGTAACGGGAGACGACGGGAAGCGCGGCGCCGAGTTTCTCTCGCTCCTCGTGAACGTGATAAAGTACAATTCGGCGTACATAGACGAGGACATTGTGTCGGGTCTGGTGCAGTACATCTGCCACCTGTGCTACAACAGCAACAGCACCGAGGTCGTTTCCGGTTGTCTCGAGACCCTCGACACGATTGTCGGTTACAACATTAATTTGCAGTCGGATTCCCTTCAGACATTCATAACCGCCCTCTGCCGTAGCGTCAACGTCGAGACTTACTGCCAGATAAGCTGGAAGATAATGCGCAAGCTTCTGGGCACGCACATGGGACATTCGGCTCTTCACACGATGTGCCGCTTGCTTCAGGATCCGAATTTTCAGCGTGACGCTTATCTGATACGCGGCGCAGTTTTCTACGTTAACATGGGTCTCTGGGGAACGCACAGGATTCAGAAGCTCAAGTGCACGCCGACCTCGGTACTACCGTCTTTCAATCAGGCTCTCCAGTGCAACCATCCGATCGTCATGTACGAGGTGACCCTTTCGATACAGCGTCTTGTGAACAAGTACGGCGTCGAACTGCAGGAACCCACCTGGAGCATAATACTCGACATAATCGAGCAGGTGATAACCCACACGCAGACGAGCAACCAGCCCGCCACCAAGCAGGTTTTCGCTAGCCTTCACGAGACCATAAACAGCGTCGAGAATCTTCTGGACACCTCGCAGTACAACGGTTGCAGGCAGAGGTTCTACGAGCTCGTCGAGCGATGCTCGGACGCGCGAGCCGAGTCGTCGATACTCAAACTGATCGACTACAGGTCGTCGGAGATCGGACCGACGCACTATCAGTGGCAATCGAAACTTGCGACTCTCATGGAGCGTTACTACAAAATCGAAACTCGAACGAATATTCGCGTCAAGGTCCTCGATGTACTGACGAACGTTATACAGGTGAATCGTTCGCGATACGAGGACGAACTCATCGAGAGAATCGTCGTGCCTTATCTCCAGCACGTCGACGCCGATCCGGACATCGCGATCAGAAACGTCGCCGCCTACTTGCTCGTCGATCTTTGCCTCGAGTGCGAGACCAAGAGGTGCCTCGAGCTCCTCGACATGATGGAGAAAATTATCAACAAACCGTTCAGCTCCGATGCACCGCCGGCCGGCGACGCCGACATCAAGGACGTCAAGACCGCCGTCGTCGGTGTCATAAAAGTTCTCACGACTAAGATGTACAATTTGCCGTCGAGTCACGCTATAAGGGCTTACAAGGTGTTGGTCAATCATCTCGAACAGCACTACAGGGATCCGACGGTTTTTCATCACGTGCCGACGATACGTTATTTGGTGGGTATATTTATTTCATTTAATTTATTTAATTTATTTATTTCATTTATTTCATTTATTTCATTTATTTCATTTATTTCATTTATTTCATTTATTTCATTTATTTCATTTATTTCATTTATTTCATTTATTTCATTTATTTCATTTATTTCATTTATTTCATTTATTTCATTTATTTCATTTATTTCATTTATTTCATTTATTTCATTTATTTCATTTATTTCATTTATTTCATTTATTTCTAACGGGTTGGGTCCAATTACAAGGGCGAGATGGAAACCCATTGCACAATTAACAGTGTAACATATTAGATTTTAAAATTATAGAATTATCCTCGATGCTTTCAGATCTTCGAGTGCTTCCTGAAGATCCGTGCCAATTCGCTTTACCATCTTGGATTTCCGGACGGTACGAACGGGGTCGTTACGCGTTTCAGTCCTTATCTCGTGCTGGAGCACGCACCTCTGGAACGCTTGGGCTCCGGAGGCGGAGGCAGCAGCCCTCCGCCCGTCAGTCCCGCGCCTCTCCAGCATATTTCCTGCCAGATAACTCACCTCTCACTGGCGCACGCTTGCAAAGCCGTTATATCGTGTATAAAGCAGGAGAAGGACTGGAAAGTGTTGCAACTTATACTCAAAGAAATGCCCCAAGTTATGCAGAACAGAGCTCTGATACTGTCGAGGCACAGCAACGATATCGACTTTCTCGCCGCTGCCCTGTGCTCCATGGTAAACATTTTTTTAAAATCAATTTCCACCAGTGCTTGAAGTAGCGGGTACTTATTTGAAACTTCACGTACGTACTTGAAGTACTCAAGTATTTTTTTGAGTACTTCAAGTACTTTATAAGAACACACTCGCATTACCGACACTCGACGAGTAGCATAACATCCTGTTTCTATAAATATATGATTATATGTCTAAACTTTTCAATAAGTATAATTTTAAAGAGAACTTTTTTATTTAATTTCCATAAAAAACGAAGAAGGACGACAGTGGAGCCTTTTATTTTTTTTTAATTGAGTTTTTTATGGATTTTTTTTAATGAAAAGAAAGTGAAGGATAGTTCTCAAAAAGACGAATTGTGAAAATTTCGGTGCGCGATTTTTTATAATGGGAAAGCCATATGCAAATCACTTTGCACCTTTTTTTTAAAGCCTGAATAACTAATTGCGAAAAGTACTTGAAAAATACTTCAAGTACAAAAAGTACGTGATGCTTCAAATTCAAAAAGTACTTGTGTTACTTTGTACTTGAAGAATTTTTATGTGGTACTTTGCCCAGCTCTGATCGGTTCTTGCCTCTGCGATGTTCGTTATGGTGTGAGTACATTTTTTTCCCCCACCCAGGTGAGCGACAAGAGCCTCAGGCTTCCGGAATCTCTTTACAACGTTCCACCGAAGTTCACTCAGTCTGAGTTTCGCGTTTGGATATTTCCCGTGCTCGCCTCACTCGCCTCCTATCACGCGCATCTCGAGCCGAACTTGCAGCAGCGCTTGATCAAGTGTCTCGAGGTGAGATAATCTATATATTTTCATCTTCCATAAATAATTCATTCTCATCGTTGGTCTTAAGGTAGTCCTAGCGGACAGCCTGAGCCCACATGAGTTCAGAGAGAATTGAGAGAGAATTGCGAACACTTCTCGATGGGATAAAAATTCGAAAAAAATCAAGCATATGGAAGGTGCTGAAAAGATTGATTTTACATAATAATAACTCCAAAATATTATTAACAAATGCATAAAAAAAAAATTGTTCAACAAATTCCCCGGCAACTTAACTTTTTGTTCATATAAAAACAATTTCTTGATCTTTTTGAATACGTATGAATTTTTTCTGAATTTTATCTAATTTTTGAAAATCACGTTTTTTTATTAACTAAAAACGCAATTTTCAAAAATTAGACAAAATTCTGAAAAAATTCATACGTATTCAAAAACATTAACTTATTGTTTTTATATGAACAAAAAGTTAAGTTGCCGGAGGATTTGTTGAACAATTTTTTTTTCATTCATTTGTTAATAACATTTTGGAATTATTATTATGCAAAATCAATATTTTCAGTACCTTCCATATGGTTAATTTTTTTCAGATTTTTATCTCATCGCGAAGTATTCGCAATTCCACTCTCAATTCGCTCTGAACTCACGTGGGCTCAGGCTGTCCGCAAGGACTACCTTAAACTCTTATCAATCCCTTTCAGGTGGGATTGACCGCGAGATGCGCGAGTCAGTGTGTCACGAGCCTCACCACTTGCACCCTCGAGATGCGCGACGCTATGAACAAACTCTTGACTGAGGTTCTCTTAAATTTGTCGAAAATCTCGGCCACTGTTCACATCGCCATACCCATACTGGAGTTTCTATCGAGTAAGTATTTTTTTTTTTTTTTTTGTGTTTCGCTTCGCCAATAACCGAAGCGCGTGTTGATTTTTCGATACGGATTTTTTTTTTTTCAAACCCCGATATACTAACCACGTATTTTCCAGCTCTCACCAGATTGCCTAAAGTCTTCGCGAGTTTCATCGGAGATCAGTATATGTCGGTATTCGCTATACTACTGCCGTACACCAATCCTTTCAAGTACAACCACTACACGGTCTCGCTGGCTCATCACGTGATAGCCGTGTGGTTTCTCAAGTGTCGTCTGCCGTTTCGCCGAGACTTTGTGAAGTTTATAACGACCGTGAGTGCAAACCGATTGCGATCGCAGAGACGGATCAGTTCTATTCCGTTGACCATTAAGGGGATGCTGGATCGGTTGTTAACTGCTGACTTACCTTTTTTTACCGACCGAACTAGGCGATTTCATAGTTTCAATTTAGAATTGTTACTATGCTAAGCATATGCTTCAAATCATTCAGGACTATAATATTGACAAACACTTTGGCATGCAATCGAATTTTCATTAATAACGTGTACGTTGTTAATGAAAATTCGAAGAATCAAGGTTGCAAGGAATCAAGAAAATCGACTAGTACAGTTTGCGAAAAATTTGTGCGCGTAGAATCACGATAAAAGCATGAAAAAGCATCACGATTGACCCACCGGTGGCTCCACATCGTGCCCTAATCTACATTCATGCGATTTGTACCGGCTCTGATCACTTCTCACAAGTGAACAGTAAACGTGAAACGTCGAATCAAGGGACGCGCTAGCGTCTCGACGCCAAGTACTTAAAAAAAATTTAAGCGATAAGCGAAAAATTTGAGCGATGAGCGATATCATCAAGATGCAACCCATCAAGAGACGCGGTAGCGTCTCGACGCCAAGTACTTAAAAAAAATTTAAGCGATAAACGAAAAATTTGAACGATGCGCGATATCATCAAGACGCTACCCATCAAGAGACGCGGTAGCGTCTCGACGCCAAGTACTTAAAAAAAAATTTAAGCGATAAGCGAAAAATTTGAACCATGCGCGATATCATCAAGACGCTACCCATCAAGAGACGCGGTAGCGTCTCGACGCCAAGTACTTAAAAAAAAATTTAAGCGATAAGCGAAAAATTTGAGCGATGAGCGATATCATCAAGACGCTACCCAGTAGTTATACTCCAATATGCCGGAAGTAATTCTTTGCACTCAATTATCTCGGAAACAAAGCATCGGATCGAAATGGTCACAACATTTTTACTATGAAATGCCTACCCAAGCTTTCCAACGCGCCTAGTTACGATCAAAACCGTTCGGTGGATCCTGAGATACGATGATCGTGATTAGCGATCGATCCAAAATTTTTCGATTTACACTTTACATGGATCTCTTCTGTGCAATAGACTTTCTGACGATTTTGGAATATTCGGGAAATTTCAGAGAATCGGTGCGTACTCTCGTTTTACGCATGTGAATTCCAGAATATTTTAGATCCATCAAAATAGATGCTGTTGAAATGTTTAGCGGCCATATTGGTTCTAGCGATAATCTCTAATATTCGATTTTCTTCATTTCTTGGATGTTTTCAACCGAAATTTAAGCGCACGCTGAAGCGTTTATGACTAGTATTATAATCCTGCAAAATTTGAAGTGTAGCCGTAGCATATTAACTATTTAAAATCGATTCTACGAAATCGTCTCGTTCCGTCGATAAAACAGGAAAGTCTAGCAGCCCTTGAAACTACATTTTTTCGGCAGGGTCTGAAAGCGAATGTCCTGGTGCCCTTCGAGGAGGGTCACTTGATGAAGCCCGATTTTAGTCTTCTGAACGAGGACTCGTCGAACAGAAAACGCAGCTCCAGCTTGACGGAGCAGGGCAGCAGAGGTCGTCGAGAGCGGCCTATAATCGCTAATCGCATGATCGGCGAGGGTCGTACCCTCGATCTCAAACCTCCGATCGACGAGGCCCTCATGACCTTTCATGTCGAGCTCACCGAGACTTGCATAGATCTGATGGCGCGCTACACCTTCTCGACGTACACCGCACGACCTAAGAGACTTCCGTCTGCCGATTTTTTGCTCAAGGAGGGACAGTCGATGACGTGGCTTTTGGGAAACAGATTGATAACCGTTACGACCAGTGGATGCAGCAACAAGGCCATGCGCAGCGGTCTGTGCGACAACTGCTGGGTCGCCTGCAAGGCTGCGCCGTCGAGTCCCGAGCATGGAAAAACTGTGATACCACCGCCGCGACGCACTTCCAGCACTGAGGTAAAATAGCACGAGGTCTTTTCGGTAAAAAAAAAAGTTTCTATATTTTTAAAAATATATTTCTATAGATTCTTGAAAATAGATATTTTAAAATAGATATTTTAAAATAGATATTTTAAAATAGATATTTTAAAATAGATATTTTAAAATAGATATTTTAAAATAGATATTTTAAAATAGATATTTTAAAATAGATATTTTAAAATAGATATTTTAAAATAGATATTTTAAAATAGATATTTTAAAATAGATATTTTAAAATAGATATTTTAAAATAGTTATTTTAAAATAGTTATTTTAAAATAGATATTTTAAAATAGATATTTTAAAATAGATATTTTAAAATAAATATTTTAAAATAGATTTTTTTAAATAGATTTTTTTAAATAGATTTTTTTAAATAGATTTTTTTAAATAGATTTTTTTAAATAGATTTTTTTAAATAGATTTTTTAAAATAGATTTTTTAAAACAGATTTTTTAAAATAGATTTTTTAAAATAGATTTTTTAAAATAGATTTTTTTAAATAGATTTTTTAAAATAGATTTTTTAAATAGATTTTTTAAATAGATTTTTTAAATAGATTTTTTTAAATAGATTTATATAGTTTGAACAATAGATTTTTCAAAATATATTTCTATATTTTTCTAACACTGCAATTGGTATTTTTTCGAAATTAGGGCGCAAAGGACGAGAACAAGCTCTCCCGCCAGGCGAGTTCCAGTACCGGAAATACCGCAGCGAATTCGCCTACGGAGGATACGAGGAAATCTTTTGATGACGGCGAGAAACGCGAGTTGCCCGCGGACAAGCCATCGGTGGAGAGACTGGAAGTCTCGCATCCATCGAAGCTCGAGCAGATTCTCGGTAGCGAGAAGCACGACGAGCACGTGCCGTGCGCCTGCTGGTGTCAAGGCTGGGCGGAGATCTACGTTCGTCGGCCCACCGGCGACATGTCCTGGATAATGCGTATACAAAACACCATGCAGTTCGAGGTCCCCCTCGATTTTCCCGTTCACGACATAACCGCGCTCTACATGCCCGTGCCACAACTACCGACGAATACTAGTCAACAAGTCCCCGTCGATTTTCAAACCAACGAGGACGCTACGGAAATTCCTGTTGGTATTTTTTTTTTTTTTAAGTTTCTATCGCAACACTATTTCTTGCGAATCGAAAATCACTCGCTGATATTTAATGTAATTCGTACACGAGCAGGATCGCCCGGATCTCAACATGGAAGAGTCCCAGAACGAGCGAGAAGGAGGCTCGACGAAGTCCGTGGCTTATTCGGCTTCGAGTTCGTCGATAACGTCGACGAGCGGTCCAATCGCCATTCCCGGATCACCGGCGCGGCCCAGTCCCTCGCGTCAGAGTTCCCGAGACAGCCTCGAGAGCCTTGAGGAAGGTGACGAAGGTAAAAAAAAGCCCCGAACAACGTCGATCGTCACCCTGAAGATATCTGCATGAGACAAAATTTCGACAAGTGTTTTGCATCGCACAAATTTCCCTCGAACAAGTTCACTTAGAGAATAAAATTCTGCAGGTGAACAATTTCGTTTGGCTTCGTAGAGCAGTGCATTGAGAGTGCCAAATGTGAAATTTGATGTTACGCAGATATATTCAGGATCATAATCAATCCCGTTATCCAGACGTGCTTATTTATTATTAATGGTTCGGAATTTATTGTCAGAAACGCGGAGATCGAGGAATCCGGTACGACGATCGAATTCCAGCCCAGAGATGAGCGCCAACTGGAAGAATCCCTTCCTGAACAAAGATAAATTGATTCTGCAACAGACGGATCCACCGTCGAACGATTTTGATATGAAACTCGACGCCGAACTGAAGAAGCACGCAAAGAACGTGTACGCCAAAGATATGAGGTAGGGAATTGTGTCGCACTTCTACGATCGACTCTTCGCGGACGGGGGGCTCCGCGACCTTATCGGTCTAGATGCAAATACAAATTTCGAATAACAATAGCACACTCTACATATTGACGATAAAAATATTATGTTACACAAATATAATATCGTGAACATTAAGAAACTCTTCAGAGAGTATTTTTATGAATTTCGTTATCATCGATATTTTTTAAATGTAGCGATTTTCATACCGAGCAATAGAAGTGTTCGCCGAGCGAAAATTCCGGTGGAATATTCGCAGAAATATTATTTTACACAAATATAATATCGAGAACATTATTCTTCAAAGAGTATTTTTATGAATTTCGTTATCATCGATATTTTTTTAATGTAGCGATTTTCATACCGAGCAATACAAGTGTTCGCTGAGCGAAAATTCCGGTGGAATATTGACAGAAATATTATTTTACACAAATATAATATCGAGAACATTATTCTTCAAAGAGTATTTTTATGAATTTCGTTATCATCGATATTTTTTAAATGTAGCGATTTTCATACCGAGCAATACAAGTGTTCGCCGAGCGAAAATTCCGGTGGAATATTGACGGAAATATTATTTTACACAAATATAATATCGAGAACATTATTCTTCAAAGAGTATTTTTCCGAATTTTGATATCATCAATATTTTTCGAGATGTAGTGATTGTTGTACCGCGTAATGTAAAGTACACTCGCCGAGCGTGGATCCAGAAATCGAGGTCCTCGCCTAGCGAGGGTCTCGTACTTGAAGGGTTCTGGACTGTTGGACTCATCGAAGCATATGAAGTTTGTATAATTTTTTAAAAATATTCCCGAAGGGTGAGTTGCGAGGCGATACCCGAAGAAATTTCCGGAATGGGCACGACTCCCCCGTCGACCGAGCATCCCGGCGAGCATCCCAACAGCCTGAGATCGCAACGATCTTATCCCGGAGCTACGCACGTCGTTCAAAATCTATCGACCACCGCAAGCAGCACCGTGCCGCCTTCTCCGACAGCCGTTCAGGTATTTTTTTTAGCAATCTTTTCCAATCATCGGGAGGATCGTTTAATGATTATTTTTTTTTGCAAATTGCAGGCACCCGGAAACTTCTTGGTCGTGCAAAACAGGGCAGCTCAGTTGCAAACGCTCGTGGGAAAACCGCCGCAATCTCCGACGCAGCTTTACTCGCGTGTTTCCGATTTGAGCCTGAAGCAAGGAACGCTGACGATCGACACGAAGCCCCCAATCGGACGGAGCTATGCCATTGACAAGGTGACGATTTTTCATCTGAATGGAATCCCTTAACCCTTCACGCACGGGATCCTGAGCGAGGACCTCGATTCCGGACGATTCGGTCGGGATCCTCGCTCAGCAAGTACTTCGCGCGGTATAAAAATCGCTTAATTATGTAAAAATTAATACAATATAATAATATAATATTATAATAATATTATAATAATATTATAATAATATAAATATTGATTATATCGACATTCGGAAAAATACTCTTTGAAGAGTAATGTTCACGAAATTATATTTTTGGAAAATAATATCTTTATCATCGATATATAGTCAAGATATATATCAACAATATATAGCTTTCGTTATTCGACATTTATATTTATGGTTCATTGGAAAATCTGTTGACGAATTAAATTTTACGGCGCTGATTGCAGAAGGACGAAAGACCCGATCCATCGACTCTACCGCCTATCGCCTTTCGCGACAGAGGCCACACGATATCGGTAATGAGCCCGGTCAAACAGTCGCGCGAGTGGGACAACGTGAGACGCGGCAATTCGCCCCGAGTCAAGGACACGTCTCGAACAGGGATAAATCCCAGGTGAATCGAAAGAACTTTTGACGAATGAATTTAACCCACCTCATGTATCATTTTTTTTTTCTCCCTTCTAACTCATGACTGTGGTAGATATCCACCCCACGCGTTTCTTTCACGTGCAAGTGTCCTACGAGCAGTAAATGCGGTTTTCCGCACATGAATCTCTTCGTTTTTTAATAAGGAAGAAAAATGGCATGCGAGAAATTTGATTTTATTAAAGTTTAGGGCGGGTAAAAATCACACTCAAAGCCCAAAACGTAAGAAAATTGGATAATATATTATTATTATTATTATTATTATTATTATTATTATTATTATTATTATTATTATTATTATTATTATTATTATTATTATTATTATTATTATTATTATTATTATTATTATTATTATTATTATTATTATTATTATTATTATTATTATTATTATTATTATTATTATTATTATTATTATTATTATTATTATTATTATTATTATTATTATTATTATTATTATTATTATTATTATTATTATTATTATTATTATTATTATTATTGGTTTACAGAGAGGAAGTTACAAACTTATAGTATCTGCGTCGTAGCTATATCGTAAGACGAAACTAAACACCCCATATATAATTGGACAATTATAATTGGATAATATATATAATATCGTCTGGGGTAATTTTCCGAGCCATACATGAGTTCTAGGGTTAAAAAAATTAATTCAACAAAATTGTATTCACTGATCGATTAACTGTTTTTCTTTTTTTTTCACAGTTTCGTCTTTCTGCAGCTATACCACACAGCTCATTTCGGCACGACGCCCGAAAAGCCGCTCCTCGTGCCGCAAACAACGGCAGTCCAGCGTGCGGTGACGAATCTCGATCGCATTCAGCCGTACGAGACTCACAAGATCGGCGTACTGTACATTGGCCCCGGTCAGGCCTCGAACGAAGTCGAGATACTCGCGAATCAGCACGGTTCGCTTCGTTACACGGAGTTTCTTCAACGGTTGGGAACCCTCGTGCGTCTCAAGGACGTCGACGAGAGCGTTTTTCTCGGCGGACTCGATCGCAACGGGGAAAACGGTAATTTCGCATATATCTGGCAGGACGACGTAACCCAGGTCGCCTTTCACGTGGCTACTCTTATGCCGACCAAGCCGAGCGATCCCAAATGTACCTCGAAGAAGCAGCACATAGGAAACAATTACGTGAGCGTCGTCTACAACGAGAGCGGGGAAACTTACAATATACAAACGGTCAAGGTAAAAAATTTCACTGATCGCCGATCGATATAATTTTTTATTCGAACTGTATGAAATTTCGAGACTGATCATTTTTTTTTTTTTCATTTTTCTCTCTCAGGGCCAGTTCAACTACGCCTGCGTGATAATTCAACCCCTGGACCACGGAACCAACCAAGTTACGGTCCAAGCGCGGGAGGAGCTCGCCGAGCACATCGGCCACAGCGAGCCAAAGATAATATCCGATCAGAATCTCGCCATTCTTTCCCGGCAGCTCGCTCTTCACGCTAACGTAACTAAAATGATTACCTACGAAAAAATAATAATTTCTCGTTTGGAAAAGAGGAAACACTCGATAATCGATTATTTTTTCTGTCCCTTAGCTCGCTTCGATGGTTTCCTCGTCCCTCAAGCAGAACGGTCACAACCCGTACGCCTCGAATTGGCTCGAGCGTCTGAGACACATAAAGCGTCTAAGAAATCGCGTTCTCCAGGAGTCGTCGAGCAACAACGCCGAGGGACAGTCCGACGAGATATCGCCGAAATCAAACAAGCGCGTGTACATGGACGATTTCACCGAATACACGACCTGACGTGCAACGATAACGGTTTACTCGCGCGATACAAAGAGACGTTGAAACAGTGGAATTATTGAATGAAACAAAATGAAGGAAAAGAACGGAAAACAAAAATGAAATTATAATTAAAAATAGAAGTTCGTTAATGGAAATGTTGGCAATTTTGTTTTCATGGTTTTTCTGCCGATCCCTTCGACAGTTTCCCGGCCTGATAGACGGCGAGTTTGAACCGTCACGGCACATCTCTAATCGGAATGCGAGCACTCGAGCAGACGAGAAATTAGAAGAAGCATCAACAGTTTTTTACTATATAAATATTATCTCTGTTCGATTCGACGATGAGTTTCAATATTGACTGCAGGAGATCGCAGCCAGTCGTAATTTCTACGGACCATTCGGGAGCGCTTTGAGCTACTTCGACGCTCGACGAACGGTCGGGGGCGCGTCTACAAATTTTCGTTGAAGGCTGTCCTTACCAGCAAAGTTAGCGGCTACGTCAACAATTCGGTAAGTAACATAAATGGTAAACCCTATAATGATAATCCCTGAAGGTTTCGTAATTAATTTTCGATTATTCTTCAGAGTTTTTACGAATCAATTATTATTTCTTTTTATAATCTTCATACATTTGAATCAAACTTACACGATAACATAAATATGAATTGTAGCATTGATAAAAAAAATAGCGTCAAATATGTCACTGCATTGGCATCAGTTTCTTAATCACTTTTGAAATAATCATTATGCACAATCGATGTTTTAAAAAAATTACTCACACATTAAGATCCGGTTAAAGTCAAATATTACCATTGACAATAATTGCACCCTCCATAAATAAACGTAGTTCGAATTTTACAATTGCATTGGCTGTATAAACTTTTTTTTTTATCACTGACACATTTTAAATACAGCCAAACTTAGATATTGACATAAATAATAATTGTATGACTGATGAAACAAAAAATAACGTGAATGATATAACATTAAGAAGTACACATATATACACCAATTATCGCGGTCGCATATTGTACCTCGTTGTTCTTTCCGAGGCGTTTGGGTCGATGTTACGATTGACCGTTGATAAAGGTTGCCTTTGCACATGCCTTACTTTTTTCTGATTTGGTCCCTCGTTCTCGTTTCGACCTGAGACATTCTCTTCCTTCACCGTTATTGCTTTTGCTAGATTTGCAGTTTCATTGCCCCTGAGTTTTACTATATCGAGCTCCAATTTTCTACAAAAATAATATAGTATATAGCCTCGCACAGATACATCATTTATTTTGTTTACATAAAAAAGCTATTAATCAGTGTAATAAAAAAACTCAAGTCAGCAAACCTCAACAAACCTTTTTGACGCTTCCAACTGCGAGCAGCTGGCTGTCAATTCCCTGCAAAAATGGATAACAATAATAAGCAAACAATGTAAAACAAGATCATTCTGAAAATGAATTTGTCGGAAAACCTCAACGAACCTTTCTGACGCTTCCAACTGCGAGCAGCTGGCTGTTAATTCCCTGCGAAAATGGATAACAATAATAAGCAAACAATGTAAAACAAGATCATTCTGAAAATGAACTCGTCGGCAAACCTCAACACACCTTTTTGATACTTCATACTGCGCACATTTGTCTCTCAATTCTCTGTGAAAATGGATAACAATAATAAGCAAACAATGTAAAACAAGATCATTCTGAAAATGAACTCGTCAGCAAACCTCAACAAACCTTTTTGACGCTTCCAACTGCGAGCAGCTGGCTGTTAATTCCCTGTGAAAATCGATAACAATAATAAGCAAACAATGTAAAACAAGATCATTCTGAAAATGAACTTATCAGCAAACCTCAACAAACCTTTTTGACGCTTTCAACTGCAAACAGCTGACTGTTAATTCCCTGCGAAAATGGATAACAATAATAAACAAACAATGTAAAACAAGATCATTCTGAAAATGAACTCGTCGGCAAATCTCAACAAACCTTTTTGACGCTTCCAACTGCGAGCAGCGGGCTGTTAATTCCCTGTCAAAATGGATAACAATAATAAGCAAACAATGTAAAACAAGATCATTCTGAAAATGAACTCGTCGGCAAATCTCAACAAACCTTTTTGACGCTTCCAACTGCGAGCAGCGGGCTGTTAATTCCCTGCGAAAATGGATAACAATAATAAGCAAACAATGTGAAACAAGATCATTCTGAAAATGAACTTATCAGCAAACCTCAACAAACCTTTTTGACGCTTCCAACTGCGAGCAGCTGGCTGTTAATTCCCTGCGAAAATGGATAACAATAATAAGCAAACAATGTAAAACAAGATCATTCTGAAAATGAACTTATCAGCAAACCTCAACAAACCTTTTTGACGCTTTCAACTGCAAACAGCTGACTGTTAATTCCCTGCGAAAATGGATAACAATAATAAACAAACAATGTAAAACAAGATCATTCTGAAAATGAACTCGTCGGCAAATCTCAACAAACCTTTTTGACGCTTCCAACTGCGAGCAGCGGGCTGTTAATTCCCTGTCAAAATGGATAACAATAATAAGCAAACAATGTAAAACAAGATCATTCTGAAAATGAACTTATCAGCAAACCTCAACAAACCTTTTTGACGCTTCCAACTGCGAGCAGCTGGCTGTTAATTCCCTGTGAAAATGGATAACAATAATAAACGAGCCATGCAATGCAAGATCATCCTGAAAATGAACTTGTCGGAAAACCTCAACGAACCTTTTTGACGCTTCCAACTGTGAACATCTGGATGTTAAGTGTTTGCTAAAATGGATAACAATAATAAATAAACAATGTAAAACAAGATCATTCTGAAAAGTAACTTGTTTCTCATCTTCCGAAAAAACGGCGGTTGTTTTTTTTTTGCTTGAGAGACTTCGATAAATCGTTCCGAAACGCTAACAACATTGAAAAATGAAAACGAAAGATTACTTTTAGTTAATGATGTTTTGTAGCATCATATCGTTAACTACCTGACGGCCCGCTGGTGGCCGAGTTCACCGTGAAAATCGTTACAGGAGTATACGGACGAAAGAGCCACGGATACTCGAACCGATGCACCGCATGTGGGACACTTGGCGTTCACGGTGTTGTTGTGGTTTATTTCGAAGAATCAATCTTTTCAAGCGAGGACTAAAAAATAAAGTCTCACTTATCTAGCACGACATTTGTTAATCTTTCAATCGCTGCTTCGATTCTACTTACAGGTCTTTCGTTGACGACTCCGAGGAAATTGCGAGCGATTACTAAACTCTCGCTGTACTCACGACCTGACAAGGGCAACATTTCGGTTTGATCGGTGTTATTGTTGTTTTTTTTTTCTTCGTCGGCAAGCGTAGGTCAGCCGCGCGCGGAAAACTTCTTATTCCCGGCTTATCGATGTTACCGGCAGGAAGGGAACAATCCCAGGTCGCAGTATTGTCAGACTTCCATCTATTCTTATAAGCAAAGCTTTTTTTGGCCACAGTTTTTTTTTGTGCACTAAACTTTAGGACACACACTAATATTGCACAAACATTGTTGTGCACACACAACTTTTTCTTACAAAATTCCGTCTTTTAAAGCAACATTTTTTTTGTGCACATGAATGATTATGCATATCCCTGTAGCGCTCATGTCAATGTACTAAAAAATGTACAGCTTTTAATAGTGCACAATATTATTGTGCACAGTTCGACCGTGCACAGCACTGTTGTGCACAATCGATAACCCCCTTAAATCATGTATTGAACCGTACAATAGTCCACGTCCTTATTGGGCACAATCCCAAATAGACATGTGACGGCACGGGATCTACTCGGTGCTAGCACGGGTACGTACGTCGTGCCGGCACAATGCAGCATTTACGTCCGCATGTGACGATATTGTGACGGCACGGCATTTTTATACCAAAAGCCTCTTGCACAGTTCCAGCTTGGCGTGGAGCTCCACCATCTTGACCTGAAGCCCCACAGTGAGCTGGAACTGTGCGAGCAGGTTTTGGTATCAAAACGCCGTGCCGTCACAATATCGTCACATGCGGACGTACTTGACGGCATTGTGCCGGCACGGCGTGACGAACGCACAGCACGTTTTTCTATCTGGGTTTAATCATTACGATAAATGATCTTCGATAGCGCACATTCCAGATGTGCACAAGAATATTGTGCAGGGTACAATTTTTAATATCTCAGAGAATAAACATCGCTATTGTGCACAGCAGCTGCACTTGTGTACAGCGTCATTGTGCACAACTGCGATTGTGCACAGTCTTAATTCGCACATTATTATTGTGCACGGAAGTATTATACATACATCAATACTAAACAGCGTTTTTGTGCACAAGGCGATTGTGCACATTTATGCTGTTCGATCATATAATAATAGTTACGCACTACCAAAATATGCAGAAAATGGATGTGTTCAAAATGACCGTACACAATAAAACTGTGGCAAAAAAAACACCCTGTCCCGCCAATATGTTCGTGGAGCTTGAAATATTATCTTACCGATCGAAGCTGCAAGCAGCCGGAAGCTCTTGCAGCTAATCTGCTTCAGTTTTAACTAAAGCTAATAAGTTTAAAAAAAAATTAATCAATCAAAAAAACACGCGTATGGGTGCTGAAATAATGTTGACTGCTGAATAATAAAGTTTTCGATAGCATTTATACTTTATTGGGCTACTCTCGAGCCTATAAGATACTTTTTCTTTTACGTGCTCTTTATCAGCGCCGTATACTCGATTATACTCAGGGTAGCCTATCAATTATTGTTCCTACCATGTAACAATTACACAGCGGTACGCGCGTTGCGCAAATATTTTTTGTACATATCTGGTCGACCGAAACGCTGTTCGCATGAATTCTCACGGAGACACACTTTTATCTTTTACAAAAATGTCATTTGCCTTATCTGATTTTTTTTAGTTAATTCATTTTCTTTCCTTCAATATATCTTTCATATAATCTTATCTTACACTAAAGATCACTACAAACTTTACTCATAAACCCGCTTACATGGTCGTACTGTTTGATAACAAACGAGCTGCATGTACGTATTTACATCGGGGAGATCGACGCTGTTCGAGTTTTTATCTTCGAACTTTAACAGAATAAATTGTTTCCTTCCTTCCTCTTACTGCTTATTTACATTTACTTCACTCGCAGGGATCGAAGCGATCAACTTACTTAGAAATGCTTCGGACAGAACATTCGACATTATTACTGTCTCGGTTACAGGATCAATTAATATATATATATGTATTTTTTTTTACTGATAATGAGTTGATATAATTAAATCCGTGGGACAACGATTCACTATTTAAAAAAACTTCGGTTTAATCTTAACGTAGGCATTGTTCATTATTTTGTGTGTTAATTCTATTTCACTGTTTTTTTTTTTTTCCGATCGCGATGGTCGTTCTAATTGCTGCTCGCCGGTTGCACCAAGTGAACGTTAATCAGCGATAGGTCGAGCATTTTTCGCTGATATTTTTTATGAAACACCAGAGCGGCTGACTGTGTCTTGAACACGATTGTGGCGTTACCTTCGCCCATGTGTATGCTCTACAACACGAATAAATCCAATCGTATGATTATATAAAAAATAAAATAAAAAGACTTTCTTTTTTTTTTCCAAACTCTCTACCGTAAATCCACGTAAGTCCATGTGTGCGAATGATAAGCGATGCGTTTGTGCGTCATACGCATGCATTTTCTTTTCTATCTATTAATTCAATGAAACGCTATTCAACGTGCACGAGAAACATGACAAGGTGATTAAAAAAAGGAGAAAAAAACAGGCCTGCCGATTGAGAACATAATTTTAAAAATACGTATTTTTTAATCTTTTGTGCTTTTTTTATGAGGTAAAAATTCCCATATATTACGCCCGCTACCACGAAGAAATGAAAAATATATTTTTCGTAATAAAAAAAAAAACTCTCACTTTGGCAACGAAAACAAAAATAAAACATTATGCATTTCATTTCAAAAGCAGTTCTGCTTTCGCGGAAACGAAAAACGGAAAAAAAAAATTAATACTTCACTGACACTCTCGGCCTTCTAACAGTGTTACGTAAACATTCCGTACTATCAGTACTTTAATCCGACGGACAAACCGTCCTCGAGATTCAACGTTTGAGCAACATTACACTAGACAAATGTTTGGTCCCGTACAAAAATTAACGTATCCGACGACCGTCAACGGTTCGTCCTCTCCTCGTCTCTTTTAGACTCTTCGAGCTATCCGTATTAAAAAAAAATATATTATCACAATAATAAAATACAATACTTTGGCCTCATAAAGCTTAACGATTCCTTTTTTTTATATCTCGTCGCACGCAATGTTGCACGAGCGAAGGCAAAAGAAAAAAAAAAAACAAAAACAAAAGCTACGAGTGAAACTCAGCGACTATCCGTGCGCGCTTATGACGAAAATTCGTCGAAAAAAGAAAACAAAATTATAGTGAAAACGAGATTGTGATAAACAAAAAAGAAAAAAAAAAACCAATGCGGTAAACAACCAGTGCAAAAAGCCACGCAATGAAAAAAACGAGAGTGCGAAAGTACGTCGATGTAGAGCGCATCTTCATGTAAAAATTGTCACCTCTAGCGTGCCAATTCCCTGGCACATCCGTCGTATCTGCGATTCCGAAGTGCTGGCCGCAAGATTTTCGATCCTGACGGTGTTGGTCTTCGTGTCGACGGCTCTCGGCTTGACCTGCCCGGTCGGCTTTTGCAGAACGACCCGCTGGTTGCTCTGCGCGTTCACGACGAGTTTCTGAACGTTGGTCTTCGGGTCCTTCGCGCTCGCCCGCAGAGGCAGTTCCTGAACGATCGTTCTGTTCGCGTTGACGATGACTTTTTGTCCGGTCGCCGCCGGCTGTTTCTTCAGGATTCCCTTCGGAACATTCTGGGCCGCGCGCGCGTTCCCCGGCGCCCTCTGCAGGTTGGACACGGTCTTCTGCACGGTGGTCGCGATCTTTTGAGTGGTCGGCAGAGGCTTCTGAATGACGACTCTCCGCGTGCCGGGCTGACCGGTCAACGGCCTCGCCCGCTCGTTTGCCTGAACGGTCGCGATCGGCGCGACCGCGTCTTTCGCCAGCTGACCCTCGACCGCTTGCACCGCCCGGACGATTCGAACTCCCGGCGCTCTCTCCGAGCCCTATAACACACAAACATTTTTATCGCTTTTAATAACGTTCGCGCTGGATCGCGGATACCAGCAAAAAAAAAATTACTTTCTCGGGGAATAAAAAAAAAACAAAAAAACGCAAGTTCGAAAAGAAACCCGCAGGAAATGGTAAACAAAAACATAATCGGTTGGAAAAAAATATATTTTATTGCCAAAGAAAAACACATCGTTCGATGAGGGAATTCACAGTAAAAAAAATGTGCGTGTGAAAGCGGCACAACCGGGTTTACCGGGACATTGTACAAACATCCTCGCGGCTCTCTCACTGCACTCTCGGTCAATCTCCGAGATTAAAAAAAAAAAAAACTAAAACAAAAGGCCTCGTCGTGTTTACGTACTACGAGTATGTATTTGTATATAAAATTATATAAAAAGATTTAAGCGACAAAGTAATGAAATGGCCACGATCCGTACTGCAGGAATGCGTCGTGAGGCTCGAATCGAACACGATGGAAATTAAGCTCTCTCTCTCTCCGGTTTCGCTGCAGTTACTCAGTTCATTTGGATTTAAAATAATAATAAAAAAACGTGAAAGTACATTTACATTCTTATGAAATATTGGCCGGCTCAAGAGAGCCGACGTTCGTGTATTGCAATTGCAGGATCAATATATATATATATAAAAAAAAGAGAGAAAATATAAACAGTTAACCCCCTTTTTTTTATCGTGTAGACAATCGTAAATATCACTTGCGTCAATAATTCAATCTCTAAAAGTTTGTTCGTAAGCAATAGTTGCTTAAGTTTTTCGCAGCCTCGTTTAACTACGCAGCTGGTCGACGCGCACCGCTCCTCACATCGTTTTGTCTCAGGTGCCGCGGTTATAACTAGTTTTTGTGTGTTTAAAAAAAGAAGAAATTGCGACAATCGTTTGCACTTCGGATGCCGCACGTAGAATTAGAGTATTGACTTATATGCTATACCTCTGTGGCTTGCGCATTCGCGGGACGGCCTCTTCCCCGTGTCGGCAACGGATGAACGTTATCTTTGGTCACGCCGGTGACTACTGACACCGATTTCATCTCCTGTTGCTGTATGCCCTCTGAAACACGATCGCCACCCAACATTCATTATTTGAGTTAAAAAATTGTAAAATTAAAAATAAAAATTTAGAATTACCGTTGCGCGAATCTGCTCTGGATTCGTCGCCCATCTTCTCCATGGCCGCTTGCTTCCGTCTGTTCTCCTTCTCCTGAAGAATTTTCTCTCTCAGCCGCTTCTGCTCCTCCATCTTTTTCCTGTACTCCCTCATCTCGGGATCCATCTCCTCCTCCTAACGAAACAACAATTAATAATCGATAAATTAACGATCGATAAATTAACGATCGATAAATTAACGATCGATAAATTAACGATCGATAAATTAACGATCGATAAATTAACGATCGATAAATTAACGATCGATAAATTAACGATCGATAAATTAACGATCGATAAATTAACGATCGATAAATTAACGATCGATAAATTAACGATCGATAAATTAACGATCGATAAATTAACGATCGATAAATTAACGATCGATAAATTAACGATCGATAAATTAACGATCGATAAATTAACGATCGATAAATTAACGATCGATAAATTAACGATCGATAAATTAACGATCGATAAATTAACGATCGATAAATTAACGATCGATAAATTAACGATCGATAAATTAACGATCGATAAATTAACGATCGATAAATTAACGATCGATAAATTAACGATCGATAAATTAACGATCGATAAATTAACGATCGATAAATTAACGATCGATAAATTAACGATCGATAAATTAACGATCGATAAATTAACGATCGATAAATTAACGATCGATAAATTGACAATCGATAAATTAATTCGCATCGATCACACTTTGCGGATTCTGCGAAAGTACGAAAAATTACCTTTTTCACGCTTGCACTCTCGTTCGAGGAGGTTGTACGAAATTCGTGTCTGTTGCTCATGATCTTGACGCGCTTCGGGCTGAGAGGCCTCTGCGCTCGGTCGTGACTCTCTGGGCTGCGTTTTACCGGGAGCCTGGCCACCGGTCTTGCGGACGCGGCGATCGGCCTCGAGCTGGGTTTTTGATCGTAAGGCTCGTGATAAGTGTTGTTCGACACCGAGACTCGTTGTCGCTGAACTTCGATTCGCGGCCTGGGAGGTGGATCCCGTTCTCGGTAGCTCTGACTCGATCCCCTCTGTTCCTGAACGCACATATACATAAACAATGAATGAATTAATTAATTAATTAAAAACTGTTCGTTGCCCTCATCGAGTTTGTCATTTTGTTTGGTACAAATGTTTGAAGGAAAAAGTATCGTACCTCCTGATACGAATCACGATCCCACGCACTATCCGATTTACCGTGCTTGGATCCATAGTTGTAACTGTCCCGAGAATAATTGTTGTCCGGGGGATACGATTTGATTGCGGTCGGAGGCTTCTGGACTTTGTTCTCTTGCCAAACGTCGGAGAAGTAAGCGTAAGGATCCTGCGAAACAATTCCGAATTTCAATAATTCAATAATAAGACATTTTATTACCCTAACTCGTGTGTTTGCAACACTCATCTTCGGCTCGTGCCACAAACTCACGCTCGTAAGAAAAATGTTTATTGCACAAGTGTCGTAATGTACTATTATTACACTCGGTGCGAAAATGTCATTTTACCGCACGCTTCGCGTGCACAAAACCCCAATGTTCACGCCTCGTGAAGTAAAATTTGGTACGATGCTCGAGCGAAAATCTTTTTCTCAACTCGTGTGAATGCAGCACTCGCCTTCGGCTCGTGTTGCAAAGTCACACCCGTCAGGAAAAGTTTTGTCGCACTACGATCGTAAATTACTATTTCTTATAATAGTTATTTGTTCTTGAAGAGTGCGGAATTCGCACGACTCAGAACTCCCCTTTCTACGCCCCTGCTATTCACATTATTTTTCCTAACAAATTCACGAAGATGCTTTTCGTTTTTGGGAAGTGTTCGCAGAAAGGCACTTTCTCGCACTAGTGCGACAGAAAAGACGATATTACGTTTACACGCATGCGCAGTATTTTTCTCGCATGCGTTGCGAAAGAGTGTCTTTCAAGGAAAAGCCGGCTTTTACGTGAATGCGGTGAGAAATAGTACATTACTCCACGAGGGCGAAAAACGTTTTTCTAACGAGTGTGAGTTTGCAGCACGAGCCGAAGGCGAGGGCTGTAATCACACGAGTTAGAAAAAGTGTTTCGCACGAGGGATGTACGAAATTTTTCATCACAAGGTGCGAAAATGACGGTTTTACGCACGCGAAGCGGGCGGAAAAGTGGTCATTTCCGCACCGAGCGATGAAAATAAATTTATACGATTTTCGGTTACTAACATCGCTTTTGACCGGCTGATAATTGGTCTGGTACTCTTGCGAGCCCTGCTGCTGTTGCTGAGGCGGTCTCGCCGGCTGGCCGTACGGACTTTGAGTCTGATACGAGGCCGGAGCTTGCGCGAAGCCCTCGCCCGAGACTGGCGGATGTTGAGACTGCTGATGCTGGGGTGGCTGGTGAGGAGGCTGCTGATGCTGCGACGATGGCTGCTGCGCTTGCTGCTGCTGCTGAGAATCCCACGCGAGTCTCGCTGTAAACGAACAATCGACAAATTAACATAACTTCCTTTTTCCCACAAACATATTTATATATTATATAAATATATTCATATTTAGACATATATTGAAACGTTTCGATATTCCAGAGGCCCGGAATATCGAACTCACGATTTTTTAGATCGTCTTCTTCCAAATGGAAGGTAAGAGTTCGGTACTGGACCGGCAGGATAAGGTGTGGAAGACAGGATTTCGCGCCACATGATCCCGATTCGAGGAGGCAGCTGGATTGCTGACCCCTCTATAACGCACTCTCCATAAGGATCGACTCGCAATGAGACGATAGCGTTAGTTACACGCTTGCGCACATGGCTGAAGGGAACTAGGAAAGTCAAAGGATTTCTTCTTTCTTGCAATTCGGAGACTAAAAGTCAATCCGACGTTCAAGGCCGAATACTATCCTCTGACTGTGAGCCTATGCTCAGAGACACGTATGCCAAGACATACGTGCTTACGCAGTCTAGAAAATAATACGATGAGGCTCCATTTGGAGTTACCTCGAAGAGGTTGTGGTCGATTCGTGAGGATGGGAAAGGACCTAGAGGAAGGGATAGGTAGAGCCTTTATAGCGACTCAGGGAACACTTCGCTTGCGCGAGAGCTCCGCCGACTCGCCATCTCGCGAAAAGACCTACCGGGGGGTAGGGCGTCCTGTTACAATATATAAACACCGATTGTCGAACTAATATATAATTTATACATATTTATATGTTAGTTCGACGATAGGAGATGAAAATTTACCGTCGGAAGTGGGTTGAACGGCTCCTCTGAAGTGCGGATTTATAAGTATCTTGTGCCCGGGAGGAAGCGGCACGTTGGGTACGTGCGGTCCGGCCTGCTGGGGCGGAGCGGCCGGCACGGAGTTGTTCAGCTGGCTGACCGGCGGCTGGGGTGGTTGGTTGTTGTACATGGGTCTCGGGTCGTACATCGGTCTGCCCTCGAAGGCCGGCTCTTGAAAGTTCGGTCTGTTGTTGAACGGCTGTTGTTGACTCGGCATCGGCGGCTGGTTCGGGCCCGGCGGACCTCCCTGATTCGGTCCCGGCATGCGCGAGAAATTTTGCATCATCACACCGCCCGGATTGGCCTGCATCGGCGGTCCTTGGTTCAGAGAGATCGGCGGACCTCCCGAATTTCCGTGGATACGCTGCGGAGCTTGACTGCCCGGTAGCGGCAGGCCGGGATTTCCGAGCAGCGAGGGACCTTGGCTTCCGGGTATCATCTGCGGCTGAAAGTGTTGCGATTGGTTCTGCATGTAAGACGGAACTCCGGGAGGACAGTTGTAGCGGGGCATGGCCGGACCCGGCATCGGTCCGCGAGGCCTGTACTCCATTCTCGGACCGCCTCCCATCATACGCGGGCCCTGAGGCATTCCCGGACCGGGAAACTGATTCGGGTTGAAGGGCGGACGAGGCTCCGCGAAGTGCGGACCCGAGGGCTGCGCTGGACCGTTCGACATGTAAGGCGGCAGCTGAGGAGGATTCTGCTGGTACATCAACTGCTGCTGCTGATTAATCATGTTGCTCGACGGCACTCGCGGGTACATCGAGGGTCGGCCCTCGAGCAACGGCTGGCGGAAGGGCTTCTGGTCGCTGAAGGCCGGCTGACCGCGCATGCTGTGGGCGAATCTGGAATGGAGGAACTTAATGAGTGGAGGTTCATCGTTCACGAGGCTGTTAACGCTATCGATGATAAAATCAATCTTTTGGGATCGATTACATTCCTTTTTTTCGTTTTTATGTGAATTTAAAAATTTTTATATTAATTACATTTTGTTTTGATATAAATATTTTTTTTTACATATGGAGCATTCCAGGTTAAATCAGCAGCCCATGTCCCTCACCCCCGTCCATTTGATTCACTTTTTAGTATGATGTTAGCGACCCATAAGGATCTCGGGATTTTTTTCAGATTTTTTTAGTCCACCGGTGAAATTTTTTAATCCTTGAAAAACGCCGTTTTAAAAAATCAGAAAAAATTCCCACGAATTCTATGATTCAAAGATGATTTTTAAGAATCGCCCGATAATGCGATCTCAATATTTACTTTTTTGTCCAATGATATCAATTGCATTTGGGCCTTCTGTTATTTTTATAAACTTTAGAAAAATGGAAATCTGATTTAAAATAAAAATTCCCATTACGGCATGAAAGAAACTAAAAACTTGCAAAAAAAAAATAGTAAACATTGATATTCCACTATCGTGTGGTGCTTAAAAATCATATTTTAAATCATAGAATCAGTATGAATTTTTTCAGATTTTTAAAAAAGACGTTTTTAGAATCGGTTTTTCGAAGATTTAAAAATTTCACCGGTGGCAAAAAAATTTGAAAAAATTGCGAGACCCTTATGGGTCGGTAACAATACCGTACAACAAAACTAACAAAATTGACGGGGGTGAGGGACATTAGCTGCTAATTTGACGTGGAGTGCCCTATATAAATAAAAAAATGTTAATATAAATTAAAATTTGTATAAAAACATAATTATAAATTAAAATTCGTTTAAAAATATAAATATAAGTTCAGGTAGTACTAGCGGACAGCCTGAGCCCACGTGAGTTCAGAGAGAATTGAGAGAGAATTGCGAACACTTCTCGACGGAATAAAAATTTGAAAAAAATCAAGCATATGGAAGATGCTGAAAAGATTAATTATGCATAATAATGATTCCAAAATGTTATTAACAAATGAATGAAAAAAAAATAGTTAAATAAATTTCCCGGCAACTTAACTTTTTGTTCGTGTAAAAACAATTTGTTAATCCATTTGAACACGTATGAATTTTTTCAGAATTTTGTGTAATTTTTGAAAATTACGTTTTTTCATTAACTAAAAACGCGATTTTCAAAAATTACACAAAATTCTGAAAAAATTCATACGTATTCAGAAAAATTAACAAATTGTTTTAATTTAAAAAAAACTTAGGTTGCCGGGTGATTTGTTGGGATATTTTTTTGCGTTAATTTGTTAATAACATTTTGAATTTATTATTATGCAAAAATGATCTTTTCAGTACCTTCCATATGGTTGATTATTTTCCGATTTTTATCTCATCGAGAAGTGTTCGCAATTTGTTATTAACAAATTGATGAAAAATTTAATTGTCCAACAAATCTCCGGAAATATAACTTTTTTTTAAATGAAAATTATTCGTTTATTTTTCTGAATACGTATGAATTTTTTCAGATTTCTAAATTCACTTTGAATTTTTTTTTTCGAAAAATTCGAAGTGAATTTAAAAATCTGAAAAAATTCATACGTATTCAGAAAAATTAACAAACTGTTATAATTTAAAAAAAAGTTAGGTTGCCGGGTGATTTGTTGGGATGTTTTTTTTGCGTTAATTTGTTAATAACATTTTGGAATTATTATTATGCAAAAATGATCTTTTCAGTACCTTCCACATGGTTGATTATTTTCCGATTTTTATCTCATCGAGAAGTGTTCGCAAGTCCTCTTTCAATTCTCTCTGAACCCACGTGGGCTCAGGCTGTCCGCTAAGTACCACCTTAAATGTAAATTGCTCACCGAGGAATGAAGTTTCCCTGCGGATTCGGCGCAGCAAATCTTCCTCCCCTAATTCCTCTCATACCACGCCCGCGGCCGTGGCCCCTGAACGGTGGCTGCTGCTGTCTGACCTGCTCGACGGTGACGACGTTCTCGAGTGAATCCGGTATCTCGTGATTCATCTTCTGCGGTATCATAATCCTCTCGTTTTGAAAACGATTTCTTCTCTCCTCGGCCTCGTCGCAGTCGTCGTCTTCCAGTCCCTGTCCATTGCCGACGAACACCTTTCTCTGAACGTTTTTCTGGAGCTTCTCGCGCAGATCTACCGTGTTCAACGAATTTTGCAAAGCGCTGTCGGTCTGCATCGAACCATCTTCGTAACGCTCTTCCCTTATGTCTTCGTGCTCCTCTTGATCGTAGTAGGCTCCGTGATTGGCGGCTCGTTCTTCTTTGTAAAAGTCACTGTGGTTATGGTTATCAGTGTCGCTCCTATATTCTATATTTTCATCTTCGCCTTCTAAGTCGTCGAGAGCGTCCGTGACTCCTAAGTCCAGCACATCGTCTGTTTCCTCTTCTCCCTTATAGCTATTCTGCTGCTCGAGAATTAAATTGCCAAATATTTGTAATGAAACATACGGTCAACGGTGTACGCGATCTTTAAGATCTAATTGTTTTTTTTTTTTTAGTTTTATAATTATTTATATTAATATTATTATTATTTTTTTATCTTTAATTCATCAATGTTATCATATTCGATAAATTGTTTTTTTTTTCTCTTTTTTTTTTAGTCATCTTATACTAGTTTTCGGAGTCAAAATTCGTTATCCAGATATAGAGATGGGAATTCGAGGCCTGCTTTATCATCCTTACATTACAAATGTACGTTGCGCTTACGAGAATCTCTCGTATCTGTTTTTGCGTGCGAGTATTTTTTTTTTTTTTAATTCGGGATTGATTTTAATCGCGCGATTAGTTGCTGATTGTTTTTGTTTATAAAGTAAAATTAAAGCGATCGGATCGATCGATCCGATTGGCAATTGACAATAATGCGAGCTTTGTGGACAGATTGATGAAGACAATGATTGAAATGGCGGTGACGATCGTGATGATCGACGAGTCGGATATATACGTGCCGTAACGTGCGCGATATCACATTAAATGAGGTACATTGGTGTGCATTTTTTTTTTGTCATTACGATACGAACGACAATCTTTTTCACTTCATTTCTTTCACCTTGAAGATTGTTTTTTTTTTTTTTTTAAGGCTCTTGAAAGCGCAATACAAATTTTCGCAAATAGCCATATCTCGATTGATCGCATTTTCCACAGTCGCATAATGTATATCAGTCCTGTACACGAGATCTTCGTGTGTATCGGTGAAATTTAGATTTAAATTAATTTAATTGATAAACGAACTATAGAAGAGACATCGAATACGAAATATTTAATTTTCTGTAGATCAATTTTTTTTTTTTTTGGGACTGCAATACCTTATGCTATTGCAGAATCGAGTAAGAAAATCGTCAAATCGTTGGTTTTTTTTTTTTTTTTCATCGTTTCTCGCGCAAATGCGGCAATAAATCGTGAGCTGGATGTGCGACTCTACAAAACGCCTAAACGCAGACGCGAAATGTACACAAAATACATCGTGCGCCCACGATCCGTTTGAGTTATCGTTACGTATCAAAACGATCGTCAAGGATTCGTTTCGCATTGGGTCTTTCCACCGGATCCGTTAGATCGGTCCGGCGAGAAACAATTTCATTCTCTAAAAGCTACGAAGCGATCTTAAATAATTCTTTTGTACAATTAACGTGACACAAAAAAACTTTTCACGCTCACGGAGGAAAGGAAATGCAGCGAGAAGTTTCCTTCGGTACAAATTCTGAATAATTTCGTTTAAATGTGAAATCGCTAAAATGCAAATAAAAAATGAAACTGCTATAACGGTTTCGTGACGAACAATCGGTGCAGGTTTTTTTACCCTCATTTCGTTTCCTCCGTTGCGATGATAATATCAATCGTCATTTCCTCTCGTCCATTCACTCCTGCGGAAAAATTATATTCGCAAATTAGATTCGAGGACTGAAAAATTTTGAGCCGCATTCGAACACCTCTCAAAAAAAAAAACAAAAAAAACAACAAAAAAATCGTACTCTCTTTGCCCCTTGTCAGGGAAATCGCATGCAGCGCCACGACCGATTCTTCGAACTACTCTAAACATGGTTCCAATCCATGATCCGAATCAATGTTCGCATAAAAACAAGCATATTTTTATATTGTTTTCGCCAAAAATAAAAAAAATGTGTATTCGTTGGAAAAATATTTAAACTTTAATGTTTGGGAGGGAAAACTTGCGGGCGAACTCTTGACCTTACGGTCTCTGGCCGCCGTTTTTGTTTTTTTTGCTTCGCTCGATCTTGAATTCCTGGTAGCTCACGCATCGATACAATGTAAGAATACGGAATGACCTTCGACGAGAGACTCGGATCGACGTCGGTGCCAGGAGAAAAAACATTTGTACCGCGATCGAGCAAATGATGCATTGTACAAAGCGCTTACTTAACAGACAAATAACACAGCAGTTGAATGCAGTTCGCTCATTAAAAAAAAAAAATTGGCCTCTTTTTTTCTCGTTTCCTGCTACTCCGAATAAAAATATCTTCTAAACTTTCATGCATTCTCCTAGGGTTTATTTCGAGTTCTCGTGTAAGATTATTTTTTTCACGATAATTCAGGGTGAACTGTGGTAAATCTATGAGCGTAAGTCGCTCGCAGGGTTGTAAATCATCGCGCTGACGATGATTGGTCGGCATATTCTAATTCATAGACGGCCCTCTCGCGCGATTGGCTGTGGCATCTGGAAAAATTACATCCTGACCAATGAGAGAGGTGGAAGGGAAGAGTCCTCTGTCGCGCCGTCCTAGAAT
Organism: Exephanes ischioxanthus; assembly: GCA_958510785.1. Classification (NCBI taxonomy): domain Eukaryota; kingdom Metazoa; phylum Arthropoda; class Insecta; order Hymenoptera; family Ichneumonidae; genus Exephanes; species Exephanes ischioxanthus. The sequence continues at coordinate 4,150,907 of OY294018.1, read as the reverse complement.
CTCTTGCCGATTAATAGCGTCGAGATACAAGATTCGGGATTTAACTGGTAATCGTCGACCCTTCCGGATTTCTTGCGTTCCTTCAGCACTTCGCTCCTTTTCTCTTTGAACGTTTGCAGGTGAACTTTGATGGGTGTGCTCGAAGCGCGTCGCGCTCCGGAAGGGTCGATCTGAGATCGGTTTCACCGGTCGATACAACAGATTCGCAATTGAGACAGACAAATTGTTTTACACTCTTTTACAATTAGCGTCGCAAAGGTTCAAGTGACCTCGTATGGGTTTGAAAATAACCAGCTCACCCTATCAATTTCATAGTCGTCGGCCAGAAGGGCTTCCTCCTCGTCGTTACCGAGGTCATACTCTTCATCCCCAAGGTCCTCGTCCAACAGGGCTTCGTCTCTGAAAGAACAATTACAAAGACAATGCATTAAACAAAAACAGAAGAAAAATTACGAATTTGTATGGAGCTTAAGAATATTCCGACAAAAGTTCTGTTGACCAAAGCTTTATTAGCTCGCCCAACAGAGCTTCGTGCCGGCATTAAAAATGCATTAAACAAAAACTGAACAAAAACGACAAATTCGTATGGAACTTAAGATAGCTATGTCGCCTCCCGCTCATCTCGCATAAGTTATCGAAAAGTAAGCGAATATTGCAAGTACTTCTCGATGATATAAAAATCTGAAAAAATTCATGCAGATTAAAGGTACTGAAGAGATTAATTTTGCACAATAATAATTCCAAAATGTTATTAACAAATTAATCAAAAAATTAATTGTTTAACAAATTGCCCGGCGAAAGAACCATTTTTTTTCTATGAAAATGATTCATTTATTTTTCTGAACACATATGAATTTTTTCAGATTTTTCAATTAGTTTCAATTTTTGTGTTTATTCAGACATTTTATCCAAATAAAAAAATTAAAAAATCGAAGCTAATTGAAAAATCTAAAAAAATTCATACGTATTCAGAAAAATAAACGAATGATTTTCATAGAAAAAAATGGTTGTTTTGCCGGGCAATTTGTTAAACAATTAATTTTTTGATTAATTTCTTAACAACATTTTGGAATGATTATTGTGCAAAATTAATCTCTTCAGTACCTTTAATCTGCATGAATTTTTTCAGATTTTTATATCATCGAGAAGTACTTGCAATATTCGCTTACTTTTCTCGAACTTATGCGAGATGAGCGGGAAGCGACATAGCTACCTTAAGGATTTTTGGACAGAAGTTCTGTTGCCGAAGCTCTGTTAGCTCGTCCAACAGAGCTTCATATCGTAAATAAAAATTAGAAAGACAATGCATTAAACAAGAACTCAAGAAAAACAACGAATTCGTATAAAACTTAAGGATATTGGTCGAAGCTCTGTTACCTCGTCCAACATAGCTTCGTCTTTGAATGAAAAATTACAAAGACAATGCGTTAAACAAAAACCGAAGTACGAAGCTTAAGAATATTTGGCCCAAGGAGAAAAGACTAGGGAGAAAAGGTTAGGGGCTTTGCTGAACTTGTTAGTATACAAGTTGGTAACGCAGACAAAGCAAATGCATTAAACAAGAACTCAAGAAAAACAACGAATTCGTACAAAACTTAAGGATATTGGTCGAAGCTCTGTTACCTCGTCCAACATAGCTTCGTCTTTGAATGAAAAATTACAAAGACAATGCATTAAACAAAAACGGAAGTAAGAAGCTTAAGAATATTCGGCCAAAGGAGAAAAGGCTAGGAGCTCTGCTGAACGTGTTAGTATACAAGTTAGTAACGCAGAAAAAGCAAACGGCTAGACAAAGCCAGTCTTTCATTTATTGAATTTATCTCAGAAACGAACGCGTGAATTTCCTTAAAATCCGGACACGATCGCTCCGATACTATGCTCTTCGCTGCGGTAGGTTTTTTATTCAAAATCAGTGGAAACAATTGCTATGTTCAGTCATTACCGAACTATTTCCGAAACATTCACACGGTACCTTATGTAGCTTTGTACATGTATTGCACATAAACCAGTTGTAAAAGGAGAAGTCCATAAAATAAAAATAAGTAATAATTGTATCACTGACAAAACTGTATGGTCAAAAAATTTGAAAAAAATTGTAAACGACTTGGCGTGTCTGTCTGCAAAGTGGCAAAGGTTTATAGCGAAGGAACAGAAATGTGTGTTGGCCCAAATATCCTTAGTCGCAGTGCGAGTGAGAAACACGGACGAAGCAAGCGGCTAAACGGGGCAAGAGTCCTGCGTTTATTGAATTCATCTCATAATCTAAACCATGAATTTCCTTGAAATTTGGACACAATCTATCCGATAATATTCTCTTTGCTGCAGGGGGTTTCTTTTTCGAATCTAACGGAAATCGCTATGTTCGGTCGTTACCGACCGATTTTCAAAACATTTAAACGGTACCTTGTGTAGCTTTGTACAAACATTACTAAAAAACTAGATAATCAAAAAATCTGAATATCCGAAAATAGCAAAGAATTCGGTGTGTATTGGCCTGCAAAGTAGCAGTTTTATAGCGATCGAACGGAACCGCGTTTTGACCCAAAAATCCTCCATCGAGCCGGCGAAGATTCCGCGACCGAATCGAGCATTTGCGATCGAACGTGCGTTCGCGAGTTGTTTCGGTGTAAGGGCAATCGAACAACCACTGTAAACCACGTCATGGTCGGAAGCGTTGCTAACTCTAACCTAAGGGGCTACGCGCTGAGGGACAAAGGAGAGCCGTGTGTGGCCTTAAACGCTAACGGTTAATTACAATGTCTCGACGAGTTCGCGGAGTTCGCGGTGCTAGGAACATTTTCATCACGGCTCTCGCAGAGATTATACGACATCCGAGGGTTTATTTTAGTTAAATTACTTACTGATCTGACATGGTATGTTCCTCCGTCGCGGAACTTCTTGCACTACTGCACAAAGGGGCGCGCGGAGGGGGCGGCAGAAGAGGCGAGGGAGAGGAGTGGAACATTATCGATTGTTGGCATAACTCGAAGTTCGAACGCCGTTCGATATTACTCGAGCGCACTCGAGAATGAAAAAAAGAATTATATACGTTTTCACATTTTTTGGAGGGACGTAAACTCTGCGATGAAAACAATGTATTGATGTGTTAAAGTTACTCGGAAACAATTACGTATGTGTCCGAACCATTGTTTTTCTACTTGTTCACTTTAGTCTGCGGTAATTTTCGTTGTTTTTATATCTTCTTCTTTTTTTTTTTCAGACGTCATTCGGGTGCGAGCGGCAAGCATGGAGCTCGCGTTCCGCGAGATAAAAATGTTACACAGCGGGGTGAGACGGTTCGGTAAAATGTTGCTGAATAATGCGAGATCTTACGGCGATAAAAGGCCGGCCGTGATTCTGGGAATAGAAACGAGCTGCGACGATACGGGCTGCGCTGTGGTCGACAGCGATGGAAATGTTCTTGGCGAGGCTCTCAATTCGCAGCAGCAGACGCACTTGAAGTATAAACGATTCAATAATGTTTTCTTTATGCTTTCTATTTTATGATTTTTCAATGTTCCAGCTTTCAAATCAATGACAACAAATTAATCAATTATGATTAATTTAATGTTTCAGCTACGGAGGTATCGTTCCACCCATAGCTCAGGCGATGCACAGGGAAAATATAACCGAGGTCTGCGAAAAAGCCATGAGATCCGCCAATGTGAGACTCCGGGACGTGGACGCCGTCGCGGCGACCGTCAAACCTGGCCTGGAGCTTTCCCTGATGATAGGCATGACTTTCGGCAAATATCTGTCCAAAGTCGGCGGAAAACCTTTCATACCTATTCATCACATGGAGGCGCACGCTCTCACGGCAAGGATGGTAGAGAAGGTAGAATGACAACGAAATTTTTTTTTTAAATACAAACAAAAAATTTTACTTGAATGACACATTTTTTTCTATTAATAATTTTATCTACCAGATGAGGTGAATTTTCCGTTTCTTGTCCTCATGATATTTTTTAATATCATCAGAATGATCTTAAAAAAAAAGAAATCTACTTTACTGACAAATTTTGTTCATTCAAAAATTTTATCTGCCACATCAGGTAGATTTTCCGTTTCTCGTTCTGCTCATATTCGGAGATCGGAATATCATCAGATTGTCCTTAAAAAAAAATCTACTTTCCTGACAAATTTTGTTAAATCGAAAATTTTATCTGCCAGATTAGGTGGATTTTCCTTTTCTTATTCTGCTCATATTCGGAGATCCGAATATCATCAGAACGTCCTTAAAAAAAATCTACTTTACTGACAAATTTTGTTAAATCGAACATTTTATCTGCCAGATTAGGTGGATTTTCCTTTTCTTATTCTGCTCATATTCGGAGATCCGAATATCATCAGAATGACCTTAAAAAAAATCTACTTTACTGACAAATTTTGTTAAATCGAAAATTTTATCTGACAGATTAAGTGGATTTTCCGTTTCTCATTCTGCTCATATTCGGAGATCCGAATATCATCAGAATGACCTTAAAGAAAAATTACTTTACTGACAAATTTTGTTCAATCGAAAATTTTATCTGCCACATCAGGTAGATTTTCCGTTTCTCGTTCTGCTCATATTCGGAGATGCGAATATCATCAGAATGACCTTAAAAAAAAAAAATCTACTTTACTGACAAATTTTGTTCATTCAAAAATTTTATCTGCCACATCAGGTAGATTTACCGTTTCTCATTCTGCTCATATTCGGAGATGCGAATAGCATCAGAATGACCTTAAAAAAAGAAAAAAAAAATTTACTGACAAATTTTGTTCAATCGAAAATTTTATCTGCCAGATCAGGTGGATTTTCCGTTTCTCGTCCTGCTGATATCCGGCGGTCATTGCCTGTTGGCCGTTGCCAAGGACGTCGCGACCTTCTGCTTGCTCGGAAAGAGCATAGACAACGCGCCCGGGGAGTCCTTCGACAAGGTGACACGGAAACTCATATCTGCATCGCCGATTCACAAGCCTTGCAATTCGCGCGAACGATTAATCTCGCGCATTTCAGGCGGCTCGGAGATTGAAGCTGAGGAATCTTCCCGATTTCAGCTGCATCAACGGCGGAGCGGCCATTGAACTCGCGGCGAGCCGGGCGACGGATCCAACGCAATTCGCCTTCGATCTGCCGATAGCGCAGTATCGAGATTGTAATTTTACCTTCTCCGGACTGCAGAACAAAGTAATAAGACACGCGATCAGACTCGAGAGGGAACACAACATAATGGGCGACGCCCTCGTTCCCGATATTAACAATCTCTGCGCCGGATTTCAAATGGCAGTGGCGAAGCACTTGGTCCACAGGACGAGGCGAGCAATGGAGTTTTGCGTTGCAAATGACGTGATCCCCTGCGAAAAACAAACATTGGTGGGGGAGAACAATTTTTTTTTTCTTTGTCGACTTTTTTTCGTTTAAGACTTTCGTGGATAAAGCGGCTCGATCGTTTTCAGGTCGTGTCGGGCGGCGTCGCCTGCAACAATTTCATAGCCAAAGCTCTGAAGGTCGTGTGCGACGAGATGGACTGGAGACTGGTGAGGCCTCCGCCAAATCTCTGCACGGACAACGGAATAATGATCGCCTGGAACGGTGTCGAGAGGTGGATCGCCGACGAGGGCGTTCTCCGCGATCGTGCGAAGATCGAGGAAGTCGACGTGGAGAAGAAAGCTCCCTTCGGCGAAGATTGGACGTCGAAAGTTGCCGACGCAAAGATAGCTTGCAAAACTATCAAAACGAAACAACTGTACGACAGTTCTTAGACCCCGAAAAAAAAATGTCTCGTATGTACATAAATAATGACGAGAATAATTCTTAATTATGAAATGATTTTCGTTATTTTTCCGACGAATAAAATTTCCGAGAATTTTCGGGAATTCAATATCTGGATTTATTTATCGGGATTCTCGGAATCCGGCGAAGATCGAGGAAGTCGACGTGGAGAAGAAAGCTCCCTTCGGCGAAGATTGGACTTCGAAAGTTGCCGACGCAAAGATAGCTTGCAAAACTATCAAAACGAAACAACTGTACGACAGTTCTTAGACCCCGAAAAAAAATGTCTCGTATGTACATAAATAATGATGAGAATAATTCTTAATTATGAAATGATTTTCGTTATTTTTCCGTCGAATAAAATTTCCGAGAATTTTCGGGAATTCAATCTCTGGATTTGTTTTCGGGATTCTCGGAATCCGACGAAGATCGAGGAAGTCGGCGTGGAGAAGAAAGCTCCCTTCGGCGAAGATTGGACGTCGAAAGTTGCCGACGCAAAGATAGCTTGCAAAACTATCAAAACGAAACAACTGTACGACAGTTCTTAGACCCCGAAAAAAAAATGTCTCGTATGTACATAAATAATGACGAGAATAATTCTTAATTATGAAATGATTTTCGTTATTTTTCCGACGAATAAAATTTCCGAGAATTTTCGGGAATTCAATCTCTGGATTTGTTTTCGGGATTCTCGAAATCCGGCGAAGACCGAGGAAGTCGACGTGGAGAAGAAAGCTCCCTTCGGCGAAGATTGGACGTCGAAAGTCGCTGATGCAAAGATAGGTTGCAAAACAATCAAAACGAAACAACTTTACGACCGTTATATCCCGAAAAAAAAAAATGTCTCATGTGCACATAAATAATGACAAAAATGATTCTTAATTATGAAATGATTTTCATTATTCTTCCCACATCATACTCTATGTACAGGCGTAAACGTTAACGACGAGATTAATCGTTTTTTCTCCGACGAAAAAAATTACACGAGCGTCGGTGCTTTTTGTCGCGATTCGCGATTTAGTCTCTCAATCAGTTTTTCTTCGGAGAATTCGGCGTCCCTCGCGAGTTCGTAGTGTCTGTCGAGATTACTGCGGATTGCATTTTTCACTGTGGTTATCTCCTCGGGTATTTTTTTAATCAGCGAAGTTGTCATTATCTCTTGGAACTCGAGAACGGTCTCGGGTCTTATTTCTTCGGGACAATCGTCGACCGCCCTCCGAAGATCGCGGAGGGACGGCTCGATTTCCCGGTACTTTTCGCTCGCGTTCGGCGTGTCCATTTTATTGACGATCAGCATGGCCGGCATGCGCAGCAAGTCGGGATTGTAGAGCTCGACCTCCTTGTTCAGAAGAACGACGGTCTCGAGGCACGTTCTGTACCCGTGCATCGGCGACAACCGGAAGCCCTGCACGTCGACCATGAAAACGAGAAGCTTCGTTCTGTCGAGGTGCTTCAGGAATTTGTGACCCATGCCGATGTTCGCGTGAGCTCCCTCTATCAGACCCGGCAAATCTGCTACGGATATATTTCGCAAATCCGGATACTCGATCACACCCAGATGCGGCCTTATCGTCGTAACTGGAATGGAAAAAAAATTAAACATTTTTCAACAATTTCGCAGCTGGACAATTAACGATTGGCTCAAGGAATTTATCCTACATGGGTAAGAAGCCACTTTCGGCTTCGCCTTCGAAACCGTTCTGAGCAGCGTGCTCTTTCCCGCGTTCGGAAAACCGACGAGACCGATGTCCGCGATTAATTTTAGATCCAGGACGATGCAGTGAGCTTCGCCCTTCTGTCCGCTGAAACCCGTTTCCGGACAACCGCCGATACCGCCCCGAGCTACTCGTAACTCCCTGTCAGGCTTGTCCAGGTCACCTGTAAATATATGATAATTATATAGAAATAATAATAATAATAATAATAAAAGGTTGGAAATGGAAATTTTCATATCGTTTTCTCATATTGTTCCTTTATTCGTGAAGTTTCTTCTATGAGAAAGCATTGTCTGTTATGAATAAGCAAGCAATAATGGTAAATATACATTAATATAATAATATAACGATAATGATAATAATAAATGGTTGAAAAATTTTATTCTCATATCGCTTTCTCATAATGTTACTTTATTCGCGAAGTTTTTTCTATGAGAAAGCATTGTCTGCATCTTTGGCTTCCAAATGTGACTTTTCAATGATTTGGAACATTCTGAACACATTTTCATTAAAATCTCAAATTTTGTTTTTTTTACCAGAACAAAGTTTCCTCTATGAAGCAGCATTAAGAATGATATTTATTATTTATTTATTTATTCACGGGACGAGCCCTTTTACATAAAATAATTCAGATAATATAATATCGTGGCAATATGCGATCCAAATTAAATTTCTTTTGTCTTGCGCAGTTCGCGCTTTAGTTTTTCACTGTATATGAATATGTTCTTAGTGTAGATTACTAAACAAGAGAATGAAAATAGTCTTTGAGACTAATTAACAATTAATATCACATCGTATCACTGCGTATCGTAGCGTCCCTCTTGAATCACTCGAAGAGGAGAACCAGATCTGATAGGGCTCTCGTATACGTTGAAATTGGTCCCCCAAACAAGTGAGATAGATCTAGCCTGTTCGCAACGCTCGTGAATCGGTATTATTATTATCATTATAAGATTTTGGCGGGCGTGGGAAGAATGTAGATTTCTACATGTTTTATAACTTAAAAAATCTAACTTGATTCGTCAATTTTTATTTTTTATGTGTCAAACCCGGAGGTTTCGTGAGAAAGACTTGCCCATGAGAGCTCCATCTTCGCTGTACACTTGGATACCGGTCGGAACGTTTATAGTCAAATCTGTGCCTCTCGCGCCGATAATACCGCTGGGTGCACTGTTTCCGCCAGGTCCCCCGTGATACTTTTGCCTCTTGGTTTTTCTCGCCAGAGAGTCAAGAGTCGTGCCTTCTTTGGTCATGACACTGACGTGTCCTCCTCTGCCTCCGATTCCTCCGTAGCGAGGAAGACCCATTCCTCCCGCACCACCTTTCACGTAGATTCTCAGCGAGTCCATGAAGCCGCTGCGAAGATACTTTCGCATGGGCTGAAAGAATCGCGACAAAAAAAATTTCAATCCAACAAACCGCAATTTTTTGCCGTAAAGATTTTTTTTTAAGCTCCTACAAAGAGTTGTTTTTTTCATCTGGCGAATTACCTTCTTAGCCGCATAACCTAGTGCGCGCGTGAGGAGAACCATTTTCGGTGAAAACAAGTTGCGTATTAGTTCGAAAAACCGGATCCGTCGTCTATGTTTTTGTTAAGCGGCATGCACGACGTTGCCTAATTTTCGTCGTCATTCTTTGCGAACGATGTTATTTAGAGTTTAAAAAACGTGAAATTGAATTGATCGTCTTGCAACTTTGTGCGGACTGAGGGTAACTTTACCGGTGAAATAATCATTCAATGAAATTTACCGCCGAAGCCGAATGGCGCCGCGTGCGGCTGCGCGAGCTTGTGCAGCTGATATCGAAACTCACCCTGATAACGCGATAACCGAACGCGGATAAGGATTGAGAGAGAATTTCCAGCACTACGCAGTCTCGCAGAAGAGCACAGAAGAGTGTGAAGCACTGTGCTTCGACGAAGCATTTTCTTTCTCAACGTATTTTGCTTGTTTTATGTTCGTGTGCGCACAAACGTCGTTTCGTCGATTCGTGTGAAGCAGTGCAAAGCTCTGAATCACGCATAGCGAGCGGGTATCGACGATGATTGCGAACCTTTTTAACTGAACAACTGGCGTTGGAATTAATGAAGGGCATGCGTAGATTCGGAACAGGACACGATATTGTTTTGTCGGTCCCGATACGCTAGAAACGCCAGTGTGGACATTCGGGAGGAGCACAGAATAACACACGATGGATCAGGAAGTTTTAACGACTCTCAAGGTTCTCATGATCGGAGAATCGAACGTTGGTAAATCGAGGTGCGAAAGAATACTTGTTTTTGCTCACGAGTCTCTCGACATTTTTTTAGTGACACGTTCGAATTATCGCGTCAACCGTCTTGACTATACAAAACAATATTTCGTTTGTAACTGTTGTCACTTTTCCATTGTTATTCTATCTTTCAGCATCTTGTTGAGATTCACCGAGGATGAGTTCTACGACAACATGCAAAGCACCGTCGGAATGGACTACAAGACGAAACTTATAACCATCGATGGCAGTACAGTTAAACTGGCTATCTGGGTTTGTTGATTTTGCCATTAGCTGGTCGAAAGGGGGGGGGGGGGGGGGGGGGGGGGGAAGACCATTAATGTCAGGCAAAAAAACGTATTTTTTTTTTAAATAATAAAAGACTTTTTTTTCTATTATCAGAATTTGTGAAACTAATGGATTTGTCCCCTACCCCCCTTTGATTTTGTTATTAACTTTTTTTTTTTTGCAATTATCATTTTCTGTTGTACGTTTGTTGCAGGACACGGCAGGCCAGGAGCGTTTCCGTACGTTGACACCGAGCTACTACAGGGACGGCCAAGGAGCCATTCTTGTTTACGACGTCACAGACAGAAACACATTCGTCAAGTTGGAAACGTGGCTGGAGGAATTGAATACGTACTGCAACAAGACGGACATGGTTAAGATGATAGTGGGAAACAAGATCGATCTGGCAAACAGGGAGGTCAGCACAGAGGAGGCTCTTCAATTCGCCAGGAGGCATCAAACGTTGTACATCGAGAGCAGCGCCAAAACGGCCGACGGGATAAAGTGCTGCTTCGAAGAGTTGGTTCAGAAGGTCGATTGATTATTTAAAAAAAAACAAACCATTCGTATTATCTTTTTATACAAAGTTTCCGAACTGAAAAAAGTAGCGAGTTAATTTACATAATGAATAATTTTACGTCGATCAAAAAGCCGCGGGTCGGCAAGGTTTCGCGTAAATATAACGGTATAAAGCGTAGCGGGAAGTATTTTTGAGCCACTTTTGGAAGAACGTCGATTTTTTGTGATTTTCAAAAGTCGATATCTTGGCTCCCAGTCGAGCTATGGAAAATCCGAGGTGTTCTACGGGAAAAAATAGACAAGATAGTGCCCTGCCCGAAGTTTTGGACGCGTTTTGTCGGACAGTTTTAGGACGTTGAAAAAAGGCGAAAAATTGACTCGAAAGGGGGGAGCCTTGGAATTTTTTATGAAATATATTTTTTCGTGGTATCGAAATGTTTTTTTCCGTTTATAAAATTAACTGCGACGTATTCCGACGTATTTTTGCGCGCTGAACACGAATCTGCTGGCCTTTTTGTGCGTAAGTGCAGTGGGATATTGGGAGCTCCGATTTTATGCACTGAAAACAGTTTGTTCGCACCAAAAATCGCATTATTGGGATTAAAATCTAAAATATTGGGTTTGGAGCAAAATGAACGTCATATTCGTGATCAAATGGCCCCATCGCCCCCTTAGGTTCTTTTTTCTTGGAAAATCTTTTACTTGGAAAATAATTTTTCACGTAAAAATTATGATCTGCCATACAGACACTCCGGAGTAAATTTAGTTGCTCACTGAATAACTTTACGCGGATCAAAAGGTCGCGGGTCGGCAAAGTTTCGCGCAGATATAACCGTATACCACATAGCGGGAAGTATTTGTAATGCTCAAAACGATTCTGGTTTTCCAGATTCTGGTTTCCATTCGGAATAGAATTTTTCACGTCAAAGTAATGTTTTTTCGCACAGATACTCCAGACACCGGGGCTCTGGGATTCGTATTCGTCGAAGATGTTGGGAATCGGCGGTTCGAACAGCACGGCGGCCGGCGGGGCGAGACACCGCACGATGGGCAAGAGGGGTATTCAATTGACGGACGATTACCAGCCAGCCGAGGCCGCTTCCAGCTGCAGTTACTGCACTCTGCTCTAACACCGACGCTCATTGTTTCAGCCGTAATTGAAATGATGCGCAATGAGGAAAAAAAAAATTGTAACGGACTCTAAACGAAAATAGCTATTACAAATTTGTAAATAAACCGAGCACTCTTTTTAATAATAATAAATAAATAAATAACATGATTTTCCGTTACGCGAGGCTTCGGTAATTTCGTCTTGTACCGACGTAGTCTTCCTTGAAACAAACGAATGACGATTTAAATGGAGTAATGGACGGAATGTCAAACCGTGCCGTCTCGCATTCTGAGGACGATGGGAAAAATTGGACGGGAAGCGGTTGCTCGGTCTGCTGCTCGAACGACAGATCGGTGAGCTCCAGCTCGTGGACGAACGTGTCGCAGAGCAAAGATGAGTCATCGACGAAACGTCCAGCGACGAGAAACGATTGCCTCCGGTACGCTTTTGCATACCTGCATAATTTTATAATTATAAATGCTATAATTTTATAATTATAAATGCTATAATTTTACAATTATAAATGCTATAATTTTATAATTATAAATGCTATAATTTTATAATTATAAATGCTATAATTTTATAATTATAAATGCTATAATTTTATAATTATAAATGCTATAATTTTATAATTATAAATGCTATAATTTTATAATTATAAATGCTATAATTTTATAATTATAAATGCTATAATTTTATAATTATAAATTCTATAATTTTATAATTATAAATTCTATAATTTTATAATTATAAATTCTATAATTTTATAATTATAAATTCTATAATTTTATAATTATAAATTCTATAATTGTATCATTATAATTACGCAATATGTAGAACGTAACTGCATATCCAGAAGTTATGAGCGGACTGATCGGAGATATGTCGTTATTAAATGAGGTATTTTTTTAGGCAGGAGACGATCAATGCCTTGGCGTGGGCGACCTGCAAGGCTTTCACGTACCGACCCTCCGATCCTCTGCATTATCTGGCTCATCAGCTCTCGCGCTGGAGATACGGAGACGTGTCGTACAAAATTTTTAACGAATCGGTAAATTTGCCAAAATGATATCCAAGCGCTTTTCTTTTTTTTTTATTCATATTTTCAACTTTAATTTTTTTTCCACCTCAATCGGACTATAATTATTTGCAGATTCTGCGTGAAGACACTTGCGTCGAGCAATCGACGAAGGAGACTCAACGACCACAAAAATAAAGGGTGACTACTCTGCCCGTAGATGGAGAGAGAATTACCAAGGTACGAATTTTCAATAAATTCAACAACGATAAATTCGTGGGTGTGTTCGTTAAAAAATTCGTTTCTTTAATCCATCTTCAGCCTCAGCATTTTTCCATCTTACTATTAAGTTTTTTTTTTCAATACCCTTACACTCTGACACAATACACGCGCGCAAAGTTACTTTTACTTAACTTGCGATGACAAAATTTCTAATAATTAATGGTACGATAATTGTTTTCGCGAACGATGCGCACTGTTAATTAATTTATTACACGAGTCTATTTTTATGTTTCTTTTTTTTTTAAATCATCACGGAGATCGACGGAGACGAGGACGAGGGAGCATGTACGTGACCGGGACGTGTCGGGTTTCGTATTCTGGCAGTGTGTGTGTGTTTTTTTTTTCTCCCCGCGGGTCCGACGAGAGAGCTTCAACGATTTACACGATTAAGATGAGAGGGATTTGCGAAGAGTGAAGCACGGAGTAATTTCTATTCGTTAAAAAAAAAAATTGACGATACTGGCAGTTTCTCGAATCCCATATAAATACGGAAATCGATTGTCTTGCCACGCGGTCTACGCTCGTTCGAAGTCGGTGGCTCGCGAACGCATTTTTATTTAATTTTTCATTTTTTCAATTTATTGAGATTCGAGCAGGGTGCTTGACGTTTACTTGAACTCGAGACGGAGGGACGGTTGTTTCGGCCGATTTCGGACTTTTTTTTTTTTTTAATCCTCCGATGGCCAGAAAACAAGAACAATCTTATTGTAAATGCAACTCTGTTCAGGTACCCAGTGTTCATATGTAGGTATTTATGTATAATCAGCGCTGGTATCCAAAACGGAAAAATCCGTGAGGTTTCGCTGATGAAGAAACGATATTTTATCTTTTCGTTGCGGCGAACTCCGCAGAGCTCGCCGATTACGATTCGTTATTGATGCGGTAACGGGAAGCGATTGCATGTATAGTGCAATAATTGGAAGAAGCTGATGGAATACAAAGTGGGAAGGAAATATTGCGGTCCGAGTACGGGTCGTTCGATTAAAACGAAATTTCGCCGATCTGCAAATTCCCTTCCCATTCGTAGTTTTATCGTTATAGCAAAGTATCAAAAAATATATGTATATATATCCGCGTCTATCCATCGTTTGGTTTGTGAAAACTGAGCTACCAGGGGCGGCGGGCCAGAGCCGCGAAGAACGAACGTCAGCTTCTACGATTTTCAATCGAATAAATAAAATCCTAATCTACGGGAAAAAACGTACGCCGGATGCAAAGTCCGTTAAAAAAAAAAAAGATTAAAGTACAATTACGAAAAAACGACATTTACGAGAAACAATTGGGAAATACACGAGAACAACGAGACGTTTCGTGTTCCGATTGGTTGAATTGTTCTAGACTTCCCTGGCCAATTGCCAGCGTCCGCGGAACCCTTTACGGGCTGTGGGGTGCTCGAATCGTTTTGGTGCATTAAATTTATATTAAAAAAAAAAAAAAAAAAAAATGAGATGCTTCTAAAATTCGCGAGTTGCAGAAACTTTGACGAGACGGTCGACGTTGTTTCCCCGGTAAAATATGGGTGGTGGAGAGGGGGGGGGGGGGGGGGGGGGGCGAGAGTGGAGAGATCCAAGTACAAAATCGAGTGTCGTTGTGACTCGTTGAATTAATTTGATAAATCTAAGACTCGTCTGAGTCCACTGAGATACACGCTATGTATAAAAATTATTGGGCTAATTACGATGGACATGGGGAGGGATGGGGTGGTTGATGATTAATCGGAGTCGACGCTGAGTTGCTCTGGTTACAAGAGAGGGAGGTCGTTGCTGTCGGCTAGAGCGTGATAATGAGAGGTACGGTAGGTTTGGATCAGGCGAGGATTTGGCCGTTCGTTTAAACCGAGTACTCCTCGAGATTGGCTATCTTAGCTTTCTCCTCCTCGGACTCGTCCCGGCAAATCATAAGTGTGTGAGAGAGGCCGCAGGTTACCGCCGTTATGTATAGACCCTCCAGGGCCTTGACTTCCATCGGCGTTGTTGAAGATTTTCGCATCTCGCCGAAGCCCTACGAAAAAAAAACCGATTGTTACATTTTGCACGCCCACGCAGCTTTCCGTCGATCAAGGTATCTCAGTATATTATTAATAATAATAATAATAATAATAATAATAATAATAATAATAATAATAATAATAATAATACAATACCATATTTTTTAGATGTGGTTAATAAAAAAAATATATAATAATTTTTTTTTTTTATGGATTTCATTTTTTTTTTATACTCATGAAGTTTCCTCTATGAGGAAGCCAAAATTATGGAAAATGCTTTCTCATAGAAGAACCTTTGCGAAGAAAAGAACATTATGAGAAAGCGATATGAAAATTTCAATTTACATTTTTTTAAATGAAGTTTACATAAAAAAAATAATAATAAAATTAATTTTTTTTCTGGACTACCAGTTATCGTAAGTCGACGAAGACGAGGCTTACCAATTCGCCGAAGGTGGGACTGGCGCCCCAAGCGATAACGGACTCGTCGGCGGCGACGACGACGCTCGTCTGGGAGACCCCGACGCACCTGATCTCCCAGCCGGAGAGGTCGGTGATCGGTTTTGGGTACATGTTCGCCTCGCCGGTGCGTTTGGTCTGTCCGAACATGAGAGCAGTGCCGTGTACGTTGATGGCGATGCTGTAAGTACTACCGCAATGAACGCTTCGCACACCGCGGCTCGGTGGCTCGAGATACTTTATCAGACGGGGCACGAGCTCGTCGCGCTGCTCGTTGTGACCGAGCCGGCCGACGCCGCCGAAGCCCCACGAGAACGCGCGACTCTTGCTGTCGATCGCGACGGTGTGATGATGACCGCAGCTGAAATCGGTTATCGCGACTCTGTCGAGGGGCGTCACGTGACCGTCCTTGCCCTTCTCGACGTAGAGAACGAGCCGCTTCGGCACTTTCTCGAAGTGAAAAGCCATCTTCGTGTTCGTTATGAAATATTTGCCGTCGGTGTTGTGACCGAGGGCGCCGTACTCGGGACTGCCGAAACTATGCAGGCCTCCCTTTATGTCGAGTATCATCGAGAACTCGGCACCGCAGCCGACCTTTATTATCGGCGGTCCGGAATATTTAACCTTCGTTGCGGCGAGGATCACGGCGTCGGATTTACCGACACCGCACTGTCCGAGCTTGTTGTCGCCGGCTCCGAAAACGATTCCGCGACTCGTGAGGAAGAGCGTGTGGTTGCGGCCGCACGCCGCAGCTATCACGGTGTGGCCCTTCAGATTCTCCACCTCGGTCGGCTCGTCCCTGCGCTTCGTGTCGCCGACTCCCAATTGTCCTGCCGTAAGGGATAACAAAAAGAAATAATCATTTTAGGGTGACATTTTTTTTTTTAACTTTCGAGCCCGACCTGTTCCGTGCATTCGGTGCCATTTCGGTGCTTTAACTACCGAGCCCGGACGCGGTCGGTCGTCGAACGGACGACGAATTATTATTTTTTTACCCTTGTCGTTTCTGCCGAACGCCAGACATCTGTTGTCCTCGGTGACTATGATGCTGTGGGACGAGGCTGGCCCCGACGCAACCAGACGCACTCTGGAGCCATTGAGATTTTTAAAGGTGTGCGGCGTCCAGAGACTCCTTCCCACGTTGGCCTGCATGCCCTTCGGGGGCGCCTTGCGTCCCGCCATCTCCCAGTTTGTGAGGCCGCACATGAGCATGGTACCCGCCTTGCCCCATCCACCCTGGAAAACGATATCGGAGGGTTGTAATTATCAGGCTCAGGAGTGTGAGCTACAGAGCAGAAGAACTCTTTTTTTTGTTTTGCTAAGCAAATGTATTTGTTAAAACAATATGTTTGAGGAATATATTTGTTAAAAGAATGTATTTGAAAAATATATTTGTTAAAAGAATGCATTTGAGAAATATATTTGTTAAAAGAACATATTTGAGAAATATATTTATTAAAAGAACATAATTGAAAAATATCTTTGTTGAAATTTGTTAAATGAGTCCCAGTTGGTGAGGCCACACATCAGCAGAGTATTCGCCTTGCCATATTAACCCTGGGGAAAGATATCGAAGAATTGTTAACATCAGGCTTAGGATTGTGATCTTCCAAGCCAAGAAAGTCATTTTTCTTTTTTTATAAGAAAATAAATTTTATAAATATAATTGTCAAAATAATAATTTGACAAATATGTTTATTAAAGAAATAAATTTGTTAAAACAATAAATTTGACAAATATGTTTGTTAAAACAATACATTTGCCACATATGTCTGTTAAAACAATATATTTGCCAAATATGTTTGTTAAAACAATACATTTGCCAAATATGTTTCTTAAAATAATAAATTTGACAAATATATTTGTTAAAACAATAAATTTGACAAATATATTTGTTAAAACAATAAATTTGCCAAATATGTTTCTTAAAACAATAAATTTGCCAAATATGTTTCTTAAAACAATAAATTTGCCAAATATGTTTGTTAAAACAATAAATTTAACAAATATGTTTGTTAAAACAATAAATTTGCCAAATATGTTTGTTAAAACAATAAATTTGCCAAATATGTTTGTTAAAACAATAAATTTAACAAATATGTTTGTTAAAACAATAAATTTAACAAATATGTTTGTTAAAACAATAAATTTAACAAATATGTTTGTTAAAACAATAAATTTAACAAATATGTTTGTTAAAACAATAAATTTAACAAATATGTTTGTTAAAACAATAAATTTAACAAATATGTTTGTTAAAACAATAAATTTGACAAATATGTTTGTTAAAACAATAAATTTGACAAATATATTCATTGAAATTTGTTAAATGTGTCCAAGCTGGTGAGGCAGCGCATCAGCAGAGTATCCGCCTTGCCCCATCTGTCCTGGGTAAAGATATCAGAGAGTTCTAAATATCAGTCTCAGAATTGTGATCTCCCGAGAGAATAAACTCTTTTTTTTCAATAAACAAATAAGGTACTAGACAAACAAGTTTGACACATATATTTATAAAACCAATAAATTTAACAAATATATTTCTTGAAACAATAATTCGCACAAATATATTTGTCAAAATTTGTTAAATGTGTTTAATAATTACATTAAATACTGAATCAGAGTTTTGTCAACAAGCTTCAGAGTTTTGCTCCAATCATCAAAAGTTTTGCTATTTGTGAATGCCACAGAGTCAACAGTAATTCGACTGTTGCGGTTCGGAATAATTGTTTCAGCATTCCAATAATTCCAAACGTAATTAATCGTTCATCTCAGTGATTTCACTTCGATCCAATTTAAACCAAAGCTTGCTCTCAAAGCCCAAAAATTCGACTATTCGCAATTTCTGAAAAATTTCTGAAAAAAATACAATCAAACTCGGAACTCCCGACGTTAAAATAAGTTAATTACATTACATCGCAGTCGAACGAGAATCCGAACAGTTTCACGGACGAACAGCATATACCGTGTCAGTCACAAACCGGGCCGGGGTCAACGACTGGGCCATCCACCTCGCGTGCGTTATACAGATATAAAGTAGACGGCTCGGCGTCCCGAACAATAGAGAAGCGGTACAAGGATGATGGAGGTCGAAAATAATGTGTGCAAAAAAACCTCGGGAGGATGTAGTTCAGGAATGTTGGAGACATCCTCGACGGCATCGTCCTCAACGGCTTCGGCGTTTTTAGCACCGGCCTCGGAATCCGCGTCGGCGTCCACCTCGGCGTCCTCAAGCTCGGACTCCTGCTCGCTCGAAATCTCCTCGTCGTCGTACTCGACTTTGCGCGACTTACCTCGGCCCTTCTTTACGCCCACGTTTTTTCGCTTGCTCGACATTTTTTTTTTTTTTTTTTTTTTTTTTTATTCACACACAAAGCACGAAATCCCACGAGTTGAACGGAGCTCGCTCGACCGACGACGTTAACCGAGCCGATAACCGTTACGAAATTATCCCTCTCGTTCACCGGTGACGAAAACAATAATAAAACACTTTTGGCGGCTAAGCGACAACTATCGGTAGACCAGTAACGCTGGCGTTACTAATAGGCAGAGTGTTTCGTATTATCGTCACTGCCAGGCGAAGGCGGCCAGCGGCAATGGGGCAACCAAAGCGTCGGACTGGCGTCAACGGGAACAGCATCCAACCACTAGCGTGTGCGATCGTGAGTGCTTCGAAGTGCCGTGTCTAAGCACCGAAGCTTTGTGTACGCGGGACGAGAGAGAGAAAAAAAAAAAAAGTAAAAATCTATAAAAATTATCATTTTACTTTGGGAGTTCCAACTGCATCTATATTTGATTATTGAGCAGGCCGAAATCGATCGCCTCGATAGGTATCGAATTGTTGAATACGGAGCATTTTGCATCTTCAAAATTTGTTGATAGAATCAGAACAGTCGCAACGTTCGCTTAGCGGCGATTCGTTTCCTGTTCGTGCGGCAGTGGGCTATGTCGGAGTCGCCAATCTGCGTGAGTGCTTCGAAGTGCCGTGTCTAAGCACGGCACTTATTTGTACGCGGGACAAAAAAATATATATATAAAAATGATCTTGACTCTGTCAGTTTAAACTGCATCGATAATATTTGACTGTTGAGTAGGACGGGAACGATCGCCTCAATGGTATCGAATGTCTGTAAATGAAATTTGTATGAAATTTAATGTACTGGTACTGAAAGTTTTTATGCATAAACTGATATACTAAGTTTCGTGTACAATTGAGATGAAAAATTAACGTACAGTATATTAAAACCTTTAGAAATACTTTACTTTTAATGAATTACTTTAAATTTATTATAAAAGTACTTTTAAATCCATTAAGTTTCGTGTACAATTATGATGAAAAAGTAACGTATAGTGTATTAAAAACTTTACATACTTTACCTTTAATGATTCACTTTAACTTTACTATAAAAATATTTTTAATCCAACAATTTACTTTAATTTCACTGTGAAAGCTTATTATTTTTTTCATCACAATTGTACGTTAAATTTAATAGACCACTTTTCGCATAAAAACTCCCAGTCCGGTGGATTAAATTCACAATTTTTTTCACAGTGTACGGAAAGTGTTTTCCGTAATTTTTTGATTGAATCAAAACATTCGCAAGGTTCGCTCGGCGGCGATTCGTTTCCTGTTCGTGCGACGGTTGGCTACGTCGGAGCCGCCAATCTGCGGTCGTCAACGACGCGACGACGCTCGCGAGTGGTTTCTGCTGCTCGGCGAGAGGCCGTGTCACAATAAAAATAAAGGTGCCCATCCGTTCGGATATAACTCGAGTGGAGTGACCCACGAAATTGTCCGTCCCAGGATTCACAAAAGCGCGATGCCGGGTGGTGCCTATGAACTTAATCGTTTCACGTGAGATTCAACGGTGAGGGACGAAAGAGACTGTAAAACAATGAACAGATTCGAGTATGCCGAGTCCAGGCTTTTGCCGAACGAAACTTATCTCAGACGGGACTTTCCTGTTCGACTGTACGACGGCGATGTCAAGGTAGCGGCCCGAGCTCGAAGAACGAGATTTATTTATTCATTATTATTAATATTTTTGTAAATTTTTTGTACATTTTTCGTAAATTTTTGTACATTTTTTGTACATTTTTCGTAAATTTTTCTGAAATTTTTTGTACATTTTTCGTAAATTTTTCTGAAATTTTTTGTACATTTTTCGTAAATTTTTCTGAAATTTTTTTGTACATTTTTCGTAAATTTTTGTACATTTTTTGTACATTTTTCGCTTATCTTTCATGAATTTTTGGTAATTTTTTTTTACATTTTTTTAGACGAGTTTCGAGGGTGGCGAACTTATACTGACAAGTCACAGAATCCTCTGGGGTAGGCCGGGAGACATACCAAGGGGCAGTTCCTGCCTGTCGCTGCCTCTTGTCTCCGTGGTGTATTACGAGGAGGAGAGTCCCGGAGCATTCTCATTTGGACGCAGCAAGAAAATCGTTCTGCACCTCGCCGAGTCCGGTGCGGGTATGCAAAAATTTACCACTAGCAAAAATTACAGCTTATTCTTATCTGAGAAATAATGCAAAAAAACATATATCGCAGACAAGATGCCAGGTCCGATGGACAACAGCACGAACCACTACGTCAAATTATCCTTCAAGGAGGGCCTAGAGCCGGGCTTCATAATCCAGATAACCAACGCCCTGGCAGCAAAGGAGTGGGAAAGATCGCCCAGCTTCAAATCCACTGAGAGCGGAGCTGTACAGAGGAATCCTGAAAATGCCAAGGTTCCGACGCCCATAAAAACGAGGCGAGGGATCATCGGGATCGAGAGGAGTCTGCAGGAGAAGCAGAGAGCCACGGACGACAGCATCTCCATGGCCTTTCAAGACCTGCGGAAGCTCATGGGAATGGCCAAGGATATGGTCTCCATATCGAAAACCATATCAGCGAAAATTCGCGTAAGTTTCGGCGATCGACGAGAAAAATCGATCGTGCAGTAGAATCGCGGTTATCGGACCTTCGATTATCCGAGCCTCCTCGTTATCCGAAGCACCAAACTCATCCGAGCCCTCCGCGTTAACCGAGGTGTAGGCTCGGATAACACGGAAAACTCGGATAAAACGGATAAAGCAGCATGCCCGCGCGAAATAGTCCGTAACTGCTACATCGTTGCATACTTGTACAAGTTTGCCGCGTCTTTATATTGCGAGCTGTAAATACATCAGTTCCGATTCTGGAGTCAATGGCAGAACATCGTGATGTCTCAAAACAGGAAAAAATTCGTAAATTAACGAATAAAGATAATGTTTATATGAAGTTGTGTGTTATTTTTAAATATACAATAGTACAAGTTTGAATTGAGTACGTTATCCGTGTTATCCGAGTTTTCGCTTATTCGATGTACGCTCTCCCCCACATTACCTCGGATAAACGGGGTTCTATTGTACTTCTTATCGGAGGATTTATTCGCAGGATCGCGGAGGCGACATAACGGAGGACGAGACGGTGAGGTTCAAGGCTTATCTGATGAGCATGGGCATCGACGATCCGGTGACCCGGGACGCTTACAAGAGCAGCAACGAGTACTTCAGACAACTGGCTATGCAGCTGTCGCAAATACTGGAAGAACCGATAAAGGTCCGCGATTTTTCGTTCACTGGATCGATCGTAATTGATTTAAATGAATCGTCGATTTTTGCAGGAGGTTGGAGGTATGATGGCTCTTACGGACGTATATTGTCGCGTGAACAGAGCGCGGGGCATGGAGCTCTTGTCGCCAGAGGATTTACTGAACGCCAGCAGGCTGCTCGCACCGCTGGGCTTGCCGGTCGTTCTGAGGAAGTTCGACAGCGGCGTTATGGTACTTCAAGCACGGTCGCACGACGACAACGCCGTTGTCGAGGCCATCTCCGAATGGGTAAATAATTAATCGGGAAAAAAAAAAATCGTAAAATCAATCGAAACATCGAAATATTAATTTTCAGCTGAGAGATCGCGGTTCCGCGACCGCGGAGGAACTGGCCCAGTCGGAGGGCATATCTGTCCTGTTGGCGCGCGAACGACTGTTCGTCACGGAGAAATACGGCGGTGCCTGCAGGGACGACAGCATAGAAGCCATGAGATTTTATCCCAATCTGTTTCTCGAGCAAGACGCCTGATGGGCAGAAGGTTTATCTTCGTTTGGTTTTTTTGCTTTTTTTTTTTTTTTGATCAATCGTTTCTCGTAAATAATTATATTATCGATCAATACTCCAGGCGATAATCGCTCCGCTGGTCAGACACTGTAAATTATTTGTGCCTTCACGCACCGTTCTATACACCGATTATTACCGTACATCGTCGCTGTTGCAGGACGCAGAGTCCGTTGTCAATAAAATGAAACATATATATTTTATAAGGAAAATACATCGGCCAGTGATATTAAACGTGCGCGCTTTCGTTGGGCGTATAGTTGCAAAATTGCTGGTAAATCCAGTAATAATAATCTAAGTCTTTGATAAAACGTCTTTTCGTCGACTATTAATGTCCAAGGAATTTTTTTTTTCATCGGAGCTGCAGACCGGAAGTGATCGAGAGCGGTATTCGGCTGTTTATCGTTTGTAAACATGACGAGACCCATCACGAAGTCAATTTTCTCCAATGGAATGTGCCGGCTACTTCTCGGTTTTCCACGATAAATTTAAAAAAATAGTCGGAATACGAAAGGCGTCCGTGCGACTCGATAGTTCGACGATTGAGCACCGCTGAGCGATTCCCCCATTACCGGAAATACAGGCGGTAACGTCATAGCTATAAAAAAAAAAAAAAAAACAGGACAAAACGCAATAAGCGGTACTGCGAAGTTTCAGAGTGATCGGACTCTGAAGGACAATTCAATATATCGGAAAAGTGTGCAACGACTGTTCGTTGCAACGAGCGAGGTAAATAATCGATCAAACGTGTGAATGAAAAAAAAACATTTTGAACGCGACTCATCGGTCAGGCTCTTCGAGGTTATGTCAATGTTTTTGTCTCGATTTTCAGGGCTTTGGGTGATCGAAAAAAAAAATTATCAATAAATCACAGAACGCACGGACGAGCAGCGGGGCAGGAACGTGAACAAAAGAGAGTTCATGGGATTTATCGACGACGAATTGTCTCAAGTGTCCAAGCTCTGTAACAATGTCGTGCCCGATAGTAGACTGGTCTCGTGCGTCCGCTCCATGGTTCGCGTCGAAATAACGTAAATATACACTCACTTTAATTCCGTAAAATCGTCGACCGTTATAAGCGGCGTACTAAAATGTCACCAACTCTTCAGGAGGACTGCGTTCAAAAAAATTGTCGTGTGCATCCAATTTCCCAAGGATTACCCGCAGGAACCCCTTCTTATCGAACTGAAGAGCAAAACTCTGGCACCTAAATTTTTGGCGAGGCTCGAGGAAGTCTGCGAGAAAAAGTGCAAGTCTATTTTGGGACAGGAACAGGTACGGCGGACACATACGGAGTAACTTTTGTATTCAAAAAAAAAAATGTATCCACATATTATTTTATTTTAGTTATTTGACGGATTTTTCAATTTACGATCGTATATAATGAATTCTAATTTTAGAGCTGTGAATAATGAATTTTAATGAACATATGAAAAACTTGAAATTTTTTGAGTTAAATTAGATCTGACCTACCGATGTCTGTAATAAGATCATAGCTGAGATATGCACAATTTATGTAATAACACATAACTGTGAGACAATATATAATTAAAAATGTAGTTATTTATTATATACAATTTAATATACTTATTATATAAAATAATATGTGAGATATAAAATAGTACATATATTGACGCTTCCACAGACAATATAAAAGTTTTAATTTCTTCGTTTGCACGAGTGACCTTAGTCTCGATTGGTCTCTCTTAATATGTTAATAAAACACTAAAAATATAATTTGTTATATTACATATAATAATATTTGAGATATAAAAAGTACATATTATATTTTAATAAGCAAATTCGATGCTTCCAGGTATTGCACATACTCAAATTTATAAGAATCTTTGTTGAGGAGAATCCTCTCTGCTGCTGCTACGATGAAATAACTAATCTGAGGAAGCTGCTGGAGCAAGATGGCGAGCTCAAGTTGCACGGATTGAAGGCCTTGTTGAAGATCAAGGCATGGGGGGGATTGTACTATTTCAAGATGAAGATAGTTGTTCCCGATGACTATCCGATAAGCGCGGTGAGGTAGGTTTGAAGTCAACTCTCGTAGTTCGATATTATTTATCCGATTCGCTCGGCAACAACGATCGGTATTCTGACATCTCGTTCGATGCAGCGTCGTCGACGTGAAGACAAATTTTCCGGCTCTCTTCACTCGTTACCTTGTGGCTCAGGCCAAGGAGCTGGGACGGCGCTGCGTCGAGCCCCCTCTTAAACACGATCCGAACAAGGTTTTCGTCCCGTCGCCGTCCCTGCATATCGTCGTTTCTTTCATCCTTCGGTAAGAAAATTAAAGAATCCCGCAGTCTTTTAATTTCTCGTCGCATGCATCGTAAAAAAGATTCGTACTTTCGACACATTTTTTTTTTATCCACAAACGTCCATAATTCATTTCTCGTTAATTTTACAAAAAACATTTTTGCACAATGCCCAATATTTTTGTAAAATGCACAACATTTTTTTTGTAAAAAAAAACATTTTTTAAAATGTACATCTTTTTGTAAAATTAACAAGAAACGGATTGTGGCCGTTTGTCGACAAAAAATGACGGTCCACTTGAACCGTGTACGGAGTACGCAAATCAATGAAGAATTTTTTTTTGTTTTCTAAAATAAAATTAAATTTCCATAATCGTTTAATAATTTGTTACACCCAGGTCGGTGCGAGATATACCGAAGGAGCCCTGTCAGCTCTGCAAGGTCAAATGCCTGCCCGAAAATCCAGAATTGGCGGTGGTCGACGAGAGCGCGGATCTTCACGCCGAGAGGCTCTACTGCGGCCATCTCTTTCATTTGCAATGTCTCGTGACGTACATGAAGACACCGCCATTCCATGGTAAAAAATAGAACATTTTTATTAATGATTTATTGTTGATTTATTATTGATTTATTGATTTATTATTGATTTATTATTGATTTATTATTGATTTATTATTGATTTATTATTGATTGATTATTGATTGATTATTGATTTATTATTGATTTATTATTGATTTATTATTGATTTATTATTGATTTATTATTGATTTATTATTGATTTATTACTGATTTATAATTGATTTTTACCGTGTTTGTATCGAACGTCAATAAAACTTGTTCTGACTCTGTGAAACTGATTCGCAGGGGGTAAAAAGTGTCCGGGCTGCGGCGAGCGTGTTTACCACGAGAAATGGGGCCTGAGCGAGAAACTTGCCGAGGATCGCTGGGCTCATCAACAGGCTCGTGACCGGGAGCTCGCCGAGGTTCATGACTCTTTTCAGTGAACGATCGACGACGGTTGGAATCACGAGCGTGAAAAGACTCCGACGGTTTCGCCCGCTGTTACCGTTCGGTCGATGCCGACTTGTGCCTGCCTGGACGATGCGCGGCCGCGGTATCCGAGTCCCCGAAAAAAAAGAACCTCACGCTACGTCCCGTGCCGATGGTATATTTTCTATCCTCACATATCCGTCTCGCAATCGATATCTCTTGCTCTTGTACAAAAGTCATGCAGAAAAACCGCTTCCCTCCCGCACTCTCTGAACAGGAAATCCGACTCCAATGATCCGCAAAAAAAAAAAAAAAAAAAATCCCGAACAAGCTGTACAGGAGAGAATATATGAATAATGTAACTGGGAAATAGATGGAACGATTGAGAAACGTTGGTATTCATGTCCAATTGAATTAACACGATTATCCGAGAATCTTCCTAAGGCGTCGGTTTGCAAGGTATTTATTTTAATTATTAAAAAAATATATATCGTACAATTGGTCGGCAAAGTCGACGTGGAATTTCATCGAACAATTCCCCGAAAAAAGTCTCGATCTCGGGAGTACCGAACGAACGCCTTGGGAGGGTGAAGTATCTGCCGGTTAACAATTTTTTATATATAAAAAAAATCCTGAAGAATTTGTGCGGGAGAAAATAGATGAAAAATGGAACTGGAAAATAGATTGAACAATTGACAAACAGTGATATAAAATCCAATTGCATTGACACGATTATCCGAGAATCGTCTTAAGGTCGGTTTCCAAGGTATTTATTTTTGTTATATATAAAAAAAAAAATCTTTCAATTTAATTTTCCGGCCAAGTCGAGTAGAAAAATTGTATCGAATACCGGCAAAAGAGGTCTCGATCTCCGGATTACCGAGCACCTTGGGATAAATATCTACCAGATGAAAATATTTTTTTTTAAACACAGACAAAAAGGAATCGTCTGTAAGAGAAACCGGAAAGAGACCACGAGCGAAGCAAGTCGCGCCGCTAACGGAGAAAGCACGATGCTCGTAGGCGCTGTCGTACCGTAAATGCCTCTACTACTATAGTCGATATAAGGACGTGGTCGTGAATTATTGATCCTTACACTCGCGAGCCACTGGCTATATAGCCGACTGATCTCTTTCGACTCATTCTATCTATTTTTTTCTTTTATTTTTTTTTTCCCCCCCGATTCCTTTTCGTCGTATTCCCGTGTACTCGACCCTCACCTACAATTTGTTTTCTCCACTTATTTTTTCTTTTCTTTTTCCCTCCCAACGAAATCGAAACGGTTGATTCGATATTCTCGCCGACCAAAGTAAATCGTTTCACCAAAATATCGACCAGCACCCATGAGGGGGGGGGGGGGGGGGTCGAGGGAGGGGGAAAGGGCAAAGATACATCGACGATTACGCGATACGCAAACTATTGGTTGCGCTCGGTCATGAATAGTTGATAAATTGTTGTATCCTAGCCATCACGCGAGCGACGTTATCCCGGTATGCAAAATAACAAACGTCATATTGATTCCAGCGAATAAATAGAACCCTCGCCGAAGAAGTGACCGAGCTCGAGCTTTTATCTGTCCGGTGAAACAGGGCGTTTTATTTATTTATTTTTTTTTTTTTTTTTATTGGGATGAGAATTGCGAACGACTAGATAATTTTTTTTTTTTTGGCTGGTATCGATGATCAACGTTTATTTGCACGGCGCACACGCGCGTTACGTAACGGATTGGCTCGAGGAGAGGCATCGAGGCGAATTCGTAGACGAACTTTGCAGTCTCGTACGTGGGAAACAAGGGTGCGTCGGAGCCGAGATAACGATGCCGGGTTTGTTGAACCATCGTTGCCCCCGAGTCGGGAATGGGCGTTCCGTTGTTTGCACCGCAGTCTGCATTTTCGCAATTCTCATTCAGCGAGGGGGGAGACGGGGTCAGGCATACCCCACGGTTCATCATTACGCTAAAATAACTTTACTGAATGGGATATAAAATTATCACGAGTTTTCATAATTGCATGCTGTTTTATTGATTCTAATTTCGTAGATAATTTATTATCTTTTCGGTCATATGGACACAAAATTATAAATTGCTTTCGTCGATCGGTTTTGAAGATTTTTGTTTTTTTTAACCTTCGGTCGACGATAATGATATTATTTTCGTATCGGGATTGGGGGAAAAAATATGGTATCAGGCATACCCCGATTTCTCACTCCGTCAAAATGACGTTCTTGAATGGAATATAAAATTATCACGAGTTTCCATAATTGCATGCTGTTGTATTGATTCTAATTTCGTAGAGAATTTATTATCTTTTCGGTCATATGGACACAAAATTATAAATTGCTTTCATCGATCGGTTTTGGAGATTTTTTTTTTTTTTACCTTCGGTCGACGATAATGATATTAATTTCGTATCGGTATTGAGGGGAAAAAAAGATGGTATCAGGCATACCCCGATTTCTCACTCCGCCAAAATGACGTTCTTGAATGGAATATAAAATTATCGCCAGTTTCCATAATTGCATGCTGTTGTATTGATTCTAATTTCGTAGAGAATTTATTATCTTTTCGGTCATATGGACACAAAATTATAAATTGCTTTCGTCGATCGGTTTTGGAGATTTTTGTTTTTTTTTTTAACCTTTGGTCGACGATAATGATATTAATTTCGTATCGGTATTGGGGGAAAAAGATAGTATCAGGCATGCCCCGATTTCTCACTCCGCCAAAATGACGTTCTTGAATGGAATATAAAATTATCGCCAGTTTCCATAATTGCATGCTGTTGTATTGATTCTAATTTCGTAGAGAATTTATTATCTTTTCGGTCATATGGACACAAAATTATAAATTGCTTTCATCGATCGGTTTTGGAGATTTTTGTTTTGTTTTAACCTTCGGTCGACGATAATGATATTAATTTCTTATCGGTATTGAGGGGAAAAAAAGATGGTATCAGGCATACCCCGATTTCTCACTCCGCCAAAATGACGTTCTTGAATGGAATATAAAATTATCGCCAGTTTCCATAATTGCATGCTGTTGTATTGATTCTAATTTCGTAGAGAATTTATTATCTTTTCGGTCATATGGACACAAAATTATAAATTGCTTTCATCGATCGGTTTTGGAAATTTTTGTTTTGTTTTAACCTTCGGTCGACGATAATGATATTAATTTCGTATCGGTATTGGGGGAAAAAGATGGTATCAGGCATGCCGCACGATTTCTCACTCCGTTAAAATGACGTTACTGAATGGGATATAAAATTATCGCCAGTTTTCATAATTGCATGCTGTTGTATTGATTCTAATTACGTAGAGAATTTATTACCGTTTCGGTCATATGGATACAAAATTATAAATTGCTTTCATCGATCTGTTTTGAAGATTTTTGTTTTTAACCTTCGGTCGACGATAATGATATTAATTTCGTATCGGTATTGAGGATAAAAAGATCGTATCAGACATATCCCACAATTTCTCACTCCGTTAAAATGACGTTACTGAATGGGATATAAAATTATCGCCATTTCCATAATTGCATGACTTCATATTGATTCTAGTAGTAGTAAATGTATTTATTGACAATATATTACACGGTATGGATGCTGGTACATTTCGACGATTATTTACACTTCATAATGCTATTTCTATTGCCAATAGGCCATCGACCTAAATCCTTCAGCCCTATTGATTCTAATTTCGTAGAGAATTTATTATCGTTTCGGTCATATGGATACAAAATTATAAATTGCTTTCAACGATCTGTTTTGAAGATTTTTGTTTTTAACCTTCGGTCGACGATAATGATATTAATTTCGTATCGGTATTAAGGGGAAAAAGATGGTATCAGGCAAACCCCACGATTTCTCACTCCTTTAAAATGACGTTACTGAATGGGATATAAAATGATCGCCAATTTCCATAATTGCATGAATTTATATTGATTCTAATTTCGTAGATAATTTATTATCGTATCGGTATTGAGGGAAAAAAGATGGTATCAGGCATACCCCACGATTTCTCACTCCATTAAAATGACGTTACTGAATGGGATATAAAATGATCGCCAGTTTCCATAATTGCATGCCTTTATATTGATTCTAATTTCGTAGAGAATTTATTATCGTTTCGGTCATATGGATACAAAATGATAAATTGCTTTCATCGATCTGTTTTGGAGATTTTTGTTTTTAACCTTTGGTCGACGATAATGATATTAATTTCGTATCGGTATTGAGGGAAAAAAAGATGGTATCAGGCATACCCCACTATTTCTCACTCCATTAAAATGACGTTACTGAATGGGATATCAAATGATCGCCAGTTTCCATAATTGCATGCCTTTATATTGATTTATTGATTTATATTTATATTTATATTGATTCTAATTTCGTAGAGAATTTATTATCTTTTCGGTCGTATGGGTACAAAATTATAAATTGCTTTCATCGATCTGTTTTGGAGATTTTTGTTTTTAACCTCCGTCGACGATAATGATATTGATTTCATGTCGGGCATGCCAATTATCGAGTGTTCGGGGAGAAAAAGATGGGATGAGCTACGATTCTTCACTACTTAAAATAACGTTACTCAATGGGACATAAAATTATCGCGACTTTTTTCACGTTTTCATTATTGCATTATTTTACTTTCAATTTCGATCACGTGGACAACACAAAATTATTTATTTCTTCCATCGATCGATTTTGGAATTTTTTTTCGACCTTCGATCGACGTTAATGATATTAATTTTGTATCGGACGTGCCGATTAGAGATAGTGTCAGCCATACCCCATGATTTCTAATTCCGTTAAAATAACGTTACTAAATGGAATATAAAATTATCGCCAGTTTCCATAATTTCATTCCGGTATAATGAATCTAATTTCATACAAAATTTATTATAATTTCGGTCATATCGACGACACAAAATTATAAATTTCCTTCATCGATCCTTTTCGGATATTTTTTTCTTTTTCCTCCGATTGACGATAATGATATTCATTTTGCATCGAACGTGCCGATTATCGAGTGTCGAAGAAAAAAAAAAAAATGGATTTATCGTGCGATCGATCGGGACAATTAGGCAGTTTGAGGCGGCGGTTCGTGGGTCTCGGGATGCCGGCGAAGCGCGAAGTAAGGACGTAGGTGTAGATAACCTGATCCATTGTATTACATAGAGTACAATCGGGAGCGATCCCATGTGGTTATTATGTATGTATACTATTAGGCCCGGGGGGGTTCCAACGTGACCGAGCAGACAGGCAGAAGGGGCGCGGTGAAGGAGAAACGAGGAGGAGGAGGAGGAGGCAGCGGCGGCGGCACGATACACCTATGATTGCACATAGCCTGCTAGGTCGGTCTAACGTATCGTCGATCAATAGCTGGGAAATGGCCGGAAGCCAAGTCCGACGATGTCGTTTCGAATTTTGCCGTTGTCACTGAGGGAACCGATCTAGGCTCTCTAACCCCTTTCTCGGTGTCCCACTTGTTCGCGGTACGTGAACCACCCCCCCCCCCCCCCTCCCCCCTATTCCCCCCCTGCGCTTCGACGGATCTCTCGGTCACACACGTTTTGTTACAGTCGTTCGTCATCCACGATGTGCCAGTTGCATCCCAATTCATTCTTCTCGCGGCTATTCTGAAAAAAGGATAATAATGATAATAATAACGTGTAGCCTTTTTTTTTAGATTCGGATAGCTTCTGAATGGCAAATTTCCTATTTTAGTGGAGAAATCGCTCGTACCTTTAACCTTTTAAGCCTGGTGTTCATTTTTCGCAGGTTCGTTGATCTCCGATCGATAAAAATTTAGCACGTTTTTTTTTTTTTTTGTAAAAGAATAGATTGTAACATTTTTTTCTTTGTAATGGTAAACATTTTCTTTTTCTTTGTAAATTCTTTGTAATGGTAAACATTCATTTACAAAGAATTTACAAAGAATAGGTAAACATTTTTTTTTCGTGTGAGAATCGATCGACAAAATATGTTCGAGCGTTTGCGAAAAAAAAAAAAAAAAAAGTCGTATTCCCTTTTTCTTACATTCGAATAGCTTCTGAATGGCAAATTTCCTATTTTAGTGGAGAAGTCGCTCGGGCCTTTTCTCTTTTAGGCCTCGAGTTAATTTCTCGCAAGTTAGTCGATCCCCGATCGATAAAAATTGAGCACGGTTACTTTTGTTAAAGACTAGATTGTAATGGTTTTTAATTTGTTTGTTATTTCGTGTGAAGATCGATCGACGAAATATGTTCGAAGGTTGGTGCGAATTTCGATTGCGCTGTGGCGGCGATGGCCCGAAATGCTTTTATAGCATATGTGTGTGTGTGTGTGTGTGTGTGTGTGTGTGTGTGTGTGTGTGTGTGTGTGTGTGTGTGTGTGTGTGTGTCTGTGTGTGTGTGTGTGTCTGTGTGTGTGTGTGTGTGTGTGTGTGTGTGTGTGTGTGTGTGTGTGTGTGTGTGTGTGTGTGTGTGTGTGTGTGTGTGTGTGTGTGTCTCTCTCTGTGTGTGTGTGTGTGTGTGTGTGTGTGTGTGTGTGTGTGTGTGTGTGTGCTCACGAGCACAGCGGCACTGGTAGGGGTGCTAATTCGGCGCGTACCGTGTGTACTGACCGAGGCAGCTTTTCGCGTGATTCATCCCATTCTCGCTTCCCTATTTCGCCTCGCGAACAAGGCGAAATCTGCCCCAATCTGCGTTGCCCCATTGTCCGATCGCTCGCGAAGGACGCCTCTCGCCTCACGCCACGCGTTTACGGTAATCGAACGATTTCTCCAATCTCCGCCAACGAATTCGTACGATACTGTTATATCTCGTTCGTCTATTGTTGCGCCGCGGCGAACGGACGAACTAGAATGGCCATTCGACGGTTATCGAAATTCAATCGTCGACTCGCTTCACGTCGGTCGCACCAAATAGGTCCAATGATATATTCGTGCCCGCAATTTCATTATTTTCTTCGCTTCTACGACATAGTTTTTAACACAAACAGTTCTCGGTGACTCTCGCCGGACATCGTTTTCTCGTTTATTCGCGATAGGCTCTAGCGTTCTCGTTCTCCGTAGAGTTTCAAGGTCCGCGCGATGTGTTTATTATTTTAAGGTTAGTTCAGAACGGTGGAGCTCGGCTAGTTGGTAATCTGCCCAAGTAAACTTTCGATTCCTAGTTTTCTAAATTCTGCTCGTAACATTAAACTGGACGGGGCTGCGTACTCGTCCCGAGGAGGGGAGAGCTGCGTCTCGGCGGCCGGCTGTTTTCTTCACACAAGAATCTTAAAACCGAGAGTAACCGCGGGGATAATTGACGACGCGTGCCAGAAGCGGCGCGATGAAAAACTCGCCGGTCTCCAGCGGAGCGCTTTATCCCTATTCTATACTGTGCGACCCCTCCTCGCCTTCCCCTCTCGACCCCTCCATTGTCCGGCCATACCGCCCGGCTAGAGCAGCTCGCAGTTGTCGCAGTTACAATATTTTTCTTGGAATACTTAACGAGGTATTCTCGAGAATCCGGTGCGATCAACGAATCGCCGAAAGTCGACCACGCGTGCTGGCGGTCTGATTGGAACCAAACGGCCCGTAAAAGTCCCGCAGCTGGCGTGTAGCACGTGACACCTTTTTCCTCGATCCTATGTAACTGCGACTGTGCAACCGTGAAACCGTGAGCACTTTAGCGCGGGCATTGAGAAACGTCTTCGGTTTTTTGGTCGGTAATGAAATTTATTAATTCCGGACGAACATTTATTTCGGGACTTTAATACCCGGAGTACGAAACTCCCTGGAGTCCGAAAGTAATTACTTTTCTCAGTTCGACATCCTTTCGAATCGACATGTTTGAAGTAATAGTAAAATCACTTTTAATATATTCACGGCTTAAAATCTGTACGACTGTATTCAAAGATTTCACGATGAAACTACATTAGAGAAACTTTCGGGACGATGCTATTTGCATTATAGATTAACCCTCAGTTGTACACCTCCGTAGCGAATCATTAATTTTTCACCTCGAATATCTCGCAGATGCACTTTTCGGGAAAAAAGGTAGAGACACTTTTTGCAGTTAATTGATGAAACTTTAAGTTCGCACAGTCAGATTTATAAAGAAACCTTTCTTACCCGTTCAAAAACATGCACTGAGAAAAAAAATCGATTAGGTCAACAAAATGAGCGCTTACGGGTGGCGAAAGAAATTTTTGGTTGATCGTACGAAATAATTGTTGTATTAAGTAAAGAAAAATTTGAATCGACGGCCTGTTAGTTCGATCAACGAGGTATTCCTTTCGATCAACCAAACATTTGTTTCGCCACCCGTAAGCGCACATTTTGTTGACTCAATCGATTTTTTTTCTCTGTGTGCCATCCATTAACTTTAACGTTAGGCGAAAAATGTTGGGATCAAAATGATCCTTAATGCGCACTAACACTGAGGGAAAGAAATTGTTGGATTAAGCAAATGCGCGGTGACATACGTTCAAAGGTGTAATCGGTTGGTACAATAAAAATCTTTATTTCGATCGACAAATTTTGAATAAATTGAAGCAAATAATCGTTTAACAAAACAATGCTTTATTTGTACCTAACAAATAACAGCTTTGAACGTATGTCACCGCGACTTTTGTTTAATCCAACCAATTTTTTTTTCTTAGTGAAGGTTTAGACGAGTGAGTTGCACACTTTAGGTTCTCAACGATTTCTCATGCTAACGTACATTTTACCGGAGGATGGCAACCTCTTAGTGTAAAAGGGGCGCGTTATTGTAAACAATTTTCTATCCCTTCCTCGATCCTCATTAAAAAAAAAATTCTTTTTCTCAGCTCGACATCTTTTCCAATCGAAATGTTTGAATAAAATCACTTTTAATACATTAAAAATTTCCGCCGGAATTTGAAGATTTCACAACGAAATTACTTTTGATAAACTTTCAGAACGATGCTATTATTATGCGATTAGCATTATAGATTAAACGCGTGAGTTACACACATTTGTTTTTCAACGATTTCGCATGCCAACGTGCATTTTACCCGGGGATGGGAAATTATTAGTGTAAAAAGAGGTGTGTAATTGTAAACAATTGTGTCTCCCCCCCCCCCCCCCCCCCACCTCCCCCTTCGGGGAGTATTATTCTGCAGAGCAAATACGGGAAGCAAGCGAGGTAGAAAAGTAGTATGCACAACGGATGGTAGGGGATGCAAGTGGGAAGACACGCGGCTCGCGCCTCGCTCCGACTCACCTCGCCTCGTCTCGCGGGCGCAACAACAAGTTGCAACCACCTGGTGGCCGGCGGAAATGGTAGCAGCAGCCAGCGGTCGTGGCCTCCAGGTGCTCGACACCATTCTCCCCTTGCCCAGCTCATTACCCCCATGCAGCCATTACCTAATGTTTTATACTCGTAAAGTTATAATAATATTGCAAAATATTGTTCCAAAAAAAAAAAATAAAAAAAAAATTCGATTAACTAAACAATTAATTTTATCGCCTTTGATAAAATAAATAAATTTATAAATAATCATTTTATTAAAACAATTAATTTTATCGACAATGAAACAAAAAAGAATAGTTGTAAGAATCAATAAAACAATTAATTTCATCGTCATTGCTACAATAAAAGAAATCTATAATTGTTATATAAAAAAGAGGTCGAAATTTTCGTCCGTGAAAAAGGTACGAAGCGTCAAAGATAATACAGAATCGAAGCTATGTGTGTGTGTGTGGAGTGAGAGTAAAGGATGAGGGTGAACAGGGCTCGAAGAAAGGGTGGCGTTGGCGGTGGCCCGGCAGGTCGCGCGGAGCTTCAGACACCGAGCATCGATTCGCTAGGACGATGGCTTTGCGGGGAATCGGGGGAGGGCGTCGCGACAGCGGCGCTACTGCCGCTCGGTTGCCTTAGCTCTCTCACCGACTGCGGCCCTCTCCATGCGTCTTTGTCGCTCGTGCGATCCTACCGTGCAAACTTCACGCACCGGTAAAAACCGATCGTTCCCTCCTTGCCCGGCCACAAAACAAAAACAAAAAAAAAAAAAGGTTCCGCATCGCGCCCAACGCGACCTCCGAGCGAAGAATTCCCTCCCAATTTTCCCCGCGAATAAATCCCTCGACTCCTCAAAAAGAATAAAGAAAAAAAAGTAAGCCAAGAAAAATAACGAGCCAATCGTAAACGATAAATCGCACGAGGTGTTTCTCCGTCAGTGTCGGTTTTTCCGTTAGCTGGGTGGGCAGTCGAAATAGTACGTATCGTACGGGCGAGAATGGGTAGGTTAGGTGGGTGGTTGGCGTGCGCGGCGACCGAGCCCACAGTGAGCACGGCGAGCAGAGTTCTGCCCCCGCGGCAGCAGCAGCAGCAGCAGCAGCAGTCGCAGCAGCAGCAGCAGCAGCAGCAGCAGCAGCAAGCGTGCATGTGTGGCGGCGTAACGGCGTGCGCCCCTCGCACGGCTCAGTAGTCAGAGTCGTCGCTCGCGCGCCAGTCTTCGACGAGCTCTCCGCCGAGGTCGAGCATCGACGAATGCCGCCGCTTTTGGCTCTCGCCAATACACCACCGCCGCACCATCATCGTCCTCCTCAGTCTCAAAATCGTTTTGTCGAGAGAGCACCGTCATCGGACGCTGCCATCGAACACCGCAGGGACGAAACGGCCACAGCCTTACAGCCGCGTCGTACCGACAATATAATAAAAAAAATAAAAGAAAATAATAATATAAAAAAATAATCAAAGAAACAAACAAGAGAAAAAAAAAGAGAAAAAAAAAAAAATCGTGGTGTTACTCGTGCCGCAGTAACGACCCCGACTGGCAGTTCACACAGCGGCCCGGTTCGTGCAAACTCGCCTACTACGGCAGTCGCGGCAGCGCTCGTCGGACATCGTCCCGCGTACAACCCCTTTGATACTATAAAACTAACTCTCTCTCTGCATCGTCGCTGTTGGCATCGGTCGACGAAATGCCGATGCGATAAATTGTGAAATAACAGAAGTAAAAGAAACGACGTTTGATAGAAGAGGTCGAGTGTGTGTCTGTGTGTGTGTGTGAGTGTGCTCGAACCGAAACACCTCGCCGCTGCCCGCAACGTTCGAGCTCGAGCGTGTCCGACGTCGAGTGCGTGTAGTGCACGAGCACCTTGCCGGCTACGCTCTCCTCGTTATATATATATTTCGTTTTTTTTTCTCATTCGCGCTCGATCATTGGACGAAAAAAAGGACAAATCCGAGACCGAGGCTTAGTGCCTTAGTGCCAACGGAAAACCTGGTCAGTTGAGCGGCTTCCACCATCCTCTTCGCTCAACGAAATATCTCTCTCGCTCGTTCTCTCGCCCGATAGAATCGACGATTCTTTTTCTTTCGTTTATTTATTTCTTTTATTCCGCTTCCGAGCTGTTTATTCGAGCGACGGGAGAGCGCCGATCCGAGCGAGTTTCCCCGGCACTGCGACTCGAGACGATTCTTGTAAAAAAAAAAAAACACGCTTGGGGCTTCCGCGTTTCTTCGATTGGTAAATAAAAGTATTTTTAATAAAAAGTTTTACGCGCGACGAATCTCGAGCCCGCGGACTGACTCTGGCCAGTTGCGGAGGAGCCTTAACCGTCCACGGAGACAAATAACAAGGGGGCCGTGTTTCGTGTTTGTGTGTTGTGAATATCTCGCTCTCGGCGTACGAGACGGTTTTGCGGTCCGTGGCCCCGTTAGAGGGTTTCTTTCGGTCGTTTCCTCCCCCAGCCGTAGAGCCATCGCGGCCGTCACTGCCGTCGGCCCTCTTGCACCTTGCGGAACCGTTCTTTTTTTCCAATCTCTTTTTTTTTTTTTTTTCTTCCTCTCTCGCCCACCGACGACCCCCTCGAACGGGAACCCTACCGGCGAAAATAGTGCGCGCACACATGGTCGCCTGCGTCGTCACAGCGCGGCGTGGATGGACTCACCGACGTCCCCGAGTGCCCAAATGTTAATTCGTCGGAATCAAGAAAAATTAATCTTTTTGGTGTCAAATTAAAAAAAAGTCACAAGAGTAATTTTTTTTTTTTTAATAAAAAATATCGCGATCAGCAAGCGAGAGACAAATGATATCGGGGCCGGGCCGAGGCGGTATCAACGGTGAAGCGGTCAGCGTGGATTCAGTCGCGAGAAGGAAAGTAACGGATCGCAGGATTTCGATCGGGAGGTCATCGAGTAGGTGAACGGACACGAGAAGGGAGACGAGATAAAGTTCGCGAGGAGCGCAATCGGGATGGCGAGGGCAAGGTAGGATCGAGGGTGAAGCCCGAGGTCTCGTCAGGAAGCGGGAGGACGAGGAAGAGGAAACGGCGGAGGGGGGGGATCCGAACGGGGAAGAGAGCAACGAGAAAGCGGAGAGGTAAACGGAGAGACAAACTTTCAAACAAAAGTGCTCCCGTAAGCCTCGGGGGTAGAATCGGAGAGGGTACTAAAACGACACATATATATATATATATATATATCTACATCCACATATATATAAACATATAAAATATATATATATAATAAAAATTGAAAAAAAAAAATTGAAATTAATTTCGGACGCAAGTAAAGCGCCGGTATTTCACTTGCGGTGGGAAAAAATCGTCAGCGGTGATGACACGCCGCAGGTCACCGGTGTTTTTGACGGGATATAAAAAAATCGAGGGAGCGAAAGGGGAGTCGGGTGACCAGGAGCGGAAACGCTGACGAGAGGAGTCCTCGGTGGGTCCGGTTCATGCCATGAGCGGCCCGACAAGCCTGCAGAGGGCCCCGAGCTGCTGCCAGCACCGCTATCGCAACAACCACCGCAATCACTACCGTCACTATCATCATCATCACTATCACAATCAATCGTCGAGATTTAACGAGAGTTCGGCGAATAAGAATACTCTGTCGAGGCTTTCGTGCGGACTAAGGCGGTTGATAAAGAAAACGTCGGGACTATGGAACGAGGATTGGACGGTGGTCGAGGAGGAAGCGTCGAGGGCCAGGGCCGAGCGGCAGCGGCGGCGGACGAGTCGCCGTGAGGCGGACGACGTAACCGCCAAGTTGGACGAGGATCGAGTCTCGCCGGAGGACGAAGAGGTCAACGAACCCCGCTTGTTTTCGCCGGTGGTCGATCGGATCGAGGACGTACCCGAGGACCGGAGGCTGAGAGCCGAGAGGCTCGGCGACGATCCCGAGGACGACGGTGCAGCAGAATCGAGGCCGGATAGTTTAAGTAGTTGGAAATTTGACTGTCGTCGTTTTACTGTGCAGCGACAGCGTTGTAGGAGAAATGGAGGTCGGGGCCTCGCGGCCAACGCGTTCCTTCTGGCGACCGCCACCGCTCTTTTCGCACTCGCTATCGTCCTGCCACCAGGTAAATTAATAATCATTTATATTAATTATTATTTTTTTTTTTTTTGCGTATATCGTTAGTGTCTTTTTCGAAAATTTGACCGAGACCCGGAGAGAAAAGGCCTCGAGGACGATACAGCGTATGTGTGTGTGTATATATATATATATAGGGAAAAACGACGAAAGAAAGCGAAACGTGGCGTGCGACGAAATATCGTGGCGTTTTACTCGCAGACACTGGCGAGTCGCGCCCACGCGACCTATTCGTCCCGCGGTAGAGCTATTATTTATCTCCATGTCTGCCGATGTCGCGGCGACGCCGGCTGCCAAGCCAGACCAGTAAAGAGGAGGTATTTTTTTTTTTTTTTTTTTTTTTTTATTCAACGATATCTCTCGGCCCCCGGTCCTTTATAAACCGCGCGGTGTGCTGCTGGCGTAGACGAAAAGACGCGCGGATACCCGTCGGGCGGAGAGTGTCCGCCCCACGATACCGTCCGATGCTATACATAGCTAGACTATACAGAACGGATCCTATCGTTGATGCGTCTACGAAGACTTTTCGGTTGTCACTTTTTTCAATCCCGTTCGGAAACAATAGCTCCTCCCCGCGAGAACATTCGTACTTGCGATGTTCGTACATATGTGTATATATATATGTACGTGTGAATGCGTTTGTATGCGTGGGCAAGAGCGGGGTAAGATGGGAGAGTAGGGAAAAGCAGTTTTCCAAAAATAATTTTTAATGTCAATTTTTTTTTTTTTTTTTTTTTTTTTATGGGACAGTGGGGCAAAACGGGACAGAAAATCCGGATGTATCGATGGGGCAAAACGGGGTATCCAAAAATTATTGGAAAATTTGTTTCTGTTCCATTGTCCCATTTTGCCCCACTCTCCCCTATATATCTATATATATGTGTCTGTGGGGGACGAGCGGGGCAAAATGGGACAGTGGGGCAAAGCGCAATATTCCAATGACTTTTGGATGTGACAGTGGGGCAAAGAGGCGCAGAAAATCCTTATGTTTCGATGAGGCAAATCGCAATTTTGCAATAATTTGTCGATGGGACAGTGGTACAAAAAGGTATATCCAAAAATTATCGAAAAATTGGGTTTTGCCCAACTATACCATTTTGCCCCGCTCTCCCCTACGTATATCTATATATACGCGATGATACATAAGAAAGTCTACGTACGGTGAAAAAGTCATGAGACATCCAACACTTACTTACTTTTATATATTTATATATCCGCCCACCCACCGCGATGCCGGACACTCGGGATATATTTATTATTATTATTCAACATTGCCAGTCTACCGTTGCCGGCTGCCAAGAGTATTTTTCGCGCGTTTCACGGAGAACCCGCTTGCCGGCGTCTGGCGCCGGGAACACTTCTTCTTACTCCTCTGCATTCGTGATAAAAAAAAAAAAAAAAAAAAAAGAGAAAAAAAAAACTTTTTTTTTTTTTTTTTTTTCCTCGATAATTGGCTCTCGCAGCCGATTCAATTTGGCTGCGGCGATTACCGCGGAAAAGCCTCTCGAGTGAGACCGCCCGGTTTGTTACTTTGGCTCGGGTGTTTCGGGTGTTATTCATCGGGCGATAAAAGAGTTACGACGAGGGATGGTGCGCCGGTGGCGGGAGGGATTGCTATAAAGAGCTAGACCGAGGGGAAGCGAAGGGAGCGCAGGGAAAAAGAGAGAGGAGCCGCCTGTGTGTGCGTTGCGAGACGGCGACTAGCGACTCATCGCCTCTCCGCGACTCTCGACCACCCAACCTACCGACCATCTCTCCACCCCTCTGTCTCCCCCCCCCTCCCCCCCCCCGTCAGGCTCTTATACTAACTCTTAAATTTAGAAATTTTCCAAACGCT
This sequence comes from Exephanes ischioxanthus, assembly GCA_958510785.1. Taxonomy (NCBI): domain Eukaryota; kingdom Metazoa; phylum Arthropoda; class Insecta; order Hymenoptera; family Ichneumonidae; genus Exephanes; species Exephanes ischioxanthus. The sequence goes on along the minus strand of OY294018.1, from coordinate 4,109,965 downwards.
CTCGGGCGAGAGGAGAGCACACGTCTCGAGCCTCTCACCGTGCACCCCCCCTCAGCCCCCCCCCCCCCTCTTTTTTTTGGTGCTTTCGCCCCTCGGTGCTCGCACGAGTGGAAGTAGCGTAGTGAAGAGATGAGATGAAGAAAAAAAAAAAAAATTGTGGAGATCGTCAAACGGTTCGTGGACCAGCTACGTTTTTTTAGCAGACGGCGCTACGGCTTTTGATGTTTTATTTGACGAGGGAATTGCGTCGTACTTGGGGCAAGGTGGATTTCCTAGTCCGCGGGGACATTGTAAGGGCGCGGTGCAGCGCGTTTGGGGGAGGGCGGGGCGAAACGGACCTATTTTTTTTTTACGGGACGTAAGAAACGGTTTTGTCTCCAGTGGAGGAGGCCGGTCCGTCTTGCCCCAGTCTACCCCCCCGTTCCAACTATTGGATGGAAGCATTTGTGAACGTGAGATGAAAACATTTATGGACATAAGATGCAAACATTTGTGGACATAAGATGCAAACATTTATGGACATAAGATGTAAACATTTGAGAACATGAGATGAAAACATTTATGAACATGGGATGAGAACATTTATGTACATAAGATGAGAACATTTATGAACATGGGATCAAAACATTTGTGAACATGGGATCAAAACATTTGTGAACATGGGATCAAAACATTTGTGAACATAAGATGAGAACATTTATGAACATAAGATGAGAACATTTATGAACATAAGATGAGAACATTTATGAACATAAGATGTGAACATTTATGAACATAAGATGAGAACATTTATGAACATAAGATGAGAACATTTATGAACATAAGATGGAAACATTTATGGACACAAGATGTAAACATTTAAGAACATAAGATGTAAGCATTTATGAACATGAGATGAAAACATTAATGAACATGGGATGAGAACATTTATGGACATAAGATGAGAACATTTATGAACATGAGATGAAAACATTTATGAACATAAGATGAGAATATTTATGAACATAAGATGAAAACATTTATGAACATAAGATGAGAACATTTATGAACATGTGATGAAAACATTTGTGAATATAAGATGAAAACATTTATGAGCATAAATGCGAACATTTATGAACACAGGTGAGAATATTTATGAATATAGATGCGCACATTCATGAACGTAGATGAGAACATTTATGAACGTAGATGAGAACATTTATGAACATAGATGAGAACATTTATGAACATAGATGAGAACATTCATGAACATAGATGAGAACATTTATGAACATAGATGAGAACATTTATGAACATAGACGAGAACATTTATGAGCATATATGGAAACATTTATGAGCATATATGGAAACATTTACGAGCATAAATGAGAAACATGCAATATGCAACTTTTTGTTTTTTGTTACATGCGTAGCTGCGATAAAATATTCGGGTTCTTCATGGAGACAAATACATTTCCGATGCAAGTTTTTTCGATATCGCGTGAACGTCAGGTATACGAGGTCAATGACCTCGAGGAATCACCTTGTGGGATTATTAGTTAGGATTACCGGCGAACGATATTTTCGAGCTCGGTGACGATAATGTACATTCGTGTAGTTCTTTTTTTTGGGTAAGAATGACGTCCTTTTTATTTTTTCTCCCTTGGTTACAGTAGTTTCCTGCTCCCCCGCGCTCGCTGCTGAGAGAAGGGCGCACGGGAGCCGGCCCGGTGCCACGCAACCCTCTGACCCCACGATCAACATGCATCCATCCAACAAGCCCACACGAATAACTCTAACATAACAAAGCCGAGCTCACAATGTAATAAGAACACGGAACGTTATTTTATGTTCCTTCCCGTACGTACGCTCAGTTTCCCCCGGTCGACTCTTGTACTAATATTATTCATAGGGCGGGCTAAACGCGTCCGATACAACGCTCGACGCACTGTGTGTGTCACGAACGGTGCACATCGGGTCGGTCGAGAATTCATTTTTTTTTTTTCTTCTTTTTTTTTTCGTGGAGAAAAAAAATTATGAAAACACAATCGCGAACTAAAGAAACACGGATCAATGTCTTTGAGAAATAAATTTAAGATCGTGGCAAATATTTTCGGAGCGAAATATCGTTAGGCGATATCCGATAAGGTTTTTATTGGTAATTGTTGGAGAATAATTATTTTTGCCTTAAGGGCATTCGGTCCTGATCGGTTCTGCGTGCTTACGTGCGGCAGAGTTGCGACTTTTTCACTTGACGAGTATGTGCGATCTACGATGGGTGAATAAATTTCGAAAAGATCATAAGAGAGTACGATCTTTTTTTTTTATCGATAATACTCTCCACGCCCAGAAAAAAAATTTATTTGACGGCCGCCGTTCATTTGGTTTAAGTAAAATATTTATTTGATCTAAATAAATAGTTACTTGAATGGAAATAAATATTCATTCCAATGAAATTAATATTTTACTTAAACCTTATAAATGGTGGACGTCAAATAAATTATTTTTCTGGGTGCAGCGGCGAATTTGAAAATAAAAATATAGATCACGAAAAATGTGGGTCGAGAATTTTCTTTTTCTTCTCACTCGAAAAAAAAAAAAAAAATTATGAAAACAATCGTGAATTAAAGAAACACGGATGAATGTTTTTAAAAAAAATGTAACATTGCAGCAAATATTTTCGGAGCGAAATATCTTTATGCGATATCCGATAACGTTTTGACTGGAAATTATTGGAGAATAATTATTTTTGCCTTAAATCGTTTCCCGATCGCTTCTGCGTATTTACGTGCGATAGAGTTTCATTTCCACTCGACGAGTACATGCGATCTGTATGGGTGAAAAATAAAATAAAAAGATGAGAAGAGAGTACGATCTTTTTTTTTTAATCAATAAAACGCTACAGCGGCGAGTTCGAAAAGAAGAATATAGATAATACCGTAATGTTTGTATGGCGTCTGTGCGGCGCCGGGTTTTCGCCTCTATAGACCGCACTGAAGTTCTGGCCCGCTCTTGAAACTCGATCGAATATCCTTTCATCTTGGCTGGTCGGAAGTTTAAAGGTTTTCGCTGGCCGCTCTACTCGAATTCAATTGACGAGAGGCGCCGCGTCTCATCTAATATATATATATATATATTCACAATATATATATATATATATATATATATATATATATATATATATATATATATATATATATATATATATATATATATATATGTATAAAATGCATAAATATATATATACATATATATGTATAAAATGCATAAATATATATGTACATATATATGTATAAAATACATAAATATATGAATATATATATACCCGTATCTCGAAATGTAAAGAACGAAATGGCATTGTTATTGATGTACAAGTGCAAGTTCCGCTTAAAATTCCGAGCTACACGAGAACTGTTGAAATAGTACACGCGGCGTTTATATCAATAGAAGGTACCTGCTCGACGTTGTTGAGAAAAAAAAAAAGTGTGAAGAGATAAGGGTCGGTGGTTTACTTTTTTTTCCCTTTCGCCTCTCCAGGCGAGCGCAATCTATTTGTTCCAACACAGGATATCCCAGGGGTGGGCTCCCCGGCGTTTTGTCCGCCCCGAATCGTTCCCCGGGCGTATCCTTTCTCGCAGTTAAACAAAAGTTCGTAGCACCCCAATAAAAATAACTCGCAACTGCGCTGTAGCTTTGCCAAAGATTTTTCCAACGATACCATTTTTTAAAAGGCTATTTTTTTTTTTTTTTTCTATATCAGAAGGCGTGACTTTTAGGTTTAATGTCTAATATTTAATCGTTTTGCTTCCTCATAGAGGAAGCTATGTTTTCGTCAAAAAAATTTTTTTCGAGAATTTAATGTCAGCGTACTAGAAATAGTCGAAAACGTCGAGAAATGTGATTTTTAGCTGGCGTCCGGATGTGTGTGTGTGTGTGTGTGTGTGTGCGTGCGTGCGTGCGTGAGTGCGTGAGTGCGTGCGTGCGTGCGTGCGTGCGTGCGTGCGTGCGTGCGTGCGTGCGTGCGTGCGTGCGTGCGTGCGTGCGTGCGTGCGTGCGTGCGTGCGTGCGTGCGTGCGTGCGTGCGTGCGTGCGTGCGTGCGTGCGTGCGTGCGTGCGTGCGTGCGTGCGTGCGTGCGTGCGTGCGTGCGTGCGTGCGTGCGTGCGTGCGTGCGTGCGTGCGTGCGTGCGTGCGTGCGTGCGTGCGTGCGTGCGTGCGTGCGTGCGTGCGTGCGTGCGTGCGTGCGTGCGTGCGTGCGTGCGTGCGTGCGTGCGTGCGTGCGTGCGTGCGTGCGTGCGTGCGTGCGTGTGTGTGTGTGCGCGTGTGCGTTACAGCGTGCACCGCTTAGAATGACTAAAACTCGGAAACGGCTTGAGATAGCGGGTTGAAATTTTGTACACTAATAGAGTGGTCACGTCTCTTCCTTCGATATAATTTTCATGAAGATTGAGGCCCGTTTCGAAATTTTACGCGTATTTGAAATTTTTGAGAAAAGTCTGTGGTAGCTTCAACTTTCGCAAATTTTGAGCTATCGTCCTAAAAATACATATAAATACAATACTATGAACAAAGACCTTTGGTATTGAATTTGTCTGAAATCTACCGAGGGGATCAGATTTTATCGAATTTTGATTTTTTTTTGAAAAATTACTAAAAATGGTCTGATTTGAGTAAACATGGAGGTATCGAGCTTAAATTTGGCACAGGAATGGACTAACACTGTACAATGTTTCGTATTGAATTTGGCAAAAATTGATCCAACCGTTTAAATTTTATGGGATTTTGAAAATTTTCAATTTTTCAATTTTTTTTTTACAGGAGTTTCTGAATCAAACATCACGCAAAGAGTAAAATGAGTTATCGTTTCGTAATCAGCGCCGGAGATTAGATTAAAAATTGCCTTAAAACTTTTTGTACTGTGTTTTAATTATAGCTTCCTCTATGAGGAAGCCAAAATGGCACAACGGAATTATCATAGAGGAAGTTATGAGCAAAACCGTAAAACATGAGAAAGTAATTGTGCAAATCACTTTGCACGCTTTTTAAGTATCCTTTTATATCTCTTAATATTTTTTTCTCATATACACTGAGAGAAGGATCTCGTAAAAATTATCGATCATCTAAGAAAAATTACCATAGCACATAGTAGTACGCCGCCAGGGCCCCATCTATGGCAGAAAGTCTCAGATTATCCAAGAATTTTTACCATAATATCTAAGAAAAAGCGTTATAAATCCGGCACTTCCTACCATAGGCGGTGCCTCAGCGCCCTACTATGTGTTATGGTAATGTCTCTCAAGCGATGTAGTCATTTTTACTAGATCCTTTTCTCAGTGTAGGGGAGAGCGGGGCAAAATGGGACAGTGGGGCAAAACGGGACAGCAGGGGTAAAACTCAATTTTCTCATAATTTTTGGATGTCCCATTTCGTTCTAACGATAAATCCGGATTTTCAACGCCGTTTTGCCCCACTCACCGTCGCCGCCACCATCCAAAGTTATTGGAAAATTGCGTTTTGCCTCATTATCCCGTTTTGCCCCGCTATGCCATTTTGCCCCGCTCTCCCCTACTTTCTTTGTTTTTGTTTTTGTTATTTCCTGTGTCCGCACGAAATGTCATGAACCACACTCGTGTTGGTACCTACGGGCTCAGGGTCGAATTTTAAGACATTAGTTTGAACTTAAGATCGAACTTAAGATCGAAGTTTGGCCCGAACTTCTTTGCGTGCTTAAGTTTGGGCTCAATTTCGGAGTTAAGTTTGATCTTCATTTCGGAGTTAAGTTTGATCTTAAGTTCGGACTTGAGTTTTATCTTAAGTTCGGAGTTAAGTTTGATCTTAAGTTCGGACTTGAGTTTTATCTTAAGTTCGGAGTTAAGTTTGATCTTAATTTCGGAGTTAAGTTTGATCTTAATTTCGGAGTTAAGTTTGATCTTAAGTTCGGACTTGAGTTTGATCTTAAGTTCAGACTTGAGTTTGATCTTAAGTTCGGAGTTAAGTTTGATCTTAATTTCGGAGTTAAGTTTGATCTTAAGTTCGGACTTGATTTTGATCTTAAGTTCGGACTTGAGTTTGATCTTAATTTCGGAGTTAAGTTTGATCTTAAGTTCGGACTTAATTTTGATTGTAAGCTCGGACTTAAGTTCAAACTTAAGATTAAACTTAAGCACGAAATCAAGTTTCACATTAAGTTCGAACTTGGGTTTGATCTTAAGTTAGATCTCAAGTTCGACATAATGTCATAAAATTCGACCCTCAGTAAGGGCCTGAACCGACGCGGTGACGTATGCTCTATCATAATTTTTATGCAATGAATCTGCAATCTGAAATGCCTCACATTTACACCCAATTTCGTTTACTCGATGTCACGGTTCTCCGCCCGAAACATTAACTGTCTACGGTCTATTATAATTTTCATGCAATAAATCTGAAATCTGAAATATTTACACATTCGCACACAATTTTTTTCTCTCAATGTCACAGTTTTACGTTCAAAACATTATCTTTCTACGGTCTATTATAATTTTCATGCAACAAATCTGAAATCCGAAATAGGGTAAAAGTGGGGAATATGGCCCGGTCCGTATATCATTGATTTACGTGTTAATCGAGGTGGGCCATTTTCACCACTTTTACCCTATCTCACATTTACGCCTAATTTTGTTTTCTCGATGTCACAGTTTCTCGTCCAAAACATTAACTGTCTACGGTCTATTATAATTTTCATGCAACAAATCTGAAATCTGAAATATTTACACATTCGCACACAATTTTTCTCTCTCAATGTCACAGTTTTACGTTCAAAACATAATCTTTCTACGGTCTATTATAATTTTCATGCAACAAATCTGAAATCCGAAATAGGGTAAAAGTGGGGAATATGGCCCGGTCCGTATATCATTGATTTACGTGTTAATCGAGGTGGGCCATATTCACCACTTTTGCCCTATCTCCCATTTACGCCCAATTTTGTTTTCTCGATGTCACAGTTTCTCGTCCAAAACATTAATCTTCAACAGTCTATTAAAATGTTCATGCAATAAATCGGAAATTTCAGATTTACACAAATTTTTTTTGCTCTCGATGTCACAGTTTTCCGTTCAAAACATTGACCTCCTGCCTAATCTCTAAAAAAATTAAAATACAAAAATATATCGCACAAAATCAATCACAAATACCCGAGTTTCCATCCCGAGTAAAAAATTGCCCTCAAAACTGCATAACATCGCGATACGATAACATATGTGTGTTTATACATATCACAGCTTACGCCGTATACGATGAGGGAAAATTCATGCCTAGGTGGCTGGCTCCTACATTTTTCTCAAGAAAAATAGCAAAAAAAAAAAAAAAAAAAAAACAAGAAATAACCCGAAGGCATTCGAAGCTCCTGAACGGTAGATATGCCGAGTGTAACTGAAGTGTCCGAGAGAAGAAAAAGAAAAAAAGCAAATAAAATCCATCGTACAAAATCAATCAGAAATATTCCTCGAGTAAGAAATTTCCTTAAAAACGGTATAACATCGCGGTACGATAACATACGTCATTATACATAGCACAGCTTACGCCGTATGCGAAGAGGCTACACACGTGCCTACGTGGCTGGCTCCTACATTTTTCTCAAGAAAAAAAGCAAAAAAAAAAAAAAAAAAAAGAAACAACCCGAAGGCATTCGAAGCTCCTAAACGGTAGATATGCCGAGTGTAACTGAAGTGTCCGAGGGAAGAAAAAGAAAAAAAAGTGAAAAAAGAGAATAAAGTCCATCGTACAAAATCAATCAGAAATATTTCTCGAGTAAGAAATTTCCTTAAAAAGGGTATAACATCGCGGTACGATAACATACGTGATTATACATAGCACAGCTTACGCCGTATGCGAAGAGGCTACACACGTGCCTACGTGGCTGGCTCCTACATTTTTCTCAAGAAAAAAAGCAAAAAAAAAAAAAAAAAAAGAAACAACCCGAAGGCATTCGAAGCTCCTAAACGGTAGATATGCCGAGTGTAACTGAAGTGTCCGAGGGAAGAAAAAGAAAAAAAAGTGAAAAAAGCGAATAAAATCCATCGTACAAAATCAATCAGAAATATTTCTCGAGTAAGAAATTTCCTTAAAAACGGTATAACATCGCGGTACGATAACATACGTCATTGTACATAGCACAGCTTACGCCGTATGCGAAGAGGGAAAATTCGTGCCTACGTGGCTGGCTCCTACATTTTTCTCAAGAAAAAAAGCAAAAAAAAAAAAAAAAAGAAACAACCCGAAGGCATTCGAAGCTCCTAAACGGTAGATATGCCGAGTTTAACTGAAGTGTCCGAGAGAAGAAAAAGAAAAAAAGAGAATAAAATCCATCGTACAAAATCAATCAGAAATATTTCTCGAGTAAGAAATTTCCTTAAAAAGGGTATAACATCGCGGTACGATAACATACGTGATTACACATAGCACAGCTTACGCCGTATGCGAAGAGGGAAAATTCGTGCCTACGTGGCTGGCTCGTACATTTTTCTCAAGAAAAAAAAAAAAAAAAAAAAACAACCCGAAGTCATTCGAAGCTCCTAAACGGTAGATATGCCGAGTGTAACTGAAGTGTCCGAGAGAAGAAAAATGTAACGATCGAGCGGAGAGTTTGGGAACCTGTAGATATTAGTATTGCAGATGGACGGCCGAAGTATCGAAGATAGAAAATATACGGTGATCACCGGGATTCGAACCCGGATTAATCGGTTACTGAGTAAGAGCGCTAACCACTGCGCTAATGTCACCTATATGCTTCTCTCATTCGAATCGTCCTCTTGTATGCAATGCAGGGCCGTTACAAAAAGAAAAAAAGAGAATAAAATCCATCGTACAAAATCAATCAGAAATATTTCTCGAGTAAGAAATTCCCTTAAAAAAGGGTATAACATCGCGGTACGATAACATACGTGATTATACATAGCACAGCTTACGCCGTATGCGAAGAGGCTACATACGTGCCTAGGTGGCTGGCTCGTACATTTTTCTGAAGGAAAAAAAAAAAAAAAAAAACAACTCGAAGGTATTCGACGGTTGTAACAGTGGATGTGTCGAGTGTGCCTGGAGTGTGCGAGTGAAGAAAAAAAAAGAAAAAAAAAAAAAAAAAAAATAGTCGGAGAAAGGCAGCATTGAGAGAGTCGAGCGAGAAAGAAAAAGAGTGTGTCGTTCGTGTGTATCGCGAGAAGTAGGGAGGGCGGTTGAATGAGGTGCGAGAGCGCACGAGCCCGGCTCACCGAAGGGGGAGAGTCGAGCCCTGCGTTAAAACGTAGTCACGTACGACGTGGCAGTGGCAGTGGGCTCTCCCGTTCTCCCTTTCTCCCGGCCGGAATGGTGTACGAGCTTCTGGATATGACAGATGCTGTCACGGCTGGTGCTTCGGAACTCGCGTGCATCTCGCAAAGCCCTACCCTACTCTGCCGGTGCTCCCCCGAAACCTCGACACCGCCGCTGTGTGCCGCAGTACACCGACGTAACACGCATCCGCACTTGGCTTGCACTCCTTTTCATTTTTTTCGCAGCCAAGCCCCTCCGCACTTCCTTCTTCCTCTCCGAGCTTATTATTTCATTTTTTTTTTTAACTCGTCCGTTTTTATCGTTTGAAATTGTTTTGCAATTTTCTGCAATTTTGTTAGTTTTTTTTCTAAAAATTCGTCAATCTTTGCAATTTTCTTAAATGTTTTGTAATTTTCTAAAACTTCGTCGATCTTTGCAATTTTCTAAAATGTTAATTTTTGTAATTTTCTAAAACTTCGTCAATCTTTGCAATTTTCTAAAATGTTAATTTTTGTAATTTTCTAAAACTTCGTCAATTTTTGCAATTTTCTAAAATGTTAATTTTTGTAATTTTCTAAAACTTCGTCAATCTTTGCAATTTTTTAAAATGTTAATTTTTGTAATTTTCTAAAAATGTTGTTAATGTTTGTAAATGTCCAACATTTTATCAGTTTTTGTGACTTAAAAAATGTTTGCTCTTTAATTTTTATTTTTTATTTTGTTAATTTTTACTTTTTGTTAAGAAAATGGGACGGTTGGGGCTTGCGGGGTTTGTTCTGTTAAAAAAAAAAAAAAAAAAAAAATGAATCGATAACGATAATGATTCTCTGCTCGACAGTTATCCTTCTCTGCCGGTGCTCCCCCGAAACCTCGACACCGCCGCTATGTACCGCAGTACACCGACGTAACACGCATCCGCACTTGGCTTGCACTCCTTTTCATTTTTTCGCAGCCAAGCCCCTCCGCACTTCCTTCTTCCTCTCCGAGCTTATTATTTCATTTTTTTTTAACTCGTCCATTTTTATCGTTTGAAATTGTTTTGCAATTTTCTGCAATTTTGTTAGTTTTTTTCTAAAACTTTGTCAATCTTTGCAATTTTCTAAAATGTTAAAATGTAAAATGTTTTGTAATTTTCTAAAACTTCGTCAATCTTTGCAATTTTCTAAAATGGTAAAATGTAAAATGTTTTGTAATTTTCTAAAACTTCGTCAATCTTTGCAATTTTCTAAAATGGTAAAATGTAAAATGTTTTGTAATTTTCTAAAACTTCGTCAATCTTTGCAATTTTCTAAAATGTTAAAATGTAAAATGTTTTGTAATTTTCTAAAACTTCGTCAATCTTTGCAATTTTCTAAAATGTTAATTTTTGTAATTTTCAAAAAATTTTGTTAATGTTTGTAAATGTCCAACATTTTATCAGTTTTTGTGACTTAAAAAATGTTTGCTCTTCAATTTTTATTTTTTATTTTGTTAATTTTTACTTTTTGTTAAGAAAATGGGACAGTTGGGGCTTGCGGGGTTTGTTCCGTTAAAAAAAAAAAAAAAAAATGAATCGATAACGATAATGATTCTCTGCTCGACAGTTATCCTTCTTTGCCGGTGCTCCCCCGAAACCTCGACACCGCCGCTATGTACCGCAGTACACCGACGTAACACGCATCCGCACTTGGCTTGCACTCCTTTTCATTTTTTCGCAGCCAAGCCCCTCCGCACTTCCTTCTTCCTCTCCGAGCTTATTATTTCATTTTTTTTTAACTCGTCCGTTTTTATCATTTGAAATTGTTTTGCAATTTTCTGCAATTTTGTTAGTTTTTTGTAAAACTTCGTCAATCTTTGCAATTTTCTAAAATGTTAAAATGTAAAATGTTTTGTAATTTTCTAAAACTTTGTCAATCTTTGCAATTTTCTAAAATGGTAAAATGTAAAATGTTTTGTAATTTTCTAAAACTTCGTCAATCTTTGCAACTTTCTAAAATGTTAATTTTTGTAATTTTCTAAAAATGTTGTTAATGTTTGTAAATGTCCAACATTTTATCAGTTTTTGTGACTTAAAAAATGTTTGCTCTTCAATTTTTCTTTTTTATTTTGTTAATTTTTACTTTTTGTTAAGAAAATGGGACAGTTGGGGCTTGCGGGGTTTGTTCTGTTAAAAAAAAAAATGAATCGATAATGATTCTCTGCTCGACAGTTATCCTACTCTGCCGGTGCTCCCCCGAAACCTCGACACCGCCGCTATGTACCGCAGTACACCGACGTAACACGCATCCGCACTTGGCTTGCACTCCTTTTCACTTTTTTGCAGCCAAGCCCCTCCGCACTTCCTTCTTCCTCTCCGAGCTTATTATTTCATTTTTTTTTAACTCGTCCGTTTTTATCATTTGAAATTGTTTTGCAATTTTCTGCAATTTTGTTAGTTTTTTTCTAAAACTTTGTCAATCTTTGCAATTTTCTAAAATGTTAAAATGTAAAATGTTTTGTAATTTTCTAAAACTTTGTCAATCTTTGCAATTTTCTAAAATGTTAAAATGTAAAATGTTTTGTAATTTTCTAAAACTTCGTCAATCTTTGCATTTTTCTAAAATGGTAAAATGTAAAATGTTTTGTAATTTTCTAAAACTTCGTCAATCTTTGCAATTTTCTAAAATGTTAAAATGTAAAATGTTTTGTAATTTTCTAAAACTTCGTCAATTTTTGCAACTTTCTAAAATGTTAATTTTTGTAATTTTCTAAAAATGTTGTTAATGTTTGTAAATGTCCAACATTTTATCAGTTTTTGTGACTTAAAAAATGTTTGCTCTTCAATTTTTCTTTTTTATTTTGTTAATTTTTACTTATTGTTAAGTAAATGGGACAGTTGGGGCTTGCGGGGTTTGTTCTGTTAAAAAAAAAATAATGAATCGATAACGATCTTGATTCTCTGCTCGACAGTTATCCTTCTCTGCCGGTGCTCCCCCGAAACTTCGAAGGCGGAGCTATGTGCCAGTTTATTTTTCGCAGCGGTACGTCCGCACTGCCAGCGACCCGCTGCGTACTTCCGTTTTCCTCCCCGGCCTAATTATTTCATTTTTTTTTATTAAAAAAAATGTATTAAGAAAATAGGACAGGTTGGGTTTCGTTCTGAAAAGAAAAAAATGAATCGATAGCGATAATGATTCTTTGCTCGACGGTTATCCTTCGATACTCGCGATAGGGTAAACATTGGGCGTAAGTAGGTTGGCAATTTGTTACGGCGGAGCGAGTACCGGCGATCCAAATAGTACATAGTTATACGGACGGGAGTTCCAGCGCTCGGGCGAACGAAAAGGAGTGCATATATATATATTCATATATATATATATATATATATAGAGCGGGGATAGTAGGATAGCTAGATCTAGGAGCCCGATTGCTACCTCGAATGTGATCAATACTATTGCTAGCGTCCTAAAATCCACCATCCACAGACCCTGTATGTTCGCTGGATCGTTGTTGGAAGGTTATAATATTAAATATTAATTTGGCGAAACAAATTCGAAATACTTTTAATCGAACGTTATTCGCTCGGATCAATCAGTACAATTTTCTTTCAACGAATTGTAACCTCGTACCAAATTATCAACATTATTGCAACTAAAATTCACAAACTTTTTTTTTATTAACGTTATTACTATTCAAATTGACCGCAGTTTATTATTATTACAATTGATCAAACTTCTTTTAAAATTATTAGCTGCGATTCAACGGTCGGGGCGTTTTGTTGAATTCGAATTGTGGACGATGTGATGGTAGCGTAGCGAAGACCGGTGTCTGGAGGGTATAGTAGCGAAAGCGCTGATCGCCGTAGGGTGCAGCCCGATGCTAAATGTTGAAATTAACAAACTTTATTATTGCCAAAATTGACCAAACTTTATTATCATAAAAATTGACCAAACTTTGTTATCATAAAAATTGACCAAACTTTGTTATTGTTAAAATTGATCAAACTTTATTATTGTTAAAATTGACCAAACTTTATTATTGTTAAAATTGACCAAACTTTATTATTGTTAAAATTGACCAAACTTTATTATTGTTAAAATTGACTAAACTTTATTATTGTTAAAATTGACCAAACTTTATTATTGTTAAAATTGACTGAACTTTATTATCGTTAAAATTGACCGAACTTTATTATTGTTAAAATTGACCAAACTTTTTAAAATTATTAGCTGCGACTCTACGGCCGTGTTGTTTTGTTAAATTCGAATTGTGGATGATGGGGTTGTCGCGTAGCGAAGACCGGAGTCTGTACAGTACAGTAGCGAAAGCGCTGATCGCCGTAGGGTGCAGCTCGATGCCAAATGTTGAAATTAACAAACTTTATTATTGTTAAAATTGACCAAACTTTATTATTGTTAAAATTGACCAAACTTTATTATTATTAAAATTGACCGCACTTTATCAATATTAAAATTGACCACACTTTATCATTATTAAAATCGACCACACTTTATCATTATTAAAATTGACCAAACTTTATCATTATTAAAATTGACTACACTTTATCATTATTAAAATTGACTACACTTTATCATTATTAAAATTGACTACACTTTATCATTATTAAAATTGACCACACTTTATCATTATTATAATTGACCACACTTTATCATTATTAAAATTGACCACACTTTATCATTATTAAAATTGACCACACTTTATCATTATTAAAATTGACCAAACTTTTTTTTCACTATCAGCTGCGACTCTACGGTCGTGGCGTTTTGTTAAATTCGAATTGTGGACGGTAGGGTGGTAGCGTAGCGGAGGTCGGAGTCTGTACAGTATAGTAGCGAAAGCGCTGGTGGTCGTAGGGTGCAGCTCGATGCCAAATGTTGAAATTAACGAACTTTATTATTGTTAAAATTGACAAAACTTTATCATTATTAAAATTGACAAAACTTTATCATTATTAAAATTGACCGCACTTTATCATTATTAAAATTGACCACACTTTATCATTATTAAAATTGACCACACTTTATCAATATTAAAATTGACCACACTTTATCATTATTAAAATTGACCACACTTTGTCATTATTAAAATTTACCACACTTTATCATTATTAAAATTGACCACACTTTGTCATTATTAAAATTGACTACACTTTATCATTATTAAAATTGACCATATTTTATCATTATTAAAATTGACCATATTTTATCAATATTAAAATTGACCACACTTTATCATTATTAAAATTGACCAAACTTTTTTTTCGCTATCAGCTGCGACTCTACGGTCGTGGCGTTTTATTAAATTCGAATTGTGGACGGTAGGGTGGTAGCGTAGCGGAGGTCGGAGTCTGTACAGTATAGTAGCGAAAGCGCTGGTGGTCGTAGGGTGTAGCTCGATGCCAAATGTTGAAATTAACAAACTTTATTATTGTTAAAATTGACCACACTTTATCATTATTAAAATTGACTACATTTTATCATTATTAAAATTGACTACACTTTATCATTATTAAAATTGACTACACTTGATCATTATTAAAATTGACCACACTTTATCATTATTAAAATTGACCACACTTTGTCATTATTAAAATTGACCACACTTTATCATTATTAAAATTGACCACACTTTGTCATTATTAAAATTGACTACACTTTATCATTATTAAAATTGACCATATTTTATCATTATTAAAATTGACCATATTTTATCAATATTAAAATTGACCACACTTTATCATTATTAAAATTGACCAAACTTTTTTTTCACTATCAGCTGCGACTCTACGGTCGTGGCGTTTTGTTAAATTAGAAGTCGGAGTCTGTACAGTATAGTAGCGAAAGCGCTGGTGGTCGTAGGGTGTAGCTCGATGCCAAATGTTGAAATTAACAAACTTTATTATTGTTAAAATTGACCACACTTTATCATTATTAAAATTGACTACATTTTATCATTATTAAAATTGACTACACTTTATCATTATTAAAATTGACTACACTTGATCATTATTAAAATTGACAAAATTTTTTTTTCGCTATCAGCTGCGACTCTACGGTCGTGGCGTTTTGTTAAATTCGAATTGTGGACGGTGGGGTGGTAGCGTAGCGGAGGTCGGAGTGTGTACAGTATAGTAGCGAAAGCGCTGGTGGTCGTAGGGTGCAGCTCGATTGGTGGCTCGAGCTCCCGGAGGGTTGCATAATGCAGCACGGACCGAGTGTGGGCAACTCTACTACAAGGATACTCGTTTGCACTAACACACGTAGAGAGGGGCTGCTGGCAGGGCGTTGACTTTGCGATACGGGCGTTGCGACGACTTGCGACTACTCTCTCCCACTACTGACCCCCCCCCCACTGTTATATGGCGCTTGGCGCTGCGAACCCCCGGCGCTCGAAAATTCCCAACCACTGCCGATACCGATAATCGACATTTCGTTAATCTACCGCTAAACCGTTTAAATCCCACCTAACCGCGCTCACGCTCATACACCGAAACTACGATAAAGAGCCCACACGGATATCATTTATCAAACACTCGAGCGAAGCTTCAATGAAACGAGCCCATTAACGGTTATGCAATGTTTCTCTTAGCAGTTCCTGTTTTACCCACAGTCGGTAACAGATTTCTTTTTCATTTTGCGATTCTTTCTTTGTGCTGCGAAGAATTTATACCTTCTTGACACGTTTTTGGAATCATAAAAACGTTTGAGAAGGCCAAATTTTGAATAATTCGATTACTAATCAATTATTTCATTCGTTTTTTTTATTTAGTTTTTTTTAAATTTATTTAGTTTTTTTTAAATTTATTTAGTTTTTTTTAAATTTATTTAGTCTTTTTAAAATTTATTTAGTCTTTTTAAAATCATAAAAATGTTTGAGAATGATAAATTTTGTAAAATTCAATTAGAAATAAACTTTTTTATTTTTTATTTAAGTCGTGAAACGAATAGTGAGAGGCGTTTGTGTACTCGGTCGGTAACCGGTGCGCGGTCAGTTTTCGGGACACCGGCCGAGCACGCAAGCTCAACGGGATGAAAAACACCCGCCGAGGGAGGTAATGAAATGCAAGATGGATAGTCCTTGGAAACGACCTGCTGGCCTCGTCGGCCCTTTCCGGTTCCCTCGGGGCCTCATCGATCGACCCCGATCACCGCCCTCCTGTTTTCCTCGCCTCTCGCTATCTTCCAGCGCTGATATAACGAAAGAAACGTTCCTTCGAGGCTCGTGTCTTCCAGCGAATTAAATCGAAGACCGTAACCATGGGGTTAGTCCAAGGAAATAGCGTGTTGGAGTTGAATGAGCCGTTCCTTACCATTTTTCCTTCCTCATTGAAATTACCGAAACTTTGGTGATCTTAATTCTAGAATCTCTCCAATTTTTGCTTCCTCATAGAGGAAGCTTTGTTTTAGCGAAAAAAATTTTTTTCGAGATTTTAGTGTCAAAGTACTCAAAATAGTCCGAAACGTCGAGAAATGTGATTTTTAGCTGGCGTCCGGACGTATATGTGTGTGTGTGTGTGTGTGTGTGTGTGTGTGTGTGTGTGTGTGTGTGTGTGCGTGCGTGCGTGCGTGCGTGCGTGCGTGCGTGCGTGCGTGCGTGCGTGCGTGCGTGCGTGCGTGCGTGCGTGCGTGCGTGCGTGCGTGCGTGCGTGCGTGCGTGCGTGCGTGCGTGCGTGCGTGCGTGCGTGCGTGCGTGCGTGCGTGCGTGCGTGCGTGCGTGCGTGCGTGCGTGCGTGCGTGCGTGCGTGCGTGCGTGCGTGCGTGCGTGCGTGCGTGCGTGCGTGCGTGCGTGCGTGCGTGCGTGCGTGCGTGCGTGCGTGCGTGCGTGCGTGCGTGCGTGCGTGCGTGCGTGCGTGCGTGCGTGCGTGCGTGCGTGCGTGCGTGCGTGCGTGCGTGCGTGCGTGCGTGCGTGCGTGCGTGCGTGCGTGCGTGCGTGCGTGCGTGCGTGCGTGCGTGCGTGCGTGCGTGCGTGCGTGCGTGCGTGCGTGCGTGCGTGCGTGCGTGCGTGCGTGCGTGCGTGCGTGCGTGCGTGCGTGCGTGCGTGCGTGCGTGCGTGCGTGCGTGCGTGCGTGCGTGCGTGCGTGCGTGCGTGCGTGCGTGCGTGCGTGCGTGCGTGTGTGTGTGTGTGTGTGTGTGTGTGTGTGTGTGTGTGTGTGTGACAGACTTACGTCGTTTAAAACGCCTATAACTCGGAAACGGTTCGAGATAACCAGTTGAAATTTGGTACACTAGTAGAGTGATCACGTCTCTTCCCTCGGTGCAATTTTTATATATATATGCTGCCAATTGGCCATCGACCGAAATCCTTCGGGCCATTGTTTTCCATCGTTTTAAAAAAAAAATGTTTTATTATTATTTTAAGTATTAGTACTTAAAATTAAAAATGTCAGTTAATTTCTTCGTTGTTTATTCTTTCGAGTTGCTGGTACGTTGTACGTGTTGGGTGTTTGAATGAATGTATCGTGTTTGCAATGGGTTGTATGCATAATGGTTTTATATTTTCTATTTGAGTTGCGGCGAGTCGTTTGGCAAGCTCTCTGGTTCTCATTCTTATAGGTGTAATTCCCGTAACTCCAATTTTTATTTTCGTCAAAAATTATTTTTCAAATTTCGGAAGTCCTCGCACATTAGTGCGAATATCCCGTAATCCGAACAGAAGACTCCACTCAAGGTAAAGTGAAGTGATAGTTGCAATTTTCAAATTAACTTTATGCAATGGTGCTAATTTTTTTAAGAAGAAGATGAATTCGGGCCGGATGCGAAATTACCGTGTGCATCCGGCTCGAATTTGCTTTTTCCTCAAAAAAATTAGCACCCTTGAGAAAAGGTCATTACAGTTTTCATTACCGACCGCGATATTTCACTTCCTCTTAAGAAGAAAAAAATGTGTTCCTCACTCTACCTTACCGACTGATCTTTGTCTTCATAGAGACATAACCATGGAAGTAGTCCAAGGAAATAGCAAAGTTGAATGAGCCATTTTTCGTTCCTCATTAAAATTACCGACACTTTGGTAATCTTAATTGAAGAATCTCCCCAATTTTAATTTTGGTCCCAAATTATTTTTCAAATTTTCTCGGAAGTCCTCGATCATTCGTCCGAATTCTCTGTAATCCGAACGGAACACTCCACTTAAGAAAAACAAGAAAAAAAAAACAAAATCTTGTCCCCTCGCTCTACCTTACCGACGGATCTTTGCCTGGTCAATTTGGCCGCGAGGGCATTTCCGGATCGTCTCCGATGGCAATTCTACCGAATTAAATCGACCTCGTAACCATCGGGTTAGTCCAAGAAAATAGCGGAGTTGAAAGAGCCATTTTTGTTACCATTTTTCCTTCGGCATTAAAATTACCGACGCCTTCGTAAACGTAACTAAAGAATCTCACCATTTTTATTGTCGCCTAAAATTTTATTTTTTTTGGCCGGAAGTTCTTGAACATTAGTGTGAATACCCCGTAACCCGAACAGAACACTCCACTTAAGAAAAAAAAGAAAAAAAATCCTGCCCCTCACTCTACCTTACCGACTGATTGTCTGCACGGACGTGTAGAGGAAAGTTTCCGGCTGGTCACTTTGACCGCGAGCGCATTTCCGGGTCGTCTCCGATGGCAATTCTACCGAATTAAATCGACCTCGTAACCATCGGGGTAGGCCAAGAAAATAGCGGAGTTGAAAGAGCCATTTTTGTTACCATTTTTCCTTCTGCTGTAAAATTACCGACGCCTTCGTAAACGTAACTAAAGAATCTCACCATTTTTATTGTCGCCTAAAATTTTTTTTTTTTTGGCCGGAAGTTCTTGAACATTAGTGCGAATACCCCGTAACCCGAACAGAACACTCCACTTAAGAAAAAAAAGAAAAAAATCCTGCCCCTCACTCTACCTTACCGACTGATCTTTGCCTGGTCAATTTGGCCGCGAGCGCATTTCCGGGTCGTCTCCGATGGCTACCTTAAAAATCGACCTCGTAACCATGGGGTTAGTCCAAGAAAATAGCGGAGTTGAAGGAGCCATTTTTGTTACCATTTTTCCTTCTGCTGTAAAATTACCGACGCCTTCGTAAACGTAACTAAAGAATGCCACCATTTTTATTTTCGTCTACATTTTTTTTTAATTTTTTGGCCGGAAGTTCTTGAACATTAGTGCGAATACCCCGTAACCCGAACAGAACACTCCACTTAAGAAAAAAAAGAAAAAAAATCCTGCCCCTCACTCTACCTTACCGACTGATTGTCTGCACGGACGTGTAGAGGAAAGTTTCCGGCTGGTCACTTTGACCGCGAGGGCATTTCCGGATCGTCTTTAATGGCCTCTGTGATCCTCTAGCCACAGCATCAGCTATATATATATACATATATATATACGTAGATATATGTGTATATATATATACACATACGTGCATCTCCGTCATAGAGATAGGGGTCTCGCGACAGACGCATTTTCTAGGTCGCATGACGCAGCAGGGAAGGTCAGGATTGGTTCAAGTCCAACGTTACTCGATTCTATAATTAGCAAATTTCCGCGGTAGAGAGTCCCACCCCGAGTGTCTCCTCTCCTCCGCCTCCTCCCCCTTCTTCTGTCCTCTATCTTTCTCCCGACGCGAATTCCGAATTGAACTTCGAATCGTCCAAGTTTTGATCACGACAAAAAAATTACTATTCTTGCGACACGTAAATTCTATTGAAAAATATCAGTGTATAAATTACCCAAAAATTAAATTAAATTTAACAAATAATTTTTTTTTGTTACTATTTTTTTTCTAAACGAGTACATTCAACGACCAATCAATAATGAATAATGCCCACTCTTGAAAAATATCGGTATAAAAATTACCACAAAGTTAAATTTAATTTTTTCAATAGGTATATTTTTTTGTAATCGCGTATTGAGATTTTCAATATTTATATAAATGTCCATTGTATTAATATTCGTATAATTAGTTCGAAATATTTATATGCTTCTGCGCAGTAATTATTGTCGTAAATTTCCCAACATTTTCCAACACCGTATCTGGAAGTTATTTTTTTTTTGTGTCAATTCATTTTTTTTATTGATAAAATTTTTTTATTAATTAATATCACAAAAAAAAAAAAACTCGATGTTCCATTACGATGTTCCGGCCCCCTGCGGAAGGCGCGGAGGTGGCGTTAGGGGGTGGCAGAGGGGGGGGGGGGGGTGTGAAATATGTCGGACGAACGGAGCAATAGTCAGAGGGAAGGCAAAAAAAAAAAAAAGTAGACAAAAAAAAACAAAAGGAGAAACATCGTGCACTCGACACTCGGGCCGTCTGCCCGCGCCTCTTAGCGCCCGCAGCATCATCATGGAAGTGTATCAACACGACGAGGGGTGGAGGACGAGGTACGAAAATAGGCCGGGCACGTCGGGTATTTCTGTTTCATGCCGCCGCACGCCCGGAACGCCGAACCATCCTCCCTTGCCTCCTCTTGCGCTTGTTCGTCCTCTCCCTCAGGCCCCTTCCCGCAATTACAGCGATTCTCGCCATTTCCCCGCCGTGATATACGGGGTACCCTACTACCACCGATGCGCTCTCGCAGTTGCCCGCGCGTGTGCCCGAGAGACAACAACAAGCATCGTCACGGTTTTCCGTCGTATGTCATCTTTTTTTTTTTTTTTTTTTTTTTTCTTTTTCCTTTTACAACGGTAATTATATGCACGAGCGGAAACTAACATACGAGAGGCACGAAATTTAACACCCCGTTGAATGGAAGCTCAGAATCACTGGTTTTATTTATTTTTATTTTTTTTTTATTTTTTTTTATTTTTATTTTTATTTTTTTTGTGATTTGCAATACAACAAAAATCTGGTATGGAAGTTTATGTACGAGGTTTTTGGGCACAATGTTGACGCATTATATTTAATATGCAATTATGAACTGACATTACAATTAATGCTTCATACATGGAAATGAGTTTTTTTTTTTTGCACACGATTTAACCTTTTGCGGCCGAAACTTTGTTGGATCGGAAGAAATAGTGGTTTTTTAACTGCTCGATAATTTTTTTTTTTTTTTTTGAATGAGATTATTTGATAAATTTCACTTTTGACAAAAAAAAACATAATTTTGTTATATTAAGTTTCGGACTTTGTCACGATCGGTCTTTTAAAAGTACACGTACGACCAGTCAAAAGTCGAACACTTAACGAGTAACTTGTATGCAAATGTTGTGTTATTAAGTTTCATGTTTTTTTCACACCCGACGTAAACAAGATTTTTTTTTTTTGCACACGATTTAACCTTTTGCGGCCGAAACTTAGTTGACTCGGAAGAAATAATGGTTTTTTAACTGCTCGATAATTTTTCTTTTTTTATGAGATTATTTGATAAATTTCACTTTTGACAAAAAAAAAACATTATAATTTTGTTATATTAAGTTTCGGACTTTGTCACGATCGGTCTTTCGAAAGTACACGTACAACCAGTCGAGAGAAAAGTCGAACACTTAACGAGTAACTTTTATGCAAATGTTGTGTTATTAAGCTTCATGTTTTTTTCACACCCGACGTAAACAAGATCGATACCTCTACACTCGTATACGATACACGTACACGTGACGCGACATTCGTCAAAATAAATGTTCGCGATATGCAGAACTTTTTTTTTTTTTTTTGGAAATTCGGACATTATTTTTTTTGTTAATTTTTTTATTTTTATTTTTAACAAAGTCTTTCCTTAGAGATTTAGAGACTCTCTTGGCCAGTAATTTGGCATGCATTTTTTTTTTTTTTTTAAGTCGTAAATGATTATTTCTTATTCATTTTGTGCCAAAGTATTTTCCACTTAGTACATTAATTGGTCCGATAATTTAGACGTTCTCTTGACTACTAATTTGAAATGAATTGTTTTTGTTTTTTGCGTAAGTCTGAAATAATTCTTTCTTATTTATTTTGCGCCAAAGTCTTTTCCACTTACTACACACTCAAACAAGTACCAACATTTTTTGTCCACAAATGTCCATAATTCTTTTCGTGTTAATTTCACCAAAAAAAAAATCCTGTCCATTTTACAAAAATGTCTGTCAATTTTACGATTTTACAATTTTATTTTTTTTGTAAAATTAACAACAAAATAATCCTGGACATTTGTGGACAAAAAAAAAAGTTGGTTAAATCTACAAATATTTTTTACTTACTATTTTTTACACGCATTGGTCCGATAATTTAAACCCTCTTCGGTCACGGAATTGGAATGAATTTTTTTCCGTCTTAAGTAAAAAAAATAAATTTTTCGTATTTCCGCGAATCCGGTCCCGTTCGTCGAACTTCTAATTCGGCGACGAAGGAATTTGAGCGTTACGCCCTTTTGCGTTGCTTTCGTAGCCTCCTCGGCGATCCTCGCCCCTCGGGTATTTCGATTCCCGTTTGCCGGTTCGAACTATCCCTTTGAGCCTTCCGTCTCGTTGTGTGCCAGTCGCGGAGCCCAGAAATAGGAATCTCGGTGGAGGTTTCGGGGAATATCCATCCTGGCGGGTTTTCCACACCGTCGCGCGGTTCGCCCATCGGTACCTAAATGGGAATAAAGTACGCTCTACGCACGACGTTCGGGGACAGAGTCCCGACGGAAACATTCCCTCCCATTCAACGACGTTTCTCCCCTAAATCTTCCACCGCCAAAGTACTCGTCTCGCGTGTCGTCTGGAAAACATACGTGCACGCGACACGAAACTCACGCCTATTGCCACTCAACGTACGGCCAACTTATTACCCTAATTGACTCTGGCAATTCATACCTCGGACCACATAAATCCATCCCACAACGACGTTAGGACAATGCCTTTCGTAAATAAATTAAAATAAATAATTTAAAAGGGCCTCCAATAAACGTTATTAAAAATTGTCAACTTTGAGGCCTATTTTTTTTTTTTTTTTTTTGCCATGCGCTGAATAATGAATGGACGTTCGGAGACACTTTGCTGGATAATTGTCCGTATGAGTTCATTCCATGGCGATGGTGGGGCAAAGCATTTCGTAAATAAATTAAAATAAACAATTTAAAAGGGTCTCCAATAAACGTTATTAAAAATTGTCAACTTTGAGGCATAATTTTTTTTTTGCCTATGAGTTGAATAATGTATGGACGTTCGGAGACACTTTGCTGGATAATTGTCCGTATGAGTCCATTCCATGGCGATGGTGGGGCAAAGCATTTCGTAAATAAATTAAAATAAATAATTTAAAAGGGTCTCAATAAATGTTATTAAAAATGGTCAACTTTGAGGCATAATTTTTTTTTTTGCCTATGCGCTGAATAATGAATGGACATTCGGAAACCCTTTGCTGGATAATTGTCCGTATGAGTCCATTCCATGGCGATGGTGGGGCAAATGCATTTCGTAAGTAAATTAAAATGAATTTTTTTTTAAAAGGCCTCCAAAAATATGTATCAACATTTTTGCGAATGCGCTGAATAATGAATGGACATTCGGAAACCCTTTGCTGGATAATTGTCCGTATGAGTCCATTCCATGGCGATGGTGGGGCAAATGCATTTCGTAAGTAAATTAAAATGAATTTTTTTTTAAAAGGCCTCCAAAAATATGTATCAACATTTTTGCGAATGCGCTGAATAATGAATGGACATTCGGAAACACTTTGCTGGATAATTGTCCGTATAAGTCCATCCCACAACGACGGTAGGAGAATGCCTTTCGTAAATAAATTAAAATAAAAAATTTAAAAGGGTCTACAATAAACGTTATTAAAAATGGTCAACTTTGAGGCATAATTTTTTTTTTGCCATGCGCTGAATAATGAATGAACGTTCGGAGACACTTTGCTGGATAATTGTCCGTATAAATTCATTCCACGGCGATGGTGGGGCAATGCATTTCGTAAATAAATTGAAATAAAACATTTAAAAGGGTATCCAATAAACGTTATTAAAAATTGTCAACTTTGAGGCATAATTTTTTTTTTGCCTATGCGCTGAATAATGAATGGACATTCGGAAACCCTTTGCTGGATAATTGTCCGTATAAATCCATTCCACGGCGATGGTTGGGCAATGCATTTCGTAAGTAAATAAAAAAAAAAAAAATTTTAAAAGGCCTCAAAAAAAATTTATTAACAGCTTTGAGAATGCGCTGAATAATGAATGGACATTCGGAAGCACCTTGCTGGATAATTGTCCATATGAGTCCATTCCATGGCGATGGTGGGGCAATGCATTTCGTAAATAAATTGAAATAAAAAATTTAAAAGGGTCTCCAATAAACGTTATTAAAAATTGTCAACTTTGAGGCCTAATTTTTGTTTGCGTATGCGCTGAATAACGCATGGACGTTCGGAAACACTTTGCTGGATAATTGTCCGTATAAATCCATTCCAGAACGACGTTAGGACTACACCTTTCGTAAAGAAATTAAAATATTAAATTTAAAGGCGTCTCCAAAAAAAATTTCTTAAAAATTATGAACTTTGATGCCCAATTTTCGTTTGCGCATGCTGCGAATAATCAATGGGCATTCGCGGACACTTTGCTGGATGCTCATCGGT
The DNA here is from genome assembly GCA_958510785.1 of Exephanes ischioxanthus. Taxonomy (NCBI): domain Eukaryota; kingdom Metazoa; phylum Arthropoda; class Insecta; order Hymenoptera; family Ichneumonidae; genus Exephanes; species Exephanes ischioxanthus. The sequence continues at coordinate 4,085,212 of OY294018.1, read as the reverse complement.
ATAAATCTATGCTAAAACGATCATAGGACAATGCTTTTGGTAAATAAATAAAAATCAAAAATTAAAAGGCTGTCCAAAATTTTTCTTTTACGATCAACTTTCTTGCCTAATTTTCTTTTGCGCATGCGCTGATAAACGTACAGACCTTCGCAGACACTTACAACGACAGTGCGACAATCTCCTTTGCGAACAATTAAAAATAAAAATCAAACCGCCCCTAAAAAAAAAAAAAAAAAAAAAAAAAAAAAAAAATCAACTTTGCTGCCTACATTTTCGTGCACATGCGCCGATTAACGTATGGAAGTTCGGAGACGCTTCGGACGATCGTCGGTTGATCAGCTCCGGACAATGTAAAAAAAAAAATGTATTTTCTCATTCGGCAATGCCAGCAGACACTTTATTTTTATTGAGTTTTTTTTTTTGTTTAAGTCACTTTATTTATTTTTCCACTCTACTTTACCGTGCGAGAGAGGCCGGGAAGTGATACGGGCCGATCCGCCAAGAAATCTGGCCCCGGCTACGTTTACGACTCGCCTCGTAAACGTCGCGCCACGAGCAAAATTCATAGACCCCTATATTATATTCCCCGCTCCGGAACAGAGTACAGAGACCCGACGGTTGGTTGACAGGAGTCGCTTCCTCGACACGGCGTGCATGCGCACGTCTTACACTATAAAGCCCAGACCATCCTCCTCGTTCTCCTCACTACCGGATTTTTTTTTTTTTTTTTTTTTTTTTTTTTTTTTTTTTTTTTTTTTTCGTATTCCGTTCTCGAGCTCCTCCGCGAGAGAATAAAGAGACGAAAGAATCGCGAGACGGGTGTCGCCTCTTCCATCGCCGTGGCGCCAGCGGGAGTCGCACCTTATCCAACTTTACTGCTGCAATCAAAGTCTTATGAATATTCGCTGATATTTATCGATTTTGTATTTTAACGACGAGCAGTCGGTCAGGCCACAAAATTTGGCTCGTACGTTACCACCTACGCGCAACCGCGTATCGTCGCGGAGTGATTGCGCGACGGGTTTAATGCGGGTACTATAAAGTACACTGTTTGATGGCTAGAAAAGAAAACCAGTCGCGTTGCGCAATAACAGCTTGACGCCGATGGGATTGTCTTCGGAAATGATGAGGGAATATTGAACATTTGAGTTGATATATATATGTTATATATGTATATATATATATATATATATATATATATATATATATGTTATATATGTATATATATATATATGTTATATATGTATATATATATATGTTATATATGTATATATATATGTTATTTCATGTATTAGATGTGTAATATATTTTAATTGGGATGTTTGCATTTCTCGTTTGACCTCGAATTTTATTGTTCTGCAAAGTCACTTATGATTTTATTAACAAGTAGGCGGACAAGGGGCTTTCCTTAATTGGATGAGATCAATAGGGACAAATAGGGATTTTTTTTCATTATTTATTTATTGGGGATGTTATCTTTTTATTAAAGAAATTTCTGAAAATAATTGAAAGATCATTTTAGACGAAAATAAAAAAAAGTCTTCATGTTTTTGACGGATTTGCCTGCAAACTGCAAAAGGATCGGACTTATCTGTTTTTTTTTCCCCCACTAAACTGATTTGGCTTCAAACCGCAACGGATGACTTTGCGTCTTTCAGCCTCAACAAATAACGCATCGACCATTATTGAACATTTGCGTCGATATATAAATATATATATATATTATTTCATATATAAGATGTGTAATATATTTTAATTGGGATGTTTGCATTTCTCGTTTGACCTCGAATTTTATTGTTCTGCAAAGCCACTTATGATTTTATTAACAAGTAGGCGGACAAGGGGCTTTCCTTAATTGGACGAGATCAATAGGGACAAATAGGGATTTTGTTTTTTATTATTTATTATTATTGGCGATGTTATCTTTTTATTAAAGAAATTTCTGAAAATAATTGAAAGATCATTTTAGACGAAAATTAAAAAAAAGTCTTCATGTTTTTGACGGATTTGGCTGCAAACTGCAAAAAGATCGGACTTATCTGTTTTTTTTTTTTTTTTTTTTTTTCCCACTAAACTGATTTGGCTTCAAACCGCAACGGATGACTGTGCGTCTTTCAGCCTCAACAAATAACGCATCGACCATTATTGAACATTTGCGTCGATATATAAATATATATATATATATTATTTCATATATAAGATGTGTAATATATTTTAATTGGGATGTTTGCATTTCTCGTTTGACCTCGAATTTTATTGTTCTGCAAAGTCACTTATGATTTTATTAACAAGTAGGCGGACAAGGGGCTTTCCTTAATTGGATGAGATAAATAGGGACAAATAGGGACTTTGTTTTTTTGTTATTTATTTATTGGGGATGTTATCTTTTTATTAAAGAAATTTCTGAAAATAATTGAAAGATCATTTTAGACGAAAATAAGAAAAAAGTCTTCATGTTTTTGACGGATTTGGCTGCAAACTGCAAAAGGATCGGACTTATCTGTTTTTTTTTTTTTTTTTTTTTTTTTTTCCACTAAACTGATTTGGCTTCAAACCGCAACGGATGACTTTGCGTCTTTCAGCCTCAACAAATAACGCATCGACCATTATTGAACATTTGCGTCGATATATAAATATATATATATATATTATTTCATATATAAGATGTGTAATATATTTTAATTGGGATGTTTGCATTTCTCGTTTGACCTCGAATTTTATTGTTCTGCAAAGTCACTTATGATTTTATTAACAAGTAGGCGGACAAGGGGCTTTCCTTAATTGGATGGGATAAATAGGGACAAATAGGGACTTTGTTTTTTTTATTATTTATTATTGGGGATGTTATCTTTTTATTAAAGAAATTTCTGAAAATAATTGAAAGATCATTTTAGACGAAAATAAAAAAAAAGTCTTCATGTATTTGACGGATTTGGCTGCAAACTGCAAAAGGATCGGACTTATCTGTTTTTTTTTTTTTTTTTTTTTTTTTTCCCACTAAACTGATTTGGCTTCAAACCGCAACGGATGACTGTGCGTCTTTCAGCCTCAACAAATAACGCATCGACCATTATTGAACATTTGCGTCGATATATAAATATATATATATATATTATTTCATATATAAGATGTGTAATATATTTTAATTGGGATGTTTGCATTTCTCGTTTGACCTCGAATTTTATTGTTCTGCAAAGTCACTTATGATTTTATTAACAAGTAGGCGGACAAGGGGCTTTGCTTAATTGGATGAGATCAATAGGGACAAATAGGGACTTTGTTTTTTTTATTATTTATTATTGGGGATGTTATCTTTTTATTAAAGAAATTTCTGAAAATAATTGAAAGATCATTTTAGACGAAAATTAAAAAAAAGTCTTCATGTTTTTGACGGATTTGGCTGCAAACTGCAAAAAGATCGGACTTATCTGTTTTTTTTTTTTTTTTTTTTTTTTTTTTTTTTTTCCACTAAACTGATTTGGCTTCAAACCGCAACGGATGACTGTGCGTCTTTCAGCCTCAACAAATAACGCATCGACCATTATTGAACATTTGCGTCGATATATAAATATATATATATATATATATTATTTCATATATAAGATGTGTAATATATTTTAATTGGGATGTTTGCATTTCTCGTTTGACCTCGAATTTTATTGTTCTGCAAAGTCACTTATGATTTTATTAACAAGTAGGCGGACAAGGGGCTTTCCTTAATTGGATGGGATAAATAGGGACAAATAGGGACTTTGTTTTTTTATTATTTATTTATTGGGGATGTTATCTTTTTATTAAAGAAATTTCTGAAAATAATTGAAAGATCATTTTAGACGAGAATAAAAAAAAAGTCTTCATGTTTTTGACGGATTTGGCTACAAACTGCAAAAGGATCGGACTTATCTGTTTTTTTTTTTTTTTTTTTCCACTAAACTGATTTGGCTTCAAACCGCAACGGATGACTGTGCGTCCTTCAGCCTCAACAAATAACGCATCGACCGTTATTGAACATTTGAGTTGATAAATAAATATGTATATATATGTTATTTCATATATTAGATGTGTAATATATTTTAATTGGGATGTTTGCATTTCTCGTTTGACCTCGAATTTTATTGTTCTGCAAAGTCACTTATGATTTTATTAACAAGTAGGCGGACAAGGGGCTTTGCTTAATTGGATGAGATAAATAGGGACAAATAGGGATTTTGTTTTTCATTATTTATTTATTGGGGATGTTATCTTTTTATTAAAGAAATTTATGAAAATAATTGAAAGATCATTTTAGACGAAAATAAAAAAAAAGTCTTCATGTTTTTGACGGATTTGGCTCCAAACTGCAAAAGGATCGGACTTATCTGTTTTTTTTTTTTTTCCACTCAACTGATTTGGCTTCAAACCGCAACGGATGACTGTGCGTCCTTCAGCCTCAACAAATAACGCATCGACCGTTCGAGCATAAACTCTCGAGACTCGTGTTTTACGATTTTATCGATCGGAGCAGTACTCGGAGAGCAAGTAATAGATATATAGATAGATAGATTCGTTTATTTCGTGTTCTGGGGTCTAAGCCCCCCAAGAACACCGTGCCACAAGATACAAATAACTCCGTAACAATTACGTACAGTCCAAGAAATAACATGAAATAAAATATGAAAATAATATAAAAAATAATACGAAAAGAATATAAACCAAAAGTAACACAATGAAATAAAATAAAAGAAAAATGAAGTAACATTGCAAGCAAAAACCGACAATAAAAAAATGCCTGATTCGTAATTCAAGCTCGGTGGAATTTTATTGGTTTTTTTAGGGGGTATATTTTTTTTTTGTATTAAAACAATTTTTTACAATATTCCTCATTATATTCTTATTATATAAAAAAAATCTTATTATATTATTATATTAGGGAGCCATCGGTAATCTCATTTTTAAATTAAACGAAAATGATTAAATTTTTTTTCGCACGATGGATTTGGCTGCAAACCGCACCAGAAGAGATCCGTAGCCCACAGTGCTTTTAAAAACAGGGGGTTTTAAAACAATTTTGAATAAAATTTAAAACAACTTTTTGTAACTAATGCATAAAAAGTGCTGCTTTATGTGGGGGCCGGGCGCAACATAAAGTGGTGGTTTTCGAGAAGGCGTTACATAAATACTGGAAGCGTGTCATAATGAGTATTTACGATACGCTTCGAGTATTTATGCAACGCATAAGCGTATCGTAAATACTGTGCGCATGCGCACAGTACTTACGTGCGCATGCGCACGCCGGATCGTGCAGCCACTTTCCAACCTTCGCCGAAAGTCTGCTTTTACGCACTAGTATCGCAATAGTACATTTCGATACGAGTGCGAAAAAACTTTTTCTGACGAGTGTGACTTTGCAGCACGAGCCGAAGGCGAGTGTTGCAATCACGCGAGTTCAGAAAACGCTTTTCGCACGAGTATCCGATAAAATTTTATTTCACAAGGTGTGAAAATGGGAATTTTCGCACCTTGTGCGAATTTTTCGCCATTCTCCCACCGAGTGAAATAAAGTGCTATTATTTATTTTTTCCACACAACTGATTCGGCTGCAAAACGCACCAAACCGCTGCGCCCTTCAGCCCCAACGAATAACGCACCGAACATTCGAGCACGAGCTCTCGAGACCCGAGTCGCACGATTCTAGTGATTCGACGCAGTACTCGGAGAGCAATTGATACACCGGCAATAAAAAAAATGCCTGATTCGTAATACAAGCTCGGTGGAATTTTATTGATTTTCTAGTGGGTATGTTTTTTTGAATTAAAACAATTTTTTTACTATATTCCTTATTATTTATTTATTACATTATAAAAAAAAATCTCATTATATTATTATATTACCGAGGCATCGGTAATCTCATTTTTTAATCAAACGAAAATGATTTCCTCATTTTTTTTCGCACGATGGATTTGGCTGCAAATCGCACCAGAAAAGCTCCGCAGCCCACAGTGCTTTTAAAAACAGGGGTTTTTAAAACAATTTTCAATAAAATTTAATAGTACATTTCGATACGAGTGCGAAAAAACTTTTTCCGACGAGTGTGATATTTCACGCATTTCACGAGGTGTGAAAATGGAGATTTTCGCACCTTGTGCGAATTTTTCGCCATTCTCCCACCGAGTGAAATAAAGTGCTATTATTTATTTTTTCCACACAACTGATTCGGCTGCAAACCGCACCGAACATTCGAGCACGAGCTCTCGAGACCCGAGTCGCACGATTCTAGTGATTCGACGCAGTGCTCGGAGAGCAAGGTGATACACCGTAAATAAAAAAAAAAAATGCCTGATGCGTAATGCGAGCTCGGCGGAGCTTATCGGTCGAAAGGAGTCCTGATTGGTGAACGGAGATCGCGACCCCCCGCGGCGACTCGGCGAGATAATGGTCGCCCAGTCCGCCGTCTTGCTTGATCGACGAGCGAAGAAGAAGACCGTTCGACGAACCGCTCGGCGGCGACCGAGGAGTTCTCGGCACCCCCCACGAAGGTCGCGACTCCTCTCGGGTCGCTCCTCAAGGCCGGAACCCCGTCGACTCATCACCTTCGACTACTCCGTCGATGCCTTCTTTTATTTATTTTTTTTTCTTCCATCCCCACAAAAAAAAAAAAATAAATAAATAAATAAAAAAAATACGTCGCGCGACGAATATCACGGAGATCCACGGGTGGAACAACCATGAAAAAAAAAAAAGGTCGGTCAATTTCGCCGAGGCGCTACCGGCTGGGCGCCACGCTGACGCACGAGTGCGTCGTTTCCACCCCCCCCCCCTTCCCCCTTCCGGATGGATCATTACCTTCGAGAAATCTCCAGAGCCGGTGAATCACACCGAGCGCAATCAACAAAACCAACGGCCGGATTTTCACCCCCCCCCCCCCCTCTTCCCCCCCCCCCTTCTCTTGTTCCGACCTCACGACCTTCTCCGGACGATCAAACGGAGGAATGTTTTTTTTCTTCTGTTTCTTTTTTTTTTTTTTTGTAATTTTCTTCGGAGGGGTTTTTTCTTTATTCTTTCTTTCTGTTTATTCGTTTTTTTTTTTTTTTTTTGTGATTTCTGAAAGTATAGCGGTAATAAGGTGTGACCCAGTTTAGTGAAAACAACTGTCGCTGTGTTAATATATTATATTTAATTGTTTGCAATGTATGACACAAGGATAGGTTGACGGTTAAGGGTTGATTAATTGAGGGTTCACGGTTGGGGCCTAAATTGGCACTGTCGTAATTTCGAGTATTTTCGACCGGACAAGCTGGGAGTCGGTTAAGGGCGGGCTATTAAAATTTTTTTTTTTGCTTTTTTTTTTTTAATGAATGTATAATATCTCAAGAATATTGTGTTAAAATTTCAAGTCGATCGGAGCAAAATTAACGAAGTTATGAGTATTTGACCTTTTTTTTTTTCCCGAAGTTATGAGTTGTTGACCATTTTTTTTTTCCCGACTGTGTGTAAAAAGTGCATGGAACGGGAATGGAAATTGGCCGAGTCTTGACGAGCGGGAGGAAAACTGATTTAGCGGGAGAAAAAGTGAACTTTTCCTCCTGCTAAATCACTTTTCTTCCCGCCGGTCAAGAATCGACGACTTTCCACCCCTCGTTGCAGGCATGAAATAGGGTCTTTTGAGCGTAGTCGGGAAAAAAAAAATGATATGTAGAGTTAAGGTAGTCCTTGCGGACAGCCCGAGCCCACGTGAGTTCAGAGCGAAATGAGAGTGGAATTGCGAATACTTCGCGATGAGATAAAAATCTGAAAAAAATCAACCATATGGAAGGTAATGAAAAGATTGATTTTGCATAACAATAATTCCAAAATATTATTAACAAATGAATGAAAAAAAAATTGTTCAACAAATCTTCCGGCAACTTAACTTTTTGTTCATATAAAAACAATGAGTTAATCTTTTTGAATACGTATGAATTTTTTTAGAATTTTGTCTAATTTTTGAAAATTGCGTTTTTAGTTAATAAAAAAACGTGATGTTCAAAAATTAGATAAAATTCTGAAAAAATTCATACGTATTCAAAAAGATTAACAAATTGTTTTTATATGAACAAAAAGTTAAGTTGCCGGGGAATTCGTTGAACAATTTTTTTTTTTTATGCATTCGTTAATAATATTTTGGAGTTATTATTATGTAAAATCAATCTTTTCAGCACCTTCCATATGCTTGATTTTTTTCGAATTTTTATCCCATCGAGAAGTGTTCGCAATTCTCTCTCAATTCTCTCTGAACTCATGTGGGCTCAGGCTGTCCGCTAGGACTACCTTAATGTCACGATACATTATGTTTAATTATTTGCAATATACGACACCAGGATAGTAAGCGGGACAGTTACGCGGCAACTTTGTAGCACTGGCTCAGCCGCCTCCATAAATCGCCACTTTCGTAATTTCTCGTACTCTCGATCCCGTCCAACCCGTGTCTCCGTTAATCGGATCCACTTAACGGATTCCAATAGACGAATTATCCAAGGTCGGGCTAAGATTCTCGGTACTTCGCGACCTCCAATTTCTTTTTTTAATCGTTTTTTTAATTCTTATCACTGGAATTCATCCCTCGACATATTACATTTAATTATTTGCCATACACGACACCAGAATGCTTAGCGGACCAAGATTGCCACCCGGTTACTTGGCGACCTACAAATAATTTTTTTTTTTTTTTTTTTTTTTTAATAAAATGGAGTTCATATCTCAATTTTTTTTTTTTCTTCGTCGTCCTCAATCCCGTTAAGTCCACGAACTTGCCGCATTACGGTTTCAGTATTCACACGGGCCGTTAATGGATTACTACGCCGTCGCTCCGGTGGGGTCTCCGAGAGAATCCGAGTGTCGTCCTTAAGAGCCGAATTCCAAGTGTAGAGATCGGGTCTGTGCCGAAATCGTCTTCGCACGACCGCGCGAGGCCTCCTCTTCCATCCGTCCCGCCGCTCTCTCGCTACGAGCATCCGACCTGCACCCCCGCCCCCATTTTCATCCCCCTGCTACCGTTCCACCCCGCCCCGCGCGGCGCCAAATTGATTTTCCCACCGTTAAAGGGGATCCTTCCGAGTTCTCGCGGAACGTCTCGCCGTTCCCGAGTTTTCGGCTTTGCCTATAGATCGACGATATTAATTGCCAATCAGCTTCGCAATCGTAATAATCCGAGGGAATTTTCGTCTCGACGATTTTTAAAATAATTTATATGATTTAAATCGTTACTAATTAAAATCATATTAATTACCCGTCAATTTTGTAACAATAATAATACGAGGAAATTTTCGGCTCGACAATTTTTAATAATTTATATGATTTAAACCGTTACTGATTAAAATCATATAAATTGTCTATCAGCTTCGTAACAATATTAGTCCGAATGAATTTTCGTCTCGACGATTTTTAAAATAATTTATATGATTTAAATCGTTACTAATTAAAATCATATAAATTATCTATCAACTTTGTAACAATAATGATCCGAGGGAATTTTCGTATCGACGATTTTTACATAATTTATATTATTAAAATCATATTTATTAACATATCAGCTTCGTAACAATATTAGTTCGAATGAATTTTCGTCTTGACGATTTTTAAAATAATTTATATGATTTAAATCGTTACTAATTAAAATCATATTAATTACCTGTCAATTTTGTAACAATAATGATCCGAGGGAATTTTCGTATCGACGATTTTTACATAATTTATATTATTAAAATCATATTTATTAACATATCAGCTTCGTAACAATATTAGTTCGAATGAATTTTCGTCTCGACGATTTTTAAAATAATTTATATGATTTAAATCGTTACTAATTAAAATCATATAAATTATCTATCAACTTTGTAACAATAATGATCCGAGGGAATTTTCGTATCGACGATTTTTACATAATTTATATGATTAAAATCATATTTATTAACATATCAGCTTCGTAACAATATTAGTTCGAATGAATTTTCGTCTCGACGATTTTTAAAATAATTTATATGATTTGAATCGTTGCTAATTAAAATCATATTAATTACCCGTCAATTTTGTAACAATAATAATACGAGGGAATTTTCGGCTCGACAATTTTTAATAATTTATATGATTTAAACCGTTACTGATTAAAATCATATAAATTATCTATCAGCTTTGTAACAATAATGATCCGAGGTAATTTTCGTATCGACGATTTTTACATAATTTATATTATTAAAATCATATTTATTAACATATCAGCTTCATAACAATATTAGTCCGAAGGAATTTTCGTCTCGACGATTTTTAAAATAATAATGATTTAAATCGTTACTAATCGGGCTGAAGGACCTCGGTCGATGGCCCATTGACATTATATGTATTGCATGTCGTTTGTAACTGTCCCACCACCATTATTGTAAAGACCATTGTCAATAAATACATTCACTACTACTCGTTACTAATTGCAATCATATTAATTACCTATCAGCTTTGTAACAATAATAATCCAGGGGCTTTTCGTCTCGACGATTTTTAAAATAATTCATACGATTTAAATAATTACAAACTAAAATCATATGACTTATTAAAATTATATAAAAATACAATATTTCCATTCTGCTGCACTCTCTCAAAAAATTATATCTGAATAAAAAATAAATTCAATTAAATTAAAAAAATATATATAAAAATCTTTGTTAGGATTGCGGAGTGAAAGAAAAATTTCGCCGAGTGTGACTGGCGCAATGCGGCCCGGTCGGACAACATGGCGCGTCCGGGCAAACTAGACTCGTCTACGTACTCTCGCATCCACTCCGCAATCTCTATCTCTGTCTCTATCTCTCCGCTCTCGGGTAGGATTTTTATGCTCCCTCTCAATCAGCGTTACACTCCGCACGTACACGTCGGTTATAAACCTTATACGGCGCGGCAAGTGCGCACAGGGACTGTGTACAGTTTGCACGAGGAATTCCGGCCTGGTGAAATATGCAAACGAGATTCTCCACGTGAAGTTTTACCTTTTACGTTCGATGACGAAAGCAATTAAAGTTTTTTTTCCCAATTCCCCTAAAATTCCCTAAGGTAACGGTACCGATGATCGGACACGTCCCAATCATCGGACACTCCTATGCAGATCTGATTTATTACGAATTGAAGTATTGAAAATCCATTATGACACTTGTAATCGTAACTGCAAACATTATATGATGCACAGAAAAAAAGTTACACAAGGTTTAAGCCTAAATTATTTTCTATTGTTGAATTCTGTTAAACACCGACGATATAGTGTCCGAAGAATGGTACAAACGTTACTACATACGCGACCTAATAATCGGACAGTACGAAAAAGTTAGGTTAGCCAGTTTTCTACGTATCTTATCTTCATTATTGTTTCGCGTGAATACTATTGTTTTCATTGATTTAATTGATAAATCGCAAAGGAATTCCTTTAGTCAATATTAACTAAAAGTTCGCACATCAGAATTCTCGAAATCTGCGATCGTCCGAAACATTGGGACACGCAGTGTCCGAATATAGGGACGTGCCGAAAAACCGCGTCCGAAGATCGGTACATTTCGGCCCTCTTGATACTTTCTTCCGTAATTAAAAAAATATTTATCCTTTTACAATTAACCGGTGACGTTTGGAAACTAGAAACTATCAGCTTGACATTGGGTTCGGTTATTTCAAGAAAAAAAATGTTCTTGATAAATTAATAACTGCTGGAATCTTAGGCTGCTCTTAACCGTCCGATCATTGGTACCTTTACCTTACTTCATGCCTGCAACGGGGGTGGAAGTGGCCGTCTTGACGAGCGGGAGGAAAAGTAATTTAGCGGGAGGAAAAGTGAACTTTTCCTCCCGCTATAGTACATTATGCTACAAGGGAGTAAAGTGCGTGATTTTTGCCGAGGGTGAGAGATTTTCACCCGAGGCGAAAATCCGCTCCTCCCGAGTGGCATACGATACTTTTTTCCCGGCTACACTGTAAAAAATGTTATGAAATTTACAACACGTTTAATATACAAAGTTACATGAAAAATACAACCTCGGTTTATGAAAGTAGAATTCATATACATGGTATTTAAATTTTAATAATTTAATCTTAAATGCAATAGCTGTATATTAAAATGACCGGTGATGGCATTGAAAATTAAGACAGAATTAAGACAGAATTAAGACAAAATTAAGACAAAATTAAGACAAAATTAAGACAAAATTAAGACAAAATTAAGACAAAATTAAGACAAAATTAAGACAAAATTAAGACAAAATTAAGACAAAATTAAGACAAAATTAAGACAAAATTAAGACAAAATTAAGACAAAATTAAGACAAAATTAAGACAAAATTAAGACAAAATTAAGACAAAATTAAGACAAAATTAAGACAAAATTAAGACAAAATTAAGACAAAATTAAGACAAAATTAAGACAAAATTAAGACAAAATTAAGACAAAATTAAGACAAAATTAAGACAAAATTAAGACAAAATTAAGACAAAATTAAGACAAAATTAAGACAAAATTAAGACAAAATTAAGACAAAATTAAGACTCAGTGTAAAACTTCATATACATTTATGAATTTTCAAACAGAATTTTTTACAGTGTACGTAAAAAAAAGGGCACATTTTTATGCCTGCAGCGGCACAATTTGCAGCTGTAGTGGTAAGAGCAATTGGGGCAACGGTTCGGGAGTGAAGGTGCATTGTTCAATGCTGCTACCGTGTGATGCATCCTCAAATATAAACTTTCATGATGTCTGGTGTCTTCGCTAGGTTCAGCAGAAAGACTGAAAAAAATAGTTATTTATTTCACTCGGTGGGAAAATGGCGGCTTTTGTGCCTTCGCGTGCGAAAACTGATTTACGTTTCAAGAAGGCAATCAATCGTTTGAAATTTTCAAGGTTAATCTCGTGGTTGAGATTAACGCTCCTCGATCGATACGACATGGGCGCCAACTGGTGTTCGACGTTCTGAACAATGAAAAAAAAAAACCGTGTCGGCAATCGCGCGTTTCACAAAGTACTTTCCTCCCGCTCGTCAAGACTCGGCCAATTTCCATCCCCGTTCCAGGCATACAAATATGGCCACTTTTTAGCACGGTCGGGAAAAAAATAGCGTATGCCACTCGGGAGGAAGTGCCTTTTCACCTCGTGTGAATTTCCGAATCAAACTTCACACTCGGTGAAAACACGCACTTTTCTCCCTTGTAGCATAATATACTATTTTTTTTAAAGCATTGAAATTTTTACATTGCTTTCCCATAATTTTTTTTTTTACCCGAAAGACTTCTACGAGAAATCGTATTCTGAAATTTTTTCACTTCCACATATATAGTTAGCATAGCGAAAGAAAATATATAATTTCATCTTTTTACAATATAGAAATTTTCATATTGCTTACCCGTCATTTTTTTTTTTTTTTACCGGAAATACTTATTATACAATAAATCGTAATCTGCAATTTTTTCACTTGCACATATATAGTAAGCATAGCGAAATAAAATGTAAAAAAAAAATCTTTTTACAATATAGAAATTTTCGTATTGCTTCCCCATAATTTTTTCCCCCGCGAGACTTCTCACACGGGAGAGCCTATTCCGCAATTTTTTCATTCCCACATACACGGAAAGATACGGAAAAAAAAAAAAAATTTCAACAAATGATTAAATTGGAGTAAAACCGTAGGGAAAAATAAAAAACCTCAGTACTGCCGAGGCCGTCGTGGCGTAAAGTTATAGGCTGTATCGGCAGGTTCGATTGGCTCTCGGCTTCGAGCCTTGCAGCTGGCCACTTTTTTTTTTTTTTCTTTCGAGGACGAAGTGGCCCAAGGAGGCTCGATGCTTCGCAGCCCCGACGCCTTTTCGCCCGGGTGCCCTCTTCTCCTGTCTCTCCATCCTCCCCCCCCCCCCCCCCCCCCCCTTGGAGCTCCATTAAATAATCGACGAGGTTACCCTTTGAATAATTGATATTCCTGGAGACCGTCGGTACGGAGCGGGCCGAGGCACCTTCTGTCCACCCTCTACTGCACGTGATTTATTTATCGATCAGGCACACGCCAGGCCATGCGTCTCCGACGGCACGAGTCCTCGACGCTCAGAACAGATACTTCCCCCCTCCATCCGCCCCCCCGCCCCCTTTTATTTTGCTACGCTTTACCAAAGACACTACCGGCGTCCAACTACAGCCAGATTATTGAGTTTCGATTTACTCAGGATCAATTTTTCACTTGTCCCGTCGGATGAGTAGAAAAATAATATGCGGGAGAGAATGGTTGATGGCGGTAAGTGACGTATGGCTCGATCCCCCGGGAGGGGCGGGGGATGCCCGGGGTCCGAAAGCCAATAAAAGGTACTAAGAGTGGTAACGCCTGAAACAAATATCGTCATGTGTACCTTATATATAGATGCATCTTATATGTTTTTTGGAATCTTGGATTTGGATGTTTGTTGGTTTGGATGTTTGCCCCCCCCCCCCTCCCCCCCCGCCCCCCTTTTGGCGAGGGGAAGCCCCCTCCCCCTTTTTGGGGGGCCGGTTTCGAAATATGGAAATTCGATTCCATAGGCTATAATTACGGAATTATGGTTTTCATAGCATAGGAAATGGATATCGAAATTCCGAAATTCCATTCTATCTTATAATTTTGGAAAACTGTGGATTTGTTTGTTTGTGTGGATGTCTGCCCCCTCCCTCCCCCTTTCGGCGAAGCTCACGCCCCGTTTGGGGCGATTTCGAAAATTGAGACTCCAGCCCATGTTATAATTTCAGAATTATGATTTTCATAGTATATCAAATGGATTTCAATATTCCGTTCCATTTTATATATATTTTGAAAAACCGTGGATTTATTTGTTTGTTGGTTGGTTTGGATGTTGTAACCCACCCCGTTTGGGGGGAGGGAGGGAGGCGATAGCAAAATTCCTAAGTTTTATTCCACATGCTACAACTTCGGAATTGCTGTTTTCACAGCATATGGAATGATTTCCGAAATTCTGAAATTCCGAATATGTGCGAGAGGATCGATGGTGGTAACTGTCGTATGGCTCGACCCCGAAGAGGGAGAGGCGGGGGAGGGGGGTTGCCCCGGGGTTCCAAAAGCCAATAAAAGGTACTAAGAGTCGTAACCCCTCAAACAAATGTCATATGCACCGTATATGTACCGTGTATGTACCGTATATGTACCGTATATCTACCGTATATGTACCGGATATGTACCGTATGTGTACCGTATATGTACCGTATATGTACCGTATATGTACCGTATATGTACCGTATATGTACCGTGTATGTACCGTATATGTACCGTATATGTACCGTATATGTACCGTATATCTACCGTATATGTACCGTATGTGTACCGTATATGTACCGTATATGTACCGTATATGTACCGTATATGTACCGTATATGTGCCGTATATGTGCCGTATATGTGCCGTGTATGTACCGTATATGTACCGTATATGTACCGTATATGTACCGTATATGTACCGTGTATGTACCGTATATCTACCGTATATGTACCGTATATGTACCGTATATGTACCGTATATGTACCGTGTATGTACCGTATATCTACCGTATATCTATCGTATATCTATCGTATGTGTACCGTATATGTACCGTATATGTACACTGAGAAAAAAAAATTGTTAGATGAACCAAGTTGCGGTCCCCCGCGTTCAAAAGCGTTATTTAGTTGGTACAATGAATTTTTTTGTTTGTATCGAAATATTTTGAATCGACTAAAGCGAATAATCGTTCAATAAAATAATGGTTTAGTTGTATCAACCAAATAACAGCTTTGAACGTAGGTGACCGCGAATTTGGTTAATCCAACAATTTTTTTTTCTCAGTGTACCGTATATGTACCGTATATGTACCGTATATGTACCGTATATGTACCGTATATGTACCGTATATGTACCGTATATGTACCGTATATGTACCGTATATGTACCGTATAAGTACCGTATAAGTACCGTATAAGTACCGTATACATACATACATACATATATACATGTAATAAACTGTATATCCTACATATATACAGTTTATCATATATCGCTGGTCAAGAATCAAATGGGCGCAAGCCGTACAGTTTAAGGTGGGACTTAAGCCCTTCCGATCCTGAACCATAGTGACACGCTGCAGTCACAGGGCGTACCGGGAATAAGAAATAGTAAGCGACGCGATGCCGAGGTAGGGCGTGAGGGGCGGGGGAGGGGGGGGGGGGGGGAAGTCGGAAGGCCCCGAGGGACGACGGGGTCTGGCACGCGGCCAGCACAAAGGCCACAAAAGACTGGCAAATGGAGAGCGAATTGCTCATTATCGAATGGAGCGAGGAGCGCACCGAGGGCTCCTCAGGGAGACGTCGATGTAGCTGCTCCGCTTGCGTTACTCTCCTTTCTCTTTATCCGGGTCTGTGTGTGTGTGTGGGTTGCGGGGAAATCTCGCAGGCACTGAGCCGAAAGTGTACGCAGCAGCGAGCCGCAGCTTCCCGCCCTCAGATCGTGCAATATCGTGGAAAGTCTCGCCGAAAAAGAGACGAGCCTTTGAGGCTCGTCTTTTTCGGGGCGAAGCGACGGCCTTGGTTCCCTTCGACACAGGGCGGAACGTATATTGGAGGAAAACCCGCACCCCTCCCCCCTCCCCCCCCCCCCTCCCTCGCCCCTGGTCTAAAAGCCTCCGATAACCATGGGCCAAATGTCCCGCAAGCCCGTCGGCATTTCATCTCGGGTGAGATAGACGTACCATTCCAATTTTACCCACCCTTGTGTGTGCCCGCCGAGCAATATTTATTGACGCGGAGAACGACGAATTTTGAGAACGCCCCCCCCCCCCCCCCCCCCCCCCCCCCCCCCCCCCGCACGAAGGCTTTCATCTTGTCACCTCGTTTCAGGGACTGAGTAAAAAAATCGTTATGACACTGAGAAAAAGAAATGGTTGGATTAAACAAATGCGCGGTGACATACGTTCAAAGGTGCATTTGGTTGGTTCAACAAAAATGTCTGTTTCAATCGAAATTTTTTGAATAAATTGAAGCAAATAATCGTTCAACAAAACAATGCTATATCTGTACCAAACAAATAACAGCTTTGAACGTATGTCACCGCGACTTTTGGTTAATCCAACCATTTTTTTTTCTCGGTGGAGGTTTATTCCAATTTATGAGCCAGATTTTCCAATAGTGGAATTCTGATTTTTTTCTCATTTGGAATTGAGGAACCACCCCGCCCCCTCTCACCGGGTGTAACAGCTTCTGGTAACCATGGAGCAATGGCCCGCAAGCCCGTCGGCATTTAATCTCGGGTGAGATAGACGTACCATTCCAATTTTACCCACCCTTGTGTGTGCCCGCCGAGCAATATTTATTGACGCGGAGAACGACGAATTTGGAGAACGCCCCCCCCCCCCCCGCAAACCCCCCGCACGAATACTTTTATCTTGTCACCTCGTTTCAGGGACTGACTAAAAAAAATCGTTATGAGGTTTATTCCAATTTATGAGCCAGATTTTCCAATAGTGGAATTCTGATTTTTTTCTCATTTGGAATTGAGGAACCACCCCGCCCCCTCTCACCGGGTGTAACAGCTTCTGGTAACCATGGAGCAATGGCCCGCAAGCCCGTCGGCATTTAATCTCGGGTGAGATAGACGTACCATTCCAATTTTACCCACCCTTGTGTGTGCCCGCCGAGCAATATTTATTGACGCGGAGAACGACGAATTTGGAGAACGCGCCCCCCCCCCCCCCCCCCCCCCCCGCACGAAGGCTTTTATTTTGTCACCTCGTTTCAGGGACGGACTAAAAAAAATCGTTATGAGGTTTATTCCAATTTATGAGCCAGATTTTCCAATAGTGGAATTCTGATTTTTTTTCTCATTTGGAATTGAGGAACCACCCCGCCCCCTCTCACCGGGTGTAACAGCTTCTGGTAACCATGGAGCAATGGCCCGCAAGCCCGTCGGCATTTAATCTCGGGTGAGATAGACGTACCATTCCAATTTTACCCACCCTTGTGTGTGCCCGCCGAGCAATATTTATTGACGCGGAGAACGACGAATTTGGAGAACGCCTCGCACCCTCCCCCCCCCCCCCACGCACGAAGGCTTTCATCTTGTCACCTCGTTTCAGGGACTGAGTAAAAAAAATCGTTATGAGGTTTATTCCAATTTATGAGCCAGATTTTCTAATGGTGGAATTCTGATTTTTTTCTCATTTGGAATTGAGGAACCCCCCCCCCCCCCCTCCCCCCCCCCTCCTCCCAATCGGGTGTAACAGCTTCTGGTAACCATGGAGCAATGTCCTGCAAGCCCGTCGGCATTTAATCTCGGGTGAGATAGACGTACCATTCCAATTTTACCCACCCTTCTGTTTGCCCGCCGAGCAATATTTATTGACGCGGAGAACTACGAATCTGGAGAACGCATCCCGCCCCCACCCACGGACTGGAACGAAGGCTTTTATCTTGTCACCTCGTTTCACGGACTGAATAAAAATCAATGCTATTTGGAGAGGCTGAGGGTATTGGACAGATGGAATTGGATATAATTCAAGTCTTATGAAGTTTATTCGCTTCTCTGGGTCAAATTTTCTAATGGTTGAATTCTACATTTTCTTCCCATTGGGAATTGGAGGGAAACCACGGGGGGTGTGAAAGGCTCCGATAACCATGGACCAAATGTCAATGGCATTTCATCTCGGTGGAGAGAGACGTACCGTTCCAATTTTACCCACCCTTGTGTGTGCCCGCCGAGTAATATTTATTGACGCGGAGAACGACGAATTTGGAGAAGGCCGCGCATCCTCCCCCGCGTTGGAGCGAAGGCTATTTCCTCTTGTCACCTCGTTTCACGGAGTGAATACAAGTCAATGCCATTTGGGGAGGGTGAGAAACCCCGGGGTATTGGGCAGATGGAATTGGGTAAAAATCAAGTCTTACGGAGTGGATTCCATGTTATGTGCCAAATTCTCCAATGTTTGAACTTTAGCTCGTCAAATGAAATTTATTGCATTCTATGAGCTTAATTTTATAATGGTTGAATTTGATCTCATAGAATGACATTTATTCCATTCTGTGAGCTTAATCCTTTAATGGTTGAATTTTTGCTCATGAAGTAAAATTTATTCCTTTCTATGTGCTAAATTTTCTAATGGTTGAATTTTAGCTCATAAAATTAAACTTATTCCATTCTATGAGCTTAATTTTCTAATGGTTGAATTTTAGCTCATGAAGTAGAACTTATTCCTTTCTATGTGCTAAATTTTCTAATGGTTGAATTTTAGCTCATAAAATGAAATTTATTCCATTCTATGAGCTTAATTTTGTAATGGTTGAGTTTTAGCTCATGAAGTAAAATGTATTCCTTTCTATGTGCTAAATTTCCTAATGGTTGAATTTTAGCTCATAAAATTAAACTTATTCCATTCTATGAGCTTAATTTTGTAATGGTTGAATTTTAGCTCATGAAGTAAAATTTATTCCCTTCTATGTGCTAAATTTTCTAATGGTTGAATTTTAGCTCATAAAATTGAACTTATTCCATTCTATGAGCTTAATTTTCTAATGGTTGAATTTTAGCTCATGAAATGAAATTTATTCCATTGTATGTGCTAAATTTTCTAATGGTTGAATTTTAGCTCATGAAATGAAATTTATTCCATTCTATGTGCTAAATTTTCTAATGGTTGAATTTTAGCTCATGAAGTGAAATTTATTCCCTTCTATGTGCTAAATTTTCTAATGGTTGAATTTTAGCTCATGAAATGAAATTTATTCCATTCTATGAGCTTAATTTTGTAATGGTTGAATTTTAGCTCATGAAATGAAATTTATTCCATTCTATGAGCTTAATTTTGTGATGGTTGAAGTGCAGCTCATAAAATGAAACTTATTCCATTCTATGAGCTTAATTTTCTAATGGTTGAATTTTAGCTCATGAAATGAAATTTATTCCATTCTATGTGCTAAATTTTCTAATGGTTGAATTTTAGCTCATAAAATTAAACTTATTCTATTCTATGAGCTTAATTTTGTAATGGTTGAAGTTCAGCTCATAAAATGAAACGTATTTCATTCTATGAGCTTAATTTTCTAATGGTTGAATTTTGGCTCATGAAATGAAATTTATTCCATTCTATGTGCTAAATTTTCTAATGGTTGAATTTTAGCTCATGAAATGAAATTTATTCCATTCTATGTGCTAAATTTTCTAATGGTTGAATTTTAGCTCATAAAATTAAACTTATTCTATTCTATGAGCTTAATTTTGTAATGGTTGAAGTTCAGCTCATAAAATGAAACGTATTTCATTCTATGAGCTTAATTTTCTAATGGTTGAATTTTGGCTCATGAAATGAAATTTATTCCATTCTATGTGCTAAATTTTCTAATGGTTGAATTTTAGCTCATGAAATGAAATTTATTCCATTCTATGTGCTAAATTTTCCAATGGTTGAATTTTAGCTCATAAAATTAAACTTATTCTATTCTATAAGCTTAATTTTGTAATGGTTGCATTTTAGCGCATGAAGTAAAATTTATTCCCTTCTATGAGCTTAATTTTCTAATGGTTGAATTTTGGCTCATGAAATGAAATTTATTCCATTCTATGAGCTTAATTTTCTAATGGTTGAATTTTGTCTCATGAAATGAAATTTATTCCATTCTATGAGCTTAATTCTTTAATGGTTGAATTTTAGCTCATGAAGTAAAATTTATTCCTTTCTATGTGCTAAATTTTCTAATGGTTGAATTTTAGCTCATGAAATGAAATTTATTCCATTCTATGTGCCAAATTTTCTAATGGTTGAAGTTCAGCTCATAAAATGAAACTTATTCCATTCTATGTGCTAAATTTTCTAATGGTTGAAGTTCAGCTCATAAAATGAAACTTATCCCATTCTATGGAAAAAGTCTTATCAATAAAAAAAAAGTCTAATAAAGCATAAATTTGCTAATGGCTAAATTTTACTTCACAAAATGATATTTATTTCCTTCTATGGACTAAATTTTCTAATGGTTAAAGTTTGCCTCACAAGACGAAACTCATTCCATTCTATGGGCAAAATTTGCTCGTGTTTGAATAGTGAATTTTTTCTCATTTGTAGCTTTCGTCTTCGTCCGCAGGGATTCGTGACCGGCGGGACATTATCGATCCGTTTATCGCGGGGCATTAAAATGTATGACCGGTTGATGATGATTTCGATCCGCGACGTACCGGACGTTCGGAGTTGCGAGCATCAATAAGAATCTTTATGTCTTCTTTCCCCCCCATTAAATAGAGAGTGCCTGGCAACGTTCGCCGTGCATTGTGTATGGGTGTGCGTGTGTGTGTGTGTGTGTGTGTCGAAAGGGGTGGTGTCGCTGTACTATCTCTCGATGAAACGGTGTGCTGCGGGGCACGAGGCGCCGTCGGGTCGAGACGCGATCCGCGCCCGATCAAACCATTTCACGGTGGAGTAGATGGGTCGAAGCTCGCATCACGCCCAACGTACTGTGTGATCGGCTCTGTGTCTCCTCGCCCTCCATTATCACGCCGCTGAGGGCGCACCGTTTAATTAGTGCACGTACCGTTCACAATGGCGAATTTCAATCGCGAGAGTCCGGCACGATTTTCCGTTTCTGTTAAAAAATAATTCGGGAAAAAAAACATTGTAAATCCACACCCGGAAAAATTATTTACTTGACGGCCACCGTTTATTTGATTTAAGTTAAATATTTATTTGATTTAAATAAATATTTCATTTAAGTTAAATATTTATTTGATTTAAATAAATATTTCATTTAAGTAACTATTTACTTAATTTAAATAAATATTTCATTTAAGTAACTATTTACTTAATTTAAATAAATATTTCATTTAAGTAACTATTTACTTAATTTAAATAAATATTTCATTTAAGTAACTATTTACTTAATTTAAATAAATATTTCATTTAAGTAACTATTTACTTAATTTAAATAAATATTTATTTAAATCAAATAAATATTTTACTTAAATCAAATAAAGGGTGGCCGTCAAATAAATTTTTTTTTTTAGTGCAAATTTTTGTGCAATTTTTTTTCTTCCTGAAATTTCGGACCACCAACTGGAAGTCTGCCGGACAGTCGGAGAGACGAGAACACTCGCGAGTTATCGTAAGAAAGGCCCCCCGTTGAATTGCGAGATAAGGAGATGTTACACGCTGACTCAGTCGGTAATATATAGGTTTCCCTATTTTCTCAGCGACTGTTAATATTTCGGGCAAAAGGAAATTAGGTTTTCACGTATCTGTGTAAATCCCACGAAAACCTCATTTGCTTTGCTTGTATTTGGGAAATATTAATGGCCGCGAAGAAAATGAGAAAGCAGATTTGTTACCGACCAAGTCTGTATCACGTGCCATTAACCGTAAGCCCTTTTCACGAAGCGCCGAACAGTTTTATCTTTGGCTCGGAACTCGCATAAGAATACTCATTTTCTTCATTTCTTTTATTTTTTTTTTCCGCGTGAAATATTCAATTTTTCCGAATAATCCGACCGATATTTTCTCCGCGACTGTTAATGATTCGGTCAAAAGGAAATTAGGTTTTCACGCCTCTATGTATGGCCTACGAATAGATAATTGTCTTCTGTCCGAAATATTAATGGTCGCGGAATAAATGAGCCAACAGATTTGTTACCGACCGAGTCTGTATCATTAACGTGAGCGCCTCTTGCGAAACGCCGGACAGTTTTATCTTTGGCTCGGCTACTCCACTGTAAAAATAAATTATAAATGGAGTGTACTGGAACTTAAAATTTGCTTACATTACTTAATTTAATTGAAGGTTACTATTCTTCATCCTAAAATAAAAATACCAGAAGTACTACTTCCGGTATTTTTATTTTTTGTAAATGTATTTATTGACAATATATTACACGTTATGGATGCTGGTACATTTCAAAGATTATTTACATTTCATAATGCTATTGCTATTGCCAATAGGCCATCGACCTAAGTCCTTCAGCCTCTGATCCATGATCCTGAAGATATCTGCATGGGTCTAAATTTCATCAAGTCATAACAAGTGTGTTTTGCATTGCACAAACTTCGCTCAAGGAAGTTCACTTAGAGAATAAAATTCTACAAGTGAACAATTTTTTTGCTTTCTAATATCGTGTATTGATAGAGACGTACCAAAGATGAAATTTGATGTCTTGCAGATATCTTCAGGGCCATTTTGATTAGCTTTTGCTTCCTCATAGAGGAAGCTTTGTTTTCGTAAAAAAAGAAAAAATGAGATTTTAATGTCAGAATACTTAAAATAGTCTAAAACGTCGAGAAATATGATTTTTAGCTGGCGTCCGGATGTATGTGTGTGTGTATGTGACAGAGTTGCATCGTTTAAAATGACTATAACTCGGAAATGGCTTGGGACAGCGAGATGAAATTTGGTACACTAGTAGAGCGATCACGTCGCTTCGTTCAGTGCCATTTTGGTGAACATTGAGGCCCAAATGGAGATTTTATGCGATTTTCAATTTTTCGGAAATTCTCTGTGGTAGCTCTAACTTGCGTAAATTTGAAGCAATCGTCCTAAAACTACACATAAATATATTATTTTGATCAAAGACCTTTGGTATTGAATTTGGTCAAAATCCATCAAAGTAGTAAGATTAGATGGGATTTTGATTTTTTTGAGTTTTCTGAAAAATGACTAAAAATTGTCTAATTTGAGTAAACTTGGAGGTATCGATCTTAAATTTGAAACGGGAATGGACTAATACTGTACAATGTTTCATATTAAATTTGGCGAAAATTGTTCTAATCGTTTAAGTTTTATGAGATTTTGAATTTTTGGTTTTTTTGACAAAGTTGTATTTTTTGTCCGACACGAGTTTATGTATCAAGTGTCGCCCTAGGAGTAAAATAATTCGGAGACTCGTCATCGGTGGGGGAAGAATACATTAGACTTGTGGCCACAAAACGGTGAATATTGGATAATTGACTTAATAATAAAAAAAATATATTTTTCCAAAACCCTGTATTTTCGTTAATTGAAGTAGGTGCACGGATCTAACAAAACGAAGACATCGGTGTATTTTTTCGCGCTGAATCTGAATCGGCCCGTCGTTTTGCATAAAAGGCAAAGACGACTTTGACGTTAAAACAAGTTGAAAATTAAATTTTTCATATCGCTTCCTCATAAAAGTTGAAAATTAAATTTTTCACATGGCTTCCTCATAAAAGTGGAAAATTGAAATTTTCATATGGCTTTCTCATAAAAGCTGCAAATTGAAATTTTCATATGGCCTTCTCATAATGTTCCTTTATTTGCGAAGCTTCCTCTATGAGGAAGCCAACAATACAGAAAATGCTTCTTCATAGAAGAAGCTTCGCAAATAAAGGAACATTATGAGAAAGCCACATGAAAATTTCAATTTGCAACTTATATGAGGAAGCCATATGAAAATTTCAATTTTCCACTTTTATGAGGAAGACATATGAAAATTTCAATTTTCAACTTTTATGAGGAAGCGATATGAAAAATATTATTTTCAACTTTTTAGTACACGTTAGTCCATTTCTTCTTATGTGAGTTAAATTGCTTTGAGTTATATTTGCTTATGTTAGGGTTATATCTTCATTTGCCATTCTTTCGAGTTGTCTGCATATGCTGAGTGCTGGATATTTGCATCCGCGGTTTACATATTGTGTGGTAAAAATCCCATATATAAAAATAACAAATCTTAGCCCGAAATTTACAAAAAAAAAATGTAATTAAAACATAAAAGTTTTCCTGTAAAATTGCAACGCACATGTCTTGGAAATTTCAGAAAAAGTGTACGTAGAAAGGACTTCCGATACCGTTCATTAATTTCCGTACGAATTTTTTTTACGGTGCAGCATAAGAATACTCAATTTCTTCATTTTTTTTTTCGAGCTAAATATTCCATTAACGAAGGTCCGGGAGCTTTTCCGTCCGCATTACATCGACGTCGAGTGCAGTTCCGCGTGTTTCCGACGTTCGTAAGCACGCACGCCGCCTCGACCCGCTCCCCGATCCATCAAGCGAGAAATGAGATCTGCCGATTGCCGTCCAGTACCGGCCATTCGTTTCTTCGTACGTATATATATATATATACACACATCTATATACAAAGGCCACTAAATTCTCGTGCGTCGCAGAAAGGTGTGCCATTATTTTCGCCCCGGCGCAAAGTCGAGTGGCCGACGGCGAAGAAGGGTCTGCGATCGATGCTAGGAACATCATCTCCTCCACTGCAGTCGGACAAGTTGTGCGGATACAAAAGAACGGTGATTGAGGAAAGGATTATCCGGCGAGAGAGTCGAGTCAGACGGATATTCGTCGCCTTAGCGGGGCTTCTCGTTAGAATTCTTCTTGTCCCGACCGCTCCGTGACTTAAAGCGCAACGTCTTCGAGAAGTCGCTGCGTTTACCTTAATAGAAGAAACCTTTAAAAAAAAAAAAAAAACAAGGTTTTACGATGAAAAAAGATTCCACTCGCTCGGTCGGTAATAAAAACTGTAATTAGTTTTATCTTAAGATTGCGGACCATTTACGATTACAAGCAAAAACCTGCACGAATTGAATATCAATTTACCTTCACGTAAGAATTTAATTTTGATCGAGGATAGTCGGGGAGATGAAAAAAAAACATTTATTACAGTTTTCATTACCGACCGAGGGGTTCGAATTCGCAGTTCCGCACAAGTTGACTGTACAATTTTTCTGCCCTTCGTCTGAAATGTTAATCCACCTTTAAAAAAAAAAAAAAAATTTCACAATTTTTTTTTTATGTTCTACTTGGTCGGTATTAGAACTGTAATTAATTTTTTTTTCAACATTGCGCACAATCTACGATCGAACGAAAATTCTTCCACGAAGCGGATATCAATTCAGCATCGCCTAAGAATTTAATTTTGATCGAGGATAGTCGGGGAGATGAAAAAAAAACATTTATTACAGTTTTGATTACCGACCGAGGTGTTCGAATTCGCAGTTCCGCATAAGTTGACTGTACAATTTTTCTGCCCTTCGTCTAAAATGTTAATCCACCTTTAAAAAAAAAGTAAATTTTCACGATTTTTTTTAATGTTCCACTCACTTGGTCGGTAATAGAACTGTAATACATTTTTTTCAATATCGCCGACAATCTACTATCGAAAACAAACTCTGGCACGAAGTGGATTTCAATTCAGCTTCGCCTAAGATTTTAATTTTAATCGTGGATGGTCGGTGAGATAAAAAAAATTGATTACAGTTTTCATTACCGACCGAGGTGTTCGAATTCGCAGTTCCGCACAAGTTGACTGTATAATTTTTCTGCCCTGCGTCTGAAATGTTAATCCACCTAAAAAAAAAATGTTATGTTTAAAAAAAAATTTCCACTCGCTCGGTCGGTAACAGAAACTGTAATTCATTTTTTTTCACCATCGCGGACAATCTACAATCGAAGGAAAATTCTTTAACGAAGTGGATATCAATTCAGCTTTGCCTAAGAATTTAATTTTGATCGTGGATGGTCGGCGATCGGGAAAAAAAATTACAGTTTTCGTTACCGACCGGGGTGTCTTACGAGCTCCTCGAGACAGTTCGAATTCGTAGTTCCGCACATGTTGACTGTACGTTTTTTCTACCGTTCGTCTGAAATGTTAATCCATCTCGGGTGGATAAATTTTTAAGCAAAAAAGTTCGGACGAGCATCGAGCCTTTGCGCGCACCCCGACCATTATTCATCGAGTATGCATCTCGTTACACTAGCGGTGGATCGAGTTCTCGGACCGCGTAGTGAACCGTCTGACAAAGTGAGCGACAACCCGACCTCTGCCATTTAGGTGGCTTAACGATCGACGATGGCCCTGCCGACAGCAGCGGTTCAAGCCTACCCCTTGCCACTCTTGCCGATACAGTGCAATAGTGATTACACTCTATCTGAAAAAATAAAAAAAAAAAATAAACAATAGACCATTTTTTTTTAACTAACCGGAATTTTGATATTTTTAGCTAAATTGAAAAATGATTTACTCTCACTGAAATCGGAATAAAAGAAATTCCTCAAACTATTTCGAGTTTGAGTTCTTGCCAGAATCGAGGTTCCACGGTATCGCCCGTTTCGTACAGTAGGCTGGCGACCCTCGAAATAGTAAAATGAAAAAAATTAACCAGAACCTCTATATTTTTAGCTAATTTGAAAAATGGTCGATTCTCATAAAGGTCGGAAATAAAATCCAAATTAAAAAAAAAAATGGTCCAACTACATCGAAGTACTTGCCAGAATCGACGTTCCACGGTATCGCCAGTGTCGTACAATTGGCTGACCCTCGAAATCGTGAAATAAAAAAAATTAACTGAAACTTTTGATATTTTGAGCTAAATTGAAAAATGATTTACTGTCACTATAATCGGAAAAAAAATCTTCAAACTATTTCGTAGTCGACTATATAGTCAACCTAACGGTAGGCTAACGACCTTCGAAACCGTAAAAAAAAAAAAACCCGGAACTTTGATATTTCGAGCTAAATTAAAAACCGATTTACTCTCACTAAAATCGGGAAGAAAAACTTCCTCAAACTATTTCGAAGTACTTGCCAGAATCGAGGTTCCACGGTATCGCCCGTTTCGTACAGTAGGCTGGCGACCCTCGAAATAGTAAAATGAAAAAAATTAACCGGAACTTCTATATTTTTAGCTAATTTGAAAAATGATCGACTCTCATAAAGGTCGGAAATAAAATCCGAATAAAAAAAAAAAAAAATGGTCAGACTACATCGAAGTACTTGCCAGAATCGACGTTCCACGGTATCGCCAGTGTCGTACAGTTGGCTGATCCTCGAAATCGTGAAATAATAAAAATTATCTGAAACTTTTGATATTTTGAGCTAAATTGAAAAATGATTTACTGTCACTATAATCGGAAAAAAAATCTTCAAACTATTTCATAGTCGACTATATAGTGAACCTAACGGTAGGCTAACGACCTTCGAAACGGTAAAATAAAAAAAACCGGAACTTTGATATTTCGAGCTAAATTAAAAACCGATTTACTATCACGAAAATCGGGAAGAAAAACTTCCTCAAACTATTTCGAAGTACTTGCCAGAATCGAGGTTCCACGGTATCGCCCGTTTCGTACAGTAGGCTGGCGACCCTCGAAATAGTAAAATGAAAAAAATTAACCGGAACTTCTATATTTTTAGCTAATTTGAAAAATGATCGACTCTCATAAAGGTCGGAAATAAAATCCGAAAAAAAAAAAAAAAAATGGTCCGACTACATCGAAGTACTTGCCAGAATCGACGTTCCACGGTATCGCCAGTGTCGTACAGTTGGCTGATCCTCGAAATCGTGAAATAATAAAAATTATCTGAAACTTTTGATATTTTGAGCTAAATTGAAAAATGATTTACTGTCACTATAATCGGAAAAAAAATCTTCAAACTATTTCATAGTCGACTATATAGTGAACCTAACGGTAGGCTAACGACCTTCGAAACGGTAAAATAAAAAAAACCGGAACTTTGATATTTCGAGCTAAATTAAAAACCGATTTACTATCACGAAAATCGGGAAGAAAAACTTCCTCAAACTATTTCGAAGTACTTGCCAGAATCGAGGTTCCACGGTATCGCCCGTTTCGTACAGTAGGCTGGCGACCCTCGAAATAGTAAAATGAAAAAAATTAACCGGAACTTCTATATTTTTAGCTAATTTGAAAAATGATCGACTCTCATAAAGGTCGGAAATAAAATCCGAAAAAAAAAAAAAAAAAAAATGGTCCGACTACATCGAAGTACTTGCCAGAATCGACGTTCCACGGTATCGCCAGTGTCGTACAGTTGGCTGACCCTCGAAATCGTGAAATAAAAAAAATTAACTGAAACTTTTGATATTTTGAGCTAAATTGAAAAATGATTTACTGTCACTATAATCGGAAAAAAAATCTTCAAACTATCTCATAGTCGACTATATAGTCAACCTAACGGTAGGCTAACGACCTTCGAAACGGTAAAATAAAAAAAACCGGAACTTTGATATTTCGAGCTAAATTAAAAACCGATTTACTATCACGAAAATCGGGAAGAAAAACTTCCTCAAACTATTTCGAAGTACTTGCCAGAATCGAGGTCCCACGGTATCGCCCGTTTCGTACAGTGGGCTGGCGACCCTCGAAATCGTAAAATATAAATCCAACACGCAACTGCATTATTACGTGCGTGTCTTGCGTTATTCGACGCGTGACTCGCGTGAAGACGAGGAAATCAGGTGAGGGGCTTAACTGTCTCACGGTTCTCAAGTGTCTCTCATAATCGTCCGCCGGGCTCGAACCGTTTCAATGACCGGACGAAATTCTTGATTGCGCGAAATAATCGAAATCGTGCGTAACTGCCGGTCGGTAAGAATCATCGTGTATATATAATTATATATATATGTAAAGTAACCGCTGAGAAACAGAAGGGCGTATCGCACTCTGTTTAACACGTAAAGCAACCCGAGATGCGCCCCTTTGCTTCTCATTAATAATTGTAAAAATGATCAATAACAATTAAGGATATATATGTAACAATATATTTAAAAATATATATTATATTATATTAAAATATTATATTAAAATATATGGAATATGGAAAATACTACCATTCCGTCCTGGGTTTGACTGTTGACATCTTGGATCGGGCCCGCAATTTTTTATACGACTAAACTAATTCTCAACAGTACTTAGATTTTTTTTTAGATTTTTAAAAATTGTTTATAATTATTTATGATTAAAAAAACGAACTTATTGATCGCCACAATTCAAAAATCTGAAAAATCTTGTGTTATATATTTAAAAAATGTAACATTTGTGTCGGAGTAACCCAGCGTCACCTTCTATTTCATTGTAATTTGTTTCTCGAAAAAACAGTCCAAAAAAAAAAAGAAGAAAAACTCAGTCGATTATGGAATATCGCTTAACCATTTTTATATGCGACACTGCATTTTTGGCAATTTTTTCAGATCTTTCCA
Organism: Exephanes ischioxanthus; assembly: GCA_958510785.1. NCBI lineage: Eukaryota > Metazoa > Arthropoda > Insecta > Hymenoptera > Ichneumonidae > Exephanes > Exephanes ischioxanthus. The sequence goes on along the minus strand of OY294018.1, from coordinate 4,055,242 downwards.
TTGTTAAAAAAAACTTCGAAAAAAACATAAAATTTCAAAAACGCAATTAAAAAAAAATTTTAGTGCTTTTGAGAGTTGGTTCAGTGGTTTAAAAAATCACGGGCCCAATCCAAGATGTGAAAGGTCGGACCCATGTCTAAATGGTAGGGAATGTCCCATATACATTATATCATATTTAATATAACTATTTCAAACATATACATATACATATACATATACATATACATATACATATACATATACATATACATATACATATACATATACATATACATATACATATACATATACATATACATATACATATACATATACATATACATATACATATACATATACATATACATATACATATACATATACATATACATATACATATACATATACATATACATATACATATACATATACATATACATATACATATACATATCATTTTCAACATAAGTGTAATATGTCGAAGTACGAGAAATGCGTCAAATATGCGCGCGCGTATGCGAGGATACTCCCCCCCCCACCCCCCCGCCCCCGGGAGACGTGGGGGGGTTTTAGGGAAGTCGCATGAGCGCATGGGCCACGGCAAAACGCGTGCGGATATAACATCGGTGGATAGAATTTCCGAGAGCCGAGGCAATCAGTCGAGAGTCTTGTCCCTGTCCCGTCGGTTGCCCGACGCTCGCGAGATCCGAAAGTGCACAATCGTGGACGAGGCGCGACTATCTGCGCGATAAGAGGGAAAGAAAGGGCATCGACTCGTGTGTGTCGAAGGGTTGCGCTTTTGCGGTCGCAGTTAAGACTCGCGTGTTATGTGGGTACCGGCCTACCTTCCCATTACTTTGTTGGCTTTCTGGTGCTTACCGGACACCGCAGCCCGCACAGTCTCTTATCCGCTGGCACTGCTCGCCGTTACGTCCTGCCTTGCCGATATTCGAATGGAATCGCACCGATGTGAGTAGCGAACACGTGAATAATTAAAAAGAATTTGTACATTACTCCACGAGGGCGAAAAACGTTTTTTCTAACGAGTGCTGTAATCACACGAGTTGGAAAAAGTGTTTCGCACGTGGGATGGAATTTTTCATCACAAGGTGCGAGAAATGGCGGTTTTACGCACGCGAAGCGGGCGGAAAAGTAGCCATTTTTCGCACCGAGTGATGAAAAATATGTTACTTCCGGCTTGTCGACAGGGTGATTTTTGTTTTGCCAATGTGCATCTCTGACTCTTAGCCGAAGTGAGTCCGTATAATCAAAATGATTGAACCGATGAACTTCGGCATTTTTTAGAACGTCGAATTAAATGCTTGTTTTTTTTTTCAATTAAAAAATATTTATAAGTCTTGAAGTAGCAATTTTTGAATTTGGAGCATAATTTGTTCTTGTCGGGCAGAGTCCGGCGTTTCGATTTTGCTACAATTGAATCCCAAAATTCGTATTTTGTCAACATTTATACACCAATTGACAACGCGATTTGACGGACCATGTGTGTGAGTGTCTTTTGCATCCAGAGCACTAAAAATAGGTGTGACGATCTATAATCGAACAATGTTTTACGTTCGATACAACACACTCCGACTCTCAGAGTCAAATTGACATTATTGACTTTGCATAATTAAAACAATTCATCCGATGAGTTTCATCAATTTTTAAATTCCAAAAGAATTACTCTTTATATTTTCATTTCAAAAAAATGTATAACTCTTGAAATACCAATTTTTTACATTGGACCACAATTTCTTATTGCCAGGCAGAGTCCTGCGTTTCGATTTCACTGCAATTGAACCCCAAAATACAAATTTTCTCAAAAATTTATACACCAATTAACGACGTCGTTTAACCGCCGATCTATGTGAGTGCTTTTGCACCCAAAGCACTAAAAATAGGTGTGACAATTCAGAATCGAAACAGATCATGTTTTACATTTCACACAACACACACATACATGTATAATGGAAGTATACACTACGACCCTTAAAATTTAATTGTTTCGTCCTCCTCCCTTATCTCCTCTCTTTTTAATTTTATTTCGTTCGACCGATTTCGATTTACTCCTCGGGGGGCGGGGTTTGTGTGATCGCCGCCGTTGGCGATGGAAAGATAGAGAGCGAAGAAGAGCCATGCCGGCCGGTCTCGGACGCCGGCCGGCTGGCCGCTCGCACGTGTCTCCGATGCTTACGAGAGAGCCTGGCGCGGCGAACGAAGCGTGAACGGGCACGAGACGAAAACTTACCGCCGCATACCTATACACATTCTTGCTATACCCTTCCGCGATACATAGTAATACGTCGTAAAAAAAAAAAATATATATATATATATATATATATACACACATGTATGCAGTTTAGATATTTTTGGCACATATATATGCATATATATATATATATATACATGTATGCAGTTTAGATATTTTTGGCATATATATATGCATATATATATATATATATATATATATATAGAGTAGCAGTGGTTACATAAAGTAGCGAGCCGAGAGACAGAGACGTAGACGATCCGTACGCGGTTCGATACTAGCTGCGCCGGCGGCATCGCGACGCCCGGCAGTCTGCCACCGAATCCCTTCCTCTTCCTCTTAAACCTCCGAACCTCCACCCTCGGCGAGTGTCGCCAAGGCGTCCCGCTCCCCGATCCGCCTCTCCCTATTCCTACGCATTGTCGCGTAACGCATGACTAAGGAGGTCAAGTAACCCGAATGAAAAAAAAATATGTATATATGTATACATATATGCATGTATGAATTTCAAATTGGGAATTCATCGGAGTAATGGAAGCGTTATGATGGGACGCAACGTATAGGCACTTATGGTTTTTCATCCCCTTTGGGAATCCCGCTAGTCATCTTATGTCTCTTTGACCGTGGAAGGGAATTTATTTTTATCGACGCTCGGTAACCCTCCGAGTGCACTCGGGCTCACTGACTCCATAGTTTTACAGAGATATGGTGCTTTTTTACTACGAAGATGTCTTTCAATTTTTTGATTTTTTTTTTCTTAAATTTTTTTTTTTTCATTTTTTTAATTTGCCTTAAGGCGAAGCCAGTTAATTTCACCTAGTTAACTTCACCTTACAGTTTTATACATTCGTTACAAATGAAGTGATGGGGGTTTTTTTTAACGCAAAAATTGACAGTCGATTTTTTCATCGACGTCCGGCGACCCGTCGAGTGCACGCGGAGTCGCCGCTGAACCCAAAACCGTGAAAATACCGTACAGCGAAAAAGTGCGTTTCGACTCCGAACATGTTTGTCATTTTTTACATTTTTTTTTTACAATTTTATTATTTTATTTTGCCTTGAAATAATGAAAGTGATCCCCCGAGTAATGGAAGCGTTATGACGAGACATAAAGTATAGACACTTACGGTTTTCGTCCCCTCTGGGGATTCCGTGACTCATCTCGTATCTTGCTTTGATCGTAGAAGGGAATTTATACGTCCCTTCCTTATCTTTCCTTATCTTTGTCGACGTCCGGTAACCCTTCGAATGCACTCGGGGTCACTCTGACTCCAAAATCGTACGGTGATATTGTGCTTTTCGACTTCGAACATGTTTTTCAATTTTTCTTTTCTTTTTTCTTTTAAATATTCAAATTTGCCTTAAAGTAATGGAAGTAATTCCTTAAGTAGTGGAAGTAATTTCTTAAATAATGGAAGTAACTCCTTAAGTAATGGAAATACTTCCTTAAGTAATGGAAGTAACTCCTTAAGTAATGTAAGTAATTACTTAAGTAATGGAAGTAATTCCTTAAGTAATGGGAGTAATTACTTAAGTAGTGGAAGTAATTTCTTAAATAATGGAAGTAACTCCTTAAGTAATGGAAATAATTCCTTAAGGAATGGAAGTAACTCCTTAAGTAATGGAAGTAATTACTTAAGTAATGGAATTAATTCCTTAAGTAAGGGAAGTAATTCCTTAAGTAGTGGAAGTAATTTCTTAAATAATGGAAGTAACTCCTTAAGTAATGGAAATAATTCCTTAAGGAATGGAAGTAACTCCTTAAGTAATGGAAGTAATTACTTAAGTAATGGAATTAATTCCTTAAGTAATGGGAGTAATTACTTAAGTAATGGGAATAATTCCTCACGTAATGTAAGTAATTTCTTAAGAAATGGAAGTAATTTCTTAAGAAATGAAAGTGTTATGACGAGATATCAAGTATTGGCACTTATGGTTTTAATTGCCTTTGGGAATTACGTGACTCATCTCGTGTCTTGCTTTGATCGTAGAAGGAAATTTATTTTTATCGACGTCCGGTAACCCTGCGGGTGCACTCGGGGTCACTTTGACACCAAAATTTTCCGATTTTTTAAAAATTAATTATTTTAATTTGCCTTAAAGTTGTATAAATTTGTTAGAAATAAAGTGTCGAGATTTGTTATTTTTATTAAAAAGTCGGTGCCTGTGGAAGTCGATGCTGAGCCTGGGACCAATTCGAGCACATGTGCACATTAAGATTCGCGAGTGCTGGATGGGTCGACAGGTTGGAGAGCGGAGCGATCAATGAAACTCCGAACGGTCCGTCCAGTTTTAATCCCGAACACATATTTCATGCATCAAGTTCACAGATAGTTTTTTTTATCGCACCCGTGTCGAGAGAATTTCGATACCTTTATCCGGTTCATTAATAAACCCTATATCAGCAATATAGCTATAGCCAAGACCGCATTCGTACTCCGTTCCTGTGCAGATGTTTCATGCATCAAGTTTACCGAATTTTTTGTATTATTTTTAATCGTATTTATTTACATCATCGAAGAAATTCCGATAATCTCGACATTCAATTGGAGCAATTAAAGCAACGTATTTTAAGTATTTATCAAACGTATTTACAAAAGCACGCCGATAAATTCCTAAATCCATTATCGGCAATAAATAATTAGAAAAATCCTCACAAATTATTCAACATTCTAATAACTCTATACTACACATATATTACATATATACATATATACATATATTACATATATTACATATATTACATATATACATATAATACATATATTACATATATTACATATATTACATACATTACATATATTACATATATTACATACATTACATATATTACATATATTACATATAATACATATATTACATATATTATATAATATATATTTGTTCAATTTTTCCACCGTATACCCTGGGTTTTTACGGAACCCCAACCCGATTCCCCCTAGCACTCCCTACCCGCACTCAGCTAATCTACCTAACTTCCAGTGCGTCCGTAGCCGACTTAGCTACACTGTACCGCATTTGCCGGGGACACGGGGAAACTATGGAAAACCCGTGCCGGTACAGACGGCCATATTCTACTGATCCTCCGGTATTTTTGCACTTTGAGTAAAGTGCAGAAACACCAAAGTTTCAGAAGAAAGCGCCTCCCGCTCAACGGTCGATGCGCCAGCTAGCGCACGGCTAAGCTGTCATCCATCCAAGCACTGACCGCGAACGATCCTGCTTGACTTTGGAGACCGCCGGAGCCGTGCGCCAACCGCGCATCCACCGCTGTCGGTTATATTACATAATATTTATTTATTCAACGGGAACAACTCTTTTACGAAAGAAACAATATAGTCTCTTCATTTACACGTAACATAATATAATTAGTACTCTACAATCAGCATATACGATTCTAATATAATAAAATAATAATAATAATAATAATAATAATAATAATAATAATAATAATAATAATAATAATAATAATAATAATAATAATAATAATAATAATAATAATAATAATAATACAAGTGAATGAAAATTCGTTTTGGCATTAAAAAAATAAAAAAAATAATATTCGACCCAAAGACGACGAATTGATTCTCCGTCACTCGAATTATTTAACAAAAACGTCCGCAAGCTACCGTCGTCTAGTCCGTCGATCCACGATCTACTGGAAGATCGTGGCTGTAGGCCCTCAAGGTCACAGTGTATTGCCGGCCGTAGTACAGTATCGTTTATTCCGTTCCCACGCCTTCGACTTCGAAACACCTCGAGGCCTCTAGGTACTTGACACACACAGCTATATATCGATAATGCGACGTTGAACAATAATGACATCGAGTATGTTGCAAAATGGACGACGGCGGCGAGGGGGGAAGGGAGGGGGTGGGGTGTGGTTCTCGGAGGAAGAAATACACGGTAAACAGTGACCTCGGCAACGGTCAATGCCATGGGCTTCGAGTTTCAAGGAAACAAACACCTAACATGCCGGGAGTATCGCCTGCTTTGAGAACTTTGTCGGCCGAAGTTAACTTTACTGGGCAGGCATGCAAACAGAGTTTGATAACTGTGCGGCAGTGACACACACACACACGAGGCTCGAAGGGGCGTCGTCGCGGAGAGGTCCCTCGATAGCTAGGTCATTGCTGGTAACTGAATAAAAATTGCCATTGCCGAACGAGCGCGAAAGGAGAATTCAATCGGTGGTCTGAGAGCATGAGAGTTACGACGGTCGGTAACGAAAGCTGCAATTTTTTTTGTAGATGGTGTCCGATTGAATGAAAAGTCTCGCCGGAAGCGGATGTCATGTTGGGTGCCGATGTGACTTGTCGTTTGAGCGTACGCGCTGGTATCCGTGAAATACAGCCGTCGGTAACGAAATCTGTAATAAATTTTTATCACAGCCGGTCTTCACGGAGGATGAAATTAAAACTCTCATATGACATCGGCTCTTCGTGAGACATTTTTTTTAACGCTGCGCACCCGTACGTGTGACATACCGCGGTCGGTAACGAAAACTGTAATACATTATTTTCCTAGCCGGTGACACAAAGGATTAAATTTAAGCTCTAATATGAAGTGGATTTCATGTTGGCTCTTCATGAGACTTCTTCTTTGATCGTACGCGCCGGTACCCGTGAAATACAGCCGTCGGTAACGAAATCTGTAATAAATTTTTATCACAGCCGGTCTTCACGGAGGATGAAATTAAAACTCTCATATGACATCGGCTCTTCGTGAGACATATTTTTTAACGCTGCGCACCCGTACGCGTGAAATACCGCGGTCGGTAACGAAAACTGTAATACATTTTTTTCACAATCGGTGACACGAACGATCAAAATAAAGCTCTCATATGAAGCGGATGTCATGTCGGCTCTCCGTGAGACTTCTTTTTTAACTGTACGTGCTGGTACGCGTGAAATACCCCGGTCGGTAACGAAAACTGTAGTACATTATTTTCCTAGCCGGTGACACAAAGGATCAAATTTAAGTTCTAATGTGAAGCGGATCTCATGTTGGCTCTTCATGACACTTCTTTTTTGATCATACCCGTGAAATACCGCGGTCGGTAACAAAAACTGTAATCAATTTTTTTTCACAGTCGGTGACATGGGGGTACAAATTTAAGCTCTCATATGAAGTGGATTTCATGTTGGCTCTTCATGAGACTTCTTCTTTGACCGTACGTGCCGTTATCCGTGAAATACCGCGGTCGGTAACGAAAACTGTAATCAATTTTTTTCTAGTCGCTGACACGGAGGTACAAATTTAAGCTCTCATATGAAGCGGATTTCATGTTGGCTCTTCATGAGACTTTTTTTTTGACCGTACGTGCCGTTATCCGTGAAATACCGCGGTCGGTAACGAAAACTGTAACCAATTTTTTTCTAGTCGCCGACACGAAGGTACAAATTTAAGCTCTCATATGAAGCGGATTTCATGTTGGCTCTTCATGAAACTTTTTTTTTGACCGTACGTGCCGTTATCCGTGAAATACCGCGGTCGGTAATGAAAACTGTAATCAATTTTTTTCACAGCCGATGACACGGAGGATCAAATTAAAACGCTCGTGTGAAGCAAATATCTTGATAGCTCTTAGTGAGACTCCTTTTCGACCTTACGTCCCGGTAACCGTGATAAAAGTTGAGTGCAGACTTCGTTACCGACCGACTAACCCGCTTGGCGGGGAGGGAGCCATTTCCACTTAGTCCTATTTCGCTCGTAAGGTCGAACGAGTTCGTTCGGCGATCAGCTGATGTGAAGCGTCGAATTACATAGTGACTGATGGATTTTCAGTGTCGGGGACGTCGAGCGAGAAGGACGAGGCAACGAGGACAAGGATGGGAGGAACGGGAACGGGAACAGCGCTCGCCCCCTCGGCCACAAACCCACGGCCCGAGAGAATCCCTCTCGTGGACACGAGAACGACGAGCGCCGGCACGAGCGCCGACCTCACCGGCAGCATAGACCTACTCGCCGCCCTCCAACTGTACAACACAACGCGCACCGGCGTTACCCAGGTTCCGGGACTCGCGAGACTCAAACCTGCGTACTACCTTCAAGGTAAAAAGAAAATTACAAAAATTAAAAATTCGTTGTAACTTTAATTTTTTTTTTTATCATTGTGTTATTTTTTTTTATAATTCTGTTATTTTTTTTTATAATTCTGTTATTTTTTTTATAATTCTGTTATTTTTTTTTATAATTCTGTTATTTTTTTTTATAATTCTGTTAGTGTTTTTTTTTTTTTTTTTTTTTTTGTGAATAGGTTTAATTTTTTATACTGGGAAAAAACTGCAAATTGTTAGTTTCAGCTCGACGAAGCGTTTTTCAGTTTTTATACGACCGACTACGAAGTCCCGATGCTGCAAAAAAATGACGAATCGACCGAATATCGATTTGTACATCGAGAAACCTTAAACGTTTCTTTTCTCGTTTCCTGTTTATTTCATTATCCGCAACGTTGGAATACCGATCGAAAACGTATATTAAATCCTCAGAGGGTTGATAATTGTCTTCCATCATTTTTATAAAATCTTTTTTTTTAATTTTTTGTACTTTCGCTGCAACCATCTACGAAGATTCAACGCTGCTAGAAAAATGCCGAATCTACCAAACATAGATTTGTATATTGAGAAACTCTGAACGTTTCTTTGCTCCTTTGCCGTTCATGTCATCATCCGCAACCTTGGAATACCGATCAAATATTTACATTAAATCCTCACAGAATCTCAACCTTTTGACGATTTATACAAGTGCCGACTTAAGGGCGGGGTAAGGTTAATTCGGTGAAAAAAGGGCATGTTTTTAAGATTTTTTTTGGCGATACAGATAGTGTTCGTTTATTCAGTAAATTTCCATAGAATAATATAACATTTGAACAACATTTTCCTAAATTTTCATTGCAAAATATTCAAAATTGAGCGAGTGACAATGAATCTCCGGAGGCGCCTCGAAAAAAAGTTGATTTCCGGTGTTCATCATAACTCGCAACAGAATAATCGGAAACAAAAAAATCAAAATGCATTTGTTAAAGGAAATGTTTCTCGAGGTAATGACGAGAGGATTTTTTTTCGATTTTTCATTTTTTCGTATCACTTGGGAGTCAAAAAACCGATTTTCGCTAAAAAAAATCGGTTTATTTGTTGTCGAAAAATTCGTAATTATAAAAAAAAACAAAAAAGCTCTCGACAATACCTGGTGAATTATGTGAAGAAGTACTGTGCAAAATTTCAAAACGATTGGTCCAGTAGATTTTGAGTTATCGTGAACACGGACTTCAAATATGACAAGTTTCAGAAAAACGCTTTGAAAAACGCGAAGAGTTTGGTCGCTTAGCGCTCATTTCACATAAGTTTCAGAACACTTCTCGATTGTATAAAAATCTGAAAAAATTCATGCATATTGAAGGTACTCAAAAGATTAATTTTGCATAATAATAATTCCAAAATGTTATTAACAAATTGATGAAAAAAAAAAAAAAATTGGTCAACAAATTTCGCCGCAACCCAATTTTTTTGGGTTGCGCTCAAATACTCATAACTTCGTTAATTTTGCTCCGATCGATTTGAAATTTTACCACAATATTCTTGAGATATTATACATCCATTTAAAAAAAAAGCAAAAAAAAATTCAATACCTTACCCCGCCCTTAAGCCAACTTCTGTTCGTCAATTATCATGAAAGCCAAAAAAAAAAAACATCACTTATGCTAGGACCAACTACGAAGCTTCAATGCTGCGAAAGCATGACCAATCGACCAAATATAGATTCGTGCATCGAGAAACTCTGAACGTTTCTTTGCTCCTTTGTCGTCCGCAACCTTGGAATACCCATAAAAAATTTCAATTAAATACCCGCAGAATCTCAACCCTCTGACGATTTAAACAAGTGTCAACTTGAGTAAACTTCTGTTTATCAATTATCATGAAACTCAAAAAAAAAAAAAAAAAAAAAAAAACACTTTTGCTGCGACCGCCCACGAGGATTCGTAAATCGAGAAACTGAAAATTTCTTTGCTCCCTCGCCGTTCATTTCATCATCCACCGGGTTGGAATACCGATGAAAAATTTATGTCCCCCCCATCAGAGTCGATGAATTCCCGGTATGCTCGTAACGTGTACGAGCCTCAAAGGTTTTGCGGCACGCGCCACGATTGAGCGATAAGCCTCGTTGGTCCGTAGTATTTTAAGTACGATATTGCATGACGCTCTCGCATGGCGATCGAAGGGCGGGCTTCTATAACTGTATACGTCGCGCGACAAAAAAAAAAAAAAAAAAGCGTCGAGAATCCCCCCACGCGAGACCTGATTCATGGAATGTCTCGCACGATAGTTGATTCACGGGTCTTAGAAGTCTGCACGGGAAGCGAGAGCCCTCCAATTATCCTCGAGGCTGGCAATTTACCCTTCGTCGTTGCAGCGAGGAACGAACCGCCACGTTAAATCTTGTGTTTTTTTTTCGGTGGGGCATCGCTCGCTCGTGTTTCCATACACGAATATTGCATACACTGTGGGATAGGTGAGCGAAGCTTCGCCCCGAAAAAAAAAAAAAAAAAAAAAAAAAAAAAAAAAAAAAAAAAACTAAACACACCCCTCGGGCGAGTCGCGTGCCGAACCCTCTCGAGGAAGGTTTTTCTTTTTGGAGCTCCGAGAGCGCGACTGACGTCGCTGTTTCTACACTGCCGATCGCTCGAAGCTCCACCTGCTAGCCAGTTAGAGTCGCCCGGCGCTAACGGCCCCAGGACCTCCGCAGTGCAGACACCAGATAGAAAGGTCGGGTCTCCGATTCAAGGTCGCCGGAATAAATTTATTCCACCGTCGGCCCTTGTGACAAATTTTCATACGATTTTGCTATCCTGGTTTAAGGTTGAAGTAATCTGCATGATTTATCATTTTTTTTTTTTTACGGTCGAGTATTTTAGAATTTTACTATATCTATATCTTTGAATTTTCGTATTCTCGTACGTAGGGTACGTAGGGTACGTTTGGTATCCTGGTTTTAGGTTAAGGTAATCAGTATGATTCATCACATTTTTTTTTTTTTTTATTCATCGAATATTTTAGTATTTTTATATTTTGGAGTTATCGCGTTTTCGTATTTACGTATTCTGGTACGTAGGATACGTTTGGTATCCTGGTTTTAGGTTTAACGTAATCAGTATGGTTCATCATATATTTTTTTTTTTTTTTTTTTAATTCATCGACTATTTTAGTATTTTTATATTTTGGAGTTATCGCGTTTTAGTATTTTCGTATTTTCGTATTCTCGTACGTAGGATACGTCTGGTATCCTGGTCGTAGGTTAAAGTAATCTGTACGATTCATCATATATGTTTTTTAATTGATCGACTATTTTAGTATTGTTTTATATTTTTGTATTATCGCGTTTTCGTATTTTCGTATTCTGGTACGTAGGATACGTTTGGTATCCTGGTTTTAGGTTTAACGTAATCAGTATGATTCATCATATTTTTTTTTTTTTTAATTCGTCGACTATTTTAGTATTTTTATATTTTGGAGTTATCGCGTTTTAGTATTTTCGTATTTTCGCATTCTCGTACGTAAGTCTGGTATCCTGGTTGTAGGTTAAAGTAATCTGTACGATTCATCACATATATTTTTTAAGTGATCGACTATTTTAGTATTTTTTATATTTTTGTATTATCGCGTTTTCGTATTTTCGTATTCTGGTACGTAGGGTACGTTTGGTATCCTGGTTTTAGGTTAAGGTAATCAGTATGATTCATCATTTTTTTTTTTTTAATTCATCGACTATTTTAGTATTTTTTATATTTTTGTATTATCTCGTTTTCGTATTCTCGTATTCTCGTACGTAGGATACGTCTGGTATCCTGGTTGTAGGCTAAAGTAATCTGTACGATTCATCATATATGTTTTTTAATTGATCGAGTATTTTAGTATTATTTTATACTTTTGTATTATCGCGTTTTCGTATTTTCGTATTCTGGTACGTAGGATACGTTTGGTATCCTGGTTTTAGGTTTAACGTAATCAGTATGATTCATCATATTTTTTTTTTTTTAATTCGTCGACTATTTTAGTATTTTTATATTTTGGAGTTATCGCGTTTTAGTATTTTCGTATTTTCGTATTCTCGTACGTAGGTCTGGTATCCTGGTTGTAGGTTTAAGTAATCTGTACGATTCATCATATATGTTTTTTAATTGATCGACTATTTTAGTATTTTTTATATTTTTGTATTATCGCGTTTTAGTATATTCGTATTTTCGTATTCTCGTACGTAGGATACGTCTGGTATCCTGGTCCTAGGTTAAAGTAATCTGTACAATTCATCACATATGTTTTTTAATTGATCGACTATTTTAGTATTGTTTTATATTTTTGTATTATCGCGTTTTCGTATTTTCGTATTCTGGTACGTAGGATACGTTTGGTATCCTGGTTGTAGGTTAAAGTAATCTGTACGATTCATCGTATATGTTTTTTAATTGATCGAGTATTTTAGTATTATTTTATATTTTTGTATTATCGCGTTTTCGTATTTTCGTATTCTGGTACGTAGGATACGTTTGGTATACTGGTTTTAGGTTTAACGTAATCAGTATGATTCATCATATTTTTTTTTTTTAATTCATCGACTATTTTAGTATTTTTATATTTTGGAGTTATCGCGTTTTAGTATTTTCGTATTTTCGTATTCTCGTACGTAGGTCTGGTATCCTGGTTGTAGGTTAAAGTAATCTGTACGATTCATCATATATGTTTTTTAAGTGATCGACTATTTTAGTATTTTTTATATTTTTGTATTAGCGCGTTTTCGTATTTTCGTATTCCGGTACGTAGGATACGTTTGGTACGTTTGGTATCTTGATTTTCGGTTAAAGTAATCAATATAATTCATCATATATATATATATATTTTTTTTTTAATTTATCGACTATTTTAGTATTTTTATATTTTCGAATCATCGCATTTTAGTATTTTCGTAAATAGGATACGTTTCGTATCCCGGCTTTAGATTAAAGTAATCTGCATGATTTATCATTATTTTTTTTCTTCAAAAATCGATCGAGTATTTTACTCTTGATATTTTCGAATCCACATACTTACGTACTTCCGCATTTCCAAATTTTAGGATCTCAGTATTTCAGTACGAATTGACAACGAATTAATTTATTACCGACCTTGAAATCGATAGTGGAGCATACGTAGCGTCTGGACTAGTCTGGAGGTGCTCATGTGGCGAAACGAGACGAGCAGCCACGTGCCACCCCTCCTCTCCTTCGCCCCATGGTATTCGCCTTGTTGGCCATACAGTCCGGTGTTCGCCAGCCACGCGAGAGTCACCCTTCACGTTCCCGTTGCATAATTGCCCGAGGAACCATCTAATTACGCAGTCTCCGGCCGGCCTCGCCAGAAGCTGCGGGGGAGACGTCTGATGATCCGGCTCGCATTCGAGACCACGACCGGAAGTTGTTTCCGCCGACGGGCGTTCACCGTCTCGATCGCTCTTTTTTTTTGGGAACGGGCGAAAGTGGACGCCCCGCACAACGCGGAAGGCGAGACGAGGTTATTAACGAGAGCTCTCGTATTACTGAGGGAGAGGCGAGTGGACGAGCAGTCAGGCGAGGAAACGAACGCGGTATCGAGGAGAGACCGGAGTCATTGGAAATACGAGGCACAGTCGGCGAAGCCAACTCATGGCAAAGAGGCCAACTCATGGACAGACGGTTACTTCCATTCCTCTCTTCCACTTTATTTTCTACGTTCCCTCCGACGTCCGAACGGATGGGGTGCGCGAACTCCAAGCCTAATGAGATGTGATGATCGTCACGTCGCTCCGATGCACCCTCCACCTGCTCTACTTAAATGCCAAAACGGGCATTTTTTTTTTTTTTTTTTTTCCTCGTACCATTGGGTATTGCCTCGAAGCGACGAGGGGCAACTTTTTTTCCGACCCTTTATGCCCATGAACAATTGATGAGATAATAAAAAAAACAATTGTTGAAGACCACATATTGCCATGTATTTTTTGCACTTGACATTTTTTTGTCGAAATATTTTTTAAAGCCAAACCGGGCGTAATTTTTTTTTTTTTGTAACGTTGGATATTTTTTTAAAACGATAAGGGGCAATTTTTTTTCCGACCCATTATGCCCATGAACAATTGATGAGATAAAAAAAAAAACAATTGTTGAAGACCACATATTGCCATGCAGTTTTTGCACTTGACATTTTTTTGTCGAAATATTTTTTAAAGCCAAACCGGGCGTAATTTTTTTTTTTTGTAACGTTGGATATTTTTTTAAAACGATAAGGGGCAATTTTTTTTCCGACCCATTATGCCCATGAACAATTGATGAGATAAAAAAAAAAAACAATTGTTGAAGACCACATATTGCCATGCAGTTTTTGCACTTGACATTTTTTTGTCGAAATATTTTTTAAAGCCAAACCGGGCGTAATTTTTTTTTGTTGTAACGTTGGATATTTTTTTAAAACGATAAGGGGCAATTTTTTTTCCGACCCATTATGCCCGTGAACAATTGATGAGATAGAAAAAACAATTGTTGAAGACCACATATATCCATGTATTTTTTCCACTTGAAATGTTTTGTCGAAATATTTTTTAAGGCCAAACCGGGCGTAATTTTTTTTGTTGTAACGTTGGATATTTTTTTAAAACGCCAAGGGGCAATTTTTTTTCCGACCCATTATGCCCATGAACAATTGATGAGATAAAAAAAAAACAATTGTTGAAGACCACATATTGCCATGTATTTTTTCCACTTGAAATGTTTTGTCAAAATATTTTTTAAAGCGAAACCGGGCGTAATTTTTTTTGTTGTAACGTTGGATATTTTTTTAAAACGATAAGGGACAATTTTTTTCCGACCCATTATGCCCATGAACAATTGATGAGATAAAAAAAAACAATTGTTGAAGACCACATATTGCCATGTATTTTTTCCACTTGACATTTTTTTGTAGAAATATTTTTTAAAGCCAAACCGGGCGTAATTTTTTTTGTTGTAACGTTGGATATTTTTTTAAAACGATAAGGGACAATTTTTTTCCGACCCATTATGTCCCTGAAAAATTCATGAGATAAAAAAAAACAATTGTTGAAGACCACATATAGCCATGTATTTTTTCCACTTGAAATGTTTTGTCGAAATATTTTTTAAGGCCGGGCAATAGATCGGGCATTAACATTTTTTTTGCTTGTAACATTAAATATTGTCTCAAAACGACAAGGGACCATTTTTTTTCCCGACCCATAATGCCCCCCCCCCCCCCCCCCCACAAGATTGAAGGGTTTAAAAAAGCAATTGTTGAAGATCACATATATCCATCTATTTTTCTGCGCTCGAAATTCTTTGTCGACATATTTTTTACTGCCAAACCGATAATTTAAAAAAAATATTGTTTTTATTCGTAACATTGAATGTCTCAAAACGACAAGGGACATTTTTCCTCCGACCCATTGCGTCTTACAAAAATTAAAGAGAAAAAAAAAGACAATTGTTGAAGACCAGATATTTCCATGTATTTTTTTAGCGTGTGAAATTCTCTGTCGGAATATTGTTTAACGCCAAACTGGGCGTTTAAATTTTTTCGGTTGTAACATTGAATGCCCCCCAAAAAAATGAAGGGTTAAAAAACAATCGAAGCAATTAAAAAATATTTGTAAACGAATATGTAATTTTATTATTGTTCAAGGCGAGGAGAGAGACCTTCGATTGAACGAGGCGAGCTTCGAGCGCGCGGCCGCGTTACTCCGGCGGGTTCCGGAATTCACGGTGGCCGCTGCATTGCGTCAAGAGGAAGCGAATTCCGGAACAATCGTAGCCTTCTCTCACGGCAATAATAGGTAAGAGAAATTCACAAATTTCGAAAATAAACATAAATGTGACAGTGTCGAATCGTCATTATAACGAATGGTAAAATTTTTTAAATGAAATTATATTTTTATTTGTCCAGGTATTTGGAGCTACAGAGTAGCGGTCGAAAGGATGAACTTCGACTGCACTATGTATCACGTCGTGACGGTGCGGTGCACGTTGAGGCTTTTCCTTTTCGTCTTGCCGACGGAGCGTGGCACAGACTCGCGCTGAGCATCAGCGGCTCGCAGGTCGAGCTACTGGTGGACTGTCATCCTCTTTACAGGCGACTTCTCAGGCCAGGCCCACCGGACACCAATTTCACTCTACCCCAGTTACAACTCTGGGTCGGCCAAAGAAACGCCAAGCATTTTCTTTTCAAGGTAGACCATGCGTTACCGCCCGAAAAAAAATTATCACATTATTTTTATCCCATTAAATCCACTATATATTTTTTTCAAAAATATAACATCGATATTATGTAATTTAAAAAAGAAATTAAATTTGCGTATGAGCAGGGGGCTCTGCAGGCCATAAAATTGATACCGGCAGCTCACGATTGCCTGTTGATGTTTCCGCAAAATTATTATTATTACGATTATTTAATTTTCATTTTCATTTATTCAACGGATTTCTCCTTTTTTATGATGATAAGAATACATTACAGACAACAGTGGTGACTGGGACCGTGACATCGCGTATATCACAAAAGTTATGATAAACGATAACCAGCGAACAGAAGTTCCCAATATAAATAAAATCAAAATACAATTCAACAGATTATAAACAGCTATTAATATAAAAGAATATAGTTATACTATACTATATTCTTTTATACTATATGTACAAAAATATAAAAATATACTTATATAATATATAGTATATAAAAATAATAATATTATAATATATAAAAATATATTTATATAATATATTATATAAATATAATAATACAAAAATATATATATTTCACCGAAATTGCTGAGATCGAATATTTCTTCGCTCAGGACGATGGGATTTGCTCGTTCTTTAAACACGTTAAATGAAATGCCTGTGAAGTTCATGTCTGAATATTCGTTCGCTGCTCTCACCATTATGTAAATGTGATTCCATTCAATTTATTATACTAGCAGTAGTGGGTGTGTAGTCATTAACAACACATACGATGCATTACCGACCGTTACAGTTTTTAAACATTTATACATTTATACATTTATAATTGCATCCACGAAGTCCTTCAGTCCAATTTATTATAGATAGATAGATAGATAGAAGCGTTTATTTCGTGTTCTGAGGCCACAGCCCCCTAAGAACACCGTGCCAGTACAAAATAAGCAACATAATAAAAAAGAACAAGAAAACAACAGAATAATAATACAGAAGCAAAATAATAGATTAAAAATAACAGAAAAATACAAGAAAAATAACAGAAAAATACAAGAAAAATAACAGAAAAATAATAGAATACAATAATGACGCACCGCAAAAAATAAAATGGCAATAATAGAAAACAATAATAGAGAAAAAATAACAGAGAATAATAATAATAGAATACCAGAACAATTTACCAGTCAATTTATTATACTAGTAGTAGTGGGTGTGTAGTCATTAACAACACATACGATGCATTACCGACCGTTACAGTTTTTAAACATTTAAACATTTATACATTTATACATTTATAATTGCATCCACATAATGTCAACGGGCCATCGGTCGAAGTCCTTCAGTCCAATTTATTACACATTAAAAAATATATATAACATCTATATCGTTTAATAAACAAAATATTTGATTTTGTGTGTGAACAGGGTGCTCTGCAGGACGTAAAATTGATACCGGGAGCCCACGGCTACCTTTCGCAGTGTCCGCAGCTAGATTCGTCCTGTCCGACGTGCGGCCAGTTCTCCATACTTCAAAACACCGTCGAGCAGCTCATGCACAATTTGAACGAGCTTACTCGGAGGGTGGGTCGGAAAGTTTCGGATTAAAATAAACGTCACCGCGACAGTGGACGAAGGAAATTAATTTTCATCCAAGTCCTTCCTTTCAGCTAGCTGCTGCAGAGGGTAGAATAAGCAAGGTCGAGGAATGCGAGTGCCAAAAATCGTGCAGATCTAACGGAACGGTGCACGAGGACGGGGCGACGTGGGAGAAGGGCTGCGAGCAGTGTTCCTGTGTACACGGCGATATCGAGTGCAGGCCTACCTCCTGCGCGCCCGTAACGTGTAAAAATCCAGTGATACCGACGGGACAGTGCTGTCCAGTTTGCCTCAGTAAGTCACCAACTTATTATTCATTTATTAATTATTCGATTAGCGGAGCATTGCGCTTTTACGTATATAAGTGATATTTCAATCACAATACGGAACACACGTTAGAGATTTCACTGTAAAATTAACACATCCACGTTCAAAAATATTAAAAAACAAAAAATTAATTTTCAAAATGATTACCAAATTTATTTAAATTTAATTCTTTACCGGGACAAAATACAATGAAAGAGAACCGGGGCCCGTTTTGCCCCGGTCTTGCCTGCAATATCAAAACATTTTTTTTATATCGTCAACTAATTTTCACTTTACGCTTTGCAGAACAATGTTACTTGCACGGAGTTATTTACGACCACGGCGAGAAAGTATCGCCAAAGCAGTGCGTCGAGTGCGACTGTTTCGACGGAAGTTTTACCTGTCAGAGGTTCGACACGGAGACGCGATGTCCACCGTTGCCGTGTCCACCGAGCGAGCAGATAAGCGTCGCCGAGGAATGTTGCAAATTCTGCCCTGGTAAAAAAAATAACAAAAACCTCCCCCGATCGTTTTTCTCTTAACAGTGAAATTTTATCTAACAGCTCGTACAGATCGATAGCGATTCTGGCGCTTCAATAACAAATATTGACCATTAATCTTTAATATTTATATTTTTTTGTACAACGATCAAACTAACTAACCGATCTCCGTCTGTCTGTCCGTCCGCTGCCTTGCGCTTGACTCTTCGTCCGTCCGACTTAACACGATCTAACCAGGTGTGGATTACTGCGCTAAGGGTCACGAATGCCACGCGAATGCCTCCTGCCTCAATCTGCAGACGACCTACGCCTGCCACTGTAATATCGGTTTCCAGGGGGACGGTCACAAGTGTCACGGTACATCTAACAAATTTAACTCATTAACTCCTCGATCGACTTTGCGCATAGCTTGTGTTACATCGTTGCGTATAATGTTTCCTCAACGTGGTAACTCGAGAAACCTGCTTTACCGTCTCTGTACGAGAAAATGTTTGTTTTTTAATATTAAATAAGATCTTTAACGATTAACCTACATTTTCATCGAGTAATTCGAAGAAAAAAAAAGTATCTTAAAAAAATGAAAGATTGGAGCCTCGATGAACTCGTGACGAACAGTTGTTATTACTCGACAAGACTACTTTACCGTCTCTGTACGAGAAAATGTTTGTTTTTTAATATTAAATAAGATCTTTAACGATTAACCTACATTTTCATCGAGTAATTCGAAGAAAAAAAAAGTATCTTAAAAAAATGAAAGATTGGAGCCTCGATGAACTCGTGACGAACAGTTGTTATTACTCGACAAGACTACTTTACCGTCTCTGTACGAGAAAATGTTTGTTTTTTAATATTAAATAAGATCTTTAACGATTAACCTACATTTTCATCGAGTAATTCGAAGAAAAAAAAGTATCTTAAAAAAATGAAAGATTGGAGCTTTGATGAACTCGTGACGAACAGTTGTTATTACTCGACAAGACTACTTTACCGTCTCTGTACGAGAAAATGTTTGTTTTTTAATATTAAATAAGATCTTTAACGATTAACCTACATTTTCATCGAGTAATTCGAAGAAAAAAAAAGTATCTTAAAAAAATGAAAGATTGGAGCCTCGATGAACTCGTGACGAACAGTTGTTATTACTCGACAAGACTACTTTACCGTCTCCGTACGAGAAAATGTTTGTTTTTTAATATTAAATAAGATCTTTAACGATTAACCTACATTTTCATCGAGTAATTCGAAGAAAAAAAAAGTATCTTAAAAAAATGAAAGATTGGAGCCTCGATGAACTCGTGACGAACAGTTGTTATTACTCGACAAGACTACTTTACCGTCTCTGTACGAGAAAATGTTTGTTTTTTGATATTAAATAAGATCTTTAACGATTAACTTACATTTTCATCGAGTAATTCGAAGAAAAAAAAAGTATCTTAAAAAAATGAAAGATTGGAGCCTTGATGAACTCGTGACGAACAGTTGTTATTACTCGACAAGACTACTTTAGCGTCTCTGTACGAGAAAATGTTTGTTTTTTAATATTAAATAAGATCTTTAACGATTAACTTACATTTTCATCGAGTAATTCGAAGAAAAAAAAAGTATCTTAAAAAAATGAAAGATTGGAGCCTTGATGAACTCGTGACAAACAGTTGTTATTACTCGACAAGACTACTTTAGCGTCTCTGTACGAGAAAATGTTTGTTTTTTAATATTAAATAAGATCTTTAACGATTAACCTACATTCTCATCGAGTAATTCGAAGAAAAAAAAAAGTATCTTAAAAAATGAAAGATTGGAGCCTTGATGAACTCGTGACGAACAGTTGTTATTACTCGACAAGACTACTTTACCGTCTCTGTACGAGAAAATGTTTGGTTTTTCATATTAAATAAGATCTTTAACGATTAACCTACATTTTCATCGAGTAATTCGAAGAAAAAAAAAGTATCGTAAAAAAATGAAAGATTGGAGCTTTGATGAACTCGTCACGAACAGTTGTTATTACTCGACAAGACTACTCTACCGTCTCCGTGACGATAACAAAAATTCTAACGCTACAAAGTTTTTCCAAATAAAATACTTTTTTTTAATCGTTACGAAGCTTTTCCACACGAATAAGTTCGTTAACGATCAACCTACATTTTCATTAACTGACTCGAAGAAAAAAAAGTATCTTAAAAAATGAAAGATTGGAGCCTTGATGAACTCGTGACGAACAGTTGTTATTACTCGACAAGACTACTTTACCGTCTCCGTGACGATAACAAAAATTCTAACGCTACAAAGTTTTTCCAAATAAAATACTTTTTTTTAATCGTTACGAAGCTTTTCCACACGAATAAGTTCGTTAACGATCAACCTACATTTTCATTAAGGTAGTCCTAGCGGACAGCCTGAGCCCACATGAGTTCAGAGAGAATTGAGAGAGAATTGTGATCACTTCTCGATGGGATAAAAATTCGAAAAAAATCAAGCATATGGAAGGTGCTGAAAAAATTGATTTTACATAATAATAACTCCAAAATATTATTAACAAATGAATAAAAAAAAAAAATTGTTCAACAAATTCCCCGGCAACTTAACTTTTTGTTCATATAAAAACAATTTGTTAATCTTTTTGAATACGTATGAATTTTTTCAGAATTTTATCTAATTTTTGAAAATCACGTTTTTTTATGAACTAATAACGCAATTTTCAAAAATTAGACAAAATTCTGAAAAAATTCATACGTATTCAAAAAGATTGACTTATTGTTTTTATATGAACAAAAAGTTAAGTTTCCGGAAGATTTGTTGAACAATTTTTTTTTCATTCATTTGTTAATAACATTTTGGAATTATTATTATGCAAAATCAATCTTTTCAGTACCTTCCATATGGTTGATTTTTTTCAGATTTTTATCTCATCGCGAAGTATTCGCAATTCCACTCTCAATTCGCTCGGAACTCACGTGGGCTCAGGCTGTCCGCAAGGACTACCTTAAGTGACTCGAAGAAAAAAAAAGTATCTTGAAAAATGAAAGACGGCGAAGCCTTCGTAAGCTCGTAACGGCCACTCGTTTTTATTATCCTCGACGTGTTCCAGACGTGGACGAGTGCAAACAGCAGGGTGGCTCGGAGGGTCATCACTGCAACGCAAACACCCGTTGCGTAAACGTCGTGGGTTCTTATACCTGCGAGTGTCTTCCGGGCTATCACAGGATCGACAAATTCAATTGTGCCGAACTGGACGAGTGCGCGACCGGTCGTCACTCGTGCGCCGAGCACGCGACCTGCATCAACACGGCAGGAAGTTATTACTGCGTGTGCAAAGACGGCTACGCCGGTGACGGCTACACATGCAAACGTAAGAAACTCGAATTAATTAATCCCAATTAACCCCGAAGTTATCCGCATGAGACTGAATTTCAGCGATTCATAACCGCTGTCTTTTGTATCGCACAAATTTCACACGGAGAATAAAATTCTACAAGTGAACAATAATTTTCTAATTTTATTTACATTTTTTAATAAAATTTTATTTCATTGAATAAAATGTAATGTTATTGAATACAATTTTTTTTTTTCTTCCTAAAGCATTGTATCGACAGAGATTTACCAAAGATGAAATTTGTTATCATACGGATATTCTCAGGGCCATAATTTTAGATAGTTCTCGATTGATAACTGTAACCACTGTGTTAATGAATTATTTTTGTTTTCCTCTGGAATACGCAGCGGTCTGCGAGCAAAGCTGCCAGAACGGTGGCGAATGCGTAGCGCCCGGCAGATGCTCGTGCCGACGGGGCTACATCGGCAACAGCTGCGAGCTCGATCTGGACGAGTGCGCCTCCGATCTTCACCGTTGTCATCATTCGTCCACGTGCTTCAACATGCCAGGCTGGTACTACTGTCGCTGCAAGCCCGGTTACAGGAGCGCGCTGCACGAGAGCAACCAGGGCACGCAGTGCCTCGACATCGACGAGTGCAACGATCAGACCATCGAGAGAAGACACACCTGCCATCCGAGCGCCAGGTGCGTCAACACCGAGGGGGGCTACGAGTGCTCGTGTCCGCAGCGAGAGGAACAGCAGGAGGGCGTTGGTAGCCCTCACGAAACTTCCTCGCTTGACAAACAGTGCAGACTCAGTGAGTGGCAGAAAAAAAAAAGTCTTGAAACTTTTTCTTCCCCCCCCCCCCCCTTCCATCCACGTGACGCATTTGGCTTATCAATGTGACGCATTCGCGTGCGGTGCTCTGTTCAGGTTGCTGGTACGAGGGACGAGAGATAGCGAACGGCGAGAGTCTCGCGCCAGCGGGCAACCCCTGCAGACGGTGCGCGTGCAAGGACGGCGTCGTCACGTGCAGAGAGCCGATATGCGACTGCAGCGCGCCCGGCAGTCGCAGGGACAAGTGTTGCCCGCAGTGCGATCCGGCCGCCTCCTGCAGGCATCAGGAGCTTCATCATCTCGTCTTCAGAAGCGGCGAGAGATGGATTTATCAGTGTCAGACTTGCGAATGCCTGGTAATTGCGCACCATGTTTTTTCCATTCAGATTTTGGAGCATTTTGAAGAATGCTGTTTTTTTTGTATACCTCACGTTCGCTTATCGACTATTCCGCTTCGATATTTATCTAATCGAGGTCCAATACTAGTTTCCTTTTTTTTTCATTCGGGTTGAAGCCGTGGAAAGAAAGCCAATTTTTTGTATTTCTTAAGTTCACTAATCGACTATTTCGTTTCGTTATTTATCTAACGAGGTCCAGTAGTAGTTTATTTTATTCCGGTTAAAGCCTTGGAAAGAAAACCAATTTTTTGTATACCTCAAGTTCACTAATCGACTACTCCGCTTCGATATTTATCTAATCGAGGTCCAATACTAGTTTTTATTTTTTTTTTTTTCATTCGGGTTAAAGTCGTGGAAAGAAAGCCAATTTTTTGAATACCTTAAGTTCACTAATCGACTATTTCGTTTCGATATTTATCTAACGAGGTCCAGTAGTAGTTTATTTTATTCCGGTTAAAGCCTTGGAAAGAAAACCAATTTTTTGTATACCTCAAGTTCACTAATTGACTATTTCGTTTCGATATTTATTTAAACGGAGGCCAATAGTAGTTTTTTCATTCGGGTTAAAACCTTGGGAAGAGAGCTCATTTTTTTATACCTCAAGTTCACTAATCGACTATCTCGTTTCAATATTTATCTACCGAGTTCCAATAGTAGTTCTGTTTTGCTACACGTCACTAGTTTTATTTCGGGAAGGGTACATAATAACGTTTGTACGATCGCGTGACTGAGACGCGAAGGTCCTATCTAGCGTCCGTCACGCGATGTCTATTAATATCTTTCCGTGAAACATGTTTCTCGTTTCTTTTTTTGTATTCATTGATTAAATGTCGTCTGATTGTTTGTACAGTACGGCGAGATAGACTGCTGGCAAATGGAGTGTCCGCCGGTAACGTGCCCGAATCCCGTGACGGAGGACGGTGACTGTTGTCCCCGTTGCGAGGACGATCCGTGCGCGAGAGAGCTTCCAGGATCAGCGGCGCTCAACGGTAGCGCAGCCGTTTTCACGTCACCGTCGGCTCGGCCGCAACCGTGCAGTTACGCAGGATTGCTGCACGAGAGCGGGAGCTCTTGGCAGGATCTGCACGACAAGTGCACTACCTGCGAGTGCAAGGTAAGGGGGCCCATAAAGCATCGTCGTTCGGTGACGATGGTCTATAAAAAAAAAACCAATGGGAAAAAACAAAAAAGAAAAAAAAAAACGAAAATAACGGTGAGAGACTTTCACGAACCGAATACACTCGTCCGAACACGAAAAATCAACAAAGACGAAATCCACGAGGCTCCATCCACACATCTCAGATATACACTGCGAGAATGAGTAAACAACAGAATGAATCTCCCTCCCCACGTTAGCTTGTATTCGTTATAAAAAAAAAATGTATGCTACTCGCGAACAATCGACTATTCTCGCTGCATTTGGTTTTATTTAATTTTTTTTTTTTCTCTCTACGAACCGTGGGTCGATTCGATTGAATCAACAACGAAGGGCAGTCGTAAAAGTAGCTCGCATCATTCGCTGCATACGCGACCCTCGGTTACGACCGACGATTAGTTTACTTTGCCAAATCGATGTGTGTCGAAGAAAATTTTGTATACTCGCTCCAGTCTCTATTTTTTTTTTTTCTTTTTCAATGGTAATTGTCCCGAATGATCCTAGTGTACAGTAGGCGCTGCGGCTCTTTTGACATTTATCATCACGGTATTTACTTGGAGGCCTTTACGTCCAGGATCGTACCCAAGCTCGCAGGATAACTCGCATAACTGTTCGGTCCTTCATACAATGTTATATTTACATTTTTACTGTCTCTCCTTTTTTTTTTTTTACTACCGTTTGATTCTTCCCTATGTGTTCGATATTTATACTTGGACCGCAGTTTGAATAATTCAGTAATTCGTTCTCTTAGATATATTGACAGTGCCTGGATTACAGTAGATTATACGCGCGGCAGTGCGCAAATTAAATTAGCGATTCGCGTTGAGCAGTTGCGATACCTCTAACTTGTATACCCGAATTCGTCGAGATACGTTTTTATTACTTATTTATTTGTACTCTTTTTTTTTTATTAATTTTTCTTCCAACATGCTGATCTCGCTTGTTCGAGGCTTGTTTAATTAATTGGCACCATTAAAAAAAAATGTAACCGGCGTATTACAATACGATACGATATGGGGTGTAAACCTGTAACATTAAATCTCCGAGATTCCGATTCGTGCGCACTTTGGGTCGGGCCTGCATGGATCGCTTACAAGTTAACAATACTGATGTTCGTCTTGACGCAGTCCTGAGCTCACCGCCGACAATAATAGTTCCAATTATTTCACTATCGTTATTAGTTTCCTTTTTTTTTTTACGGACGTAGCGACCGTAAATGATTTTTTTTTTCTTTTTAGTTTTGGAGAGTGTAATTGAGAAATTTTTTTATGAATATGTGGAGCTAATTTATGGAAAAAAAAAAAAAAATATGGCGATCACGATGATCGGCTCATTGTCAGGACAATTCCGACTTTGAACTTCCATGTGCGCCTACACGATTACCATATATTTAATTCATTTATTATCGATCTTTGAAATAAAAAAGACTAACCGACTAACCAGCCTAACAATGGGTATCCTTGCAGGTGCCGTACTGCGCCCAATTGGTGAGCAATAGCGCGTGTTGTGTGCATCGGTAATCACATCACTTCTACCTCACCTATATCTCTCTTTAAAAAAAAACCTGCTGCCTATCTTCTGATTTATTATCTGCTAATTATTATATTCGAGTGCTTTTTTATTTGTTGTTATTATTATTATTTTTATTATTATTATCATTTTTTTTAATTATCATTATTATTATTATTATTATTCATTCGAGTGCCTGCTTGCCTGGCTCGACAGTTTTTTTTGCCTGCCCGCATGACCGAACGCTCGAACATCGATGATATTGACCCACGCACACCAGTTCTTTTTTTTCGCAAGCGCTTAATTACACACGCAATAGACTACGCAATCTCTGTATTATTTTTCTTCTTGGTCACTTTTGATTGCACCACGTACGCTGTTTGTTACAAAAAAACTTTCGTGAGCACACTTTACAAACACTTTCGTCTCGCGGGTTCCGTCAATTAAAAAAAAAATAAAATACACTCGACTTTTTTGAGACTATACGAAGACGTGCACTCTGCATTACGACTACCGAGAGTTGATAACGCGGTTGATAAAAAATAAAAAATTCTAGCGTATCAGCAACCGCGAATGATTTTTTTGGAAAAGAAAGAATATGAAAAAAATTGTAAACACTCAATTTCCGAATTATTAATTTTCGTTTATATTTTATTTTTAATATTATTGGAGGCTCTTGATTTGCGCACTCGTTTTATGCAGCATACGTACGCGATAGGCGATACGGCCGCTCCGGTATGGGAGCAAAGGAACTGGCGGTATCAAGTGAAAAAAAAAGAAATCATTTACGAACGAACGAATTGCTCTTCCATAAAAATTGAAAAAGAAATTGTGAATCATTTAATCGTCTCGAGATGAAAAAAAAAAATAATAATAATTCCGCCAGTGCCGTTGCAACGTACGCGTAGTGTCTAGTCATTAGTCTAGAGGATCGCGACTAGGTAAACGCAATAAATAAATACAAGCTAATTCATTGTTCACCGGTGTCGACAAGAACACAAATTTTAACAATAATTTACGCACAAACTTGTCTGTTCGTCGTACAGTTTAACTCATTTTCTGTCAACCGTTCGTTGTGTGCAACAGTATAGAACAATGAATTGCGAATGAATACCATTGTAGATAGGTACTTAGATGTGCAAGAAAAAAAAAAAAAAAATTAAAAAAAATAATAATGTAAACGCATCGTTACCTCTGTCTCTATCTATCTTTTTCTACTTCTGTTAATTTATTTCTGGGTACGGCCAATTTTCACATTTCCACGAGAATTTCAACACTTTTTTAACAGAACACACACACATATATAAATATATATCCAATATATACTCTAAGTGTGGCAATTTATCGCATTCACATTACAAACTCGCATTCTTTCTGTTTGTGCCGTAAAAAAAAAAAAAAAAAAAAAAAAACCGAGTCAAACAATAAACTTCTCGCAAAACGATTAGTTCCAAGAATGGAGAAAATTGGCCCGGGTTAAAGGTTTGAATAAGCGTAGTTGCATCGCATACAGACACACCCGCACAGACGTGGTCCGTCTGTGCGTGCGTTTTGTTGGATCGCAAAAAAACTTAACTAATAAAAAAAAAAAAAAAAAAAAAAAACTAGGAAAAAACAAATTGCAACCTTAACTAAAGTCCTCTGATTAATTCGCAGGACGGTCAACTATGCTGCAGCTATGATTACCGGTGCGCTGGTGATCTGGAGGACGTCCGGCAGTCAACAGTCCCTTCTGTCAGGTCTCGTTCTGCCTCTCTATCGAGTGGCGCGGATTCTGTGCGGCAGAATATCGATTCATCGAAAGGAGCGTTATCAACGGCCATGCCAGACTTCTCCGAGGTCATCCCCGTCATCCCGGTCAGCGTCAGCGGCATCGGCGACGCTCGAGTCGGAGCTCGTCAATCGGCGACTCGGACAACGTCGAGCGTCCTCGCCTCGTCCGACGGGACAACGGGCGACACCAGCGGGTCGGTCGTCGCCTCGTCCGTCCGTCGAGCGCCCGTCGGCGGCCTCGTCGTCGGGGAGTCAAGAATTTTTTCATCGATCATCGACGAGCCAAGGAAAACGACGGTCGAAACGGCAAATTCGCTGCACGAACGAGCCGCGATATCGTCACCGGCTGCGACACCGCCGTCGTCGTCGCCGTCGCCGAAGACGCCCGCGTCGATAGGCGGCGCGAGCAGCGGCGCAGCTGCCGCGGCCGCGGCCGCCGCCGCCGCGAACGGTTTCACGGCATTCAACAATGTAAAGAGCGCCAGATACTCGACGAGTAATCTCAACGACAGAAAGACGACAGGCTTTGCTTCGGGTAGCCGGCGACGTCCCGAGCGGGGACCTCGTCTGATTAACGGCGATCCGACCGGTCACGACGCGACCTGAGACCGCGGCCGAGCGTAATTGCCATCGAGATTGCGATTGTGATTCGTTGCGAGCTTCTTTGTTAGCTATCATACTGAAAGAAAGAGAGGTAAAAAAAAAACAACACACACGAGCTATACCGATACAAGGGGGGAGACGGAAAAAAAAAAAAAACAAAAAATACGAAAAAACTGAAAACTGAAGAGGGATCTCTGGCGGAGATTGGAGAGTGGGCCGAGGCGTCCGCCCGAGAGCCGGCGGTACCCGGAGGGCAAGAGGGAGGCTTGAAACGAGAGAGGGAGAGCTCCGTGAGAACTCCCCCACGAGGTGTTTGTCGACTATGCTTTTTTTTTTTTTTTTTATATAAATGCCCCCCGGTTTTTTGTCGCTCTCACTCGACTTAGCTGAAAGACGCGTACGCCGAGGATTCGCGAGCGGGCAGGGGGGGGGGGGGGGGGGGGGGCTTATGTACCGATGCAATTTGACGCTCTGCGTGAGCGGATTATCGAGCCAACGCGAGTAGAACCGCTACGACGAGAATAAAAAATAATAAGGAAACGAACGAAGTACAGACGCACGCGAACATTGACGTGCACACGCGGAGAGATCGACGATCGGAGACATGTATAAGATTGGAACCGAATTTGCAGTATAAAATAGTACATTACTCCACGAGGGCGAAAAACGTTTTTCTAACGAGTGTGAGTTTGCAGCACGAGCCAAAGGCGAGTGCATGTAATCACACGCGTTAGGTAAAGTGTTTCGCACGAGCGATGTACGAAACTTTTCATCACAAGGTGCGAAAATTGCGGTTTTACGCACGCGAAGCGGGCGGAAAAGTGGCCATTTCCGCACCGAGTAATGAAAATACTCTTACGATAATATGAGAGGCGCGAGTAACTTATGAAAAAAAAGCGATTGTAAATGAAGGAAGAGGGAAATGTCCGTCTTCGAATGAACTTAAAAAAGTAACAGCGATCGTGCAAAATATGCTGAATGCCCGATAAAAAATACATAAATAATGTTCACTAGGCTTTTTAACGACTATGAGTCGCTGATTTTCAAGCTCGACAGAGAGGAAGAAAGAAAAAACGAAAAGAACAATTCGCTGAGGAAACGTCATAGAGGTTTTCCGGAAGTGCCGAGTCATAGGGCGAAAAAAAAAAAGATTCGGGAGTTGTGCACCAATCTCCATATCAGAGTAAGAAGAGGCTCTTCGTTTTTATCTCGCTTATGTTTGTTTCGTCGACGACGACGACGACGATCGACAATTCATTAATTGTTTTCGCCGAAAAACCTCTTCGTCCTCTCTTATTTACCTGCTCGGTCGTCAGAAGAGGAGAAGTGCCTTGCAAAAGGACGATCAATAACGCCAAAAAAAAAAAAAAAAACAAGAATTTTTCGTACTGAATGTAGTACATACTCTACTATAATGCAGGAGAGCGATGCATGGATGCATACGTACACACATACGGGTAGAAATGAAGATATTTACTTCGCGTTAAAAAAAAAAAAAAAAACTACGCGCGAAAAACATTTCTCTCGTTTTTAGATACTCGATACGCTGTTAGGGGCGAATTTAAGAGAACAAAAACAAAAAAATTAAAATAATAATAAAAATAACGTTGCAACGTCCTGTGTCGGCTCCATCGACTCATACCTCGAAATCTCGCTCAATCCAGCAGCGCGGCTAATATGACTACATTCCTCCTTGACTAACAATAAGTAGGCACTAATGAAAAAACAAATACGCGTAAATTTACATACATACACAAACAACACAATACACAAAAAAAGAAACACATACACACACACACACACGCACACGAATGCGTACACGAAGCTGCTGTTATTCATAATTCTTACGCGAGTGTGTGCGTCGTAGAAATATTCGAACCTGTAAGACCGGACCTGTTCTCTTGCATACATCGTACTATACATAGAGACACAAATACTTAATTGTACTTATAGTATAGTTGAAGAAAAAATACGATTGACGAAGTGCTCGATAATACAGAGATAAATCACGAGAGGAAGGTGAGGAACGGAAGAAAAATGCAAAATTTAAATTCGATAGGAATGAGGAGTTTTCCTTAATTCAGGCGAGTCGGCGTTAAGATTACGATCGGTTTGTTCATTGTGCAATAACTTGTTTTAAGTGGTAATTAAGAGGATTCGGTAATTGCGGTGACGTCCCACTTACCATACCTACCTTACTTCCTGCTTACCTTCCTGTTCAACACCTCGATTTATAATAATTAACGAAGCGCTCGATCGCGAAGTTCTCTTGAAGATTATCGAGATCGAAAACGAAATATGAGTTCGACCTCGAACCAATTTTTTTTTTTTTTTTTTAATGTTTAGTAGCGAACTTCACGATAAACGATCGTATCATTGACGGCATATTATTATCGCGATTGCCGCGGAGATTCGCATGAAAATAGAATTAGGATCGAGATTGGAGGATTCTCCGCGTTATTCCGAGCTTGAAAAAAAATATATTTTTAAGTACTTGGCGTCGGGACGCTGTCGTGTCTCTTGATAAGCTCGTTGATCGATGAACCGCGGGTGAAAGTGAAAGTTCTAGTCACGTTTGATCGATCGGATCGCCATTATCTTTCATTGACCTACCTTGCACGGTTTCGTGTAGTTCAATCGTGCAATCGTAATCGCGAAGATTTTTATGTTACGCAGTCGCGTAAAGATGAGCAGGGTCAGACGGGGATCGACGTCGTCCGAGATATTTCTCACGGAATGATTTATTTCAAACGATTAACAAGCAAGCTATGGCCTTTAAAGTAAGAGCAAAAAGATAAACTAAACCACCAACATGCAATGCGATCGTTCGGGTGAATAATAATGAGAAAGCAAAGACAAAACGAGAGTAAGTGGAAGATAGTGACGGAGAGAAAAAAAAAGAAAAAGAACGCAATCCTTGTTCCTTAAATATGATAATAGTAATACTATAAAAAAAAGTGAAGAAACAAAATAGGAATAGAACCGAGAGAAAGATATAACTAAGTATACATAGAGCTATTGTACGAAGATGGATCGACGTCGGGAAGGGTGTTTGTTTTTTTTTTTTTTTTTTTTTCAATAATTTATCTCTTCGCCAAGGAGCGCGGAGCGCACTTTAAAAAAGTCGATTCTAGAAGCGTATGAGATAAAAAGTAATCCTGCGATCATAACGCGAAGGTGTCGTAACGGAAACGGAAGGAAAGATGAAAATAATGAGTCTCGTCCGACGATTTAATTTTAACGAGAGTAGAAGCGTCACGCCTAAGTAAACTCATACAATTACGCGCGTGCCCAGGGCTCGTTGAAATATACTATATCGAAGTAAATTTAACAAAATGAGTTTAATGAAAGAAAAAAAAAAAGTTTTAAAAAATAATACAAAAAATGAAAAAAAATAAAATAAAATAAAAATAAAAGGTATCGAATAGAAACGTAAAAAGGATGAACACTCTCAAGTACATAAACGCTGTTGCTCCGATGTACCGATATAGCCGTGTATGACACGTCTCTTTATATTTACCGTACACACATTATACATATAACTTATATATGTATAGGCGCAATAAAAAAAAAAAAAACGTAAAAATTAAAAATTAAACGTAAAATAACACGTGGATATTGAGAACGATGTTTACGAATTACGAAAAAGAAAAAAAAAAGCGAGATCGTGTATTATATACGACACAATGTACGTAAGATTATAAACGATAATGCGCGAGAATAATCGGATATATCGATGATACGTGACCGTTTTTACATGGTAAAGGTAAAAAAAAAACCTTAAAAAGAAAAAAAAAATAATCCGCTGTATTTGATAGAGTTGCGATATCGGGAGGGCCGGGCGCCAACGTATAACGCGTCCTCGTATCTCGTATCTCTCGTACCTCTCGTATTCTCGCCAATCTCGCCAATTTTATAGCGATCCCCCTCGTAATGCATTTAATTGATTACGATTTATCACCCAGTCGACAGACTATAATGTTGTGTTTCACTTAGGTGTTTTGTTATCGGGAGAAACTTCGTAGGAAAAAAAAGAAGATAACATTAAAAAAAAAAAAAAAAAGGAAAAAAGATCATGAAACTCGATGACCCGCGTTACGGAAACAAAATTCAGACCCGTGTCGCGTATCAGCAGCACACGCGCACTTCTATAATCAGTAGTCTACGATAACTAGCTGACTAGCTCTCTGACTAGCACCGAGGGACAATAAAAAAAAAAATCGATGCTAAAAATATCTCAGCATAGTTGTACAATAAAGTTACATACATTCACGTACTGTTACGAATATCAAGCGAGATATGAAGAAAACAGATGGCAGCAAAACAAAATCCGAACGATCAATTTTATCATGCGACATGCACTGGACAACATTTGCGCGTTGATCTACGTGACGAAAGTAATGTTAAACATTGCATACGAGAAAACACAAAAAAAAAAAAAAGAATTACCGTCGTGTGCGAGTCGGATTACCGAACCCCCAGAATGTACGAAAACTAATACAATAATAGTGTGTATGTAATTGGCACAAAAAAAGCAAAAGAAGAAAAAAAAAACAGTCGTCGTTTTGTCGAACGCGTTAAATTAGATGATTTATTATAAAAAAAAAAAAAAAAAAAAAAAAAAACGACGACCGATTGACGATGCGTTTTTGCGCGTCTTTCGGGCATTGTTCTTCGTTCATTCGTATAATATAATAGGCAGACAATGAAAAAAGCGTATAAGGGGCTAGTAGTTGGTTAGGTAGATAGGTAGGTACATACATAAGATAATAATGAGGCGAGGTGTGAGAGGCGGTATCACGGATCTTATCAATTTAATAACTCACGAAATGAAAAAATAGTACTCTGCGATACGACTACGGAAAAGCGGTCTTTCGATGAAGGTTGTGAAGTTGGCTGCACGAGCCGGATCGAGAGCTACAATGGCACGAGGCGAAGCCGAGTGACGTTTGTAGCTCGAGAGGAGGCGAGTGCTGCCTACTTCCCAACCGCCGTCGGGAGATCGCTTTTTCTTACAAGTATCGCATACTACTTTTTGTGACAAGTGCACGAAAATTCCCGCTTTTCGTGCCTGTGAAGTGCGTTCGGAAAAATAACTACAGTGACAGATAAGTCAGCGCGAAAAGTAACTAGCGTGTGCAAAAAAGTGTGCGGAAAACAAACTAGTGTAAAAATAGTATCTACAGCATTTTTCGTGCATCCTCTGCTAGAAAGCGCTACTTTCGACACAGTTTACAGGCACGAAAAGCGGGACTTTTCGTGCACGTGTTACAATTATATATATATATATATATATATCTGTTTAAATCTACTATCTGTCGAGTGATCCAGCAGCATCAGTTGTGTTAACTTTATATTCGTATTAACGATGTGGCCTACACGTATCTATATCAATAAATTTGTAGGCCTAATTAAAACTAAAACTAGTACTATCGGATTTAATCGAATTTGCCTAGTGTTCTCAATAACATATTCAATTTTACGGTAGGGTCCAGGAAACTCGTCGAAATCAGAGATCTCAGTACACCGTGCTGCGGCTTCTCCTCCGGTCTTCGATTATTATTAACGATACAGATAACTATTATACACGATATGAATAGAGAAATAACAAATAAATTTAAATTACGTAGACGCGAAGTGAGTAACGTGAACGTAGAGAACATCCGAGGCATACCCGCACAATGGGTGAAACAAAATATTAATAATTAATAATTAACGATATCAACTTTCAAAGAAATTACAAGAGAAGAATAAAATTAAATTAAATTAAATATAACAAAAAATAAAGATAAAAAAAAGATTGATGAATTTACCGCGTCGAACAGTGCGAGAGGAAAAAAGAAGAAGAAAAAATGGGAGAAAAAGGATTATAGAGTGAGCGAGCGAGCGAGCGAGCGATCGAGAGAGAGAGAAAGAGAGGACGCTTTCCACGTTTCCACGCTTGTTGTACAATCGAATGTTTCTATATATGTACGTGTAAATTAATTACGTTGATAGCCTATCGAGTACCAACAGTAATAAATTTTGAGATGATGATGATGACGATGATGATTGTGTGGCCGAGACGAGTCGATGTCAGTACAGATTCTAGTCAGAATATTGCGGGCAAGATAAATGAAGAAGAAAGAATATATATGAAAGCGAGATACGAATTAGTCGACAGGGGTGATTATTATAGAATAATAATGCTTATCGATATCGAGCGCGACCAATAATCATGCGCTGAAGCAAAAAAATAAAAATAAAAAACAAAAAAACAAAAAAACAAAAATACAAAAAAAAATGAAAAAAAAAAACAAAGCTTGAGCATTTACCGCCTCTACCCGACGAATCTCACCGCGCGGACTTACGATTCAAAGTTGATTAAAAAAGCGAAAAAAAAAAAAAAAATGAAGAAAGCAAAAGTAAATAAACAAAACGAAAAACGAAAAAAAATTGAAGTAATGTAAACGCGACGCTTACGAGGACTATAATTAATATTATACTATAGTGTAATAACTACGCATGGAATCGGACGTAGACAAGATATTATTATTGTACGTAAACCGATCACTATCAATATCTTTATTCATAAAAAAACAAAAAAAAAAAAATAATAATAATAATAATTTATTAATTATTGATTGGTTAATTGATTTATTGACTCATTCGTTCATTATTGATCTTATTCATTATTATCATTGTCATTATTACTATTATTGATACAATCCATATGATACCTTTGTAAATGAGAAACAAGACACTGACGGCTAGGAAAACATAATAAATTGAAATTCTATTAACCGAAAGGCGTACGATCGTCATTTTCTGGTCGAGAGACGAGTTCGATGAGGAAACCCATTTTTTCACCTTCCACATCGCCTTTGTTTTTACAGAATTAATTGATAATACAAAAATCGTCCTATGTGGGTACCCGGCAAACACAGTAATG
Organism: Exephanes ischioxanthus; assembly: GCA_958510785.1. NCBI lineage: Eukaryota > Metazoa > Arthropoda > Insecta > Hymenoptera > Ichneumonidae > Exephanes > Exephanes ischioxanthus. Next base: position 4,019,833 of record OY294018.1, on the reverse strand, counting down.
TATAAACAATATAACAGCAACGTAACTGGAATAACAGGAAAAATTCCCAGAGTGTTACATTTCAATTACACGCCAGTTGCCATTTCCGACTCAGCAATATAACACCGTTATATTCCCATCTTATATGGTTGTTATATAGCAATGTATCATGCAGTTTTTGGGCACTCACTGCTTACATGTAAGAAATGCTTATTAAAATTACTTTTTTACACATCTTCGCAACAAATCAATCGATACAGCTGAAGTTTGCTGCGCAGTACTATTTAACTGTTTACATGAAACCTGGGAAATATTAAACCAATTAGTAGACACATATAAATATGTGATTATGGACCTAATAACTAAGAACAAAATAAATACCTTTTTTCAATTTTTTTTTTTTTTTACATCGGACGTCCTTGTTGTGATCCACCTTCAATAAATAGGAGCAAATTTCATGCATTGTTACAAGTACGTTATGTGACGGTTACACCATTTTTTAATACATAACTGTAACCCCTGTCGGGACGGGCGACTTTGAATTGACCACAAAAACAACCGGTTGAGATCGGCGAAAAAATAACCACTATTACCAATAACCAATTTACCATATTTGGTGTCGGTTTGCCGCCGAACTGTTATCGAGAATCATACTGTATTTTAAGCATTCGAGGGCCGTTCTGGTGCGGTTGTATTCCTCATGACAACCGCGAAATAACCGGTAATACAACCGATCGAGGAGCTTTCCGGTTGAGATCGGCGAAAAAATAACCACTATTAACCGCTAATTTACCATATTTGGTGTCGGTTTGCCGCCGAACTGTTGTCGAGAAACATACTGTATTTTAAGCATTCGAGGACCGTTCTGGTGCGGTTGTATTCCTCATGACAACCGCGAAATAACCGGTAATACAACCGTTCGAGGAGCTTTCCGGTTGAGATCGGCGAAAAAATAACCACTATTAACCGCTAATTTACCATATTTGGTGTCGGTTTGCCGCCGAACTGTTGTCGAGAAACATACTGTATTTTAAGCATTCGAGGACCGTTCTGGTGCGGTTGTATTCCTCATGACAACCGCGAAATAACCGGTAATACAACCGTTCGAGGAGCTTTCCGGTTGAGATCGGCGAAAAAATAACCACTATTAACCGCTAATTTACCATATTTGGTGTCGGTTTGCCGCCGAACTGTTATCGAGAATCATACTGTATTTTAAGCATTCGAGGGCCGTTCTGGTGCGGTTGTATTCCTCATGACAACCGCGAAATAACCGGTAATACAACCGTTCGAGGAGCTTTCCGGTTGAGATCGGCGAAAAAATAACCACTATTAACCGCTAATTTACCATATTTGGTGTCGGTTTGCCGCCGAACTGTTGTCGAGAAACATACTGTATTTTAAGCATTCGAGGACCGTTCTGGTGCGGTTGTATTCCTCATGACAACCGCGAAATAACCGGTAATACAACCGTTCGAGGAGCTTTCCGGTTGAGATCGGCGAAAAAATAACCACTATTAACCGCTAATTTACCATATTTGGTGTCGGTTTGCCGCCGAACTGTTATCGAGAATCATACTGTATTTTAAGCATTCGAGGGCCGTTCTGGTGCGGTTGTATTCCTCATGACAACCGCGAAATAACCGGTAATACAACCGTTCGAGGAGCTTTCCGGTTGAGATCGGCGAAAAAATAACCACTATTAACCGCTAATTTACCATATTTGGTGTCGGTTTGCCGCCGAACTGTTGTCGAGAAACATACTGTATTTTAAGCATTCGAGGACCGTTCTGGTGCGGTTGTATTCCTAATGACAACCGCGAAATAACCGGTAATACAACCGTTCGAGGAGCTTTCCGGTTGTTGTACTCGTTATAACCGCAACATCACGAGTACAACAACCGGAACGCTCCTCGAGCGGTTTAATGGCCGGTTGTATTGCGGTTGTTATAAGTAAAACAACTATCAGAACGCTCCTGTTGCCGACACTTTTACGGTTGTAAAAAGTAAAACAACTGTTCCAGAACTCTCCTTATACACTGAGAAAAAAAAAAAATTGTTGGATTAACCAAGGGGCGTTCACCTGCGTTCAAAGCCGTTATTTAGTTGGTACAATAAAATTTTTTGTTCAAATGGAAATATTTTGAATCGACTGAAGCGAATAATCGTTCAACAAAATAATGATTTAGTTGTACCAACCAAATAACAGCTTTGAACGTAGGTGACCGCGAATTTGGTTAATCCAACAATTTTTTTTTTTTCAGTGTACTGGTTTATCAACTGTAAGTTTACAGTCATAATAAGAAAAACGCCCACTCTGGAACGTATTTCGAATGTTTATAATATCGGTAATTTTGCGGTCGCAATAGGTAAAACGACCACAACCCCTCGGAGACGGCGTGAAAATAAGGGGTACGGCGCCGCTTCGCAGCGCTGCGTTCGGTCGATTTGCGGTTTTTAGCAGTTATTTTTTGGACGTTTTCGTTCGGTTTTTTTATCGGTTGAATTACCGCAAAATTGCAGTCGCTCGTCCCGACAGGGACGTTGCATGCAAATAGTCGACCTGTTATCAGTTTCATTGCCTGCATATAACAATTCAAACATTTCATACCACTTCCGCGTTATATATCGTATATATATCACATACATATAACTTCCATGTTACATTTCCATAACGAAATGTGTGGCCTGGGTAGCTTCCACGTAGCTAAACATCAATCACTATATCGTAATCGTCGATAACGAGGAGATTTCTTGAATTTTATTTCTAGAAAATGTAATTATAATGCTTCACTGATGTGCGCAAACATTGACTATCTAAATCTCTAATATAATGTTAACGACATGCCGTCGGCGTCGCGGCAACGAGGCGCATGCGCTCTGATACAACACGATAACAGAATCGCGATAAGGCGATAGGCGTCTTGCACGTGCCGACAGGTAGTTGAATGCGTGCATATATTTAACAAGAGAAGCGTGGATACATTATAAGTACATCGAATCAGAAGAGAAGTAGGCACAGTGGAAATGACCCTATTGAGCGGATGACTCGACTCGCCGCCGCGATAAGGCACCGTTATCTCGAACAAAAATCGTGGCCAAGGTGGGGTTACGAAAAAAAAAAATATTCTAATAAAAACGACTTTTCTTCCCGTGAATGACTAGACCGCGGTGAGCTGGTCCGGGTGTGCCGACACTGGCCTTAGTCACACGCCGTCCCTCGTTCGCTGCCCGTCACGTCCTCCGGTTAATCCATCTTCAACTGAAGTTTTCACCGGGCTCAACATGGAAACGCGAAATCTCGTTAATTTCAATTCGGAGGAGACGAGACGGTTTTTGGATTCCTTCGACACTGTTGTGACTGATTGCGACGGTGAGTCAGTATTCTTTGAAAATATCTTTTAAATATTTATTTACATCTTCAGTGCGGAAGAAATGCTTTCGAGACGAAGCTATGAGGGGGACTCGACGAAACAGCTGTTCTGTAATCGTACGGAACAGCTGATTCGTCGAGTCCCCCTCTAATCGTGGTTAAACTTTAAGGCGTTCTGTGGCTCGGCAACAATCCTATCGAGGGATCTTTCGATACTCTGAAGAAACTGAAGAGCATCGGCAAGAGGATTTTGTTCGTTTCGAACAACAGTACGATGACCCTGGAGCAATACTGCGAAAAGTTTCGGACGGCCGGCTACCCCACATGCGTCGTGAGTTCTGCATCTTTATTATCGTTGTTTAAGGTAGCTATGTCGCTTCCCGCTCAGCTCGCATAAGTTATCGAAAAGTTAGCGCATATTGCAAGTACTTCTCGATGATATAAAAATCTGAAAAAATTCATGCAGATTAAAGGTACTGAAGAGATTAATTTTGCACAATAATAATTCCAAAATGTTATTGACAAATTAATCAAAAAATTAATTGCTTAACAAATTGCCCGGCAAAACAACCATTTTTTTTCTATGAAAATGATTCATTTATTTTTCTGAACACGTATGAATTTTTTCAGATTTTTCAATTAGTTTTAATTTTTGTGTCTATTCAGACATTTTTTCCAAATAAAAAAAAATTAAAAAATCAAAGCTAATTGAAAAATCTGAAAAAATTCATACGTATTCAGAAAAATAAACGAATCATTTTCATAGAAAAAAATGGTTGTTTTGCCGGGCAATTTGTTAAACAATTAATTTTTTGATTGATTTGTTAATAACATTTTGGAATTATTATTGTGCATAATTAATCTCTTCAGTACCTTTAATCTGCATGAATTTTTTCGGATTTTTATATCATCGAGAAGTACTTGCAATAATCGCTTACTTTTCTCGAACTTATGCGAGATGAGCGGGAAGCGACATAGCTACCTTAAATGCGAACAGAAAAATAAAACTAATGTTTGTTTCATTCGTGTACATTTTATGAGTTGACACTAAATTTTATGAATTTGCACTACATTTAATGATTTTACACTACATAAATATGTTAACGCTCTGTTCATTGAATTAAAGATATGTGTGATAACAATGATTGAAATACAGGATGATATAGCCATTCCATCGTCAGTGATAAGCTGGTATCTGAAGAGCCGAGGATTCGATGGGAAAGCTTTCGTGTTGGGCACCAAGACTTTTATAAAGGTTTTGGAAGCCGGTGGAATCGAGGTCGCCGAGCCGAGTGTCAGTATTATAATTGTTATCGTATTTAGAAATCTTCTTAAAGTGATTCAACTTGAACTTCCTTAATTCTTTTTTTGTTATTTTTTTTAATAGTGAAAAAGTGTTTTAACCTCTTATAATTTTTAATAATTCGTTATATCGAAGTGCGAGTTAATAATTTTGGTATTTTTTCTATTTTACAGCCAGCTCCTTTGGAGGAGAGTTTCGAGGCGATTTTAGCAGAATACAAAAAATGTCCGGAAGCGAAAGCTGTTATAGTGGATTTAGACATAAACGTAAACTGGTCAAAATTGGGAAGAGCGATAAGATATCTGAGAAACAGCGAGGTACTTTTTCTGACCGGTGCTGTGGACACGAAAATTCCAGTTGCGCTAAATGTGACGCTTTTGGGAAACGGCATATTCGTTGATTTGATATCGAAGGAAAGCAACAGGGAGCCAGTGTGTTGCGGCAAGCCCAGCGTAGTTATGAAGAATTATATATTAGACAGATTTGGACTCGTCGATCCGGCAAGATGTCTCTTCATCGGTGACTCGTACGTAAATTACCGAGACCAATTCTCTGAATCTCGGATTTTTAACGCATACCGAATCGTTACGTCACTTCCGGCTTTTACATCTTAATTTTCCGGGAACTTTTACGGGAATTTTTACGACCATTTTTCCGGTAAATTAAAAGCCGTGACGCAATGTGCTTCCTCATAGCGAAATCTATGTTTTTGTAAAAAAAAAAAAAAAAACTTTGTTGTGATTTTTATTTAATTATTATTTTTCAAATTGTATTTTGATATTCGTGGATTACAAGACACGATACAAATAGTTAAAAATTGCCGACCGTCGGTATCTCCTTAGTCTGATATTCGCCTTAGTGGCGTGACGTGTCGTGAGTTAAGCATTCTTTTATTCATAAAAAAAATTACATTCCTAATTAGGAAAAAAAATGGTTTATTTCAGATTGGAGAACGACATGAAATTCGCTGATCTCTGTGGGTTCGGAAAGCTCTGGGTCGGCTCGGGCGTTGATACACCGGACTCGTCACCGTCGAAAGGTGCAGCGTCGATTCCCGATTACTATCTGCCGCGTCTGGGTCTACTAATGCCGCTTCTGGAAGCTTCGTCCCACCCCGACTCCGTCGGTTACACCGACAAACACGTTTAAGGCGATGATTATTATTCAACGTCCGTCCAACACGCGTCACAAATCCTGTACATTGTATTGCACTTCTACCGCGGACAGTGAGATGATTTAGTAGGAAAACGATTTTGTATTTTTTAATGTGAATAGGTATTTGAATGGTATTGTTAGCCGGGGTCACCTCCGGTGACCCGTCAGAAACGGTTCTTGGAGAGCACGTTATATGTTTTCTTTATTCTTCTTCTTCTTCTTCTTCTTCTTTCCTTCTTTGGCTATCGCCCTCTCGTGAGAGCATGTGCCACTGTTTTCTTTATTCACTGCCGAGCCAGCGAGGCAAGTTATAGTTATAGTCGTTCGGTATCTTATCTTCTGACGACGATCTCAAGTGATGTGAACTCGCGTCCGTCACTGCGCGAACTTCGAACGGTAGGCGTTGTTGCTTCGCACTAATTACGATTTCTTACTATCGATGCCTTGACGAACCGGCGGAACAGTGAGCGGCGTAGAGCGACATGTGAGAGCGTGGTGTGCAGAACGACGCTGATTCATCGCGATTCTTCGACAGTTTGTAAACTTATAACTTATAATTCGGTCGGCAGTATATCAAGTGCACACAGAAAAAGTAGACACGAAAACAACTCGACGAGAAAACTGTACACCGTGAATGCGGGCACTGAAACATATGACCACGAATAGGCTGTACACCAAGTGAACTCTACACCGAAGGGAGTGAACGGTAGGCGGAAAAAAAGCCCCCGAAAAAAACCTCCGGAAAAAACCCCCTGAAAAAAACCCCCCCGGAAAAAAACCCCCTGGAAAAAAACCCCTGGAAAAAAACCCCTGGAAAAAAAGCCCCGGAAAAAAAGCCCCGGAAAAAACCTGGCTATATTTGGAAAATTCGGTATTTGTTATATCGACTGCCAAGGAACAGAAAGGCGTATCTCACGCCATTTAGCACGTAAAACGATGTGGGTTTGCCCTTCTATTTCTTAGCAGTCGATACGATTAATTGTTCCCACTGATCATGAATCTATAACTTATTGTACTTCTACGGGTGGATGATTGTGTATGCGCGCATGCTGTGTGTGTGTGTGTGTGTGTGTGTGTGTGTGTGTCTGAGTGAGTGTGTTTCGGTTGGCGAAAGAGTATACGTGTGAATGCTTGTGTGTGTAATTGTCTGGTGTGTGTATCGTGGCGAAAGAGTTTGCGTGAGGGTAATTATGCATATTTGTGTATAATTGCGTGGTGTTTGTTGGCGAAAGAGTATTTACGTCGTTTATAATTAGCGGAGTCTGGAAAAAAAACTCCGGAAATGAAACCCCCGGAAAAAATTTCGATCAACTTCAATGACGGTGTTCGTTTTTTCGGGAGTTTTCTTTCCGAGTTGTTTTCCGGGGTTTTTTTCGGGGGTTTTGTTTCCGGGGGTTTTTTTCTGGGGGTTTTTTGGTGTAGATTTGACTTGGTGTACAGCCTATTCGTGGTCATATGTTTGCGTGCCCACATTCACGGTGTATAGCCTTCGTGTCGAGTTGTCTTCGTGTCCACTTTTTCTGTGTTCATCTGATATACTACCATTCGGTCTTCTTCTTCTTCTTCAATTAGGCAGAATCCACAACGACGAATACTGCCTGGCCACAGGGACAATCCCACTGCCATTCGGTCGAAACTCGACAGAACCTCTAATATAGTTTCCGACTGGAGCCGCGAGGTGGCGCGAGTGAGACTCCGGCCAATCGAACAGCTGTTCCAGCCGCGCAGGCAGCGTTTATTGGCTAACAGTAGAATCGACTGTATTCTCGCCGGTGAGGCGATATTTATTTTTGTGAAAGCTCGAGCGAAGATATTTTAAATCGACGAATGTCGCTGAAAGAACTCGTGGTAAGTCTGCGACTCGAGATATCGCGTGAACGGTCGTACTGTCGTACCGAGATAACACAGATAGACAACTGACGGCACGGGATCGACTCGGTGATAACACGGGACCGGACGTAGTGCTGGCACAATACAGACATGTACGTCCGCATGTGACGATATTGTGACGGCACAGCATTTTTATACCGAAAGCTGCTTGCACAGTTCCAGCTTGCCGTGAAGCTCCACAATCTTGACGTGAAGCTTCACAGTGAGCTAGAACTATGCAAGCAGGTTCTGGTATCAAAACACCGTGCCGTCACAATATCGTCACGTGCGGACGCACATGAAGATATTATGACGGCACGGTGTGGCGAATGCACAGCACGTTTTTCTATCCGGGAAGACGAGCGCACCGAATCTTGGGATTAAATTTCATGCTTGGACTCGATGTTCTTTTATTAATAATGAGCGAATGAATGAAGGAACGATTATTGGCAATTAATAAAGCATTAAATACATTTTTTTTAATGTATTATTTCACTCGATTTTTTTTTATATCTATTCGACAGAGCGGACCAACGGGAATGTTGCGATTATCCGCAGCTCTTTCGGTCCTCTTTGCGCTTGTTTATTGGTTCAATGTGAGAGGTAATAAAAATGGTAAAACGGCGAGGAGGACCGCAGCGCCGGATCCACTCAGCTCCGATTGGACCGAAATCGGACGAGTCACAGAACTATATTATTATCCGCTCAAGTCCGGAAGAGGAAAATCAATAAGTCAATGCGACTTTACGGATTTTGGGATAAGTTTTGCAGAGGATGGGCTTTTCACTCTAAAAGACAGGTAAAAAATGATCGAAGACTATTCGAGTGATTGTTTATCGGGATCGACAGAGTGGTAGAGTGTCGTTTACGTGAGACTTAATTGCGTATGCCAGAACCAATGTACTGATAAGCTGAACTAATTGCACGTGTGCGACTGTACATAAGCCGTCAACATTTTTATCATTACATATGCTCTTCGTGGTTACGCGCTCTAAACCGTATCTCCCACAGTTCCAAGATCGCGAGTTCGCGCCTGGTTTTGTGCCTTGTTTTTTTTCGTGCTCTTTTAATTTTTTTTCCCCGATCCTTTTTATTTTATGTTCCTCGATTCATCTGCTTGTGTCACGGCCTGCATCGAGATAAATTTAATTTCGAAATGAATACGTCACTTCCGGTTTGAAACTTTAATTTTTCGACCAAAAGTGACGTCATACCCGAAATACGTTACTTCCGGTTTGAAACTTTAATTTTGCGACCAAAAATGACGTCATTCCTGAAATACGTCACTTCCGGTTTGAAAATTTTACTTCTCGACCGGAAGTAACGTCATTTCGGATACGATAAGCTCATTTATTTCCATCATGGTTATGGTACTAAAAAATCATGTCGAGTTTAATAAATAAATGTCAATTCGATACAAATGAATGTTTTTATCGTCGAATGATAAAATTTGAAGAACACAAAATAATAACGGATTTTGCGAATGTATAGAATGTTCTTAGTCACTTCCGGATTGATACTTTAATTTCTCAACCGGAAGTGACTTGATACCTGAAATACGTCACTGTAAAATAAAAATAAAATAAATAAAAAATAATGACGGATCTTTCGAATGTACAGAATGTTTTTAGTCTACAGCGAGAAGAGCGGTGAATTTCAGACGGGCAGGAGCTTCCCGAATCTCGTCCTGTTGAACATTTACTCGGTCGACGAGGGGAGTGTTGGATTGGAAGCGAACGGAATGCCGAGCCTGGTGTTCCGTGTGCCGGAAACTGCGATTAGGCGGGCGTCGGACGAAGTCGACTGCTCGATGTGGTGGGGCGAACGCCTGAAATGCATCGATTGCGGACCCGCGCCCGCTGCATGGATATCCAAGTCTGCAATAAATTTTTTCTTAGATCTTCTCGGCTTAGTTATTCGAGCTTGCGGCTTTCTCTTGTTGCCTAAAATAGTTGAAGGATTTTTCCTTTTTTTAGATTTTTAACAGGAAGAGAAGATTCGGACCTACGACTGGGTTCGGCGTTGCCAGTGAGAAGAAATATTCTCAAAGGCCCATGGGAGAAATTCACGAAGGTTTACACGACTCTGAGAAACGAGGACACTGTGAGTGGGCAAAAAAAAAAAAATCGACTAATGGAAAAATACTGGAATCTCAAGGAACATTTTTCTCGCCTTGCGATGACCCACATCGTTATCGTTATCACGCCAAAGATATCTGCATGAGACTGATTTCATCAAGGTCTGACGGCCGTGTGACTGTTTTGCATCGCACAAACTTCGCTGGCAAAAGTTCACTTGGAGAATAAAATTCTACAAGCGAACAATTTTTTTTTATTAAGCTAGTTGGGCAGTGGTCGATATCGAGAATGTTTGTGATGTATGCTAAGGCTACGATCGATTCATCGGCACCGTCAGTTCGGAAAGACGGTGCGAAACTCCAAACGTTTGTTTACGTTTCGGCCTCGTTTGTTTACGTTTCACCAAAATCCATGAAACTACATACAAGAGGCACTACAGGAAATAAACACGTGCGACTTAAGTAGAGTCCTAATCGACCGAATTACAATTTAGCTAAATTATACATTATTTGCTTGACAATTATGCTAATTCGACGATCCTTGAGGATGTCGAATACGTAGCGATAAATTTGCCATATGATGATTAGCTAATCGACCGAATTACAATTTAGCTAAATTATACATTATTTGCTTGACAATTATGCTAATTCAACGATCCTTGAGGATGTCGAATGCGTAGCGATAAATTTGCCATATGATGATTAGCTATATATGTATAATTTAGCTAATGTGCTTTAATATTTAAATTAACTTCAATGTGCCGATGAGTCGATCGTAGCCGTAGCTTACATCACACATTTTTTTTTTTATTCTTCGCAATGCGGTGCATTCGCGAAGACTTGCCAAATATGAAATTTGATGTCATCCAGACATATTCAGGGTCATATATCGTTTCCGTTTCATGTTACTGTTATCCTATTCGTTATTTTTATTATTATCATACTTGCTATTATTATCTTCATCTGATGTTAATCTCTATTTTTCATTTTTATTATTAGTATTGTTATTATTATTATCTTTATTCTTAGGAGTGTAAATTTCGGCTCGAGTCCATTATTATTTCTGTTTTGCTATTTTTCTGTATCCTATTGTACAATAAATCGCCTAAGGTAGTACTAGCGCACAGCCTGAGCCCACGTGAGTTCATAGAGAATTGAGAGAGGAATTGCGAACACTTCTCGATGAGATAAAAATCGGGAAAAAAATCAACCATATGAAAGGTACAGAAAAGATTAATTTGGCATAATAATAATTCCAAAATGTTATAAAAATTTCCCAACAAATAACCCGTTAACCTAATTTTCTTTTTATGAAAACGCTTTGTTAATTTTTCCGAATACGTATGCATGTTTTCAGAATTTTGTGTAATTTTTGAAAATCGCGTTTTTAATTAATAAAAAAACATAATTTTCAAAAATTACACAAAATTCTGAAAAAATTCATTCGTGTTCAAAAAGATTAACAAATTGTTTTTATATGAAAAAAAAATTAAGTTGCCGGGGGATTTGTTGAACCATTTTTTTTCATTTATTTGTTAATAATATTTTGGAATTATTATTATGCATAATCAATCAGATTTTTTTCAGATTTTTATGCCGTCGAGAAGTGTTCGCAATTCTCTCTCAATTATCTCTGAACTCACGCGGGCTCAGGCTGTCCGCTAGTACAACCTTAATTAATTAATTAATTGTCTCATCCATCGAAGGGTTACTTTTCCGACATTACCAGCTACATGCTGATGACCGAAGCTTCGCTCGGCGAGCTCAACAAGAGGCTCGATCGCACCGTCAAATCTCTGCAACTTCGACCGAACATCGTCATTTCCGGTTGCGAGCCATTCGCCGAGGATTCTTGGGAATGGATAAAAATCGGCGAGAGTGTCGTTCTTCGAAACGTTAAGCCGTGTCCGAGGTCAGTTAGACCCTAAAAAAAATACCATAGATCAATAATTTTTTTATTTCATTAATCATCTGTCGATTCCGTCTGCAGATGCGCCATGATACGCATCGATCCGGAAACCGCCCAAGTCGACCCGCTCGAACCTCTGAAGACTCTGCGATCGTGAGTTTTGTTTACGCGACACAAGACTTCCGATAACAATTTTTTTTAATTCTAAAAAAAAGTGTCTGAATATCTTCTTATCGTACAATAATTCCGTTTGCAGTTTCCGGGAGCAAAAGGATCCCAAGCGAGTGGACGTGGACGGCAAAGCGCCTACGCTAGGGATCTACTGTGGCCTCTACAGGGCGGGCTCTGTAAAAATGAGTGATCGAGTATTCGTTCTTCCGTTCGCTACCCATGTAAACACTTAGTCAGCAATGTGTATACGTGATGTGTATTACAAATAAAAACTGAACATACCATCACCGATTTGACGAATAGTCGCTGCAGTTTTATCGTCGTTGGTACACACAGAGCTTGGTTTGGAATCTCGCGTATATTTTGGAAAGTTGTTTGTTTGTTTGTTTATTGATTTCTTTGTTTATCCCAATTTTCTAGGGATCTGTCTGGTTGATTATTGCCTAAATACGTCATTCCGATTTGATAATCTTGTTTTTGGACCGGACGTGACGTCATACCGGAAATACGTCATTTCTGGTTTGAAAATCTCATTTTTTGACCGAACGTGATATCATCCAGGGGAAACAACACTTCCGGTTTGAAAATCTTATTTTTCGAGCGGAAGTGACTTTATCTGAGGGAAAATTCACTGACGGTTTGAAGATCAAATTTTTCATCCGCAAGTGAAATCTCATTATTCGACCGGAAGTCATGTTATCTACGGTTAACGTGACATCCGGTTTGAAAATCTCATTTTTCAACCGGAAGTGACATCATCTAGGGGAAATGTCACTCACGGTTTGAAAATTCCATTTTTCGACCGAAAACAGGTCACTTCCGGTTTGAAAGTTTTACTTTTCGACCGGAAGTGACGTTATACCTGAAATAGGTCACTTCCGGTTCGAAAAATGCTATTTTCAAACAGGAAGTGACGTATTTCCGGTAAGACGTGTCTTCCGGTCGAAATGTTAGATTTAAAAATAGGTCGTGACGTATTTCCGGTAAACCGGCAGAAATCTAAATATCCGGTGTCAAAATTCCATAATACACGGTGAGCCACAACAAGCTGCTAGTATTTGATAAATCTCGGAGTCTAGGCGCGGTCGACTGAAAGCGGTGCGAGACCGCGACGGGAAGAGGGAGAGAAGAGAGCCTCAATGAGAGCTGATAAACGAAGAATGAGGGAAGGTCAAGAGAGACGGGTCAGTCAGTCAGAGAGTGGTCACCGGCGGAGTGTCTGCTGCGATAGAGAGTGACGATAACAGCCGCACAGTGTTACGATACAAGCAAAATTAACTGCAATGACGATCGTGAAATTAACTGCAGTGACGTTTATAATCGTGGCTGTTATAAGTTCGTGTCAACTTATATCCGGTACATCGGGATCGGGAGATTTTCACGGTACACTCGGTCACTTGAAAGCTCGAGCTTCGCCGGAAGTGCAAAAGCAAGCGGTTCAACGTTTGATCGAGAGACTCGTCGGGGACGATGCACAATCTTTCGATATCGAGATCGATCCCAACTTCGGTCCCGAGGGAAAGGACTCGTTCAGAGTACGTTCGATGGATTTTATCGGTGCAATTAAGGTAGTCCTAGCGGACAGCCTGAGCCCACATGAGTTCAGAGAGAATTGAGAGAGAATTGCGAACACTTCTCGATGGGATAAAAATTCGAAAAAAAACAAGCATATGGAAGGTGCTGAAAAGATTGATTTTACATAATAATAACTCCAAAATATTATTAACAAATGCATGAAAAAAAATTGTTCAACAAATTCCCCGGCAACTTAACTTTTTGTTCATATAAAAACAATTTGTTAATCTTTTTGAATACGTATGAATTTTTTCAGAGTTTTATCTAATTTTTGAAAATCACGTTTTTTTATTAACTAAAAACGCCATTTTAAAAAATTAGACAAAATTCTGAAAAAATTCATACGTATTCAAAAAGATTAACTTATTGTTTTTATATGAGCAAAAAGTTAAGTTGCCGGAAGATTTGTTGAACAATTTTTTTTTCATTCATTTGTTAATAACATTTTGGAATGATTATTATGCAAAATCAATCTTTTCAGTACCTTCAATATGGTTGATTTTTTTCAGATTTTTATCTCATCGCGAAGTATTCGCAATTCCACTCTCAATTCGCTCTGAACTCACGTGGGCTCAGGCTGTCCGCAAGGACTACCTTAAGGCGGCGAGGAAGATTCGGTAGACCGAAAAGTCAGCCACTTTAGATTGTGTTTAACAAGAGTACAACAAAATGTAAACAGTTTTGTCAACATGAATGTCAACATTATTAAGTAGGAAAATACATTTAAAAAATGCTGATATTATTTACAACAATATTGCACTTTTCGCTTATTACAACGATTTCGGTAATACGACCGGAAACAGCTTTAATAACTATGAGATGAAAGTTGTTCCCAATAGAATACCCTCCTTTGTCAACTGAATCCAAAGAACAAATTCTTTTTATTTAATCACACAATGGCGAGATAAAAAAACAGAAATGTTAATTTTCGTTTGTTTTTTAGCTCGCCATTGTGCGAATTCTGTTTGAATACATTTTTGTTTACGTTCAATCGATAAAGGAGGGTATTAGAAACAACTTTTGTCTCGCAGTTACCGAAGCTATTTTCGCTTTTTTTATATATTTATCAAATTTCTAATATCAAATTTTCAATGTATTTTTCTAAGTAATAATGTTAACATTCATGCTCACCATAAGAAAGACTGTTTACATGTTATTGTACAATTTATTATACACAATATAAAGTGACTAAATTTTCCTAAACTCGTTGGTCCTCGAAAAGTCGTCATAGAAAAAAAAATATGTATATTAATAAAAGATTGTGAACGCTGATTAATTGCAAGTCTGATCGCCAACTGGCTTAATCTACACGTGCTTACAGATATCGAAAACTCCAGCGGAAACAATAGAGATCATTGGAAACACAGGCGTTGCGGCCGCTTGGGGATTTAATTATTACGTAAAAAATTACTGCAACTCGCACGTTGCATGGGAAGGCGCGAGAGTCGAAATTCCCATCATTTTGCCGGAAGTGCACGTTACCGTGACGTCGAACGACAGGTAAGGGAGACATTGATCAGGATAGAAGTGAATATATGGACCTTCCGAAAAACTTAAATCGAACGGGCGAAAAGCCGAGATTTTCCAAACCGGAAGTGAGATCTTGAAACCGGAAATGACATCGCGAAAGCATGCTGGAAATTCGCGTTACGTTCCCAGTAATTTCCTAAACATACTAGTAAAGTAACTTGCGGTCGAATTTGAAGACGTTAGTTTGAACTTAATATCACTCTTGACATCGAACTTGAAATCAAAGTTTGGTCCGAACTTTATTCTGCACTTAAGGTATATCCTAAGTTCGATCTTCATTTCGTGCTTAAGTTTGATCTAAAGTTCGAACTTAAGTCCGAACTCGAATTCGAGTGTAGTTCGAGTTCGATATTAAGTTCGAATTTAAAATCAAACTTAAGGTAGTTCTGACGCTTGGTATTCATTTCGCATACACTCAGATAAAAAATTTATTTGACGGTCACCGTTTATTTGGTTTAAGTAAAATATTTATTTGATTTAAATACATATTTATTTAAATTAAGTAAATAGTTACTTAAATGAAATAAATATTTGTTTAAATCAAATAAATATTTGTTTAAATCAAATAAATATTTTTCTTAAATCAAATAAAGGGTGGCCGTCAAATAAATTTTTTTTCTGGGCGTAAGTTCGAGAAAAATGAGATAAAATTGCAAATACTTCTCGATCGTATAAAAATCTGAAAAAATCCATGCATATTAAAGGTACTACAGAGATTTATTTCGCATAATAATATGTCCAAAATGTTATTAACAAATTAAACAAAAAATTAATTGTTTATCAAATTACCCGGTAAACTAATTTTTCTTTATTACGAAATTACCTTAAACACGCAATCACTGAATTTTTCCATTTTTAATTTTTTTTTTTTTTCATAAAGATTTAGATATTATCAGAACGTGTGCACGGCAGGGTACAGCTCGGCCTGGTGGAAATGGGAGCAATGGGAGAAGAACATCGACTGGATGGCCTTGAACGGGATCAATCTCGCCCTCGCGTTTCACGCTCAGGAAGCTATCTGGCTTCGGGTTTACAAAGATATGGGTCTGAGCCTCGATGAGATAAATCAACACTTCGGAGGACCAGCTTTTTTACCATGGTAAAGATTTTTAAAAGAATTTACAACTTTTCCATTAAAAGCTGCAAATTAAACTCAAGGTAGTTCCTTGCGAATAGTGTTCACTTCGCATAAGTTTCAAGGAAATGAGAGGGAATTGCAAACACTTCTGGATGGTATAAAAATCCGAAAACAATCAAGCATATCAAAGGTGCTGAAAATATTGATTTTCCATAACAACAATTTCAAAATGTTATTAAAAAATTGATGAAAAATAAATTGTGCAACAAATGTCTCGGAAACCTAACTTTTTTTATGAAAGTGATTCGTTCATTTTTCTGAATATGTATGAATTTTTTCAGATTTTTAAATTCACTTTGAGTTCTGTGATTTTCTACATATTTCCCCCTTATGACAAATGAAAGGCAAAGTGAATTTTTTAATCTGAAAAAATTCATACGCATTCAGAAAAGTGAACGAATCATTTTCATAAAAAAGAAGGTTACGTTTTCGAAAGATTTTTTGACAAATTTTATTTTTCATCAATTTGTTAATAACATTTTCGAATTATTATTATGCTAAATTAATCTTTTCAGTACCTTAGCTATGTTTAATTTTTTTCCGATTGTTATACCGTCCAGAAGGGTTTACAATTTCCTCGCATGTCTTTGATCCATATGCGAAGTGAATACACTGAGAAAAATTTACATAGTAAATAGTTCCCAGGGGGGATGTCTACATTTTACAGTTACGACAATGACCAAAAATTGTAGTTGTAACTATAATTATAGTTTAATCAATTGTAACGAACTCGCATCTCCGATATAAATGTTCTGATATTAATTCTAATAGAAAGACACGAGTCGAATGTTCCTTCTGACAAAGACTACTCGGATTATCACCTCGTTATAAATAGTTCAAATCAATACGTGAAAGACTCACGCGTAACCACAGGAGGGTCCTCCCAAAGCAAATAAAGGGGGAATTCGCTTATTGGAGCATTTTCACCACCAATAGCACCATAGTTGGTGGTTTTTAACCCCTCCAGTTGTCGAGGGATGATAGGGGATAATTGGTATATAAGGAATGATAAAATTAAGTAGTTCAGTTCAGTTACCATCGAACCGTCGTACTCACGACGCTGGGCTACACGCCTGTCAAAATCATCGAAGCCAGTTATACTGCAAGTCAGAGTTCGTAGCTCGTACGGCGATTCAGTAGAAGCTGCGTCTTCTAAGTAATTAAAATAATAGTCTCAACGGTATTAATTCTCCGGATTTCGATTATGGTTTGAGCTAATAAAAAGCACAGTTATATGTAACGTCGTTACATATAACTGTGCTTTACAACGTTTAACCAATAACAACCTTTATCTCCTCGTTACAACCATAACCCGCGTTTAAATAAGCTCGAATAACCGCGCCGATGTATCGTAGACAGCGATCATCTATAACCCATAAAACTATAGTGTAAATAGGCGAGGTTTCCGTCCCCGGTGTAAAGGGCTGCCCTGCCTTGACCCGAAAGGAGAAACCGATAGTGTTGCGCTCTCCCTTACACTCTCACGAGTTGGGCTGGAGGTAACACAATTGAGTTTATACTATCACAAACTATCTATATAGACGTCCCCCCTGGGAACTATTCGTTAGACGCTGGGCTACAAGCCTGTCAAAATCATCGAAGCCAGTTATACTGCAAGTCAGAGTTCGTAGCTCGTACGGCGATTCAGTAGAAGCTGCGCCTTCTAAGTAATTAAAATAATAGTCTCAACGGTATTAATTCTCCGGATTTCGATTACGGTTTGAGCTAATAAAAAGCACAGTTATATGTAACGTCGTTACATATAACTGTGCTTTACAACGTTTAACCAATAACAACCTTTATCTCCTCGTTACAACCATAACCCGCGTTTAAATAAGCTCGAATAACCGCGCCGATGTATCGTAGACAGCGATCATCTATAACCCATAAAACTATAGTGTAAATAGGCGAGGTTTCCGTCCCCGGTGTAAAGGGCTGCCCTGCCTTGACCCGAAAGGAGAAACCGATAGTGTTGCGCTCTCCCTTACACTCTCACGGACTTGGGCTGGACGTAACACAATTGAGTTTATACTATCACAAACTCTATCTATATAGACGTCCCCCCTGGGAACTATTCGTATAGTAGGAAATACCGTCCTTTTTCTCAGTGTACTATTCGCAAGGACTACCTCAACTAAACTTTGAACAGGTCGAGAATGGCAAACATACGGGGATGGGGCGGTCCCTTGACGCCGTCCTGGCATCAGCACACGATTAATCTTCAGCATCGGATTCTGGACAGAATGAGAGAGCTCGGTATCGTTCCGGTTCTTCCGGCATTCGCCGGCCACGTTCCCCGAGCGTTCACCAGAATCCATCCGGAAGCTAACGTGACGAAGATCGATACATGGAACGAATTCGAAGAGCCCTATTGCTGGTCCGAAATAATCCACTAAATAGTCGGCGATTAAATACTTTGCAATTTATGTAATATCTTCGACGACGTGTGTTTTCCAGTCCGTATCTACTTTCGCCGACGGATCCACTTTTCAAAACTGTCGGAGGGAAATTTCTTCGAACGGTGACGATCTCTTCTGATAAAATCAAAATTAATTATCGAAACTGATAAAATCAAAATTAATTATCGAAACTGATAAAATCAAAATTAATTATCGAAACTGATAAAATCAAAATTAATTATCGAAACTGATAAAATCAAAATTAATTATCGAAACTGATAAAATCAAAATTAATTATTGAAACTGTGACTGAGGATTTATTGATCTTACGATGCAAAGGATTAAATTTTTTTTTTTATTATTATTTTTTAGTATATCGATGAGTTTGGAACAGATCATATTTACAACTGCGACACCTTCAACGAGAACGAACCTCAGGACAGCGACCTATCGAGTCTGAGGAATATCGGCCAAGCTGTCTTCGCCGCCATGACCGATGTCGATCCTCAAGCGATCTGGTATAAAGTTTCTCCCGAGATCGCATAAATCACTCATAAAAATTCCCCTCAATGATGAGATTTTTTTTTTGTTGAATAAAAATCAGGTTAATGCAAGGATGGTTGTTCGTCCACGATTTCGTTTTTTGGACCGAGCCGAGGGTCGAGGCTTTCGTCACGTCGGTGCCCGTTGTGAGTTTACCTCCAATTTAAGAACTTGAATATTTCTGAGTTCGCAATTTTTATTTTTTCAATAAAAATATAACATTAATCAGGGAAGAATGATAGTCCTCGATCTCCAATCGGAACAATTTCCTCAATACACGAGACTCCAATCTTACTACGGCCAACCCTTCATCTGGTGCATGCTGCACAATTTCGGCGGAACATTGGGAATGTTCGGCTCCGCTGAGATAATCAATAAGGTAATAATCAAAAATCATTTTTTTTTTTTTTGTTAATTAAGTTAATAAACCTCGACGTCAAGCAATAAAATGTTTATTCGCGGGCCAATTTATATTTTTCAGAGACCGTTCGAGGCTCGGGCGATGAATGGGAGCACTATGGTCGGAATTGGCTTGACGCCGGAAGGGATTAATCAGAACTACGTCATCTACGAGCTTATGAATGAGATGGCCTATAGGAAGAAGCCCGTCAAACTCGACTCATGGTGAGGACATTATCAGCATTGAAGTGAATAAATTTATTTTAAAGAAAGTAAAAAAATAACAATAAATTTAATTTTAAAAAACCGTGCGAAGTGATTTGCACAATTACTTCCTCATATTTTACGATTTTACTCATAACTTCCTCTATGATAATTCCGTTGTGGCATTTTGGCTTCCTCATAGAGGAAGCGATAATTAAAACACAGTAAAAAAAAGTTTGAAGACAATTTTAAATCTAATCTTCAGCGCTGATTACGAAACTATAACTCATTTTACTCTTTGCGTGATGTTTGATTCAGAAACTGCTGTCAAAAAAATTTGAAAAATTCAATATTTTCAAAATCCCATACAATTTAAATGGTTGGATCAATTTTTGCCAAATTTAATACGAAACATTGTACACTGTTAGTCCATTCCTGTGCCAAATTTAAGCTCGATACCTCCATATTTACTCAAATTGGAGCATTTTTAGTAATTTTTCAAAAAAACCAAAATTCGATAAAATCTGATCCCTTAGGTAGATTTCGGCCAAATTTAATACCAAAGGTCTTTGTTCACAGTACTATATTCATATGTATTTTTAGGACGATAGCTCAAAACTTACGAAAGTTAGAGCTACGACAGACTTTTTTCAAAAAGTTTCAAATTCGCGTAAAATTTCGAAACGGGCCTCAATCTTGATGAAAATTATATCGAAGGAAGAGACGTGACCACTCTACTAGTGTACAAAATTTCAACCCGCTATCTCAAGCCCTTTCCGAGTTATAGTCATTCTAAGCGGTGCACGCTGTCACACACACACACACACACATACATCCGGACGCCAGCTAAAAATCACATTTCTCGACGTTTTCGACTATTTCTAGTACGCTGACAATAAAGTCTCGAAAAAAATGTTTTTCACGAAAACATAGCTTTCTCTATGAGGAAGCAAAAAATTAATTTAATTCAGTCGGTAAATAATAATGGATGTTCATGACATGTCTTCAGGTTTGAGGAATACGCGGTCAGACGGTACGGTGTCTGGAACGAATACGCCATAGCGGCTTGGCAAATGTTGGCCAAGACTGTTTACAACTTCAACGGAATTCAGAGAATAAGAGGCCACTATGTCATTACCAGACGTCCAAGTTTGAACATAAAAACATGGGTAAAAGTCATATTCGGACAGATAATAATAACAACAATAATAATAATAATCGTCGAGCAATAACAAATTAATATCTTTAGCAATAGTAATTTGTCTATACTTTTTTTCTTAATTTTTTATTTTATTTTTTTTCTTAATTTTTTATTTTATTTTTTTTCTTAATTTTTTATTTTATTTTTTTCGATGCGCAGACGTGGTACGATCGAGAAGATTTCTTCCATGCTTGGGACAACATTATCAAAGCTCATCACGGAAGGTCGAACAGCAGTTTCTACAGGCACGATTTGGTCGACCTAACGAGGCAAGCTCTGCAGCTGAAAGCCGATTATATCTACGATGATTTGATCGACGCGTATTCGAAGAAAGACAAGGAGGCTCTGAGGTAAGGCAATCATTAAGCGTTAGTGTGCGAATAAATGTCACTGACCTTTATGAGGTCACTGAAAAATGTTCGATATCATCGACCAGCCAACGTGTCCATCCACTTTTCTTAAGGTAGTCCTTGCGGACAGCCTGAGCCCACATGAGTTCAGAGAGAGTTGAGAGAGAATTGCGAACACTTCTCGATGGGATGAAAATTCGAAAAAAAATCAAGCATATGGAAGGTGCTGAAAAGATTAATTTTACATAATAATAACTCCAAAATATTATTAACAAATGCATAAAAAAAAAATTGTTCAACAAATTCCCCGGCAACTTAACTTTTTGTTCATATAAAAACAATTTGTTAATCTTTTTGAATACGTATGAATTTTTTCAGAATTTTATCTAATTTTTGAAAATCACGTTTTTTTATTAACTAAAAACGCAATTTTCAAAAATTAGACGAAATTCTGAAAAAATTCATACGTATTCAAAAACATTAACTTATTGTTTTTATATGAACAAAAAGTTAAGTTGCCGGAAGATTTGTTGAACAATTTTTTTTTTCATTCATTTGTTAATGACATTTTGGAATTATTATTATCCAAAATCAATCTTTTCAGTACCTTCCATATGGTTGATTTTTTTCAGATTTGTATCTCATCGCGAAGTATTCGCAATTCCACTCTCAATTCGCTCTGAACTCACGTGGGCTCAGGCTGTCCGCAAGGACTACCTTAAGAGGGAGTTACTCGCGTAACTCAATAAAAACAAAGCGAATTTCAAAATGTTCAAATTACATTTGGAGATATCTGTGGAGTGCATTCTTTAGGGACACAATTAAATTTTCTTTTGTACATGCTGTTAACGTATCCTTAAATTTTGCGAAACATAGACTTTATATTTTTTTAAAATTATAAATAAGATCCCAAAATTTGCTTAATTTTTAGTGAGTTATCTGCCGTAAGCGAGAAGTTAACGAGAATCTAATTACTCGCTCGCTTTGCACATGAAGTATCAACGTGAGCCTTTTGGGATTGTGGTTCGATATTATCGGCCAGCCAACGTGTATCCACTTCAATAAAAATACAGTGAATTTCAAAAATTTCAAATAAAATCCTGAAATATCTAGAAAAATGCAGTCTTTAGGAACAAAATCTGAAATCTTTTTTATAAGTCCAATTAACGTATCCTTAAATTTTGTAAAACATGGGCTTTATAGTTATTTTCAGAAAAAAATAAGATCGCAAAATTCGCTTAATCTTTAGTGAGTTATCTGCCGCACGCGAGAAGTTAATGGGAATCTAATTATTCGCTGAATTTGCGCATTCGCAGTACCAACGTATATTTTTTAGGAAGTAAATTTTTGAATTTTTTTTATACATACAATTTAAGGGCGGGGTAAGGTATTAAATTTTTTTTTTTTGCTTTTTTTTAATGAATGTATAATATCTCAAGAATATTGTGTTAAAATTTCAAGTCGATCGGAGTAAAATTAACGAAGTTACGAGTATTTGAGCGCAACCCAAAAAAATTGGGTTGCGGCGAAATTTGTTGACCAATTTTTTTTTCATCAATTTGGAATTATTATTATGCAAAATTAATCTTTTGAGTACCTTTAATATGCATGAATTTTTTCAGATTTTTATACAATCGATAAGCGTTCTCAAACTTATGTGAAATGAGCGCTAAGCGACCTAACTCTTCGCGTTTTTCAAAGCGTTTTTCTGAAACTTGTCATATTTGAAGTCCGTGTTCACGATAACTCAAAATCTACTGGACCAATCGTTTTGAAATTTTGCACAGTACTTCTTCACATAATTCACCAGGTATTGTCGAGAGCTTTTTCGTTTTTTAAAATAATTACTAATTTTTCAACAACAAATAAGTCGATTTTTTTTAGCGAAAATCGGTTTTTTGGCTCCCAAGTGCTACGAAAAATTGAAAAATCGAAGAAAAAAAAATCCTCTCGTCATTACCTCAAGAAACATCTCCTTTAACAAATGCATTTTGATTTTTTTGTTTCCGATGATTCTG
Organism: Exephanes ischioxanthus; assembly: GCA_958510785.1. Lineage (NCBI taxonomy): Eukaryota > Metazoa > Arthropoda > Insecta > Hymenoptera > Ichneumonidae > Exephanes > Exephanes ischioxanthus. The sequence goes on along the minus strand of OY294018.1, from coordinate 3,996,640 downwards.
TTGCGAGTTATGACGAACACCGCAAATCAACTTTTTTTTGAGGCGCCTCCGGAGATTCATTGTCACTCGCTCAATTTTCAATATTTTGCAATGAAAATTTAGGAAAACGTTATATTATTATATGGAAATTTACTTCATAAGCGAACACTATCTGTATCGCCAAAAAAAAAAATCTTAAAAACATGCCTTTTTCACCGAATTAACCTTACCCCCGTTAACGTATCTGGAAATTGGCGAAACACAGACTTTATATTTTTTTCTGAAAAAATAAGTTCCCAAAATTCGCGTCATATTTAGTGATTTATCTGCCATACGCGAGAAGTTAACGAGAACCTAATTACTCGCTCCCTTTGCACATGCGCAGTACCAACGTGGGTCTCCTGGGCTCGCTGTTCGACGACCTCGAGAAAATATTGGCCTCGAGCGAGAACTTCCTGGTGGGAAAGTGGCTGAGGGACGCCAAAGCCCTGGCCACCGTTCCGGAGGAAGAAACAAATTACGAGTACAACGCGAGAAATCAGATAACCCTTTGGGGGCCGAAGGGAGAGATAAGGGACTACGCGAACAAGCAATGGTCTGGTGTGACGGCGGATTATTTTTCCAAGCGCTGGCTCGGCTTTACCCAACTATTGACGAAAAGCCTCGAAGACCGGAAACCCTTCAACGGTAGCTTCTTCAACGAGTGGGCTTACCGCAACGTCGAGGAACCTTTTACAATGTCGAAAAAAATTTATCCCGCCGAGCCACAAGGTACGTTTTACTTTCGCTTTTTATTGACAACAAGATTGTAGCAAATTCTACGTGTTTACGACTGTATATAACGTAACATATTTCTTCTTTGATTCTGGATTTTTTTTTTTTTTTTTTTTTAGGCGATTGCATAGAAATCGCTGTGGAGTTGAATGAAAAATGGAGAAAACTCGTGAAGCCTCGTAAAGGAAGAAGCGAAGGCTCGAGAACGAGGAAAATTCGACGCCGCGGCTAATATCAAGCGCTCGCATATATTTTCGATAATATGTAAATTTTTATACCAATAAACTATATTCACCGATAATTCGCAGACTCGCATTACGTGTTTCTCGCTATTACAAGTTGATTTATTTGTTAATTTTTTTTTTTTTAATTGAACGAGTTGAAAAAATTTGTTAGTTAATAGATATATATCGTCTGGCTCGAATCGAATGGAAAGAGTCAAATTACGAAATTTGATTTTACGGAGGACTTGGTCTCAATTCTGATATATATATATATGTATGTATGTGTATATCTTAAAAATATTAAATATTTACACAGTAGCCGGGAGTATAAATGATCCGATTCAGTACACTATTACGTTCGATGTTACTTCGTACCTGAAATACGTATACGGTATGTAAGCTGTATGTTTACAATATAATTCTACCGTGATCGATTGATTGTCTGACATAAGCTACGAAGAACTCTGCGGCGTTATACAAATCAGAATCGTTATTGTTTTCGGAGTAGGAATTTGAAAAAAAAAAATGTCAAACAAAATTGTTTTCACAATTTCAACTTTCGATCGTCCAGTAGTGCGTTCGGCGACAAACAACAAGCAACTCATTGACGAACCGCGGCTCTCGTAATTCAACATATTTAGACAGCGCTTGACTCGCGGCGCGAGTTTCGACCCACCGGTGGTCGAAGAGCCTCCCAAATAATCACGCTGCTAAAAATGTATGTTGTGCAACTTTCAAATTCAAAGAAAAATATATATATATAAGTAGATAAAACGCGATTACCTAATTTGAGATCGTTATCCTATTTTCTCTCGCACGCGTCGAGAGTTCGAAAAAATAATTACCACCACATTCACTTTCGCACAGCCTTAAAGCACAAAATAGAATGAATAATGCCACTCTACACCTCTCAATCTACAACTGTCAATAATTTACTAACGCTCGTATTTTTTATTTTTTTTTAGTTTTTTCTTTTTCAAGGTACTGGAAGATAATAATATTCTCACGCTCATCGTAGAAACATTACTCTCTCTGCATAAGTTGCCAGAATTCACAAATAGATCGGGTCGAAAAATAAGTCGACATCGGCTCGTTTGTCATTCCGTCGCCTACAGCGAGGGACATTTTTGTATTGCGAGCGACGTACGACTGAAAAGGTTCGTCTATTGTATTCGATAGATAACTTGTTACTTTTTTTTTCTATTATCTAAACTCGAGTCGCGATACTGGTCCCCCTGATCCTCCAGTACATTGTATTGTTACGCATTTTTCAAGGCGGCGACCACTTATTTTTCTTCTTTTTACCCTGGCAAGTTCTGCGACTTGAAAAACCACCACCAAACTATCTTCAAAGCGACCGAGTAAACGACCGGTCGTTTTCGGACAAAAATACGTCCTCGAAAACGACTGTCAAAACGACTTTATCCGTGTCCGTACCAGCCGCATACGAGCAGATTCCAGGGAGGGCTTTCAGTCAGGTTTTACAATTAATAAACGAATGAACTACCGCGAAAACGACTGTTCAAAACACCTTTCAGTCCTGTCATTTTTTATTTTCAACCGAAGAAACGACCGCATAACGACAACCGGACTGAAAAGTCTTTTGAACGGTCGTTTCCGCGGTTGTTCATCCAGTCTTGAAATGTAAAACGACCTAACTGAAAGCTCTCTGACGCTGAAGTCGTTTTAACAGTCGTTTTACCGGACGTATTCTTGTCCGAAAACGACCGGTCGTTTTCTCGACGGTTTTGTTGGTCGCAGGATCTGCCAGGGTATAGCAAGAGAATTTTTTTTTTTAGGTCAGCCATAACGTCCTGATACTTTGAGATACTTTTTTCAGAGCTGGGCAGTACTTGAAGTCCACAAGTACTTTTTTTCAAGTACAAGTACTTTTCGAGTAGGCGCTCGCATTACGGATACTCGACGAGCAGAATGACATCCTGTTTCTATTAATATACGATTTGTCTAAACTTTTCAATAAATACAATTTTAACGAGAATTTTTTTTTTTATTCCATAAAAAACGAGAGGAGCCTTTTCGTTTCTTTAATGAAATTTTCGACGAATATTTCAGTTAGCGATTTTTTACAATAAGTTAGCCATGTGCAAATTACTTTGCACCTTTTTCTTTTAAACCTGGGTAACGTTTGATTCTGTGAACCTAATTGCGAAAAGTACTTGAGAACTACTTCAAGTACGAAAAGTACTCGACACTTCACGTACAAAAAGTACTTTGAACTTGAAGTATCTTTCGGTACTTTGCCCAGCTCTGCTTTTTTTTTTTTAACAAATGCATCGTGAATCGTTCTCCACCTGATCCGATTAAAAATCTGACACTAGTAACAACAATGCAGCCTATCGAGAACAATTGTATCCAAATATATTACATAGTACATCCTACGCCACGGTATTCGTTGGATGCGCCTTCACCTCGAACGAAGCGAAACGACGCTCGGACGCAATCGCCTTTTCGAGATAATCGAAGGTTCTTCGTTAATGCCCGATTTTAACGCACGGACAACGAACACTCGGCAATTGCGGGCGATACGGTTATGTACCTGCCAAAACGTATGGCCGCGTTTTAAAATATAGGTAATATATAAATATATATTATACAAGATTTCAACAACGAGTAACCGAGTGTGGGGGGAAGGAATCAGGGGCGGGAGGGGGGAGAGGGTGATCACGGTGGAAGATAAGTTTTGTTGGTTCGTTGCAACAATCGCGTTTTTGTGTGTTTCCCTCAAAATCTTGGTTCGTCCTTAAGGCGACAATCGTTAGCCGTGCGTCGGTGCGTGCCCTTTTTTTTTGGAAGATAATCACGGTTGGTCCTTGGCTCCCTCGAATTGATCGTCGATCTGATGCCATTGTCACCGATTTTCGACTTCCGCCTCTTGACTCGACGATTCGGTGACCGGCGGCAGCATCGACTCGTTCGATATTTGCCTGCGCAATAGAATGAAAAAATAGGTAAATATGAAACATTGGAGAACATGGGGGTGAACGAGGAAATGAGAAAAAATGTCGATTTCGACGAACCTCCCGTTCGCCCGCCACTCGTAACTGTCCGGCGCTGAATTGCTTCTTCCGGCTTTGTGAAACTGTTGAGTTTTGCTCTCGGGAGTTTCCCCCGCTGGTAACGGTGACTTCGTCGACGGGTCGGTAATATCGGTTGATGCTTGCTGCTTGAGGCACACGCCGCTCGTAACGGGTTCGCCACTCGTGCAGCCTGGTCTGACGATTCGACGAGGCAGGAAGGGATTCTGTCGATTAAAAAAAAAATCATTGTTGCAGTCGTTAATTTTAATTTTGCTTCCTCGTGGACGAAGCTACGTCTGGAGTACTTAAAATAATCCAAAATCTCGAGAATTTTTATAAATCACATTCACAATTACTTCGTAATGCGTGCGGCAGTTGAAAAACTTTTCGCCAAATCCACTCAAATCTGCGAAGACTTTTCGGGGAAGGACGAAACAAAAAAAAATATATATATACTGTTTTTAATTACTGAAAAGTCTAATTCAAGTAAACACGAACGTGTTAAGCTGAAATTCGACAATCGAATTTTATGAGATATAAAAATTCGGAATGTTAAAATAAGCTGCAAATCAATTCGCGCATGGCTTCCTCATTTCTCACAATTTTTCCTACACGATGGGAAAGTCAAAAATTGATCAGCGAAGTTTCTCATGGAGACTTTACGGGGAAGGACGAAACAAAAAAAAATATATATATACTGTTTTTAATTACTAAAAAGTCTAATTCAAGTAAACACGAACGTGTTAAGCTGAAATTCGACAATCGAATTTTATGAGATATAAAAATTCGGAATGTTAAAATAAGCTGCAAATCAATTCGCGCATGGCTTTCTCATTTCTCACAATTTTTCCTACACGATGGGAAAGTCAAAAATTGGTCAGCGAAGTTTCTCATGGAGACTTTACAGGGAAGGACGAAACACAAAAAATATATATATATATACTGTTTTTAATTACTAAAAACGGTCTAATTCGAGTAAACATGAACGTGTCAAGCTGAAATTCGACAATCAAATTTTATGAGATATAAAAATTTGGAATGTTGAAAAAAGCTGCAAATCAATTCGCGCATGGCTTTCTCATTTCTCACAATTTTTCCTACACGATGGGAAAGTCAAAAATTGATAAGCGAAGTTTCTCATGGAGACTTTACGGGGAAGGACGAAACAAAAAAAAAATATATATACTGTTTTTAATTACTAAAAACGGTCTAATTCGAGTAAACATGAACGTGTCAAGCTGAAATTCGACAATCAAATTTTATGAGATATACAAATATAGAATGTTAAAAAAAGCTGCAAATCAATTCGCGCATGGCTTCCTCATTTCTCACAATTTTTCCTACATGATGGGAAAGTCAAAAATTGGTCAGCGAAGTTTCTCATGGAGACTTTACGGGGAAGGACGAAACAAAAAAAAATATATATACTGTTTTCAATTACTAAAAACGGTCTAATTCGAGTAAACATGAACGTGTCAAGCTGAAATTCGACAATCGAATTTTATGAGATATAAAAATTTGGAATGTTAAAATAAGCTGCAAATCAATTCGCGCATGGCTTCCTCATGTCTCACAATTTTTCCTACATGATGTGAAAGTCAAAAATTGATCAGCGAAGTTTCTCATGGAGACTTTACAGGGAAGGACGAAACACAAAAAAAATATATATACTGTTTTTAATTACTAAAAACGGTCTAATTCGAGTAAACATGAACGTGTCAAGCATGGAGACTTTAGGGGGAAGGACGAAACAAAAAAATATATATATATACTGTTTTTAATTACTAAAAATTCTAATTCAAGTAAACACGAACGTGTTAAGCTGAAATTCGACAATCAAATTTTATGAGATATAAAAATATGGAATGTTAAAAAAAGCTGCAAATCAATTCGCGCATGGCTTCCTCATTTCTCACAATTTTTCCTACACGATGGGAAAGTCAAAAATTGGTCAGCGAAGTTTCTCATGGAGACAAATGGTTTCTTATGGGAAAAATGTCAAGAAGTGAGGAAGCCATGGGCAAATTATTTTGCAGCCTTTTTTTATTTACGATTACTGGAAACCTGAAGTGGCTCACCTGAAAGCTGTGTTGCTTCAGCATAGTCTTGATGAGTATGAGGGTGTCCAATTTGGGCACCCGAGTGACGACCCGAGCGACCTCCTCGTCGGTAACGGTTACCGGAAGTCGACAGTTGTCCGCCTCGTTCGGCAGAGGTTCCTCGCCGTTCTTCGTCAGCCAGTGATGCTCCTTTATTTCGGCCAGGCTTATTCTCCTCGTCGGATCTTTGGCCAACATTCGCGAAATGAGATCCCGAAGACTGTCCGAGAGTTGGGGCTTTTCCGGAAAGCGCAGGGGCTCCGAACGCACCGCAGCCTGAACGCCTATTATACTTCCGGCACCGTCCCAAGGCACTTTTCCGGTCACCAGCGAGTAAAGCGTAACGCCCATCGACCAAACGTCGCACAGCTGCGCAAAAAATGTAACCAGTCATAAATTCTCCCTCACAATAAAAAGAAAGTTTCTTCACCGTCAAAAAATTTGGTTTTACAATGGTATTGGAAGCTTTTTTACACAAACTGTTTCTGAAATTTCAGACACGTGCGTTGAATTTTAACAGGTAATTTTTATGTTCAAAGAATTTTTTTTTTAATTTTGTAATAAAAAAAAAATTCTTTGAACATAAAAATTTTGCTTGAGCAAAAGATTTTAAATTGTTATATCTGGTATTTTTATTTTGGAAAAAGTACATTAATGTTCGGTTAATGTAAGTAATGTGAGCAAATTTCAAGTTCCAGAACATTGAATTTACAATTTATTTTTACGATTTAGCTTCGCCAACAATTTTTTAAGAGGGGAAAAATATTAATTGACTCGATAAGACAGAAAAAAAATAAACACGTACGAGCAATCGCGACAGCAAAGGCCGACGTCACGGAGTCGTCGCCGGACGACGATAAAAATAAGAAATCGAATGTATGATAAATAGGAGATGCTAACCGTGCCGGAATACTGGGCACCCGGAGTGGTTGTTTCGGGTGCCGCGAAGGCCGGCGTTCCCGCCGAACCCGACAGCAGTTCACCGGCTGCTCGCAGCTCGGCGCTCACACCCAGATCGGCGACTTTAACTCTGCCGTCGCTGTCCACCAGCAAGTTACTTGGTTTTATGTCGCGATGTACGATCCTCTGGTAATGCACTGAAACATTCAAAAATATGGTTTATCAATAAAAAATACACTAGATTCAATCTACCTAATAATAAAGTACGGAGCCATCGGACACTCTCATGGACACTCGTAAACTTACAAACTCGTTTGCACTCGCAAAGACTCAACTTATTCCATTCTGTAGACTACACTTTTTGAGACTAAATTTTAGCTCATGTAATGGAATTTATTTTATTCTGCGAGTGTGCGAGTTAATGGTTAACGGCGAGCACGCGAGCCACAATAACCATTAGTTATTGTTATATTACCGGCAAAACTTACGATACTCAACGCCCACGAGGACATCGCGTTTAGTGCTCGTGGTTACTTCATCGAGGGGCTTGTCCGACGGATAATTAATTAACCCTAGAACTCGCGTACGGGGTGGAAAACTACCCCAGACGATATATTTTTAAAAATCGATTTAACTTCCACCCCCCAAACTCTAATTAAATCAAATTTGTCGGATGCCATTCTTTCTTATTAAAAAAAATGAAGAGATTCAAGTGTGGAAAACCTCACTTGTTGCTCATAGGCTCATGTAGAAGAAACGCGTGGGCTGAATATCTACACCAATCATAAGTTGGAAGGTAGAAAAAATTATACATGAGGTGTAGGGTTAAATATTCGTGTAGATTAAATCGACTTAATAACGAAGTACAAGACCACTAGACACTCATAGACACTCACCTTGTTCCATTCTATAGGGTGAATTTCCTAATGGCTGAACTTTAGCTCATGTAATGGAATTCATTCTATTCTGTACATGTGGAGACACTCAGCTTACTCCATTCTATAGGCTAAATTTTCTAAGGCTGAATTTAGCTCATGTAATGGAATTTATTCCATTTTATTCTAATCTTGTCCGTCGGTTAATTAATTAAATATTCATGCAGTTTAAATCTACTGAATAAAGTACAAGACCACTAGACACGCGAAGACACTCAGCTTACTCCATTCTATAGGCTAAATTTTCTAAGGCTGAATTTAGCATATGTAATGGAATTTATTCCATTTTTTTCTAATCTTATCCGTCGGTTAAGTAATTAAATGTTCGTGTAGATTAAATCCACTTGATGAAGTACAAGACCGCTAGGTAAAGTAGACTGTCTGCTTATTCTATTCTACATGCAACATTTTCTGATTTCCTCGTCGAGGGGCTTGTCCGTTACGTTAAATCTACTTAAGGTAGTCCTTGCGGACAGCCTGAGCCCACGTGAGTTCAGAGCGAATTGAGAGTGGAATTGCGAATACTTCGCGATGAGATAAAAATCTGAAAAAAATCAACCATATGGAAGGTACTGAAAAGATTGATTTTGCATAATAATAATTCCAAAATGTTATTAACAAATGAATGAAAAAAAAATTGTTCAACAAATCTTCCGGCAACTTAACTTTTTGTTCATATAAAAACAATAAGTTAATCTTTTTGAATACGTATGAATTTTTTCATAATTTTGTCTAATTTTTGAAAATTGCGTTTTTAGTTAATAAAAAAACGTGATTTTCAAAAATTAGATAAAATTCTGAAAAAATTCATACGTATTCAAAAAGATTAACAAATTGTTTTTATATGAACAAAAAGTTAAGTTGCCGGGGAATTTGTTGAACAATTTTTTTTTATGCATTTGTTAATAATATTTTGGAGTTATTATTATGTAAAATCAATCTTTTCAGCACCTTCCATGTGCTTGACTTTTTTCGAACTTTTATCCCATCGAGAAGTATTCGCAATTCCACTCTCAATTCGCTCTGAACTCACGTGGGCTCAGGCTGTCCGCAAGGACTACCTTAATAATAAAGCACAAAACTACTAGACACGCGTAAACACTCGGCTTATTCCATTCTATAGGCTGAATTTTACCTCATGTAACGGAATTCATTCCATTTTATTATAATCTTGTCCGTCGGTTAATTAATTAAATATTCATGCACTTTGAAGCTACTGAATAAAGTACAAGACCACTAGACACGCGGAGACACTCAGCTTACTCCATTCTATAGGCTAAATTTTTTAAGGCTGAATTTAGCTCATGTAATGGAATTTATTCTATCCTATGATTATTTAAAAATTACCGACAAAACTTACGATACTCAACGCCCATGACGACGTCGCGGAAGTGTCGCCTCGCGGTTTCCTCGTCGAGGGGCTTGTTCGTTACGTTAAATCTACTTAATAATAAAGCACAAAACTACTAGACACGCGTAAACACTCGGCTTATTCCATTCTATAGGCTGAATTTTACCTCATGCAATGGAATTTATTCCATTTTATTCTAATCTTGTCCGTCGGTTAATTAATTAAATATGCATGCAGTTTACATCTACTGAATAAAGTACAAGACCACTAGACACGCGGAGACACTCAGCTTACTCCATTCTATAGGCTAAATTTTCTAAGGCTGAATTTAGTTCACGTAATGGAATTTATTCCATTTTTTTCTAATCTTATCCGTCGGTTAAGTAATTAAATGTTCGTGTAGATTAAATCCACTTGATGAAGTACAAGACCGCTAGGCACAGTAGACTCTCTGCTTATTCTATTCTACATGCAACATTTTCTGATTTCCTCGTCGAGGGGCTTGTCCGTTACGTTAAATCTACTTAATAATAAAGCACAAAACTACTAGACACGCGTAAACACTCGGCTTATTCTATTCTATAGGCTGAATTTTACCTCATGCAATGGAATTTATTCCATTTTATTCTAATCTTGTCCGTCGGTTAATTAATTAAATATTCATGCAGTTTAAATCTACTGAATAAAGTACAAGACCACTAGACACGCGGAGACACTCAGCTTACTCCATTCTATAGGCTAAATTTTCTAAGGCTGAATTTAGCTCATGTAATGGAATTTATTCCATTTTTTTTTCTAATCTTATCCGTCGGTTAAGTAATTAAATGTTCGTGTAGATTAAATCCACTTGATGAAGTACAAGACCGCTAGGCACAGTAGACTGCTTATTCTATTCTACATGCAAAATTTTCTGAGGCTAAGTTTAGCTTATGTAATGGAATTTATTCTATCCTATGATTATTTAAAAATTACCGACAAAACTTACGATACTGAACGCCAATGTCGCGATTTCCTCGTCGAGGGGCTTGTCCGTTACGTTAAATCTACTTAATAATAAAGCACAAAACTACTAGACACGCGTAGACACTCGGCTTGTTCCATTCTATAGGCTGAATTTTACCTCATGCAATGGAATTTATTCCACTTTATTCTAATCTTGTCCGTCGGTTAATTAATTAAATATTCATGTAGTTTAAATCTAATTAATAAAGTACAAGACCACTAGACACGCGGAGACACTCAGCTTACTCCATTCTATAGGCTAAATTTTCTGAGGCTGAATTTAGCTCATGTAATGGAATTTATTCTATCCTATGATTATTTAAAAATTACCGACAAAACTTACGATACTCAACGCCAATGTCGCGATTTCCTCGTCGAGGGGCTTGTCCGTTACGTTAAATCTACTTAATAATAAAGCACAAAACTACTAGACACGCGTAAACACTCGGCTTATTCCATTCTATAGGCTGAATTTTACCTCATGCAATGGAATTTATTCCATTTTATTCTAATCTTGTCCGTCGGTTAATTAATTAAATATTCATGCAGTTTAAATCTACTGAATAAAATACAAGACCACTAGACACGCGGAGACACTCAGCTTACTCCATTCTATAGGCTAAATTTTCTAAGGCTGAATTTAGCTCATCTAATGGAATTTATTCTATCCTATCATTTAAAAAGTACCGACAAAACTTACGGTACTCAACGCCCATGACGACGTCGCGGAAGTGTCGCCTCGCGGTTTCCTCGTCCAGAGGCTTGTCCGTCGGGAGTTGCATAACTTCGCCCTTCTGCACCAATTCGAAAACGAGATAAAGATTGTCCTCGTCGGGATCGTCGAGAACCTCGACGAGTTTAACAACGTTCGGATGATCGAGCTTTTTCAACAGCGCAATCTCGCGATAGACCTTCGCCAGTGGATTCGTGACTCCCTTTCGACCTGGCGCTATTCTACCGAATATACCGGCCTTCTTCATGAGTTTTTTCTTGCTCAGAATCTTCATCGCATAATGGGTCTCGTCCTCCTCGTTGTACGCCAGTTTCACGATGCCGTACGAGCCCTGGAATTAAACGAACGACGTAAATTACTTCTTATCTTCTGAACCTACACGTACGATCTATCTATCATAAATACCAAATTTACATAAAATATCATTCCTCTCGTGCACGATTATGCCAAAATATGCGCAGCAACGACCTCGTCGGTGTTACGTCGACTTATCGATCTCATTAGAAAATCCACGGGTAAACTGCTCTCCGCCGCTTAAAATATGTATTGACGCGTGTTCGTAATATCGCATATTAATACATCAATAAATCAATACTAATAATTCAAGTTTTTTGCCGACTATTATTACGATCATTGTATGTCGCGCAGATGGACAACTTTTTGCATAAAAATTGTTCCGTAAAAATTATTACATAATCCGTAGCACCTTGACCTCGCGATCAGTTCGCCGGATCACCAAGGCGACGAACGAGCAAGCTAGCTTAGACCCATTCAACATCTCGACTGAATAGTTTCGGAGCGCTATGCGCGACGTTATCCTACGTTACAGATAATGTATTTTGGTACTAATGCTAACTGTTGTCCGATTTTTTATTTTTTGAGTTCTTTAAATGAGTTACTTTTGAGAACCTGTATCAGACATAAAAAGTGTATTTATTAAGGCCTTATATATGCGAAAAATTTCAATAAAAATCATTTTTTTAAATTTTTTATTCCATTAGCCTGAACGATTAGGAATATTTTAAGGTTTACAGAATTGAAAAATTCCAAAAATTGTTGAAGTTACAGCATTTGGAGCGTAAAAACTTTTATTTTCTTGGAAGCAGGCAGGTAGCGGCGTTAACCGGCCGCGCTATACGGAGACAGGTGCGCTAGATCGCCAACTACAAAGCCGATTTTCGACGATTCACTTTTTTGAACCTCGTAAAAGTTCTAACGTTTGAACGCAGGTTCCGATCGCTTTGAAATTTTTACATGTTCTTAGTATCATCACCTATGGTGTGAACCACAGAAACAATGACACAAAAAAAAAAAATAACGACAGAAAATTGAGCAAAAACATTTTAAGTTTCGAATTTTTATTACAATAATTTTAAAAAAATAATATTATTGGTTCACACTGAGGATACATTCATTATGCAATTATAAATATGTTCATTTTTTTTTCAGACACCCACATCGATGCCGAGAACTTTCACCATCAACGTGCGCGCAAGAAGAATACATTGCTTTATTATGTAATATCTCCGCCATTTGTTAATATTTCTGATTTTTTTTACAAATACTTAACCATATGCATAAATGATCTGTAAAAAAAATGTTGTCAATATAGGCATCATTTTTTTTCAACCGCGTTTAGAAAAGTACCTTCGAAAATCGGCGAAATCGCGTATATAAGGCCCTAAGGTAGCTATGTCGCTTCATGTTCATCTCGCATAAGTTCGAGAAAAGTAAGCGAATATTGCAAGTACTTCTCGATGATATAAAAATCTGAAAAAATGCATGCAGATTAAAGGTACTGAAAAGATTAATTTTGCACAATAATAATTCCAAAATGTGATTAACAAATTAATCAAAAAATTAATTGTTTAACAAATTGCCCGGCAAAACAACCATTTTTTTGTATGAAAATGATTCGTTTATTTTTCTGAATACGTATGAATTTCTTCAATTTTTCAATTAGCTTTGATTTTTTAATTTTTAATTTGGAAAAAATGTCTGAATAAACACAAAAATTAAAACTCATTGAAAAATCTGAAAAAATTCATACGTGTTCAGAAAAATAAATGAATCATAATCATAGAAAAAAAATGGTTGTTTTGCCGGGAAATTTGTTAAACAATTAATTTTTTGATTAATTTGTTAATAAAATTTTGGAATTATTATTGTGCAAAATTAATCTCTTCAGTACCTTCAATCTGCATGAATTTTTTCAGATTTTTATATCATCGAGAAGTTCTTGCAATATTCGCTTACTTTTCGATAACTTATGCGAGATGAGCGGGAAGCGACATAGCTACCTTAATGTAAAGGGGCTAGTCCCCGTAAATAAGTAAATAAATAAATAACCAAATAACTAAATAATCTGAAAATTGCAGGATGAAAAATGTATGGTATGTGAGAGAGCGTTGTTATAAACTCACTTGTCCAATGTTGTTCAGAAGTTTGTACTGATTGAGCTGAAGCGCACCTTGCCGGCTGTCGATCGACACCCTCCGACTCTCGCGCAGCGGTCTCCGACGATTCGTCCTCGGCGATCCTTGAGGGCTCGCGTACGGCGAGTAAGGGCAGTAAGGATAAATCGGTCTTATACCGGCGATCGCTGGTCCCGTTGGAATGTCGGAGCCGGGTATACGCTCGCCCGCGCAGAGACGCAGTTCGCCTGAGAAAGATACATTTTATTGCCGATCCTGACGATTCTTCACTCATAATTTTTTTTTTTTTTTTTTTTTAAATCAATAGTACTTTGCGATACAAGTGCGAGAAAGCGACCATTTGTGTGGCGAGTGCGATCCACTTCACAGGCTTCGTACAATATTTTTTGTAACACGTGTACGAAAAGTCCCGCTTTTCGTGCCTGTAAAGTGTGTCGAAAGTGGCGCTTTCTAGCAGAGGATGCGCGAAAAATGCTGTAGATACTATTTTTAGACGCTAGTTTGTTTTCCGCACACTTTTTTCACACGCTAGTTCCTTTTCGCACACTTTTTTCACACTCTAACTACTTTTGCGCACACTTTTTAACACTCTAGTTACTTTTCGCGCTGACTTATCTGTCACTGTAGTTATTTTTCCGAACGCATTTTACAGGCACGAAAAGCGGGAATTTTCGTGCACTTGTCACAAAAAGTAGTATGCGATACTTGTACGAAAAAGCGGTCTCCCGACGGCGATTGGGAAGTAGGCAGCACTTGCCTCCTCTCGAGCTACAAACATCACTCGGCTTCGCCTCGTACTAGTATCGCAAAGTACTATTATGTCTCGGTGCGAAAAAGCCAGTTTTACGCACGCGAAGCCCTTTCATACCTTGTGAGCTGAAGTTTTGTTCGACATTTGTACGAAAAAGCCAGTTTTACGCACGCGAAGCCCTTTTATACCTTGTGAACTGAAGTTTTGTTCGATATTTGTACGAGAAACTTTTGCTGAACTCGTGCGATTGTAACACTCGGCAGAAAAAGTTTTATCGCACTAGTATCGTAAAGTACTATGATGTAACTCGTGCATGAAAAGTGCTAGTTTTTGTGCCATCCCGTGGTTTTGTGCCGAGAGTGGCGTAAGTGGCGCTTTGCAGCCATGAGTACAGTAAAGATACGGCGCACGCTTCTCGTACTTTACGCACGCTTCTCGTACTGTACGCACGCTTCTCGTACTTTACGCACGCTTCTCGTACTGTACGCACGCTTCTCGTACTGTACTCACGCTTCTCGTACTTTACGCACGCTTCTCGCACTGTACTCACGCTTCTTGTACTTTACGTACGCTGACTGTACAGCGTCACAATCAGCAGGCACGGAAGTAGCACTTCTTCTACATTCGTTACAAAAAATATTATGCGATACTATTGCGGTGTACCGAACATTATACGCGGACCCTGAAGTGAGTCTACAGTTCGTTCTACCGTACTTGCATCGGCAAAATTACTATTTTGCAACAAATGCAGGAGAAGTGCCACTTCTCATCCCTGTAAAGCGTGCGGATGGGCCTTTGGCACTAGTGCGAGAAGTAAAATTAGCATGGGTGCTACAAACCACCACTTTTGCCACGGCTTCCAGGCGCGAAAAGCGGCACTTCTCACACACGTCTTGCAATAAAAAAAAAAATCTCACCCTCTACGGTCGACGTTACCAAGCTCGGAATCTTGATAATCGGCACGCTGTCCGCATGGACGAGTTTCTTCTCCTCGGGGTACTCGTTACCCAGTGCCGAGCATACTTTCGGCATCGTTGGGCAGTCGTTGACTCTCGCGTTGACTTCCTCCTCGTTCCTCGGTATTTGCAACGATATCCTCCTGTCGAAGAGCCGAGCATCGCCGTCGCCGCGGTCCTCCGACTGTGTCGACAACAGTTGATAAACCTTCACCGATCTCGGCAGAAGCTTCCCGGCCCCGCCGTCGATCTTAACCCTGCAATCTTCGCTCTCGTCCCCATCGTGCCTCGCGACGACGACCTGATCGTCGTCGTCCTCGTCATCCGTCTCGCCCAATCTCTCGGCAACGCTCGACCTCACCTCGGCCTTCGATTCCCCGCTCGGCAATTTTTCACCGTAGGGTTTCTCGACGATCCTCTCGAGCTCGCTGTTCGTTATGTTCGGCGAGCTGCACTGATGAACGACCATTCTTCGCCTCTGCCTGTTCGCCGCCCCGGCCCTCGGACTCGACCGCTGCGTCGACGACTCGTTCGAGCTCTTTCCGACCCTCACCTCATCCTCGCCGTTCTCCGAGCTTCGATTCTCCTCCCCGATTTTCCGCGCCTCACCGTCCCTCACCGGCGACGAACTAACCGACAATTTATCAGCGAACTCGGCCTCGATGACCTCCTCCGTCTCGTCGGAACACTTGTTGGTCTCGAGGCTCGGCTGCTCGTCGATGTTCGGCATCTCGAGCCGTCCGCCTTTGGCCATCGCATTAGCCGGCGCATCGCTCTCGGACGAGGATAGATTCGTCTCCGCGCTCGTCGGCCCGACGAGACTCGGCCGATTAACTTGTTGACCGCTCGCCACGTGCTGGTGGCCGCTCGCCGGCAACCTGTTGTTCTTCGTCGAC
The DNA here is from genome assembly GCA_958510785.1 of Exephanes ischioxanthus. Lineage (NCBI taxonomy): Eukaryota > Metazoa > Arthropoda > Insecta > Hymenoptera > Ichneumonidae > Exephanes > Exephanes ischioxanthus. Next base: position 3,980,567 of record OY294018.1, on the reverse strand, counting down.
GATCGCCGCCTCTCGCGCTGCAGCGAATCCCTCGTCGTCGCCTCTTGGAGAATCGCCTGCTCCATCGGCGACGACGTCCATCGGTCCTCGTCGAACGTACCGAGGTTGCTGAAGTATCCGCTGCTCTCGCGACGTGTTCCCGGCCCCGCGAGCCGGCAATTCACGCCCGGCGATACGAGAGACTCGAGCGTTCGCTCGTCGATGTAGAGGGCGCTGTCCTTGCGCACCTCGATTACGCCCTCAGCCACGGCCTCCTCGTAGAGCTTCCGGTCCGGATCGCCGATCGACTCGAAGACTTCGACGCAAGCTCGCTTCTGAGAAACATCCAACGGCCTGTCCGCGCCGGAAGTCTCGCGAATCTCGTCGTACATCGGCCCGTTGAGCGCGACCTTCTGAATCGAGGCCCTCGGACGGGACGAATTCTCGAGCGAGTCGTCTCGCGGAGAGTTCGCTCTGTCGGTCGAGCGTGGAACTCGGTCGGTCGGAGAACGCGGAGACTCCGATGAGCTGGGAGAGGTTTCGGGATGAGGCGGCCTTGAGGAAGTCGGATGCTTCTTTAACAGACTTTTCGAATCCAGCGTTGGATTTTCGGCGATCCTCGGCACCTCGCTGATCCGGCCGAGAACCCTCGCGCTCGAGGAGCCGGGCGATTCTTCGTCCACCGCTACGTGTCTGCAAGAGAGAGAGAAAAATTAATTATCGGCAATTGCTAGCGAATTATGCGAAAATAAATACTTATTTTTTTTTGTTTCTTGTACAATTGAGGGAAAATACTTTGCGACGTTTTTAGCGTCGTCATTTTTGTTGCATTTCTTTTTTATGCTCATAATTTAGCTTACTAATTTTGTTGGGAAATTTGTGGAGGGAATTGAAACATCTGCATATACTCCTCATATTTGTAACCGATATTATTTACATAAAGAAGAAGTTATGAGATAAATTGCGACGGTAAAAACGGTGCTAGGATATTTACGTTCACTTTAAGAGAAATGAAGAAAAAAAAATATTAATGTTGGCATCCGAGTATAGGCAGATTTTTCAATTTCGACCACAAATTTACTGAAAAAATTAGTAAGTGACATTATCAGCGTAAAAAAATTATGCGTATAATTGTGACCGTAAAAACAGTGCTAGTATTGATACGTTCATTTTACCAAAAAAAGGAAAAGAACACACACACACGCACGCACGCACGCACGCACGCACGCACGCACGCACGCACGCGCGCGCGCGCGCACGCACACGCACACGCACACGCACACGCACACGCACACGCAGACGCACACGCACACGCACACGCACACGCACACGCACACGCACACGCACACGCACACGCACACGCACACGCACACGCACACGCACACGCACACGCACACGCACACGCACACGCACACGCACACGCACACGCACACGCACACGCACACGCACACGCACACGCACACGCACACGCACACGCACACGCACACGCACACGCACACGCACACGCACACGCACACGCACACGCACACGCACACGCACACGCACACGCACACGCACACGCACACGCACACGCACACGCACACGCACACGCACACGCACACGCACACGCACACGCACACGCACACGCACACGCACATCCGGACGCCAGATAAAAATCACATTTCTCGACGTTTTCGACCATTTCTAGTACGCCGACATTAAAATCTCGAAAAACATTTTTTTCATGAAAACATAGCTTCCTCCATGAGGAAGCAAAAAAAGTATAAATGTCAGAATAGTACATTTCGATACGAGTGCAAAAAAACTTTTTCTGACGAGTGTGACTTTGCAACACGAGCCGAAGGCGAATGTTGCAATCACACGAGTTCAGAGAACGTTTTTCGCACGAGTATCCGATAAAATTGTATCTCACAAGATGCGAAAATGGGGGTTTTCGACTATTTTTTCGCGAAGCGTGCGAAAAAACCGCCATTTTCCCACCGAGTGAAATAAATAAAATTTTCCGAAGAGGTCAATCTGTTCTTAGGCCAAGGCTTACACAGATCCATTTTTATTCCGTTACTTCCACCTTAGCCGAGAAATTCCACCACAGCGGAGTGCGGCCGAAGTGCAAGAAGCATCGTATTTCGTACCGACGACCGAATCCCCAATCATCGTCGGATAATTCTTGGTACCCGCGAGCTCGCGTCGACGCGCGCATGAATAGCTCGCATCGACGCAACGCGCAGTGTGGAAGAAAAGTTAAAGCGTCATGCCGGTGAGGTGTATTTATCGTTGCCGGCCCGAGACGCGACTGCGGAGCAGTCTCTCTCTCGTGAAACGTGCGCATTATCGCATATTTAGCGGTTTATAGGATTATACGACGACGTAACTGCGGGAAAGGAGTCCCCGCGCGCGCACCTGCAGTCTGCGGCGGTCTGGCTCGAGGCTCTCGCGCGTCAGAGGAAAAAGGTGGAGGGGGGGGGGGGGGGGGGGGGGGAGATGGGAATATATCGCGCTCCTCGAACAGTCGGGACACGTGCGTCGTGCGTCGATCTCCGAGCTCACGACGGGAGGCCGGCAAAAAAAAAAATTATAATGAGATTCGACGCTCACCTAGCTCGAGGCGCGCGCGCGCGAGTAGAGGTGCGAGACGACAATTCTTATGGCGATGAAAACTCGCGCCGCGATCCAGCCGCTCTCGATTGAGACGTACGGATATTAAATGATGAATTATGTCCGTTATCGATTTTTAAGGAATTAATTATGAAATAATAAAATTATGAAATTTTTTAACATTTCATAATTAGCCATATTGTGTTCTCGCAACAGAGTGAATGAAAAAGGTAGATAATGTAGAATAATGAGTTATAATGAATTATTATAAATTATATACTGTTGGACAGGCTACGAGTTATATCTGTGAAATTTTATCTGAACCGTGAATATTGAAAATTTAAAGGGGTTAAAAAGAGACGTGCGGATATTAAATGATGAATTATGTCCGTTATCAATTTTAAAGGAATTAATTATGAAATAATAAAATTATGAAATTTTTTAACATTTCATAATTAGCCATATTGTGTTCTCGCAACAGAGTGAATGAAAAAGGTAGATAATGTAGAATAATGAGTTATAATGAATGATTATAAATTATATACTGTTGGACATGCTACGAGTTATATCTATGAAGTTTTATCTGAACCGTGAATATTGAACTTGTAAAGGGGTTAAAAAGAGAGGTGCGGATATTAAATGATGAATTTTGTCCGTTATCAATTTTTAAGAAACTAATGAATTATGAAATAGTGAAATAATAATATTCTGAAATTGAGAAATTAAGACATTTTTTAACATTTCGTAATTAGTCGTATTGTGATCTCGCAGCAGAGTGTATGAAAAAGATAAATAATGTAAAATAATGAATTGTAATGAATTTTTGTAAATTATATACTGTCTGACATGCTACAAGCATATCTGTGAAATTTTATTTGAGCTGTAAAAATTGAAAATGTAACAGGGTTCGTCCCGTAAATAAATAAATAAATAAATAAATAAATAATTAGATAAATAAATAAATAAATGAATAAATAAATAAATAAATAAATAAATAAATAAATAAATAAACATAAAAAACATTTAGCCTTGAATTTGTGCTGCAAAAAATGTCTGATGAATATTGGCCGAATTTCTGATGAATATTGGCCGAATTTTTTCGAAATGTTTGGATCGAAAAGGTACGCCCTTCTGTTTCCCAGCGGTCGATGCAATGATCGATGGCGTAACAGGATAAGTGTAACAGGAAACGATGACGATGTATCGGTAACGGGAGAAGAAATACGCTGGACCGAAGCCGGCTAATTTGGTATCCGCGTTAAACTGGTATCTCCCATCGTTGCGCGACGAACCGGGCGCGAAACGACCCATGGGAACCCGTTAAATCCGAGATCCCGCCGCAAACTTCCTCCCCGAGGGTAAAAACCATAAATTCTAGTTATATTCCCGAAGTAATTCTATCTCCGCACGGTATATCTTCCATAAGCCGGTTTCACACTGTACAGCCTACCCGCCTACCTTCCATCGATCTTGTCACTTCGTCTGTAGAGCTCATACACGCTATATGTGTTCACTGTCGATACTCTTTGAAAATTTCGTCGCGCCGAATTATGTCGAATGAGCAACGTAAAATAAATATATATATATTTTTTTAAATAAATTATTATTTATTTAATAAAGTATTATTTATTTAATAAAGTATTATTTATTTAATAAAGTATTATTTATCTAATAAAGTATTATTTATTTAATAAAGTATTATTTATTTAATAAAGTATTATTTGTTTAATCAAGTATTATTTTTTCATAACGTATTAATTTTTTAAGAAAGTTTTTAATAAGAAAACGGTCGTTTGCATAATTGTGACGAATAAAATTTTCATTAATTTTTTTTTTTTTTACTTTTTTTGAGAGACGTTCACTGGACGACGCGTCGCGTTTCTTTGTGAGAAAAGCCCGAGCGAAACTCGCGAAGAACTTAGTACTCGCGAGACCAGTTTCTTATCATCTTTATCGGTGACTGACGCACGACCCGCCACGACCGCGCGACCTCGCCGTCTCTTATTTACCGCTGCTCATCGTTACGCCGTTTTTAAAACCGCCGAGGTGAAATTTTTAACCCTACGCTATTTTACTTTGGAAAACAAAATTTCACAATATACATTTTGTTTCCAATTTTTTGGAAAAATTTGACCAATGTTAATGTAACAAAATTAACATATTATTATAACAATATTAACATATTAATATAACAAAATTAATATATTAATATAACAATATTAACATATTAATATATCAATATTAACATATTAATATAACAAAATTAACATATTAATATAACAATATTAACATATTAATATAACAATATTAACATATTAATACAACAATATTAACATATTAATACAACAATATTAACATATTAATATAACAATATTAATAATTTCACCATAATCTATCGTTACTTTGATTCTAAAAATGGTAAAAATAAATTTATACTTTATCAAAAAAAGTCGAACGGTAGAGAATTTTTTATTTTTTACTGCAAAGATGATTCGGACTGAAAGGGTTGATATTGAGCGTGCGAGAAATTAACGAAGCGGCGAATCGGGTGTCGCCGGCGACGGAGGAGAGATAAATCAGGCGAAGACTAAACGGTGCGAATAAATCTCGATCGGTCTTTCCCAGCGACTCTCCAAGCAGCTGTCGTTCCTTTAGTGGAAGGAATAAAAAAAAAAAAAAAAAACGAAAGAAAACCCGACCGAGCGACGATGGGTTGCGCGACGCGAAACGTCTAATACGGCAATGCGAAGAATCCCGGGGTAATTCTCGTCCAAAGATGAGGCAACGCGTCGTTTTAAAACCAGGTGCAAAGTGTAGTGACCGGTCGGATAGGTCTTCGAACTCGGTGAAATTTATTGCTCGTTACACGCGTTCCTATGACTAAAAAAAAATTAAAGTAAAATTAGGAAATTAAAAAAAGAACGGGGCTTTTTTATTACGAGAAAAATGAGAAATTTGAAAACTCAATTAAGGTAGTCCTAGCGGACAGCCTGAGCCCACATGAGTTCAGAGAGAATTGAGAGAGAATTGCGAACAATTCTCGATGGGATAAAAATTCGAAAAAAATCAAGCATATGGAAGGTGCTGAAAAGATTGATTTTACATAATAATAACTCCAAAATATTATTAACAAATGCATAAAAAAAAAATTGTTCATAAACTTCCCCGGCAACTTAACTTTTTGTTCATATAAAAACAATTTGTTAATCTTTTTGAATACGTATGAATTTTTTCAGAATTTTATCTAATTTTTGAAAATCACGTTTTTTTATTAACTAAAAACGCAATTTTCAAAAATTAGACAAAATTCTGAAAAAATTCATACGTATTCAAAAAGATTAACTTATTGTTTTTATACGAACAAAAAGTTAAGTTGCCGGAAGATTTGTTGAACAATTTTTTTTTCATTCATTTGTTAATAACATTTTGGAATTATTATTATGCAAAATCAATCTTTTCAGTACCTTCCATATGGTTGATTTTTTTTCAGATTTTTATCTCATCGCGAAGTATTCGCAATTCCACTCTCAATTCGCTCTGAACTCACATGGGCTCAGGCTGTCCGCAAGGACTACCTTAAAGGTATAATTTCAAAACTTTAATTACGATAACACTTGCGGTAAAAAATAAATAATGAGAAATGACGAAAGTACGAGTGAATGGGTGTGATGTTGTAAAAATGTTTCTTTTCCGATTTTTTTTTTTAATTTGACATTTTTTCAGATCCCGAAAAATGCCACTTTGGCGTATAACTGCGTGGTTGCTCTCGCTATCTTTCTTAAACTTGGAGTCGAGACACTGCCGTGTCTCTCGATAAAATTTCCTCGGAAACTTTTGTGACGGCAGGGTAGAGGAGTGAGATGTGTGTCAACCGTTCGCGCAGACCCGAGGATGACTCGATAAAGTCACCAGACTGACCGCTTGTCCTATCCATTTTACACTTGAAAAAAAAAAACGGATATTTTTTTTACTCGAGAAAATTGAGAAATTCGAAGAATCGCCTAAAGGTAAAATCCGCAAACTTCAATTACTTCAAATAAAAAAAACGGGGTTTTTTTTTCATTTGAGAAAATTGAGGAATTCGAAGAATCGCCTAAAAGTAAAATCCGCAAACTTCAATTACTTCAAATTTAAAAAAAACGGGTATTTTTTTTACTCGAAAAAATTGAGGAATTCGAAGAATCGCCTGAAGGTAAAATCCGCAAACTTCGATTACTTCAAATTAAAAAAAAACGGGTATTTTTTTTACTCGAGAAAATTGAGGAAAACTTCAATTACTTCAAGTTAAAAAGAAAAAACGTGGATTTTTTAATTCAAGAAAATTGAGGAATTAGAAAAATCGCCTAAAACTAAAATCCGCAAACTTGAATTAGGGTAGAAGTGGGGAATATGGCCCGGTCCTTATATAATTGATTTACGTGTTAATCACTTTTACCCTACTTCAAGTTAAAACGAAAAGCGGATTTTTTTAATTCAAGAAAATTGTTGAATTCGAAAAATCAACTAAAACTAAAATCCGCAAACCTGAATTACGATAACATTTGCGGTAAAAAAAGAAAATAATTCACGAAAGGACGAATAAATGCGTGCGACATTGTGTAAACTAAACACTTTGCAAAGTTGCTCGGAAACTTTTGTCACGGCCGGATGGAGGAAATGGGATGTTTGTCGGCCGATCTCGCAGACCCGAGAATGACTTCGATAAAGTCGAGCCGTCTGGCGGTTTGTCTAGTCCATTTTGCACTTGAAAAAAAAAAAGAAAAAAAAAAGTCGATATACCGAGAATCAGTTTATACGTGGAACGTAGTAGAGCGTTGTGCGTTGTTAACCGTAATTACGATGCAGCGCGTACAGAGTCCGAGCACTGTAACGTCTTTATGCCGTTGCCAATGTTACGTTACATGAGCGCGCTCGTAACCACGCATGAGCGAATTCCCGCCGCGTTCAATTGCGTAAACGAAAAAAATGTGTTTTACATGGCGTCGCGAGATAACACTTATCGCACACGCGTCACAGACAATTACGACGATCGCGTGCGGTTATTATCCGTGTTCATGCTTTCATACACCTAATTAGCTACTCTTTTTCCAGCCCTCGATTTCGCTCAGCCTCAACCCTATGTTATTTTCGGTATTAAATTTGAAAAGAAAAAAAAAAAATGAGACGAATGCACGTAATGGTAAAATAATGGTATAATAAAAAAAATCAAACTATTAGGGAATGAAAGTTCATAAAATTTGCTCAATTTCATTACACTTGACCTTTAACTTCTTAAACCTCTTCCGTCGCAATCGTCCCAATTCATCGACCCTTTAAAAGTAATCTAGAGAATATTTTTAAAAATTGTAATAATCGAAAAAAGAAAAATAAGACGAATGAAGGCATTTATAAAAGAATTAAATAACGTAATGATAAAAAACGGCTCATTAAAGTATTAACGAATGAGAGTCCACAAAAATTGCTCAATTTCATTTCACTTTACCCTCGACTTCTTAAGCCTCTCCTATCGCAATTGTCTCAAAAAAAATTATCGACTCCTTTAAAAATAATAAAATAATGTAACGATAAAAAAGTTTCAATTAATTATTAACGACCGAAAGTCCCTAAAATTTGTTCGATCTCATTTCACTTTACCGCAAACTTCTTAAACCTCCATATCGGGACTATATAAATATTATTATTAAAAAAGAAAACCCAAACATCAATTTCCGAGAAAAAAAACCAAAAAAATTGTCAGAAGCGGTCGATATCTCGAAAGATGAAAGCCAGAGAAAGAAAAACATAGGAGTGAAAGCAAAGTTTGCTCAGAAGTCTTATAGTCCTCACGGTATGCGACGCGCGTCGATTGGCCGTTCGTTTCGAACGTTCCATGAAGACTACGAGTACAACCGAGCACATGGATATATCAACAATAATAAAATAATATAAAATAATATAAAATAATATAAAATAATATAAAATAATATAAAATAATATAAAATGATATAAAATAATATAAAATAATATAAAATAATATATCAGTGAATAATAAAATAATGTAACGATAAAAAGTCTCAATAAATTATTAACGACCGAAAGTCCCTAAAATTTGTTCAATCTCATTTCACTTTACCGCAAACTTCTTACACCTCCATGTCGCAACTATATAAATATTATTATTTAAAAAAAACCCAAACACCAATTTCCGAAAAAAAAACAAAAAAAATTGTCAGAAGCGGTCGACATCTCGAAAGATGAACGCCAGAGAAAGAAAAACAAAAGAGTTAAAGCAAAGTTTGCTCAGAAGACTTATAGTCTTCACGGTATGCGACGCGCGTCGATCGGCCGTTCGTTTCGAACGTTCCATGGAGACTACAAGTACAACCGAGCACACGGATATATCAACAATAATAAAATAATATAAAATAATATAAAATAATATAAAATAATATAAAATAATATAAAATAATATAAAATAATATAAAGTAATATAAAATAATATATCAACAATAATAAAATAATGTAACGATAAAAAAGTCTCAATAAATTATTAACGACCGAAAGTCCCTAAAATTTGTTCAATCTCATTTCACTTTACCGCAAACTTCTTACACCTCCATGTCGCAACTATATAAATATTATTATAAAAAAAAAACCCAAACATCAATTTCCGAGAAAAAAAACCAAAAAAATTGTCAGAAGCGGTCGACATCTCGAAAGATGAACGCCAGAGAAAGAAAAACAAAAGAGTTAAAGCAAAGTTTGCTCAGAAGACTTATAGTCTTCACGGTATGCGACGCGCGTCGATCGGCCGTTCGTTTCGAACGTTCCATGGAGACTACAAGTACAACCGAGCACACGGATATATCAACAATAATAAAATAATATAAAATAATATATCAACAATAATAAAATAATGTAACGACCAAAAGTCCCTAAAATTTGTTCAATCTCATTTCACTTTACCGCAAACTTCTTTCACCTCCATATCGCAACTATATAAATATTATTATTAAAAAAGAAAACCCAAACATCAATTTCCGAAAAAAAAAAAAAAAAAAAAACCAAAAAAATTGTCAGAAGCGGTCGACATCTCGAAAGATGAAAGCCAGAGAAAGAAAAACAAAAGAGTTAAAGCAAAGTTTGCTCAGAAGTCTTATAGTCCTCACGGTATGCGACGCGCGTCGATCGGCCGTTCGTTTCGAACGTTCCATGGAGACTACAAGTACAACCGAGCACACGGATATATCAGCGATACATTGCAGCGCGCTCGCCCGTACATCAGCGTGTGTAGCGCATCTATGTCAGCAGGAGGCGGCGCCGAGAGACACTCGGGCCACGCCAGTGACGGTCATCACTCGAATCGATGAGCTGTAACACCGCTTCGTTTCATTCGGGGGTCCGCGAGACATCAGCGGTAAGGTAAAGGTACCAATGATCGGACGGTTAAGAGCAGCCTAAGATTCCAGCAGTTATTAATTTATCAAGAACATTTTTTTTCTTGAAGTAACCGAAACCAATGTCAAGCCGATAGTTTCTAGTTTCCAAAAGTCACCGGTTAATTATAAAAGGATAAATATTTTTGTTAATTACGGAAGAAAGTATCAAGAGAGCCGAAATGTACCGATCTTCGGACGCGGTTTTTCGGCACGTCCCTATATTCGGACACTGCGTGTCCCAATGTTTCGGACGATCGCAGATTTCGAGAATTCTGATGTGCGAACTTTTAGTTAATATTGACTAAAGGAATTCCTTTGCGATTTATCAATTAAATCAATGAAAACAATAATCCTCACGCGAAACAATAATGAAGATAAGACACGTAGAAAACTGGCTAACCTAACTTTTTCGTACTGTCCGATTATTAGATCGCGTATGTAGTAACGCTTGTACCATTCTCCGGACACTATATCGTCGGTGTTTTAACAGAATTCAACAATAGAAAATAATTTAGGCTTAAACCTTGTGTAACTTTTTTTCTGTGCATCATATAATGTTTGCAGTTACGATTACAAGTGTCATAATGGATTTTCAATACTTCAATTCGGAATAAATCAGATCTGCATAGGAGTGTCCGAAGATTGGGACGTGTCCGAACATCGGTACCGTTACCTTACACACTCGTGCGACAGCCAGACCGCTTTTTTTTATCATCAACCACATCCACACAGACGAGTCCCTCCCTCTCCTTTCGATATTCTTATTCGCATTCAACCGCTTCCCAGACCTTTCTCACCGCGCCGCGTCCCGCGCCCCGTTCGCGATCCCTCTTATCCTACTTTCCGCCAAAGAATCTTTTATATTTCTCTCTCCTCGACGGGTACCTTCCCCGATGTATTGTAACCCTCCGGTGTATATAGATTTTCGATAAGTCTCCCTGCATTCTCCGTCCCGACCGATGTACAGCGCGCGGACAGCGGTGAAGCGATTATTATTATTGATATTATTATTAGGGGATTTATAGAGGATATGCAACATGAAAAGAGTTTCGCGACGTCAATTGTCGTAAGGCCATCGACCGAGGTCCTCGAGCGAGTAAAAATAAATGTTATTATCTTTTTTGAATATTACAAAAACCTATTATAAATTATTATTATTATTATTGTTACTATTATTAGTGGATTTGTTGAAACTATGTAACATGGAACGAGTTTTATGTCGTGAATGGTTGTAAGGCCATCGACCGAAGTCCTCGAGCGAGTAAAAATAAATGTTATTATCTTTTTTGAATATTAAAAAAATCTATTATAAATTATCATTATTATTGCTACTATTATCAGTGAATTTTTTGAACATATGTAACATGGAACGAGTTTTATGTCGTGAATGGTTGTAAGGCCATTGACCGAAGTCCTTCAGCCAGTTTAAAAAATGTTATTATAATTTTTTTTTATATTTGAAAAAACCTGCATTCTCCGTCCCGACCGATGTACAGCGCGCGGATAGCGGTAAAGCGATTATTATTATTTTTATTACATAATATTACAAAAACCTATTATAAATTATTATTGTTACTATTATTAGTGGATTTGTTGAAAATATGTAACATGGAACGAGTTTCGTGACGTCAATTGTCGTAAGGCCATCGACCGAAGTCCTTGAGCCAGTAAAAATAAATGTTATTATCTTTTTTGAATATTAAAAAAACCTATTATAAATTATTATTATTATCATTGTTACTATTATTAGTGGATTTGTTGAAACTATGTAACATGGAACGAGTTTAATGTCGTGTATGGTTGTAAGGCCATCGACCGAAGTCCTTCAGTCAGTTTAAAAAATGTTATTATTCTTTTTTTTATATCTGAAAAAACCTGCATTCTCCGTCCCGACCGATGTACAGCGCGCGGATAGCGGAAAAGCGATTATTATTATTTTTATTCCATATTATTAAAACAATCTATCATAAATTATTATTATTATTGTTACTATTATTAGTGGATTTGTTGAAAATATGTAACATGGAACGAGTTTTATGTCGTGAATGGTTGTAAGGCCATCGACCGAAGTCCTTCAGCCAGTTTAAAAAATGTTGTTACCTTTTTTGAATATTAAAAAAAACCTATTATAAATTATTATTATTATCATTGTTACTATTATCAGCGGATTAATTAAAAACATGTAACACGGAACGAGTTTCACGACGTAAATTCTTGCAAGGCCATTGACCGAGGTCCTTCAGCCAGTTTCAAAAAAGTTATCAACCTTTTTTTATATTCGAAAAAACCCATTATGGAATATTATTACTCTTATTAGTGGATCAATTGAAAACATGTAACACGGAACGAGTTTCGTGACGTAAATTTTTGCAAGGCCATCGACCCGAGTCCTTCAGCCAGTTTCAAAAAAACATTATCATCTTTTCTAAACATTACAAAAAAAAAAAAAAAAAAAAAAAAAAAAAAAAAAAACCCTATTATCAAACATTTATATTATATTATCAAACTATTATTATTATCGTTCGTGCACGTGCCTGCACGTGTTCCCCTCTATTTACTCACCGGAGCACTCACGGTTCGATCCGCCGGTTACGCAGAGCCAGCTGAGACATGATTATTCTCCCACTCGCAGTAAACTCTCTCCAGTGGGCTTGTAATTTCGTCGCAGTCGCGGAAATCGCCGGTGTCTCCTTCGGAACAGAGGAAACAGACTCGCGCTCATGCGAAGAAAAAAAAAAAAAAAATACTTCGACGGAGCACGGAAGTTGCTAATGAGGGTGAGAACTCGGGACGGTCGTCGATGGCCCGACGGAATAACACACCGTAGGGCAAAGCAACGCTGAATCGTACGCGAGTCCGCGAGGGTTGACGCAGCACGTGGAACGGCGCGGTGTGTTTGTGTGTACACAAGGTCGGTGTAGCGGAGAGAGCTACGCGGTTGCAGCTCGGATGAATAATGAAAACACGCCGAGTCGGTCGTGCACCGTGGCGAGAGACGGCGATGGCGTGCCTGACATTTTTAGCCTCGGTGTATCGACGAGGAAGGCGAAGCCGAGAGCGATGTTATCGAATTATGGAACTGGCCTTTATTCGGCACGGCGAAGAGAGAGAGAGAGTGTTCACGAGCGGCGAGTGTGCTTAGGCGCGTTGTATATTGCGGCATAACGGCTCATCCGGAAGGAGAGCGGGGCGGGCGCGCTCGGGAGGAGACCCGAGACTCTTCGGAAACTCCATAGGAGTCTCCGAGACTCTTCGGAGACTCGTATGGAGATCTAATTTATTCCGAATTTGAGTATTAGAAATGCAATTTGAGACTTGTAGTCGTATCTACGAACATCATTTGATCCACAGGAAAAAACGTTATACTTAGTTTAAGCCTACGTTGTTTTCTCCCAGGTAGCACAAAAAAAAATTGTTATCAAAAAGTGATCGAAATGGGTTACATATGTCTGTCTGGACGGTATCCGAAAGTTTGCCTCCCATCCAAAAAGTTCACTTTTGGACGTAGGATAGCTTATAGTTACCATCCGGACGGACATATGTAACCGATTTAGATCACTTTCTGATAAGTAATTTTTTTGTGCTACCTGGGCTATCATTGCATTTTTTTTTTTTTTCAAACTGACGATATTGTCCAGAAATTGGCAATTCTGGTGTCCATAAATTGGCACAATTCTGGTGACCAGAAATTGGCACAATTCTGGTGACCAGAAATTGGCACAATTCTGGTGACCAGAAATTGGCACAATTCTGATGACCAGAAATTGGCACAATTCTGGTGACCAGAAATTGGCACAATTCTGGTGACCAGAAATTGGCACAATTCTGGTGACCAGAAATTGGCACAATTCTGGTGACCAGAAATTGGCACAATTCTGGTGACCAGAAATTGGTACAATTATGGTGTCCATAACCCTGATAGACAAAGCAGCACGAAACGCAGCACATGACACAATAATTACGGCACGTGCTGCACGTGCCGTAATTATTGTGTCATGTGCCGCGTTTCGTGCCGTTTGTCTATCAGGGAAATTGGTGTAATTCTGGTGACCAGAAATTGGTATAATTCTGGTGACCAGAAATTGGTACAATTATGGTGTCCATAAATTGGTACAATTCTGGTGACCAGAAATTGGTACAATTTTGGTGTCCATAAATTGGTATGATTCTGGTGACCAGAAATTGGTACAATTATGGTGTCCATAAATTGATAAAATTCTGGTGACCAGAAATTGGTACAATTCTGGTGACCCGAAATTGGCACAATTCTGGTGTCCATAAATTGGCAGAATTATGGTGTCCATAAATTGGTAAAATTCTGGTGACCAGAAATTGGTACAATTATGATGTCTATAAATTGGTAAAATTCTGGTGACCAGAAATTGGTACAATTATGATGTCCATAAATTGGTACAATTATGGTGACCAGAAATTGGTACAATTATGGTGTCCATAAATTGGTACAATTATGGTGACCAGAAATTGGTACAATTATGGTGTCCATAAATTGGTACAGTTCTGGAGACCAGAAATTGGTACAATTCTGGAGACCAGAAATTGGTACAATTCTGGAGACCAGAAATTGGTACAATTCTGGAGACCAGAAATTGGTACAATTCTGGAGACCAGAAATTGGTACAATTCTGGAGACCAGAAATTGGTACAATTCTGGAGACCAGAAATTGGTACAATTTTGGTGTCCATAAATTGGTAGAATTCTGGTGTTCAGAATCTGTTAGTTCTGGTGTCCAGAAATTGGTAGAATTTTGGTGTCCAGAAATTGGTACAAGCGTTTCCTGTCGTACGCATCGAGAAACCGTCCGAGCATTGTTACCTTTACCTCAACACACTAAGAGCGACGTTCTAGAATTACGGAACTGGCCTCTATTCGGCACGGTGAGATAGATAGACAGCGTATATCGTACATTAGGACCTGAGCTCTTGCAGGCACATCACTCAACCAGCAACGAACCGAATGAACATAAAAAAAAGTAACACTACAACTCACGCACTGAACACGAACAGCATAAAACTAAAATAAGAAAATCAATCCAAAATCGTGCAAAATAAATCAAAACAATTTAAAAAAAATCAATCAATAATAAAACAATAAAAAATCAATCAATCATAAAATAAACTGACGCAAACTGCACGAGAATAGAATAAAGTAAACATAAGAAAATAACCGAAATAGCAAAAACAACAAAACAATAATTTTAGATCGAATCAGAGACGGAGATGAGAGAGAGTTTACGAGCGGTTCGTGTGCTTAAGTTGTATCACCGCGTTGTATTACCGCGGGCCGGAGCATCCGGAAGCGGGCGCTCTCGGGAGGAGACTGGACGCGGCGGATCTCTCGTAACACACTAAGTTACCGTGTCCGCGGACATCGCAGCCGGCTCCGAGCGTAACCCGAGGTTGCGCTCTCCTGGCCGCACGGCGAGACTGTGACGGGCCGGCGACGCGCGTACGGCCGGAAAGTCGTAGCACGCGGAGTTTGGACCGCGCGTCGTCTCTTCCCTACTTCCCGACGACGACGAACGTTTGCCTCCTGCCTCCTTCGCGAGACTTCGTGTTTCTCTCGATTTCGATTTCTCTCGAGAGAGAGAGAGTGAGGAGAACGAGAGAGGGAATCGTGCGTTTTGGGATGAACGCGAGACCTTGAGTTCTTTCGGTCTCTCGAGCGGCGGAGACGATGATGATGATGATGGGACTCTTGCGGCTGATGGAACAGCGAGCGAACAGCCAAGCACACTCGACTGACCTCCGGATCGACGATGGAATGGTGGAGCTGGAAATGATTTATGAAATTTTAAAAAATTTTAATTTATTCGATGATGGTTTCGAAACAGACCTGGCAGGGCGGGAGCGTGAGCAACCGTTTCGGAGCGGGGATCTAAGATTTCAAGTACTGAAGAGCGTATTCCCATACACGCGGAGTTTTCTAGTTAACTTTTGTGTTTAACTGTTAGCGTCGAGTTTATTGGTGATATTTCTATGTTGAGAAAAATATCTTATTCGTACGTTTATTTAAATAATAATAGTAAGTATTATTGTTTATTCTAATAATAATTCTTATTATTGTTTATTCAAATAATAATAATTCTTATTATTGTTTATTCAAATAATAATAATTCTTATTATTGTTTATTCAAATAATAATAATTCTTATTATTGTTTATTCAAATAATAATAATTCTTATTAGTGTTTATTTAAATAATCATTATTATTATTCGATTTTTTTAATCCGCTGAAGGTAGGATGATGTTTGATGCGAAACCGACCTGCGAGTGGGGCGAGAGCACGAGCAACCGTTTCGGAGCGGAGATATAAGAGTTCAAGTACTGAAGAGCGTATTCCCATACACGCGGAGTTTTCTAGTCAACTTTTTGATTTAACTGTTAGCGTCGAGTTTATTAGTGATATTTCTATGTTAAAAAAAATATCTTATTCGCACGTTTATTTAAATAATAATAGTAAGTATTATTGTTTATTCAAATAATAATAATTCTTATTATTGTTTATTCAAATAATAATAATTCTTATTATTGTTTATTCAAATAATAATAATTCTTATTATTGTTTATTCAAATAATAATTATTATTATTAGATTTTTTTAATCCGCTGAAGGTAGGATGATATTTGATGCGAAACAGACCTGCGAGTAGGGCGAGAGCACGAGCAACCGTTTCGGAGCGGGGATCTAAGAGTTCAAGTATTGAAGAGCGTATTCCCATTAATGCGGATTTTCCTAGTTTACTTTTTTACGATTACGATTTAACGTTTACCGTCGAATTTATAAATTATATTTCTATGTAAAAAAGCTTATTCGTACACTTATTTAATAATAATTATTTTTATTGTTTTAATGCGTCGAAGATACGATGATATTTGATGCGATAGGGTGGAGTAGGGCACGAGCAGCCGTTTCGAAGGGATGATACAAGAGTTCGTGTGTCGAAGAGCACATTCTCAAATCCGCGGATTTCTCGCGTCGATTTTTTGAGCACGATTTAACATTTACCATCGAATTTATTAATGATATTTTTCTATGTCAAAAACATCTTATTATTCGTACCTTTATTTGAATTATTGTTATTATTGATAAGCATTATAATTTAGGAGTGAAAAGGGTCGGAAACGGCACGCCAGTCGATACTTCGATCGTATTGCCAAATGCTAATTTTACCTTTTGATAGGCGAGAGCACGTAGGCCACTTATTGTACCTTGACCGTGAAGCCCGGCGTGTCCGAGTGAAGGAAAGCTTGCGAGACCTTGGGCGATTGCTTGCACGAAAATCGTCAGAGATGCATGGCTTTTCGAGTCTGTGTGTGTTTCGGTGCGAGGAGACTTAACGAGTCTCTTGTACCGATAGCTACTGACCGGGTCAATGTGAAGGTATATTACCTGATACTGGAGTACGACTAAGTGTAGTAACTACCAGGCTGCCCGACACGCGAGCAAACTATTTAACTGCTCCGCCGGGCCTGGCCCGAGAGCCGAACGATCTCCTGGCACTACAGACCTACTCCACCGGCCGGGAAACCCATCGAGATTTCAACGCAAGAAATAAATTCGATGCGCATCTGTAACGATTTTTTTTTTAGAACAAAAAAAATCTGAAACGAATTTATTTCTTAAAAATCGTAAATTAATTATTTCGAAATCTTAAAAAGTCTGAAACGATTCTATCGCGGTGCGAGGAAATCTGGTACGTTAGTCAAATGAGTGCTAAATGTTTACAATTGGTTACACAACATTGTATGCATTTGTTGACAGTAAATAAAGGAAGTTGATTTGTATTATTGCATGTCATCCGCCAAGAGAAATATCAATGACGATGGTATGCATTTATTGACAGTAAATAAAGAAAGTTGATTTGTATTATTGCATGTCCTCCGCCAAGAGAAATATCAATGACGATGGTATTGGAAAAATAACAGGCAAATGCAAATTTCCATGATAGAATTTTTTTTTTTTTTTTTTTTTAAAGTAAAATCTGTATTTTTTTAACCGATTGTCATGTACGAATTCGCCGTGTAGATTTTTTGGAGGTTTGACCCTTCGACAAATACGCCCCATTGTTTAATCAGCGAATTTTTTTCCCATAAACAAACTGCCATCGTTTTTAGACGGTCGAAACGATTTTTAAAAATCGTCTCCGTGTATTCGTAGAGCGGCGTTTGAGGAACGAAATGGGCCATGGTACATTAAAATCGATTGAAAAATAAAGATCCTCCTTTGACAAAATTCAACGAAAAATGCATCGTCATGGAAATTCCCATTCATCAGTTTGTGTATTCGCAAAAACATCGTTATCGATAGTTTCCTCGATCGACGATCCATGCAGAAATAAAAATCGACTTCCGTTACTCTCAACAACGTTCGAACGCACAACATTTTTGATAAAAAAAAATTCTAAATATTGAGCACTCCTTTGAGCAGTGTTCCGTGCAGCGAGTACCTTAAATTCGGTCGGATGGTAGAATTTCCAACCGAATTTAAGCGCGTGGAAAATCTCGCACAAGTGATTGTTTTCCAGCGGAGAGATGTTGGACTCTTGCAAATTGATATCTCGGTGAGAGCTCGAAATTACAGGATTATTTATGCAGCGGGTGAATTCTCGCGTGTAGGCGAGTCCGTACAGCCCGCGAGAGCGTACACACCACGGTCAACAAAACGCTATAAGGGCGAGGAGCGCGCGGCGAGTTACGGATGCTGCGTTTCGGTACAGGAATAGAGTCGCATTGACCAAGACCGAGCAAAAGGAGGGTACGGGTACGGAAGCTTTGATGTGCTCCAGCGAGCCGAAAACTTCGGTCGGTCGATGCAAAACCCATCGAGGCATTCCCAACTCGGAATGACGCTCCGGGGCGAATCTCCGCCGCTCCTCGAACCCTCCAAGCCGGTCCACTGAGCTTCGATAAACCCCCTGAATACATATTTTCCTAGTATGCTCGCGGTGCAAGCAAATTGCTATTTCAACCGTGAGTAAGTTCGTGCCCAACGGCACACGAGCCGGAACATGAAAAAAAAAAGAATATGAATTAAAAAATAAAACATTTAAGCATCTGGGAGTAATTAAAGACTCCACGGAGAATAAACTCGGGTTTTTTTTTTAGCATCGAGGCAGCGGAAGGTGCGCCGGTTATTGGAGCGTGAGCCGTGCAGGTCACAGAGCGCGAATCGACTGACGATAAATGCCGGTTGCTCACCTCGGTATGTCGCCGATTTTCGGCGGTCGCGTCTTCCTCGGGCAAACATCGTTCCACACATTGCACGCTGTAAAATAAAAGAAAATAACGAGTTATTAAAAATGAAATAAATTAATTGAGGGAAATATTAATAAAGCCACCTAAAAACGAATGCACTGACTCGTGTTAAAAAAAAAAGTGAATCAGGGGCTGAAGGACTTAGGTCGATGGCCTGTTATAGAATAATGTGATTAATAATATAATGTAAATATTCTTTCAAATGTGCCAGCGTCTGTATCGTGCAAAATATTGTCAATGAATACATTTACTACCTCTAAAAATAAAGGTGGATTCAAAGTTGGTAGACGGAGACTATATATAAAGAACATAGAATGGCACAGTCTGAGCGCACACGGAGCTCGAGTCAAGTGTTGTTAAAAAATGAAATTAATTCATTACAGTAAATAAAAGTAAAGGTGATTTAAAAGTTGGTAGACGAGACGATATATAAAGAACGTGGAAGGGCACAGTCCGAGCCAACTCGGAGCAGAAGGCAATTGTTATTAAACATGAAATTAATTCATTAACGGCGGGGTTAGGTTAATTCGGTGAAAAAAGGCATGTTTTTAAGATTTTTTTTTTTTTTTTGCGATACAGATAGTGTTCGTTTATTCAGTAAATTTCCATATAATAATATAACATTTGAACAACATTCTCCTAAATTTTCATTGCAAAATATTCAAAATTGAGCGAGTGACAATGAATCTCCGGAGGCGCCTCGAAAAAAAGTTGATTTGCGGTGTTCATCATAACTCGCAACAGAATCATCCGAAACAAAAAAATCAAAATGCATTTGTTAAAGGAGATGTTTCTCGAGGTAATGACGAGAGGATTTTTTTTTTTCAATTTTTCGTAGCACTTGAGAGCCAAAAAACCGATTTTCGCTAAAAAAAAATCGGCTTATTTGTTGTTGAACAGTTAGTAATTATTTTTAAAAAACAAAAAAGCTCTCGACAATACCTGGTGAATTATGTGAAGAAGTACTGTGCAAAATTTCAAAACGATTGGTCCAGCAGATTTTGAGTTATCGTGAACACGGACTTCAAATATGACAAGTTTCAGAAAAACGCGAAGAGTTTGGTCGCTTAGCGCTCATTTCACATAAGTTTCAGAACACTTCTCGATTGTATAAAAATCTGAAAAAATTAATGCATATTAAAGGTACTCAAAAGATTAATTTTGCATAATAATTCCAAAATGTTATTAACAAATTAATGAAAAAAAAAAAATTTGGTCAACAAATTTCGCCGCAACCCAATTTTTTTGGGTTGCCCTCAAATACTCATAACTTCGTTAATTTTGCTCCGATCGACTTGAAATTTTAACACAATATTCTTGAGATATTATACATTCATTAAAAAAAAGCAAAAAGAAAAATTTTAATACTTTACCCCGCCCTTAAAGGAACCAAAAATAAAGGTGGTTTCATAGTTGGTAGACGAGGCGATATGTACATAACGTGGAAAAGCGCACGTCGGTGTGAGCCAACTCGGAGCCCAAGTCAATTGTTAAATTGACAAGAGGCAAAAGAGGCCAGTCGGCGGGTCGGTACAATCTAAACGTTAATTCGAGCGCGTAGGCTCCGTAGCATCCGTATTATCTCGGTCATATCCTCCTTCCCGTCCGCTCCTAGGTACCTACTGTACATTCTTTTGTTCTACGCGCCTCTCCATTATCCCGCGGCTTCCATTCTCTCCTCTCTGCTCGGCAAACTCGACGCCTTCGGTGTCGCAACCCGTCGACGCTACAATATTCCCAATATGCTCCCGATAATTGTCGAGTTTGGTCCCTCTTTTGTCGTCGACTCTATAACCGTAACGATATATCGTGGAGGAAATTAATTACTCCAGTCACCGCAAGCTGCGAGCTTTCACGACGAAAATTTATCGGCGAGTTTCGCCACTGATGCAGTATTTATATATTCCCAGGCGGGAACAACGATATTCCTATACTGCTTCATGCGAGGCAACGGACAATACTCTGACCCACTCTTCGGACACTACTCTGGATATTCGATTTTTTTTTTTTTTTTTTTTTTGTTTCGCTATTTTGACAATTAAGGTAGTCCTAGCGGACAGCCAGAGCCCACATGAGTTCAGAGAGAATTGAGAGAGAATTGCGAACACTTCTCGATGGGATAAAAATTCGAAAAAAATCAAGCATATGGAAGATGCAGAAAAGATTGATTTTACATAATAATAACTCCAAAATATTATTAACAAATGCATTAAAAAAAAAAATTGTTCAACAAATTCCCCGGCAACTTAACTTTTTGTTCGTATAAAAACAATTTGTTAATCTTTTTGAATACGTATGAATTTTGTCAGAATTTTATCTAATTTTTTTAAATCACGTTTTTTTATTAACTAAAAACGCAATTTTCAAAAATTAGACAAAATTCTGAAAAAATTCATACGTATTCAAAAAGATTAACTTATTGTTTTTATACGAACAAAAAGTTAAGTTGCCGGAAGATTTGCTGAACAATTTTTTTTTTCATTCATTTGTTAATAACATTTTGGAATTATTATTATGCAAAATCAATCTTTTCAGTACCTTCCATATGGTTGATTTTTTTTCAGATTTTTATCTTATCGCGAAGTATTCGCAATTCCACTCTCAATTCGCTCTGAACTCACGTGGGCTCAGGCTGTCCGCAAGGACTACCTTAATTCGTGAGACGAAGAAAATCTGCTTTACCGACTTTACCGCTGCAGTATTTTTAATCGTTTTGGCCATTTTTGCATGGCAGGTCCCTTCGTTAAAATTAAAGTGCAATTAAACTTGTTGAAAATTGTGCGACGCCGTTAAAATTACATTTTTATTTACATCATATATCTTATGTGCAACTGATAAATTGATGCAATTTATAAACGATGGATCTCTCTCACATTGTTCATTGGTCCATGTAATTGGGCTCAGCCTGTTATTAAATAAACAAATAAATTGGCATATTCCCATGCGGGGCACCGATATATTCTATACAGTTCCAGTGAAGCAATGGACAATGGGAAGCTCTGACCCAGTCTTCTGATACTCCTCTGTATATTCGATTTTTTGTTGTTCGCTATTTTTTGATAATTAATTTGTGATTAAAGAAATCTGCTTTACCGACTTTACCGACTTTATGCTTTCAACCGTCCAAGCATCGGTCTACTTCATACCGGTATAATCGAATCGCGTATCATTTAGTTCGACACTGTTTTCGTCGCTCTATTCGTCATGTAAAAAAAAAACAGCAAACAAATTTTAAATAAAAAAATTATCGGTAAGATATATCGGCGGAAAAATTCGAAACGCCGATATTTTTACACTGTTCTGACGAGGCAACGGACAATACTCTGACCCAGTCTTCGATCACTACTATGTATATTCTATATAGTTTTTTTTTATCACTATTTTGACAATGAATTCATGAGAAACAAAATCTGCTTTACCGACTGTACCGACTTTATGCTTTCAACCGTTCAAATATCGGTCTGTTTCGTAACGGTATAAATAAATCGCACATAACTCCACGTGCCACTATTTTCGTGGCTCTGTTCGTTGTCTGGAAAAAAACTGCAATCAAATTTTTAATAAAAATGATCGGTAAGACATCGGCACGAATTTTTTTTCCTATACCTGTTTCTATTTTCCGCTCTGCGCTGATGTCGGAACGCAAATAATTGCAGTCACATCTCAATCCAAATAAAAGAAAGCCCGGGGCTGAAGGACTTCGGTCGACGGCCCGTTGACAATGTGTGGATGCCATTATAATTATACAAATGTATAAATGTTTAAAAACTGTATCGATCGCGAATGCATCGTATGTATTGTTAATAAACACGCACTTACTCCTACTACTACTTGATTCCGGTGGTTCTAACTTGTAACGGTTCTGCACTAGTTATTGAGTGCAATCACACTCATACATGGTCCATCTTGCAAAAACGATTCGTCCCGTAATAAATAAATAAATAAATAAATAAATAAATAAATGAATAAATAAATAAATGAATAAATAAATAAATGAATAAATAAATAAATAAATAAATAAATAAATAAATAAATAAATAAATAGATTTCGGAGCGCAGCTGTTCCGGTATCGTCCGGACTTTCGTGCTGTCGGTGACTCATCGTCAATTATCCCGTGAATTGAATTTAAACGATGGGCCATCGGACGAACTTCTCGCATTAAGATTATTACAACGATGACAATAAAGATCATTGAACTGACCTTCTATGGGAGCCATGCTGTCGCCGAGCTTCATTTCGTTATCCGATCCCCGTTATCTCCGGTCCAATTTCAATGTCTTTGACCGCAGCTACTCGATCAATTGCCGGACAACAACCGCTCGTTTCAATCTCGCTCGTGTCTGCCTTAACCCCGTCTCCTCGCCGGCTCAGCGCCAGGACAATTCCCTTTCCAATTAGTTTTAATCTTTCTGAAAGCTCGATTGCTCGATGATTCATGAAAATTCATTTGTTTCCACGTGTCCGCGGTGTCGTGTTTCGCCGGGCCCGTCTCTTCTCATTCGTATCTGTCGATGGACCAAACGAACGTCAGTTGTAACAATTTCTTTCGGCCTTCTCCCTTTCGTTTTTTCTTCTCGTTCTTCCGTCGCTGTCCCGAGCGAAGAATCTCTCGAAAACCCGAGCGTTTAGCGCGAAGACTCGATCCTCGCTGTCGGAGTCTCCTCGGCCACTTTCGATCTGCGAAAAACAAAAAGGACAAATCTTCATTAAAAATCAATAAAATTAAGGAAGATTTTAGAATAATATATATCTATATATAATATTGACCGACACTATCCCATAAACCACAGTGGCAAAATAATTTCTGCACATTTGAATAAAGTTACCCCAATAAAATAAAATTTAGATGAATTTTTTAATAAATTATTTTTGGAACGTACGTAGAGTAAAGTGGTAAGTAGTTTCTAAATTAACTCTTCCGGTTAACGTACGTGCATAAAATATTCGACGCTATATTTTTCTTAATATGTAATATATAATGAAGATTAAATAAAAATATATTAAAATATATTAAATTTTTTTTAAATGCATATATTTGCCGTCCGTTCTACTGTTCATTTCCTCGTTACTTTTTTAATTGTCTCATAAAAGAAAATAGGAACAAATTAAGAACGATGACCGTATAATATGACCCGTACTATCCCACAAACTACAGTGGCAAAATAATTACTTTACATTTGCATAAAATTAACCGATTAAGATAAAATTTGCCCGAATCAAAATAAATATAAAAAAATCATTTTCGGAGCGTACATAGAATACAGGGTAGGTGGAAAGAAAAACCCGAAAAAACCCCCTGTACACTGTCGGGTCTTTTATTTCCGGGAACCAGAATAAAGTAATAAATGCACACCCTGTGAATCAACACTTCACGTTAAATGCGTAAAAAAAAGTTCTATCAGTAGATTTTTCTTGCATACAATAAAAAAAAAAGATCTCTTCAAACAAAACTAAAAATACATATATTTGCCGTCCGTACATATTAAGAAAAATATTTGACGCTATATTTTTCTTAATATGTAATATATAATGAAGATTGAATAATAAAAATATATTTAAATGTTTTTAAATGCATATATTTGCCGTCCGTTTTACTGTTCATTTCCTCGTTCCTTTTTTAATTGTCCCATAAAAGAAAATAGGAACAAATTGAGAACGATGACTGTATAATATGACTCGTACTATCCCACAAACTACAGTGGCGAAATAATTACTTTACATTTGCATAAAATTAACCGATCAAGATAAAATTTGCTCGAATGAAAATAAATTTAAAAAATCGTTTTCGGAGCGTACATAGAATAGCAGGAGGAAAAAAAACCCGGAAAAAACCGCCTGCATATTGTAGGAACAAATTAAGAACGATGACCGTATAATATGACCCGTAATATCCCACAAACTACAGTGGCAAAATAATTACTTTACATTTGCATAAAATTACCCGATCAAGATAAAATTTGCCCGAATAAAAATAAATTTAAAAAATCATTTTCGGAGCGTACATAGAATGCCGGGCAGGTGGAAAAAAAACCCGGAAAAAACCCCCTGTACATTGCTGGGTCTTTTATTTCCGGGAACCAGAGAAAAGTAGTAAATGCATACCCTGTGAATCCACACTTCCCGTTAAAGTACGTGCGTAGAAAAAAGTTCTATCAGTAGATTTTTCTTGCATACAATCAAAATAAAATAAAAAAATATCTCTTCAAACAAAACTAAAAATACCAAATACTATACATTACCATAATACTATATAATGAAGATTAAATAATAAAAATATATTAAAATTTTTTTTAAATGCATATATTTGCCGTCCGTCCAACCGTTCATTTCCTCGTTCCTTTTTTCAATCAGCTCACGAAAGAAAAAAAAAAAAAAACGAGGAAATAAAAATCAGAAAAATTACGACAGAAAATATTAATTATCGATAAAAACGAAAGGTCACGTCCGTTCGGTTTGGTGGAAACGCGGAAACGAGCGACAGAGCGTTAACGCCGGAGGCGCGAGAGGGTCGGCTCTCCCGCGGAGTTTGTGAATTGCGACGGTCACGAGGGTAAATAGTTTTCAACGTGACCCGTGCGTAATCGGACGACGGCAAACTACGTACAGTATTGTAAGTATGCACTGTTAGTAGACCGAGGGAGAGTCTATGGTATTAGCGGATTGCGGGCTTCCCGCGGAGTTTCCTCGCTCCGTGTCGTACGTGTGTTTGTGTGCGGGAGTGTTTGAAGCCGTCGGTAAGGGATGCTCGGCCTTCTCCCCGTTCGCAATCAGTGGCCAAGGTTATACACGCGGAAAAGCGTGTAGGTCGGGCGTGTTATGCCTTCCTAAATCGATAGAACCACGTAGCGCCCGAGTTCCAGGTGGAGGATGGCTCTGCGGCGGTCGCGGCTGGGACACGGAGTTGGCAAGGGCCACGAGCCAAGCGTTACCCCTTTCGCTGTGCTCGCGCGTCAGCGCAGTCACCCATACACGAGAACACCGATGCGCCCCCACGCTTCCGCGACCCTCGGAGGTTGGCGAGTTACCCTTTAATTTGAAGAATCAAAAAATGTATACATAAATATGTGCGAGTGGGTGTTGTGTGTATATATATATGTGCACACATGTGGGTGTTGTATATATATATATATATATATATATATATATATACACATGTGTGTGTGTATCTGACATTGCAGACGTCAATGGATATTAATGAAAATGTATGGCTTTTTATTGGAATCGCGAAAATTGTGGGATTGCGTAATTGGAAGAGTCCGTCGGTTCGGTCAGTTCGCTGATTAAATTATTTCAGATATCAAAATGAATATTAACATTATTTTTATTATTTTAACATTTAAGGTTATTTTGAAATTATTTTTAATGTTTCTTTTGAGGTTTTATATTCGGGCGGAGAGAAAACAGAGAAGACAATTAATTATTATGCAGTGTCTCTATATGTCTTATATATATTTTGGAAAATTGTGGATTTGTTTGTTCGTTTGGATGTTTGTATCCCCCCCCCCCTCTTTTGGTGAAGCTGACATCTTCCCCTTCTGGTTTTCATAGCACATAGAAAGGATTTCGAAATTCCGAAATTCCATTCTATATGTTACAATTTCGGGTTTCATAGCATATAGAATAGATTTCGAAGTACCGAAATTTCATTCTATATGCTATAATTTCAATTTTTATAGCATATCGAATGCATTTCGGATTTCCGGATTTCGTTCCACATGTTGTATTTTCGAAATTTCGGTTTGTCCTGCATATAAAATGAATTTCGAAATTCCGATATTCCATTCTGTCTGCTATAATTTCGGAATTTTGTTTTTTATAGCATACAGAACGGATTTCGGAATTTCGAGTATATGGAATGAATTTCGGAATTTTTAATTCCGTTCCTTATGGTATAAATTTTCCACATGCCATGAAGCATGCACCGCTAGTATAATATACACGTATCTGACATTGCACACGACAATGGATATTAATGAAAATGTACGGCTTATTACTGGAATCGCGAAAACCGTAGGATTGCGTAATTGGAAGAGTCTTTCGGTTCGGCGATTTTGCTAATTACATTCTTTCCGATATAAAAATACATATTAACATTTTTTAATGATCTCAATAATTAGAACTATTTCAATTGTTTTAATAATCTCAATAATCAGAATTATTTCAATTGTTTTAATAATTAAAAACATTTCGAAATTATTTTTAATGCTTTTTTTAAAGGTTTTGCATTCAGGCAAAAGAACAGCACAGAAAACAATTCATTATTTTCCAGTGTCTCCTTCCCTTTGTGAAACTTTATAGGTAATTAATGCAGACACTCCCTGTCTCGAGCGCGGCAGTCGAGGAATGGATTAATTTCATTGGACGATGCAGTGCCAAGTTTGAATTTGATTAAAATTGAGCGAATACGCTGAACGAAGATTTATCGAAAATTCAGCGAGCTTGGACCTTAAAATAGAATTAGAAACAACGCGATACGTCGTAGTACGTTGTTCTTTATTTTTTTAACCCATTGTCCATAAATGAAAATGAGGAAAGGGGGGGGGGGGGGGGAAGTAAACAACCGAGGGTATCGAGATCGATAGGTAGGGGTCGAGGCTGACGTGCTTCCGGCACTAAAATCCCCTGCACCCGACTGTGTCGATACGCTGAGCTTAGCGCATTGTTCTTTTTCCCTTCCTTTCTCTCCGCTAAGCTACGTGACATTGTATAGCTAACGGGGCGCAAACTACGCTTAATGGACGAAAAGAAAATGTCCCCGCCCAAAATTCCAAAATAATTACGTGACTCGAGACACTTTGAAAAAATATTTTACTTCAATATTGTTTCCCTAAATATTTGCTACTTAAAAAAAGTGAAACTTCAACAATTTTTGTTTATTCATTTTCGGATCTGGACTTTAATTCGTGTGACTAACCCTCGTTTAAAACATTTATTTTCCTCGCCTGAAAATCCCACTAAACATTTTCGTAAATAAAAAACATTGCGTTATGAAATCCGTATAAATAATTTTCATTTTACTTCAATATTATTTTGCTGAATATTTTTTCAACTTAAAAGTTCTACAATTTTTCTTTATTAATCTTCGGAGGCGGAACTTAATTCTCGCAACTAAGTGTATATTTATTCGTCGATCAACCATAAACCTCATTTCAAGAATTATTTGAAGAAAACTGAAATTACATTATAACATCCCAATAATTTACTCATTATTACCGAGTTATGGGTTATAGATAAGTTCTGCCGATGAAATCAAAGCGACCCATTGGGTTACCTATCTGCCCCAAAAATTATAAAATTCAACCTTCGCCGTATAAATCACCGTATTTTTTGTGTATTTTAGTCGCATCACCTTCAGTACTTATTAGCGACTACGTTACATAGATGAAAGAACGAAACAAAACAAGGTGTTCTTTTTATTCCTTTTATGATAAATTGATAAGTATGGTAATAGTTTACACTGGTTTTATTCGGATAACGGTAACCTATATACGTTCACCCACATAGCACGTACATATTTTTGAAAGTTTTCAATAATATTTTTTGAAATATTGGAAACATTTGATCAATATCAAAAAATATTTCTGAAATGTTTTAAAAGACTTTTGAAAAGACTTTTTTGTCCCGCTCATGAACCTTACATTGAAATGTTACATAAATGGTTGACCGAGATATTTTTTTAAACATATCAGCGGAATGCAAAAGATTGCATCACCGATCCAAATTGCATGCACACAACCGCATGAACACCGAAGCATTCGTAGAAATATTTTGGTGAAACGTGAAATAAAAAATATTTCAAAGTATTTTATCACCATGTTTCAGAAATATTTCAGACGTCTTGAAAAATCTTTCTTAAACGTTTCTTAAATATTTCAGAAATATACTCAATCACGAATGTCTTTGAAATATTTATTAATTAACGTTTCGGTGCAATATTTTGATATAAAATTTCAAAATATTGTTTTCATGTATTTAGACGATATTTAGTAAGATATCGAAAGATTAAAAATATTTCCAAAAAGATTTCAAGATATTTCGTGCTATACGGCAAAAGATTTGGATATGTTTGCAAAACTCATGGTTGCCACGAAATTCTCCAACTGAAATTCCCTGAATTTTCCCGGTTTTCCAGAGCAAAAATTTGATTTTTTTCTGATCAATCGATCAGGGTAGAAAAGAACAATTGAACATAATGTAAAATGTAATATATAATGATTATTAATGTCTTCGAAATATCTTTGAAATATTGATTAATTAACGTTTCGGTGCAATATTTTAATATAAAATTTCAAAATATTGTTTTCATATATTTAAAAGATATTTAGTAAGACATCGAAAGATTAAAAATATTTCAAAAAAGATTTCAAGATATTTCGTGCTATACGGCAAAAGATTTGGTGATGTAAAGTGTAATATATAATGATTATTAATATATTAAACTCAGTTCACAATATTAAAAGTTCCCAACGAAATGAATAACACGACACAGTCATATATACGCTGTATATAGTCGACGAGTTTGCTGAAACGAAAAATGTAGACGTCATGCAGCACGGAATTAATCGAAAAACATGAGGTTAAAAAGATGTCCAGGGTTTAAAAAAAAATTCCATGACTTTTCCCTGACTTTTCCAGATCCCAACAAATTCCCTGACTTTTCCCGGTTTTCCAGGTCCGTGGCAACGATGAAAAATTGAATAATCGTGCACGTAAAACATCGTCCTTATAACGTACGAAATCCCTGGCGCAAAGAGCGGCGCAGAGTGGGGGGGACTTTCGTCGCAGTTTTCGCGATTAAACAACGGTGTTTGGGTAAGGAGTGGCCCAAGGTCACCGAACATCCACAAGTCCGTGAAGCCGGAGAGGGTCGCAACAAAATGCCATTAAACTTTGCCCGAAAAGGACGAGGAGGGGTGAGGCATCAAGAAGCCGTGAGAGGACGCGAGTTTGAAAGGCAAGGCTAGCCAAAAGTGGCCGGAAGGTCGCTGGCCCTCGTGCATGCAACGCGGACGTTCCCGATTCGGATGAAGGTTGTTCGATAAGCTTTCTCCGCACGCTCTCCCACCCTCCCCTGTCTCTCGCGGTGTCCTAACTTATACGTACGGCAACTCGTCGCGCGCATGCTTCACCCGACGCGATTCAAGGCCAGCGCACGACACCAGCCTCGATGTAAATCTTGCACGTCGATGCACCGAGATAATCCACTTCGTTATAAGGTTATAACTCATTATCTCCGGTTCTCAAGATTCCCGACGCCTAGGGCGCTGAAGCGAGAGTACACAAAGAGACCAACCGTCAAACTTGGTTGGCAAGGCAGGAAAACCGCTAACGATACAGCGTTCGTTACGAGCGATACTTCATTTTTTTTCTTCAAATCTTTCATTCATCTCGCACTTACCAAAGGCCAACATCGTACCGGAATATACGGGCGTAAAACTGTTGTCCGTGCGATCGAAGAATTCATTGTTCGGGTCGGAGATTCGACGAAAGGAAGTAGTAAAAATAAAACTCCACGAAAGATAACACTGGCGTTGATTAATTGATCAATTACGTTTCGCATATCGTTGAATTGCTACTCCAGTCACGTGACCATTTATCCTTATTCTTAGGACAGTTATTTTCGTCGGAGATTAATTTTTAACAGCTCCAGTCGGACTTAAAGGATTGACCGTGAAGCGCTTCAGCGTTTTCTCTCGCTGAAAGACAAAAGCTTACGAAACCAAAGAAAATCACATGGCACTTTTACGAATCGTTTCTGATGAAGAGAGACGTGTAATTGGGACACGTCACTGGCGAAACGATTCTGGACATCGGGGATGATGTCGCGGTGGGGAGAGCAGACGGAAAGGAAAGAAAGAAAACGAGCGCAGCGGGGCAGAGAGGTCGATAAGCATTGTCAGAGCTACGCCGGTCGTAAGTTATATTCTAATTTCGTCGGTCGAACGACTGAGGTATACAACAAAGTAGACGAAATGGGATAAAAAATATTTAAAAAAATTGCTCTTTAGGTTAGTCGAAGTATAGAATACCGTGTCTTTCTGTGGCGAAACTCTCCCGCGTTCGTACGGCATCCTTTCACGCGCATTTTCCAGGACGACGGTCGACCGTCGTCGCCTGTATCGCACGGTCGACTACTCTACTCGGCGAACATCCCGGGGAGATATTCTCTCCCTCTATTCAGTGTCGGTGGCTCCGAGCGCGCGGAGACCCGGCGGCAGTGGCGACGCGACGGCGCGGCTCTCGAGCTCTCTCACGACCAGCAGAGTCGCTTCCCCCACTTCGTCACTCACCCCCACTCCGCGGCTGCCACAAGCCCGCGAGGTTCGACCGAGCGCACGTTTTCACGGAGACGATTCAATTTGCTGCCTGCTCCTCTCCAGCGGTTGATTCGTCGCGCACCTCCGAGCCGATAACGTAGATACATAGATATATAATATATATATATATATATATGTATACATGTACATAACAATCGAGAAATACGCTTTCGGCGCTTTTCGTCGTTTCTGACCATGACGAGGCTGACCGCCCACGTTAACTTGCCGCCAGGAGGCGCTCGAGCGGTATTGTGTACGTTCGAAGGTTGATTATAGCTAACAGGAGAATCGCACGCACGTTGGGACGAGCGACTGTGGAGACTGGTCGGCAACCTTCGATTTCTTCGTCAAAATTTATCGAATGACAGAAGTTGTGATATCCTCGAGGGGGGTGCAGGGGGGTTCTATTATGAAAGAAGGCGCCATCGCAAGTTATTTTTAGATTTTTTTACTTTCACCGGGTCATCCGATCTGACGTCCTTGAACCACTTGGGAAGTCCTTGAACTTTGCTTGTTCTGGAAAAGACGTCTGAATGACCTTGCATTTTTCCCGAATACATTTTATCAGTCGCATCGATTGAATGTACAATAAACATTTTTAAAAATAAGAATTGCAATTTGTACGAATGGAGAGATTATTTTTATTCCGAAAGCGAAGAGACGCAGACATTGGCCGGTGAGAGGTGAAAAATGTCACTTATCTCCTGTAAGGTGTCGGAAAATCGGTGAGAAGACTTCCGGTCGACGTCCGATCCGATGTCCTTGACGCGCTTGAGAAGCCCTGAAAAAAAAATGGCAATTTGGACGAATGGAAAGATAATTTTTAATCCGAAACCGAAGAGACGAACGAATTGGCCGGTGAGAGGCAAAACATTTCATTTATCTCCTGTAAGGCGTCGCATAGTAGGTCAGAAGACTTCCGGTCGATGTCCTTGAACTTTGCTTGACCTTGCAGTCATCTAAATAACCTCGCATTTTTCTCAAATAAATTTCGTCACCCGCATCGACTAAATTGATATCGAATAAAATAAATAAAATAAAAATCGCAGCTTGGGCGAATGGAAAGATTATTTTTATTCCAAAAACGAAGAGACGAAGATATTGACCGGTGAGAGGTAAAAAAATGTCATTTATCTCTTGTGAGGCGTCGGATAGTCGGTGAGAAGGCTTCCGGTCGACGCTTGGGTAGTCC
Organism: Exephanes ischioxanthus; assembly: GCA_958510785.1. NCBI lineage: Eukaryota > Metazoa > Arthropoda > Insecta > Hymenoptera > Ichneumonidae > Exephanes > Exephanes ischioxanthus. The sequence continues at coordinate 3,947,790 of OY294018.1, read as the reverse complement.
TTGAACTTTGCTTAACCTCGAAGTCATCTGAACGACCTTGAATTTTTCTCGAATAAATTTCATCACCCGCATCGACTAAATTGATATCGAATAAAATAAAGAAAAATAAAAATCGTAGCTTGGGCGAATGGACAGATTATTTTTATTCCAAAAACGAAGAGACGAACGAATTGGCCGGTGAGAGGCAAAACATATAATTTATCTCCTGTAAGGCGTCGGATAGTCGGTGAGTTTTCCGGTCACCGTCCGATCCGACGTCCTTGAACTTTGGTTGACCTTTAAGTCATCTAAACGACCTTGATTTTTTTTCGAATAAATTTCAGCACCCGCTTCGACGAAATTGATATCGAATAAAATAAATGACATAAAAATCGCAGCTTCGACGAATGGAAAGATTATTTTTATTTCGAAAACGAAGAGACGAAGAAATTGGCCGGTGAGAGGTGAAAAATTTCATTTATCTCCTGTAAGGCGTCGGATAGTCGGTGAGAAGACTTCCGGTCGACGCTTGGGTAGTCCTTGAACTTTGCTTAACCTCGAAGTCATCTAAACGACCTTGATTTTTTTCTCGAATAAATTTCATCACCCGCTTCGACTAAATTGATATCGAATAAAATAAATGACATAAAAATCGCAGCTTCGACGAATGGAAAGATTTTTTTTATTCCGAAAACGAAGAGACGAAGAAATTGGCCGGTGAGAGGCAAAACATATAATTCATCTCCTGTAAGGCGTCGGATAGTCGGTGAGGTTTCCGGTCACCGTCCGATCCGACGTCCTTGAACTTTGGTTGACCTTTAAGTCATCTAACCGACCTTGAATTTTTCTCGAATACATTTTAGTGGTAGTAGTAAAAGAGATTTATTGCCAAAGTTAATATTTACCGTTGTCTTGTACTTAAGTTTGTACCTAATGCTAATTTTTCATCTTGGTAAACGGCCATCGACCTGGGTCCTTCAGCCCGAGATATTCTTTGGTATCTAGAAGGTTTTTTTTCGTTTCCTTAGTTTACGGTTAAAAGATTTGTAGATTATATTCCGTGAGACATGTTATTTCTCGCATCGATTAAATCCATATAGAATAAAGCAAAAACAAAAATCAAAATCGCAATTTGGACGAATGGAAAGATTATTTTTATTCCGAAAACGAAGAGACGAAGAAATTGGCCGGTGAGAGGTGAAAAATTTCATTTATCTCCCGTAAGGCGTCGGATAGTCGGTGAGGTTTCCGGTCAACGTCCGATCCGACGTCCTTGAACTTTGGTTGACCTTTAAGTCATCTAAACGACCTTGACTTTTTCTCGAATAAATTTCATCACCCGCTTCGACTAAATTGATATCGAATAAAATAAATGACATAAAAATCGCAGCTTCGACGAATGGAAAGATTATTTTTATTCCGAAAACGAAGAGACGAAGAAATTGGCCGGTGAGAGGTGAAAAATTTCATTTATCTCCTGTAAGGCGTCGGATAGTCGGTGAGAAGACTTCCGGTCGACGCTTGGTTAGTCCTTGAACTTTGCTTAACCTCGAAGTCATCTAAACGACCTTGATTTTTTTCTCGAATAAATTTCATCACCCGCTTCGACTAAATTGATATCGAATAAAATAAATGACATAAAAATCGCAGCTTCGACGAATGGAAAGATTATTTTTATTCCGAAAACGAAGAGACGAAGAAATTGGCCGGTGAGAGGTGAAAAATTTCATTTATCTCCTGTAAGGCGTCGGACAGTCGGTGAACTTTGCTTAACCTTGAAGTCATCTAAACGACCTTGATTTTTTCTCGAATAAATTTCATCACCCGCTTCGACTAAATTGATATCGAATAAAATAAATGACATAAAAATCGCAGCTTCGACGAATGGAAAGATTATTTTTATTCCGAAAACGAAGAGACGAAGAAATTGGCCGGTGAGAGGTGAAAAATGTCATTTATCTCCTGTAAGGCGTCGGATAGTCGGTGAGAAGGCTTCCGGTCGACAAAATGGCGCCGGGGCCACCGAGTATTCCGCCTTTGTTGGCGAACCATCCGTTACCACCGAGAAAACCGGCGGGCTCGAGTCTGTCGGTATAAAATCCCGAATCGTTTAGCCCGACGAGTTGCAACAGTCCGTTAGTGGTCGGGAACTGCTTCGGGCTCGAGCCATTGTTCGAAGGGGCGACGATTCCCAAAGCAGCGAGGCTCTCTTTCAGCTGATTGAGCCTCTCCTGAAAGAATACCGGCGGCGAGAATTGAATTCTTTGCAGGAGCGGCAGAAGGAAGTTTGGGATGGGATTAAATTGCTGCGGAGCGGCAGTGATAGTTTCGTCGGAATTGACGTCACCCGCCGCTGTTGTTTCTACGTCGTTGGGAATCTCCGTCGAAACTTCGTCCGTTCTCCCGGTCTCACGTGTTTTCTTAGCTCCCCCGTAAACTGTGTCGTTCGTCGCTTCGAGATCGTTCGAACCGTCCAGAGGCTTCGATTCGATCAGCGAAACCTACAAAGTAAAAAAATTAAGGCAATCGATTAAAAAGATTTTTTTTTTAATCATAAGGTTATTAATTACAGTAGAACCTCGATTATCCGAACCAATTGGGACCGGAGCTCGTTCGGATTAACGGAAATTCGGATAACAGAACAGTGAAGCTGTGTTAAACGATATAGGGCGATACATGTAGAAAAAATTACAGTACCCATATATTTTTAATAATTATTATATATATTTGAGGAATAACGTGACATATGTATTTTTATGATATTCAACCGTGACTTCAAACCTTCATCACGAAATCCACAATTTTCATTCGGCGCAATAGAGTTGTACGTTTTTCGCAGGCAAATTTTTTTTTAATGTCAGAGATCGTTGACATGCAAACATCATACGAGCGCGCTAACAACATGCTGGTCTCTCCCTCATGGAGTTTTGAAAGGGTTTCTAATTTTTTTTTCCATCGGAAGCACATTATGCTTGTGCTCAGAAGTCGAAGGACTGGACGTTGAATCCACAACGCACTAAACTACGAGGCCAGTGAATTAACGAAAATAAATTTTGAATACGAGTATAATAGATCGGCTGAGAAACTAATAAAAACTGCCCACACGAGTGACGTGCATTTACGGCACTGCTGTGTAAGTCGAGTGTTCTTAAATTGGTTTGTGTGTACCGCGCAACAATGTATGTACTGGCGCGAAACAACGTGAGGATACGAAAATTTCGCGCAATAGTTCGGATAATAGAAACCTTATCCGAACCAGCAGCGGTTCGGATAACAGAGGGTTCGGATAATAGGTGTTCGGATTATCGAGGTTCTACTGTACATCATAGTAACGATTATGTAATTATAAATTACATAATGATAATGATTATTTGATTATTGATTTCCAAATTATAATGATTATGTAATTATCGGTATGATAATTATAATAATTGTGCTACGTGCATTATGTTCGTTCATTTATAATCCGCAACGAAATAATGACTTACGATCAGACACGAAATTAGTAGAACGTAAAACTTCATTTTGCACGATAACTTTTTTTCCTTCACTTTTTCCACCAAATCGAAATATTTTAAGCGTTCAGACTTCGAACGTAAATGCTCGGAGGTCTTTAACAAAATACACCGCTAACGAGCTCGCCCAACAATATATAGACGATTGTTCGCATAATGTTTTTTACTGTATTTTCCATGGAGAGTCACGAGTGATAACGATAAGGATTTCATATGCGCTACGGGTACCCGTATCGTCGGCGAAATTCTCTGCTCTGTAATACCATCGTCATAGGCACGATTTCTTAATCATCTGCACTATAAGCTTTTTCTTTTACATAAAATAGCAATATTCACGCGCAAATATAACAGCCACAAAGGCAAGGGACTGTTTTATTCGACTCAGGGCATGAAAAAAAAGGGAATAAAAAAATAAAACTAAATAATCAGCATACAAAACCGGTCGCGAAGATGTTTTTTTTTTTTTCGCGGACGAATCCGCGTACTCTTCGTGGAGCGAGTTCGAATTCTTCGAACTTACCAGCCTTGAGTTTCGTGAACGATATAAAAATATTGTGGAATGGAATTTTTTTGGAATTCGAGGATCCAGTTGCTCGATACTTCGAGTACTTTGCGCTTGGGTATGTACCCTAAGGTGCCCGAGGTGTTTCCGCAGCGCCGGTATATTTGGACGACAGAAAAAAGTCTAGACTTAAAAAAAAAAGTTGTCTGTAGTCAAAAGTTATTTAAAAGTTATTTTAAAAAATCGATCATTGTAGAATAAAAATTGAACAAGGCTCTTACAAAAAAGCAATGCAAACTATCGATAATATATAATATATAATATATAATATATAATATATAATATATAATATATAATATATAATATATAATATATAATATATAATATATAATATATAATATATAATATATAATATATAATATATAATATATAATATATAATATATAATATATAATATATAATATATAATATATAATATATAATATATAATATATAATATATAATATCGCTACTTTAACGAGGTGTTTGCTCAGCTCTGCTATATTTCATGGATAAAAAATTGTCCATACTCAAAAAAAAAAATTGCTACAGTTAAATGTTAATTTAGAAAAACGATCTAATATAGTGTAATAAAAATTGAAAAAGCTTCTTAAAAAAAGAAAAGAAAGCTTCTCAAAGAGTACCGAACATGAATCATCGGATCCGAAAAATGTTTCCTCGAGAAATTCTATCATTCGCAGCACAGTTTTCTATCGATATTTCTGCGATACAAGTGGCGTTTATCTATGCGTAGCGCGGTGGATGAGAAGGGTTGATGAACGCAACGCACACGAGCGAACAACTCGCCGAACGTGTGCCCTGACTATATAGGTATAGAGAATATCCATGAAACGGCATTTGTCCGCCATGAAGACAACCTGGATGAAAACCGTTACGAACTCCTCGAACACCGCAGCAAAGGCACCAGTCTTGGTTCACTTGTCGTCGAGCGAGCTCTGCCTTCGCCGTATAAAATAATTGTCAAATATCGCTTATCGTTCAAATTAAGAAAAAAAAATTGCGATTTTTTGCCTACCTTATCAATACTAGGGTAATTTTTTTTTTTAGAAATTATTATAAAGAGCCGATTTATCGTTCGGCCATCATGAAGATCTTCTACTTCGCTATGCTGGTCTTCTTCTCGACGCAGGTAAGTTAAATCAATTTCGTAACTTGATAATTTAATATTTAAAAAAAAACTATCGCCTCTGAAGAAAAAAAATGTACAGTGAGAAAAAAGTTACGGACATCGATTAAATGATTTTTCGTTCGATAATCGCAATGAAACATTTCTTCGCTTGGACGATGAAACTTAGTGAAATAAACATGAAGTCATTGGCTCAAGCGTTCGATTCCGAAAACTACGTGTTTATTTCACCGAACTAAATCGTCGTGCGCAAAAAAATATTTTATCGCGACTATAAAAAAAAAAAAAAAAAATTCGTGCGATTTGCGTAATTGTTATTCTGGCTTGTGCGGCCGCTCGATTGAATTCGAGCGCGTCGAGTTGCCGAGTCGCCTTTAACGGTAAAGAACTTTCGTCGTCGCCGCCGACGCTCGTGAAAACTGTTCGTACCTCGAGCGCGGAAGAATGCCACTCGTTTTCTGAAACCCTCGGGAAACACGAAAAACTTTCTAAATCACATAATTAAATCGAACAAAAATTTCAGAGTTCGGACGGAGCGGTCGTTAGGCAACGACCCGCATTCGCCAAGCCGGTCTACTCCAATTCTTATCGTCCGGCTGCAATGCAGGTACGTCAAACCCACCCAGCAGGAAACAAAAACCAACCGATAATCGATAATTGACGAGAATAAAAAAATAAATGAAAAAATGTATAAAAATAATTTCGCACAGGTGATATTTCACGCGGTCGACCAGTTGAAGAATCTGGAGGCGGAAGAAGCCGAGAAGGTTGTCAGCTCTACCGCTGCGAGCGTACCTGCGACGAGTCCTCACGCACCGGGACAACATCAGCCGACTCCCGAGGAGATTGCGATGCAATCGACAGATTCGACAGCCCTCGCAGACTCCACAGCCTCGATTGTCTCCGGGGCCTCGACAGCTTCGTTAGCCTACGAGGCGTCGACGGCCTCCGAGGCTTCGACGGCCGCGTCGTTCTCCGAAGCTTCGATGGGCGTGACGTTCTCCGAAGCTTCGACGGGCGTCACGTTCTCCGAAGCTTCGACGGGCGTGACGTTCTCCGAAGCTTCGACAGCTTCGATAGCTTCGCTGGTCCCGACAGCCTCGACGCCGCTCCTGATGGCCGTGGACGAGGGCGAAGAAGAGCCGACCGTGCCGCAAACTACCGACGAGATCAACGAAGAAAATCCGGAAGTCGCCGAAGAGGCGACGTTGGCACTCGGCGCAGAGACTCCCGAAGGTAATTACGCGACGCCGGAAACCAATCACGAGATCCCGGAGGCTGGACAGGAAATTGCTGAATCCAATCACGAGGTGCCCGAAAAAGTTGAGGAGGACCAAGAGGAAAAATCCACTTCCGGTCTTGATGGGACAAGCGTGGCGGAGGTTCCAACGACCACGGAGACGAAGCCTCGGGAGCGGGATGATTCCTCCGAAGAAGTCGACGACAAGAGCTCCGAGGAAGAGTCCAAGGAAAATGGCGATGAATCCAAGAGCCTTGGGTCCTCCGAGTCCGAGCAGGACGAGCGCCAGAGCGCCGAAGAGGAGGACGATGAGATAAGGTGAGTGATATCTGATTTTTGTTTTTGTTTTTTTTTTCTTTTTTATCAGAAAATTAGATGGATAACGAATTTGAAAAAGGGGGCAGATTATTTTTTTTTTTTTGGTTCGTAGAGGAAGTTGTTTTTGTAAGAAAAAATATTGAGATTTTAATGTCAGAGTAGTTGAAATAGACTGAAAGGTAAGAGGAATGCAATTTTGGATTTTTTGAAAATCGCCGGTGGTAAACTGTGCAGAAATATAATATTTTTATGGAAGAGCTTTGGTATTGAATTTGGTTGAGATTTATCCAAGCGACCAGACTTTATGGGATTTTGAGTTTTTTGAAAAATTAATCAAAACCGGGATGACTCGAGCAAGCATAGAGGTTGCGAGCTTAAATTTGACATAGGAATGGAGTAACATTGTACAATTTCGTATCGCGTTTAAATTTTTGGATTTTTCGGAAAGTTTGCATTTTTCGTTCAAGACAAATTTGGGCATAAAATGTGGCCCTAGAAGTAAAATAATTTGGAGATTCGTCATCAGTGGAGAAAAGTACATAAAACAACCTCAAAACAACGAATTACCAACATTTCGATTCGCGATTTTCTACAACAGATTTTGCGGTAAATTTTGACCGTTTCAATTTAATGATATGTATAAATTTTGTTATATTAAGATAAAAGGTGCAAAGTAATTTGCACGTGACTTCCTCATTTGTTACAATTTCGTGCACAGCTTCTTCTATGAGGGTGCCAAAAATCGGTCAACGAACTTTCTCATAGTAATAAATAAAGTAGGCATACACCCAGAAAAATAATTTATTTTGTATTTAATTTGAATAAATATATATTTAATAAAAATAAATATTTATTTAATTTAAATAAATATTTATTTAATTTAAATAAATATTTATTTAATTTAAATAAATATTTATTTAATTCAAATAAATATTTATTTAATTCAAATAAATATTTATTTAATTCAAATAAATATTTATTTAATTCAAATAAATAATTATCTGCGGGTCACCGTTCAAATAAATTATTTTTCTGGATGCAAATGCAAATTACTTTGTACTTTTTTTTTTTTCTTACGGTGGATATTGAAAGTGAAATTTTTTTGATACCGTTGCTCTTCCAGATTCACTCTCATCGGCGAGAAGGTGTCTCAAGTGCCGAGGCCGAGCCTGTCGAGTTATCTTCGAAAGACCGCGAAGGCCCCGCTGGCGAGCTCGGTCCAGCAACTCGCGGGTCTCTACGACGCCCTGAGCAAGGACGCGAGGAAGCAAGGTCTCGCAAAATTTTCCGGCTACTCGGACGAGGTGCTGAAGACTCTCGAGGGTACGATGGAAGGCGGCGTGGGTCCTCAATTGCTCGTGCTGCTGGAAAAGGCCGTCGAGCGGAACGAGCTTACAAGGGACGACACTAAATTAAAAATCTCCAATGCTCTCAACGAACTGGCCGATCCGGCTTCAATTCTGAGCAGGGACCTCAGACGTGTGGTTCCGCTGCGATTCGTACCGTAATTCGCGGCTCGTCGACCAGCGAATATCCTATCACTCATTTAACCCTCTGATGGTCACTGTGGAAGACTGCATTTTTTTTTCCCTAATTTTCTTATTAAGATTTATTAAAAAAATAAATAAATACAAAATAGAGAAGAAGGGCGATCAGTTTTTTACTGAAATAAAAAAAGTCTCTGGAAAACGAAAGTACGATATAAAAATATTTTATTTTTTTTTCTTAATTTTGTTACTAACGTTTATTCAAAAATAACAATGTAAAAATAATAAAGAAGAAAATCGATCAGTGAAGACAGAAATAAAAAAGTCTCCGTAACACGAAGTACAATGAAATGAAAATAATTGGTTTTTTTTTTATTCTCATCGCATTGATGTTCGGCCTTAACTTGCGTTCGTCTTGTGCAAGTCGAAAGCGACGCTTGTGCGTAGAAATAAAATAAAATGTTTTTATACCCAACGTACTTTAATTTTTTTTTTCTTCATTTTTTTTTCATCTCTTTTGCTCCGAAATAAAGGAGTCACGCTCCGAAACGCAATAGCTATTATTTGTTTGGTCTATCGGGAATTTAAATAGACAATGGAATTGTCAGCGCATTTTACCGAGCACACACTATATATGTGTGTGTATATGGGAGCAGAGGAAAGGCGAACGGCGTAGCCGCAGTGTCTGTAAGTAATATTAACGTGATAGGAATAGTAATCGATTGAGTAATACCCGCGATTCGGGACAATGACAGTGTCCATGGCTACACACCGTCTTGGTTGCTATAAAGGGGTCGGTGAATCAATAGATTCATCAGTCGAACGAAAAATATACGACGACACTAAATAAAAAGACTTGCAGTGATTTTTTTATTATTTTTAATAAAAAAAAAAAAACAATTTTGGTGCGCTTTTTAATCGCGAAAAATTCGTGGAGGTAATTCGGGTCAATTTCGTGAATACAGTGAAAGAGAGCAGCTGAAAAAAATGAAGATTGTCCCGCTGGGATGTTTTTTCGTCACTCTATGCGTAAGTAAAAAAAATGGAAATATAATTTTTTTTTTGTAAATTCGTCGAAAAGGATCGGTCGAACGTTCGAATAGATCTTGGCTCGAAACGCGTCGATAAATGCTGACTCACGATTTATATACATTTTGAAGTTAAATAAAATTTGATAAAAAATGTTTAATCTTTAATGTAATAAGTTTATTTTTAGGGGTGTGCGAATAGCGTTTGAATTTGATTGAATTGCATATTGATATTCAATTCAAAATTTGATTTAAATATTCAAAAATTTGAATAATTAAAAAAATTCGGAGAATTTCTATTAATTGGATATTCGAATGATGAATTTCCGATTACAATGAAACTTAGCACATAAATTGTATTCATTGAATGAAGAATATTTATTACTGCAAAGCTGAAGAACTTCCGCTCAGTTGCAATATCCTTTTTCAAAGCTTACACGTGTACAACAAATTCTGTTATAAATCAATTCGCATTGTTTATCGCGTTATTTATAATGACCATTATTCTTCATTATAGAGTCTCAAATTAATATTTCTAATTATTGGAATAATTCGTTTACCTAATTTGAATACTTTGACTATTAAAATCATTAAAATTTTCTTAATTATTCGAATTATTCAGGTATTTTAATATTCAAATATGAATTATTCATAATTAATTCATGACGAATTATTTACATTTTGCTTCCTCATAGAAGAAGCTATGTTTTCGTGCAAAATTTTTTTTTTTCGAGATTTTAATGTCAGCGTACTAGAAATAGTCGAAAACGTCGAGAAATGTGATTTTTAGCTGGCGTCCGGATGTATGTGTGTGTGTGTGTGTGGCAGCGTGCACAGCTTAGAATGACTATAACTCGGCAACGGCTAGAGATAGCGGGTTGAAATTTTGTACACTAATAGAGTGGTCCCGTCTCTTCCTTCGATATAATTTTCATGAAGATTGAGGCCCGTTTCGAAATTTTACGCGAATTTGAAATTTTTGAAAAAAGTCTGTGGTAGCTCTAACTTTCGCAAATTTTGAGCTATCGTCCTAAAAATACATATAAATATAATACTATTAACAAAGACCTTTGGTATTGAATTTAGCCGAAATCTACCTGAGGGATCAGATTTTATCGAATTTTGATTTTTTTGAAAAATTACAAAAAATTGTCTAATTTGAGTAAATATGGAGGTATCGAGCTTAAATTTGGCACAGGAATGGACTAAATTTAATTTAATTTAACAGGAATGGATTAAATTAAATTTGGCAAAAATTGATCCAACCGTTTAAATTTTATGGAATTTTGAAAGTTTTTAATTTTTCAAATTTTTTTGACAGGACTTTCTGAATCAAACATCACGCAAAGAGTAAAATGAGTTATAGTTTCCTAATCAGCGCTGAAGATTAGATTAAAAAATGCGTTAGAACTTTTTTATTGTATTTTAATTATAGCTTCCTCTATGAGGAAGCCAAAATGGCACAACGGAATTATCATAGAGGAAGTTATGAGCAAAACCGTAAAATATGAGGAAGTAATTGTGCAAATCACTTTGCACGCTTTTTTTGAATATTCGCACATCGATTTTTTCACATTGCACGCTTTTTTTGAATATTCGCACATCGACGCAGTTAGAGCAATATTTGCGACACGCGCTGCAGATGTCGCAAATATTGCCCCAACTGCGTCCGTTTCGTGGCGCGTGGTTATCAGGGCTATTTAATAAAAAAAAGGTTTTTGATGTAATAAATTTAATTAAAAATGTTCAGTGTTTTATTTAATAGGTAAAAAAAATTTTGATTAATCTTTCTCATCAGATTTGTCAGTCGGATGCAAAGGAAGTGCGTCAGATAAGCAGGCTAGTTCCGCTCGACGACTGGTTCGATTTCAAGAACCGTACGAGGGACGTAAAGCCGATCGACAAATTCGTTGGCAAATTGCGTGCCACGTACGAATTCGTATTTCACAAGGCGGACAACATCAGCAACGTGGGAAAAATCCTCGGAAAGGCGGCCGAGGCGAGCGACAAGAACGATAACGTTAATGAAACATCGACGAAAATTAATCTGACCGAATCGCTCTTCGAGAAAGAAAATACGAGCGAACTCGTGGAAATATTATCGGTGGACGAGGTTTCGATGAAAACGAAGAACGAGGGCTTCGCTACGAGCCTTCAAGAACTCGAGGACGCAATGCCACTGGGTCGTCTGGAAATAATCGACGACGACGACTCGATGGACGGATCGTTCGACGACGAAACCGAAAAATTGGATCCGACGTTGAAACCCGATCACACGAAATTTCATCTTCCCTACGCTATCGCTCAGGCTCTCCTGCGATGGCTCATTTCCCTGTATTATTCCACGACGAACCCGAGTACAGCCGAGCCGAAACATTAGGCAGCCGAGGCTTTAATCAAACCTTAATTTTTTTATTAAGCCTTCAGGTTCGAGGCGCCTCGCTTGTAAAAAAAATCTGAACTGCTCGAGATTTCCAGAAAAATATTTTTCTCTAAAATGTTACTTTCGAGAAAAATTGCCTTTTTAATTTTTTTACCTTAAAACAAAAAATATATATCAAGGGTTTTAGTTAAACCCTTGGTAAAAAAAAATCTGAACTGCTCGAGATTTCCAGAAAAATATTTTTCTCTAAAATGTTACTTTCGAGAAAAATTGCCTTTTTAATTTTTTTACCTTAAAACAAAAAATATATATCAAGGGTTTTAGTTAAACCCTTAGGTTCGAGGCTCCTCGCTTGTAAAAAAAATCTGAAGTGCTCGAGACTTTTAGGAAAACATTTTCCTCGAAAATGGTATTTTTTTTTTTAAATGGCCTTTAAAATTTTTTAGACCTGAAAACAAAGAATATATATCGAGCATATTGTTCCACGACGAGCTCAGGTACAGCTGAGCCGAAGCATTAGACAGCCAAGGCTTTAATCAAACCTTAATTTTTTAATTAAGCCTTTAGGTTCGAGGCGCCTCGCTTGTAAAAAAAATCTGAACTGCTCGAGATTTCCAGAAAAATATTTTTCTCTAAAATGTTACTTTCGAGAAAAATTGCCTTTTTAATTTTTTTGGACCTTAAAACAAAAAATATATATCAAGGGTTTTAGTTAAACCCTTAGGTTCGAGGCTCCTCGCTTGTAAAAAAAATCTGAAGTCCTCGAGACTTTTAGGAAAACATTTTCCTCGAAAATGGTATTTTTTTTTTTAAATGGCCTTTAAAATTTTTTAGACCTGAAAACAAAAAAAATATATCGAGCATATTGTTCCACGACGAGCTCAGGCACAGCTGAGCCGAAGCATTAGACAGCCAAGGCTTTAATCAAACCTTAATTTTTTAATTAAGCCTTTAGGTTCGAGGCGCCTCGCTTGTAAAAAAATCTGAACTGCTCGAGATTTCCAGAAAAATATTTTTCTCTAAAATGTTACTTTCGAGAAAAATTGCCTTTTTAATTTTTTAGACCTGAAAACAAAGAATATATATCGAGCATATTGTTCCACGACGAGCTCAGACACAGCTGAGCCGAAACATTAGGCAGCGAAGGCTTTAATCAAACCTTAATTTTTTAATTAAGCCTTTAGGTTCGAGGCGCCTCGCTTGTAAAAAAAATCTGAACTGCTCGAGATTTCCAGAAAAATATTTTTCTCTAAAATGTTACTTTCGAGAAAAATTGCCTTTTTAATTTTTTTGGACCTTAAAACAAAAAATATATATCAAGGGTTTTAGTTAAACCCTTAGGTTCGAGGCTCCTCGCTTGTAAAAAAAATCTGAAGTGCTCGAGACTTTTAGGAAAACATTTTCCTCGAAAATGGTATTTTTTTTTTTAAATGGCCTTTAAAATTTTTTAGACCTAAAAACAAAAAAAATATATCGAGCATATTGTTCCACGACGAGCTCAGGCACAGCTGAGCCGAAGCATTAGACAGCCAAGGCTTTAATCAAACCTTAATTTTTTTATTAAGCCTTTAGGTTCGAGGCGCCTCGCTTGTAAAAAAATCTGAACTGCTCGAGATTTCCAGAAAAATATTTTTCTCTAAAATGTTACTTTCGAGAAAAATTGCCTTTTTAATTTTTTTGGACCTTAAAACAAAAAATATATATCAAGGGTTTTAGTTAAACCCTTAGGTTCGAGGCTCCTCGCTTGTAAAAAAAATCTGAAGTCCTCGAGACTTTTAGGAAAACATTTTCCTCGAAAATGGTATTTTTTTTTAAAAATCGCCTTTAAAATTTTTTAGACCTGAAAACAAAAAATATATATCGAGAATATTGTTCCACGACGAGCTCAGGTACAGCTGAGCCGAAGCATTAGACAGCCAAGGCTTTTAATTAAGCCTTTAGGTTCGAGGCTCCTTGCTTGTAAAAAAAATCTGAAGTGCTCAAGACTTTTAGGAAAACATTTTTCTCTAAAATGTTTTTTTTTAGAAAACTTGCTTTTTCGATTTTTCGGGCTGAAACAAAAAAATTAAAAATTATCGAGCATTAAACGGTTGAAGGTTAGATTAGAATTAAACTGGACAATACTTTATCCTCGGATATAGCTGATATGTGCGATGAGAAAGTAAAAATTACTACAAGTATTAATAATTTTTTTTTACTCGCTTTTTCAATTTGCAGACCTGAAAAAAAAAAATTTACTGTCAAAGGGTTAATTGTTTAATTAAGATTAAACTAGACAACACTTTGTCCTCGCACATAGCTCGTATGTGCGATGAGAAAGTAAAAATAACTACTACAAGTATATTTATAATAAATCTTTTTTTTTTTTACTATGTTCATTTTTATTGAAAAATATCTGGGTGTGAAAAATACAGTGTCATTTTTTTTCGTCTCACTATCCCTAAGTCATTATCATTTTGGCAATTGACATGGACACGCGTATCAACTCATACATGTATATTACATGACAATGGCGCGTTATTCATTTATTTTTCATACGTGTAGTAACGTCGTGCGTTTCTATGAAAAAATAAAATAAAAAAAAAACTTCGTCGAATGCGCATTTTCAGCGTAGAAAACGATTCTCACGCGAGCAGAAGGCTCGCACTGTCTCCCAGTCGTGTTCTTCCTTTTTTTAATTAATCATTTTGTCGATTTTTTTGTTGTACTTTTAAGTCTAGAATAACAAATTCATAAAGTTTATGAAGTAAATTGTTGCTCGATCGGTCGATCGAATGGTTCGGAGGAAGAATAAATTCGAGGAAGATTACAGTTGGCTTAATTAACAATGTTACCGGTATATCCGTAAGAAAGCAACAGTCTTTGGTAGAAGCGAGGGGGTCAGCCATCCCCGCAGATCGACTTTCGTTTCTTCGAGCTACCGATTCGGATCTATATTTTATATTATTTAAAATTGTTTATATCTATCTATCAGTCGCGATTAGACTTCGTTTATCCTTTTCTTCATTTTTTGTTCTTTTGTTTTTGCTTCATCGTCAAAACGGGCGCCAGTTGTACGCTCACTTGAGAAACAAGCATATTAAAAAAAAAAAAGATACTTTTTATACTAAATAGTATTACTACGTTACAAATGTCCGAATTTTTTAAATTTTTGTCCCGTCCAGTTTCTCCGACATTTCTTCGAGAATTACTATCGATGGTCTAACACCCGAGGAGCGCATGGACTGTTTCTCGCTCGGGCACCGAACGGAATAATCGTTCGATCGGCAAAGTGTTGAACCATCGATAGGATTTACGATTAATACAAAAAGTATTGAGAAAATAAAAAGTTTTGGTAAAAGAAAATGAGAACTCGTGGACAACGATGACGATTCGATACAGAGATTCGAGCACGCTCGTTAGTCTTGTCGTTCGGATTGGTCGATAATGGAAATCGTTACGTCGATAGAGAGCGATTAAAAATTATTAAAAAAAAAAAAAAAAAAAATTCCCCGCCGCAACGCGAGCGTTTCTCGCGCTCCAAAGCTCGACCGGGCATCTCTCTGTCTCTGCCGTAAGTACCTGAAAGGATGGAACCGTTTTGTATATCTACATTCCCCCAAACCCAGCTCCATCCCTTCGTCAATTGAAAAAAAAAAATTAACTATATAAAATCCTTGCGATCGTAGACTAGATTCATTCCGAGCGGAGTTTCCTTTTTATCTTTAAATAATCTTAGTCTAACAGTTTTTTTTTCTCTCTACACTAAGGATACACGTAATTATTTATGCTTAATGATAATGACAACGATAATGGAAAAAAAATATATAAATGACATCGATGCGAAGAGTTATCGTGTTTGAAAAAAAGCAAAGTATCGTCGATTTTTTCGAGCCGGTTGGAAACAATTGATTCAATTAAAAAAGAAAATTTAAGGAACGAAAAGGATTATCTTAGAGATTTGCCCATTGAAGTCCAATTTTTTTGTTTTCCTTTCTCTTTCGACGAAACGAAAATATTCATACGCACTTTTGGAAACATTGAGCGTCGAGATTTTTTTTTGGAGCGAGATAAAGAAAAATTTCAATCTATAATAAAGTTTGGTCGTCGAAGGCGTCGGTGAGAAGATTAAAGACGCGACGATCGAATTATGCAGCTCGCAGTGAGAATATCGTGTTTTTGTCCGGTAAGAATCGGCGACGGCGGCGGCAATGATGGTAACCTACGGGTGGGTTCTCACAGCCAATGGTACAGTCGATTTGGTAACGAACGGAACGTGACAAAAGGGTCATCGTATAATTTCCGTAACGTGTTCTTCGTAAGGCAATCTCTACCAATTGTTATCACCTATCGGTATTTTTTTTTCCCTCGCGTCGAAAATACTACATAAGAATCGTGCATACGCTATCTACACTAACCCTTCAATTCACTATGAGAATTATTACAATCAGACGAGCCGGTCGCGCCGATCAATAAAAAAAAAAAAAAATCGATCCCGGGACCGTGCGAACCCCTTCGCTCGGTGAATCGTCCTCGAGTTCGTCGAGTGACTCGGCGATTGTTGTGAAAAAAAATATATCGCAGCGCGGAGACTTTTCACCGAGTGGTGAACAAAGATTTTATTTATTTTTTTATAAAAAAAAAAAAAAAGTGTATGGCCAAGATAAACTATTGAGCAATTTTAATAGCCGAGACAACGATCATCGGCGTGACTAATGCCGGAAGGCCGTATGTGCTGTACGACCGAACGCGAGATACACCGCAATGTTTCCGCTAGGAGCGAAGGAGTTGACCGCACACCGGGCCTCAGCCTCGCGTTGTTATTGCTATCTTCAATTGTACGTCAATTATTTGTCTATTATCTTTTTCTTTTCTTCATTTAATTATCATTATTTTCTTTTATTCGTTTACTTATCGATCTATCCAATCGACGATTGGAAACTAAGAAGGCATTAGATACCTCGCGTTCTGTGGCAATATTTCGTTCATGTTAACGGCCTGATGCATTCCGCCGCCGCCGCCGACGGCTCCCTCTCTGAGCGCTTGCTCCTTGAAAGCCGAGAACGTCTGTATAAAATTCTGATCTTTTTGTAGATGATGAATGTGCTGGAGGAAGCTCAGCTCCTGTTTGGGCATGACGGGAGCCTCGTCGACGGGAATTTGCACGGGGCTCGACTCCTCCTTGACGCTCTCCATCGTCTGAGGCTCCTTCTTGCCGGCTTTCGTTCTCTTTATTCCCAGATGCGTCTGGGTGTGTTTGTTCAGATGATCCTTCCGCGAGAACGCCTTGGCGCACACCGTGCAGGTGAAATTTTTATCACCCGAGTGTATGACGTAGTGTCGGGTGAGATGCTCGTTCCTCTTGAAGGCCTTCTGGCAAACGGGACACTTGAACGGTCTCTCGTCCGAGTGTCCGCGCATGTGCTGGTCAAGGTGCTCCTTCCTCTTGAGCATAGCGCCGCACTCCTTGCACTGGTACTTCCTCTCCTGCACGTGATTCTGTATGTGCTGCTCTATGTCGGCCTTGTCGGAGAAGGCGAGACTGCACTCGGGACAGCAGTAGACCATCGAGCCGTCCAGTCCGAGGGCGATCTTGATCTCGCCCGTTTTCGCACGAAACTTCATCTTCTTCTCGGCCCTCGTCGAGCAATCGGTCTGAATCTGCTGATCGCTCTTCACCGCCTCCGACTGCGTCTGCGTCTGATTGTCGCTCTGCGAGCGCACGCCCTCCGGGGAACTGCTGTCCTCCATGTGGACGTTCAGATCGTTCGGATTTATCTCCATCATCATGCTCTCAGGATTCATGTAATGATTGTTGCCGTTTTGGGACAAGTGGCCGTTACGAAAAACCGGCACGCTCGGAATGTTCAGTATGTTGTTCGTTGTCTGCTCGGCCTTGTCGTCCGATTCGAGCTTCTCGCGCTTCACCGGCTCGGCTTGGAGCTTTATCAACTGCTGGAGAGTCAACGGCAACGAGGTCGCCTGCAACTTCTGAAGATACTCGGCCATCGCGGCGCTCTGTTGGTGCAGCTGCATGTGGGAGGCCTGCAAACAGTACAGTCTCTCGTTAACGGATCGCTGCGATTCGCGATACTCTCATAATTATAACATTTTAAACGAAAATAATGCGAGATCGATATTTCACTTGATGGAGATTTATCTTATCGGGCTTTTGGACTACTCGCGCTCACACATAGGCAGACAGAAATGAAAAAGTACTCCTTTCGTTTTCCTGGTGGAGTTGCGAATTTACTGGTTAATTGTACTCGTTATTATTTTTTTTACCGGTAACTTTAGTAGATAAGGTGCTCATTTTTTTTTTTTTTTTTTTTGCTTCCTCATAGAGGAAGCTATGTTTTCGTGAAACATTTTTTTTCGAGATTTTAATGTCAGCGTACTAGGAATAGTCGAAAACGTCGAGAAATGTGATTTTTAGCTGGCGTCCGGATGTATGTGTGTGTGTGTGTGGGACAGCGTGCACCGCTTAGAATGACTATAACTCGGAAAGGGCTTGAGATAGCGGGTTGAAATTTTGTACACTAGTGGAGTGGTCACATCTCTTCCTTCGATATAATTTTTATGAAGATTGAGGCCCGTTTCGAAATTTTACGCGAATTTGAAATTTTTGAAAAAAATCTGTGGTAGCTCTGACTTTCGTAAGTTTTGAGCTATCGTCCTAAAAATACATATAAATATAGTACTGTGAACAAAGACCTTTGGTATTGAATTTGGCCGAAATCTACCTAAGGTATCAGATTTTATCGAATTTTGATTTTTTTGAAAAATTACTAAAAATGCTCTAATTTGAGTAAATATGGAGGTATCGAGCTTAAATTTGGCACAGGAATGAACTGACAGTGTACAATGTTTTGTATTGAATTTGGCAAAAATTGATCCAACCATTTAAATTTTATGGGATTTTGAAAATTTTGAATTTTTCAAATTTTTTTGACAGCAGTTTCTGAATCAAACATCACGCAAAGAGTAAAATAAGTTATAGTTTCGTAATCAGCGCTGAAGATTAGATTTAAAATTGCCTTAAAACTTTTTTTACTGTGTTTTAATTATAGCTTCCTCTATGAGGAAGCCAAAATGGCACAACGGAATTATCATAGAGGAAGTTATGAGCAAAATCGTAAAATATGAGGAAGCGATTGTGCAAATCACTTTGCACGCTTTTTATTTTTTTTAGATATTTTCTGTCCCTTTGAACTATTAAAAAAAAATAATACAAGGTCGACATTTCGCTACATGGATTTTTATGTTCTCCGGCGTTCGAACTGGAAATACTTGCAGCATCACGCACAGACAGGCATACAGAAATGGAAAAGTGCTTCTTTGGTATTTCTGGTGGAGTCGTGAAAAGGTAAAGTTATCAGTCACGTTACCGCTAATTTTAGTAGCCAATGTGCTGACAATTTTTTTTCTCTAATTACAATACTTTCCGTCCCTGCTGTGCCTCGTACAGGACGAGACGGTCGAAAAATGCTTACCACATTGGAACCCGAGTTCGCATTCGAGTTCAGCGAGACACCAGGGTTGTGCCTCATCAGCGGCGATTCCTGCTTGACCGGATGCATGTCCGACTGCGAACTCGTCGGCAGATACATGTTCGGTATTATCCTGAGTGGCAGGCCGTTGGTCTGCACGCCGAGCAGAGCGGAATTGTTTTGGCTGTTGTAGTTGGGAATGTTGATGGTCTGCAGACCGGCCTGCTTCTCGCAGAGCTGCATCAGCGTGTTGGGATCCGGCCAGCCGACTATGCTCCCCGGATATTTGCTCTGTTGGCTTGTCTAAAGAAAAAAAAAATGTATTTTATTTAAAAAATGCTTACAGAAACGAAATTCGGGAAGGGGCGGCGAATCCGTGCAAACATCCGCTGTGCAGTAGAAGCAGATACATCGAATCAATGAATTTGTTCAGTTATTTATTTATTTATACGGCGAGCCCCTTTACCGCCTTTTTTAATTTTAAATCAAAATAAGGAATAGGGAAGAGCAGGTTCTACTAAACGGATGCCATGCATCGGTTCTTAGGTTTATCTTTTGTTTATTTATTAACATATATTTGATGTTTTTTTTTCCAATTCCATTGAATCCGAATCTTCGAGGCCACCGACTCGAACTGGCAAAGAGGCTCTCCAACAAAACCCGCAGAAGCGCACTCTGTGCACGCGGATGGTGGACGCATAGCATGCGTTACTCGCGTATGTAATCGAAGCGGAATCGTCGAATATATTTTTAAATAAAATCGATTTACACATTTCTATGCGATGAACATTTTATAGAAGTAGATTTAAAGCGTGAAGACTTATTTTCTTTAAATAAATAAATGATAATAATATTATGTATAAGAAATATACAAAATTTTATATGCCCTGTGTTTGTGCTTCGGTACTTTTGACTTCTCCGTAAAGGAGTTGTTCCGTCAATAACATTAACAAAATTAACAAAATCGATACATTTTTACGTGACGCTATATTGTATCGAAGCTGATCAATGAGTGAAAACTTCAATTTTGTAAACAGTAATAATAACAAAATTAATTGAAAAAATCTTTTTTAAATTAAATAAAGTTGATGGAATCGAAACAAGACCGTTTGATTATTATATGTTATATGTCCATATGAAAAGCAGTGATCCGCAGTTACCATGAGCGATTGTTTTCCATGATTCATCGCGGCAGCGGCGGTGGTGTAAATAACGTTCTGAGCTTGCTGCATAGCTCCAGTCAAATCGCCACTCGAAACTACACCGGACTTCGGAGTTATCTCGGAGAATTGCGGCAAGACACCGTGTATTCCATTGGCATCGGTGAAATTCATCGTTTCTCCGAAGAAATAAAGGACCAAAAAGGACAGAAAGAAAAAAAAAAAATAATAAAAAAGAACTCGTTCGGATTGTTGGATCGACGCACCAAAACACTTGCGATTAACCTCGAAAATACAACTCGCGATCGAACGCGCTCACTAGCCGAGATTCCCGCTGCTCATCGGAGCGACTTCGTCTGTCGCCGAATCGAAGTATCGAAAAAAAATCACATGTTTCTCTTCTCACGATTTTCCGTAGTCGGGACTACATTCGAATACTTCGTGTGTCGTCGCTCGCTACGCGTTTCATCGCCGCTCGCCACCGTACGAGCGAAAAAAAAATTGCACGCTCTATATTCGATTATAAAAGTAACACCGAGAGTGTGCGAAGGGACGGACGCATCGCGGCGCGTGCATACGCCGACCCGAGTACAATGGCAAGGCTGCCCTCCACCAACACAATCGCACAAACAACGCGCGAGAGAGACTCCGGAGAGACACGCTATCGCAATATGGCGTCGTTGAAAAATACTACACATGTACACCGTTAATTTTACTACGGGGCGCCAATGCGCCCACAGCGCATTCATGAATGAGCGTCGCGGAAGCGATCGGTACTATTTATTTTTATTTATTTTTTTTTTTACCACGAAAATGCAAAAGTTTCTGCCACGAGCGCGTGTAATTCCGGAACATTTTTTTAAAGTATGGAGCAGTGAATTCGTCAGGTAAGATATATTGTTGTTGTTTCGATGTGTATCTGGAGAAAGGCGTTGATCAACGACAATTACCAGTTCGAATTTTGGGCCCAACCGCCCAAAATAATTTCAACGCCTTCCCGCTGTTGCCATAGCAGCGCGCCGCCACACACCTTCGCGCGTGTTTATCATCCGATATACAATTTCGGGAGGCTCTCGCGACCGGTAAAGGGTTAATCAGCTGTTGACAGTTGTCGTGTACGAGATACGTCAATCAACGAGGTTTCTCTCGGTTCCTCGACGAAAGGAAGCGATTTCCGAATCCATCCGGGAGAATTGTTTACGAATGCACGGTAGGATTCACGGAAAATTTAATAAAACGATTACGCGAAGGAGGAAGGTTCATTGAATTACACTCTCGCTGTAAACACCAGCGAATAAGTTCCGTGCTTTATTCCATACCATTTTTTTTTGTTATTTTTTATTTTATATTTATTTATTTATTGAGTATAGTCGTTTATTTCATGCATACCCTACAACGTATCGTGTAGGGTATGCAATCTGTAAAGCTACCTATTTACAGATCAGGATTTTCCGTGGATTGAATAAATTCTTTACGCAAAGAAGGAACGTTCATTGAATTACACTCTCGTTGTAAACGCCAGCAAATGAGTTCCGTGCTTTATTCCATACCATTTTTTTTTGTTATTTTTTATTTTATATTTATTTATTTATTGAGTATAGTCGTTTATTTCATGCATACCCTACAACGTATTGTGTAGGGTATGCAATCTGTAAAGCTACCTATTTACAGATCAGGATTTTCCGTGGATTGAATAAATTCTTTACGCAAAGAAGGAACGTTCATTGAATTACACTCTCGTTGTAAACGCCAGCAAATGAGTTCCGTGCTTTATTCCATACCATTTTTTTTTGTTATTTTTTATTTTATATTTATTTATTTATTGAGTATAGTCGTTTATTTCATGCATACCCTACAACGTATCGTGTAGGGTATGCAATCTGTAAAGCTACCTATTTACAGATCAGGATTTTCCGTGGATTGAATAAATTCTTTACGCAAAGAAGGAACGTTCATTGAATTACACTCTCGCTGAAAACACCAGCGAATAAGTTCCGTGCTTTATTCCATACCATTTTTTTTTGTTATTTTTTCATTATTTATTTATTTATTTATTTATTTATTAAGTATCGTCGTCTATTTAATGCATATCCTACACTGTAGATCGTTGCTTTAAAGAGTATCGCTTAACTACCAGTTTACAATTCAACAGTTCCACTTAAACTTCACAACTTTGCACTTCTTCGCGGTCTCGAAATCGCTTAAATAATAAATAAATATATATGCTTTATTTTTCTCGTCCGTACTTATTTAACCAGTTTAGTGACGGAGCCTCCTGTGCTTTGCTATTTCTGCGCAGTCTAAGTTTACATTTTTTCACCTTGCTCGCCAACTTTTCAAATTCCCTGACATACTTGCATAACATATTTATTAATTTATTTATTTATTAATTAATAATATTGTACCATCCATGCTATTTCTACGCAGTCTGAGTTTACATTGTTTTCACCTTCCGGAGCCAACTTCACAAATTCCCTGCCATACTTGCATAACATATTTATTAATTAATTAGTTTATTAATTAACAATATTATATCATCCACAGGCTCATGGAAGAGTCCTTCGATGCCAGAATCGAGGACCTCCGCAGGCAAAGCCGCACACTGATCCACCGCCTGGAGGAAACTTCCAGGAGAGTCGACAAGGGAGTTTGTCGAATGCGTTCTCAAAGTTCGTAAGTCCTTAGACGAAGGATTCCGTTCACCCGAGGCTCCAACAGAATCGAGGGAGTTTGCAGTTCGCAGGATTGTCCGGCGAAGAGCCACGAGTACTGGAGAATGAGAAACGACTCCTGCGGAGTGGGCGGCGTCCTCTGCCCGGACTACTTTCGCTCCAGGGGCAGCGAAGTCGAGCGTCGCCCGGGCAGAGCCAAGATCGTAATAACTTCCGGCAAACAAGCCGCGCGCAAACCTGCGAGAAAGCCTGTGAGGGGATGCTACTGCTTCGCCAGGACCAGAAAATCTCAAGCGGAGAGGACAGCGGACGAGTCTTCTTTCCCCTGTGCGCGCTGCAGAAGCAAATTCGACCTCGTAGAGGTCGATTCCTCCGAGGACGCGGCGGCGAACGAGCTTTGCGCTGCTCTGTCGCCCCTGAGCGGAAAGACTCTGCGAAGAGTCGAAAAAATCACCTACTCTCCGACCTCCGAGTTTCTTCGCAGGGTGCAGAACAAAGTATCCTGCCAGAAGAAGAGACCGGACGATCGTTGCGGATACTCGACGAGCGGCTCCTCGTCGCGGGAGCGCTTGGCGCGCGACTCCGGCAGAGGAGAGTCGACCGGGGAGATTTTTCGTACCCGTTGCCGGATGGGAAAAAAAATAAGTGGCTCAAGGAGAGGAGAATTTCGATCGAGGAGCGAGACTCGAATAAATCGTCGAGTCGATGATCGAAGATCGTTGAATGTGTGCGATGAAAATGGAGGATCTAACTCGGGTGGAGGAGCCTCGACGTCGTACCGGCGATCGCGCAGATCGAGCAGCGCATGCGCGGTGGATCGCCGTCCAACGAGGCGGGACGAAAGCAGCGCCACCGGAAGAGACCGAGAACCGAGGAGGAAGCCCGGTTCGTCGGTGAAGGAAAAATCGGCTCGTTCGGCGGATCGTCCGAACGACGAGGAGCGAAGAAAAAAAAATCCTACGAAGGTCAAGAGAATCGTGCGAACTATTTCGGCACAGAGTCGATGCTGCGGCGAGGAAAATTCCGGCGTCGCGACTGGCGTTGCAGCGCGATCGAGAAGGAACGTTGAGAAATCGCGAGTCGGCTGCGATTGCGGAACGAGAGAATGTCCCAAGGTCGTCGAGGGTCATCGACCTTGCACCACTTGGCAACTGACGAGGGAAACCGATCGGCCGATCGACGGGAGGACCAACGATTCCCGGGACAGAGTGAGCGATCTCAAGAAATTTCGACAGGATAATTATTTCGAGACTCACGGCTCTGCCCGGAAACTCGTCGATTCGTCGAGGTCCTCGGGGTCGGTCGAGCAGTACGAACTGAACGACAGACTCTTTCCCGAACCGGTCAGGAGGATTCATCGAGACGATATAATCGTCACGATGCCACCGTGCGCGACTAAACAGCGAAAGCGCATTCACTATTTCCCTCGCAACATCGTCAGTCAGGAGAGGAGCGTCAGCAACACTAATTACAAGAAGAAGAGACGCTCGCAGAGCTGCGGTCTTACCGGTCACGCGGTCGATCTTGGTGTATTCAAAATTCCTCGCGACGTGTCGAACAGTCTCGCTTTGAAGTACCAAAAAGGCGTGGCACCGTACGACAAATGATATTTGTAAATGATTTTTTTTTTTTTTAACTTTGTAATTTCGAGCTACTATTTATTTTCACGGGATTATGAATATTTATAGAGAGAGACACTGCGCGTGCGCAATAAACTTTGAGGTTCGAAGAAACGTGACCAAAAAAAGTTTCCCCGATTACTTTGCGATTTAGGAACGGGATTAATCGTCGTCGAGGCGACGGGATTAAAAAAATATTATTTGAGAACGTGCTGAAAAAAGAAAATAACAAATAAATTGTCTACGATCGGTTCTCGGCGTACACGTCGCATTGGATGGAGGCGCCCAAATTCTCGAGTACGAATTTAGAAAGTTTCATAAAAATGTTCGTTTCAAATATGAAAAATCTCATTAACGAATGTAAGCCGCGAGGTTCTCTCACCGGACGGCTCGATCGCTTATCACTGTAGCTAATCCGTCGGGTGTAATCGACGTTGGGTAATCGAAATACGAAGCATGCGCGACGCTACGTGCCCGACGGGCATGTGTGACCGTCCCCGACGGGCATGTGTGACCGTCCCCGAGATTATGGCACGCACCGACGAAAATCGGTTTCGGATATTCGTTCGTTAATTTCTCGTTTTACTCGATAATTGTAATTTCTATAATCCAACGCTCTTCAACGCCGAGCTGGAATTAATTTTAACTTTCGATATAGTAATTTACTATACTAGTGTAACAAACGTTTTTCTGACGAGTGCGAATTTGCAGCACGAGCCGGAGGCGAATGTTGCAATCACGCGAGTTAATAAAAAGTTTTTCGCACGAGTATCGTACAAAATTTTACTTCACGAGGTGCAACAAGTGTCGTCACTGTTGAAAAATGGGGACTTCGCGGTGGCGAAGCGTGCGTAAAATTGCCGTTTTCGCACGGAGTTACGCAAAGACTATTAATCTCACCGGGTAATTAAGAGAAAAAGTGTCGTCACTGTTGAAAGATGGGGACTTCACGGTGGCGAAGCGTGCGTAAAATTGCCGTTTTCGCACGGAGTTACGCAAAGACTATTAATCTCACCGGGTAATTAAGAAAAAAAAAGAATCACTCCGGGGCTCAAGTTTATTGCTTTGACGCGCATGGACGAAAGAACTTGTGAAGCATGGACGACAGAACTGTTCTTTTCCCTCGACGAATCGAATAATTAATTCAATTGCAATCTTTTTTATCGACTACGATTCCCGACTCGCGATATCGACAAGGCTCTCTATGTACGCTGCGTTACAGCCGCAATATTCTTTTTTCTCCATCCAACCTCCCCGGCAGAAAAACGTGCCGTCAAACGGGTATCGTACCATTGGTACCGCCACCGTTCCGTTTCCGTGCCGTCATTTTTCTATCTGGGCTGTTATTGTACCTCTCGCTTATCAATTACAACCATTAATTATTCTTTCGCCAGAGCTACGATTATACACTTTTCTTTTTATCATATCGGCTTGAAATTATACGACATCGAGACTTCGAATAGCCCCATTCCATTGCACTCTCCGTTTCGCGGCCGGTGCTAGGACGCGGCTACCTGCATCAGATGCATTATTGCTCCATGTTCGGCAGGTGTAAACAAAAAAATACCGACGACGACAATCGTCATTTTTTCATGATTGTGTGACTGATTAAATTTTCTATATAAAAATAATCACAGTTATCCACGTCCGTGGGAATTTACCTGTTTTATAATTTTTAATTTTTATAAATATAGAAATTGAAAACTATAAATAAAAGAAAGGTAAATCCCCGCAGTCGAGGATAATTGTGATTTTTTTTATATAGAAAATTGAATAAACTGTTGGATCGTCGGTACGGAAGGTATCGATTATCATTATAGTATTTCTATTTGTAAGATTGTAAAATAGTTCCATTCGTTTTTTTGTCTCCGCAGAATGCAATCTCACGGATCGCCGCAAAATGATTTTCGAACAGATGTAAAAATCTCGTTTCACTTCTGCAACTAGATTGGGTCCGTGAATGTAATGAGAGCAGTCCATCCTGGTCTGTCATTACCAACCCCGCCGGCCATTATTTAATTCCTCTTTTTTTTCTCGCGACTCTTCGCTCAAGCTCGAGGAACCCGGGAGACAAGGCCCGAGACGGAATCCTCGCGGTCGGCCGGTTCGCCGTGTAAAACTTTGAGACTCTCTTTCGCTCGGACCGTCATATGATTCACGCTGACATTAGACTTTATAATTCCGCTCCTCAGTGTTTCACGCGAGTATTACACTTCAAACGATACGGTGGAGCTTAACCTTTGAAATAACTTGGCGTATTCAAAGAAAAAAAAATCATATTTTTTAACCCACTGGACTCATTTCTGCCGTTCAGCGCGTTATTGATTAAAACAAAAAAATCGATGTCGAAGCCAAGGCTAATATTGCGATTTAATGCAAGTAAATTATTATTATTATTATTATTATTATTATTATTTTTTTTTTTTTTCCTTTACGGAATCCATACGGGTTCCGTAAAGGAAAACAGAAGTTGCGGAATCCACGTTACGGATTCCACCAGCCCAGCTGGTGGGTATGTGGGACTCCCGTAGCCTACCCATTAAACCGCCCTCTCCTTTCGATCCTCCCCCAACCAGGAACTATGTTAATATTACTTCTGATTGGGGGATCTGTCTGTGTACGTCTGTGTACGTCCCGTCGTTCCATTTATTCGTTGTCACTTACGTCAGTTTGTCTGCTCTGTCATGTCAGGCAGCCGTCTGCGTTTTTCCGTCTTAGTATTGTCTCTGTGTAGGTGGCAACTAGTTGCCACCATATTATTATTATATTACCATATTATTATTATTATTATTATTATTATTATTATTATTATTATTATTATTATTATTATTATTATTATTATTATTATTATTATTATTATTATTATTATTATTATTATTATTATTATTATTATTATTATTATTATTATTATTATTATATTTCATCAACCTGACGCGGTTAAGCGGGACTCGATTTTCGCCTCTCTCTCCGATGGGTGCTTAACTATTTTCCGCACGCAGGGAATTACTGATCTATGTGCAATACTCTCTGTTCGCCGTCCGTTAACTAACGACTAGGTCATCGGCGCGATAAATAATTTCCGAGGAGGACGACAGCGTGAGATGAATCTCTGGAACTATTATAGCGAAGATCTGTATGGAGTCGATCTTGGCGATGTTCATTATTATTGTTTACCTCCAGGGAAGGCTGTGACATTCTCGTATCATTGACTAACGAGCGACGCCGAGTATTCCTCCCGATAAAGGTGTCATCGAAATATCTCCAAACGTGTGCGAATAGCTACGAAAAATTTTGTTTCGGCGTCTACGATGGAAACAAACAAACCTACATTATTCACGTGTATATTATTTTTTAAAGGCTCCAAAAATATTTTGTTCAAATGTTGAAAAGTATTTTGAAAAACTGTTTTTATCCGCTCGTTTATCTTACATTGAAACGTCTCAGAAATGTTTCGGTGAAAAATGAAATAAAAAATATTTCAAAACTTGTTATCAATAAGGTAAAAGGCCCAGTTTGTGACACTTTTACGCAGCTCTCTGACTTTAAGCGTGTAAAATCACAGGGATAAAGAAGGAGGATCAAGAGTCGCAGTTTCCGACCCCCCGAACGCGCGCTACACGTTGGCTGCATATCAAATGGTGGGGGGAGCAGACTATGCTAGTGGTACCCCTGTCACAAACTGGGTCAGTGTCAGAAACTGGGTCGTTTACCTTATGTTTCAGAAATATTTCACATGTTTTCAAAGATTAAGTACGTTTCCGAAACATTTAAGAAACTTATCGTTGGAATAGCAGTAGTAGTAGTAATTTAATAACAGCGAATAACATGGAACAGTTTTCTTTCTTATACATAACAGACTTATATTACATATATGTTGCCAATTGGCCGTCGACCGAAGTCCTTCAGCCAACTCGTTGAAATATTTCACTGAATATTTCAAAATATTATTTTCATATATTTCAGAGATATTTCGTAAGATTTGAAAAATCTAAAATATTTCTAAAATGATTTCAAAACATTTCGTTCCATATGGGTAAGTAAACATTGCAATTACAGTTTTTATTACCGACCGCGGTAACTTTTTTAACTGTAATGAATGGCACTCGGAGATGGTAGACACTTCGCGAAAAAGCACAGTATTAGCTCATGTGGAATTCAATAGCGCCTTCGATGATACTTCGCTTTTACCCCAAACGTCAATAATTTTTACATGACATTGATTTTTTTTTTTTTTAATGCAACTATCACTATTGCACTCATATGTGTTTCAACTCACCTTAATGCGACCGACGTTGGATTTTATGAACTGCTATTGTGAGATCGAATTTTATGGTGGGGCGGCATGGGTTTAAATAGACTGCAGTAATGACTACGTCGAGTCAGTCGGCATCAGGTGTGTTCCAAAGAAACGCACTCGACCGGTGCTGAAACACATCCTCGACACGGGAGTCCTCGACCGCCGCGACCTGCTGCTCGACATTTAATTTTTTTAATCGACACCGAGAAGGTTCGAGAAATCCAAAATATGAAGCACTCTTTTTGCGTCGGATTAATATTCGCCGTTCTCGTCGCCGAAGGTTTATCGATAGAATTACGTGAGTGTCTTATTTTTTTTATTAAAAACAAATAAAATACAATAATTATATTAATTTTGAAGAAATATCGATTTTAGATGTCGGCGACTTTTTTTTACGTAGAAAATCTCTATGCTATTACATTTTGGTGATAAAAACGTACAACTGTTATGTAATTAGGGCAAAGAAAAAAAATAGGCGTAGGTCATCGCTACCGCAAAATGATATAAATATATAAACAAGGACCAAGAAATTGATTTTATATTCATTTCTAGATCAATTTTTTACCTGAAAAATCTTGATGCACTATTGCGCTTAAAACATATAAGCGTTTTGTAATTAGGGTGAAGAAAAAAATACGCGCAGATCATCGCTATCGCAAAATAATATAAATACAATTATAGATAAATATCGTCGAAGTCCAACCTATATGATTTTTTTTTACATAAAAAATCTCGATGCAATTGCATTATCGCTCATATAACATATATAACCGTTTCGTAACGAGGGTGAAGAAATAAAAATGCGCGAAGGTCATTACTATCACAAAACATAATAAATATAAACAACGACAGAGATTGACTTAATAATGAATGGTAATTCGAGAACGGCTCGTTCGATACTTGGGTCACTATTGCAACATCATTGCCAGGTGTGAAATGCGAACGCGCGTAGAGCCAGGGAATGGACGATTGAAGAATTTTACGTTTCAAGTAACAGCTATGACTCGAGCGATTAGTGTTTAATTTCTTTTTCCGTATAAGAAAAACATCGTTCGAAAAAATCTCATACGATTCATAGTCGGTAATGGTTTTTTCTATCATGTGAAAAAATTCCTAAGTCCAAGCACAACAAATTCCAGATGAAGTTTCATTTTTTCAATATTCTTCTTTTTTGCATATCTTATATTTTTATTTATTTTTTAGTTTTTTAATAAAACTGCAACTTTTTATATCCGTATCTGATGTTCTTTTTTTCACGTGATCACAACACCATACATAATTTTCGCGCGAAATTTCTCAAGGGTCTTCTTTCTCGTGAGGAAAAAAATACATTTTTAAAAAAGTTGGTAATAAAATATTGTGGTATGTGAGGCATTCTTTATCAACTGCTCCACTTTTTTCGGTCGACCGCTCAGAGATTTTTTTACATTTTCTAGTTTGTACATTACTTGAGAGGTACTTCTGTGATTTTTTTTTAGATTTTTTAAGTGCACCCTTCAGGATTTACGTTTTTTTAAAATATCAGTATATCTCAAAAAATTCGTAGGAATATTAACTTTTTTATTTTTCATCAACTTTCGAACGACGTTAGAGTCATAACTTTCCCGATACGAGAAAGTCCATGTTTCGCGAAAAAAAAATCTACTGAAAACACAACTTCGATTCTGGTCCCAATTTTATAGGATATTTGGCATTGTATGAAGATTCTGAGAAAAAAATCTCAAGAGGGCAAACGAGGGAAACACATCCAACAAGCTTTATTGAAAGAACCTCTATTTCAAAACGAGTTTCCCAATGATGTGAATCAAATTTATCGACTACGGCCAAACCCCTTTTATTTATCTAAATAATAGTCGAGTTTATACGAATCTATATAAATTAAATTTTTATTTGTTTATTTTTTTAGTACGTAAGAATCACAGGTACCACTTTGGGAATTTTTTTTAGAATCTTCATACAACGCTAAATATCGTGTAAAATTGGAACCAGAATCGGAGGGGTGTTTTTAGTAGAAAAAAATTATTTTAATTTTTTTTAACGTAAAATGGACTTTCCCGTGTCAGGAAAATGATGACTCTAACATCATTCGAAAGTTGATGGAAAATAAAAAAGTTAATGTTCCTACGAATTTTTTGAGTGACCAATATTTTCTGAGATATATTAATATTTTTTAAAAATGTACATCCTTAACGATGCACTTTAAAAATCTAAAAAAAATTACAGAAGCCTCTTTCAAGAAGTACTACAAACTGGCAAATTTTAAAAAATATGTGAGAGGTCAATCGAAAAAAGTGGCCCGGTTGATAGAGAATGCCTCATGTGCAAAGAGCCGTTATCGTCGTTAGTAAATAAAAGAGAAAGTAAATTCCGGGTTATATATGCGCCCGTCAAGGGGACACTTCGATGGCTTAGGTGACCCGAGAGGACACGAGGGCTGACAATTATAAAGTTTCTGCGGCGGTTGGCCGGCAGCTTTCCGTAAACGCGATAATAATTCGCTCTAGTGGCACAGTTACGCCATATTAAGATCTCACGGTCGCGCGATCACGCGAACGCCATGAGTCTCACAGAATCGCAGAATATAATGTTCCTTATTATGGAAAATTGCAATGTTCACCGTCGATCTGACAGCATGTGTACTGAATTATTTACCGAATTATTTTTCTTCGAGTACTGCATAAGTGTCTATTAGACTTAGTGCGAAAATGGCAGTTTTACGCCCGCGTGCGCAAAACCCCCATTTTTACACCTTGATAGGTAAAAATTCGTACGATACTCGTGCGAAAAACTTTTTCTGAAGTCGTGTGATTGAACTCGTCTTCGGGTTGTGCTGCAAACTTACATTCGGCAGAAAATGTTTTATCGCACTAGTATCGTAAATGACTATTTTGTAACGAATGTAAGAGAAGTGCTACTCCGTGCCTGCTGATTGTGGCGTCGTACAGCAAGGCGTACTGCGCATGCGCTGTAGTTTTGGCACGCTAAACCGTGCGAAAAGTTAAAACTCTAGTACGAAAAGTAACATCGGAACGATATTCGCATGCGTCGGGTATTTATAGTACACTTGCCTGTAAAGCGCTACTTTCGCCACTCTCGACAGGCATGATAAGCACACTTTTCATGCATGAGTTACATAAATTACTATTGCATGGCAAAAGCGTAGACAGGGAGTTCTCGACGAGTGCAGCATTCGCACGAGTGAGGACTCCCCATTCTACGCCACTGCCATTCGCATAATTTTTCCTACCAAATTCACGAAAATCACGCTTTTCATTTTTGGGAATTTTTTTTTTTTCGCACTCGCTGCGAAAAACTGTCTTTCTGCTCACTTCACGAGAACGAAAAGCTTGCATGCGTTAGGAAAATAATTCCTTTGTAATTAATCTTTTTTTTTTTATTTTGCAGCGAGCACTTTCAAGGTATGCCATCTCAGCGATCCAAAATTTTCCGAGTGCATGACAGAGGCGGTCACCGTGGCGATAATATCGATGGCTCAAGGTATATCCTCAATTAAAAATGATTTACCCTCGGACCAACTTTGCCTGTAACCCGTTTCGATTATCCGTAATTTCAGGACTGAAGAACTTTCAGGTTCTTCCGATCGAACCACTGGCGATCGACAGTGCGACTATCGGCCAAAAGGGAGGTGCCGTGTCTTTGCAACAGGAATACACAAACTTAAAAATTCACGGTCTCACGAAGGGATTCAGAGCGTCCGACTACAGGTAGGTTCCTCGTAAATAGAAAAAAATGCTCGTATGCAAATAATACTGCTATGTTACATATGAGGTATTCCATCCGGATTCGAACGATCAAAAACTCGACCCACGACAAAAAAGTTGTAATTTCACCACAATTCATGATTATTTACAAGTGGTTTTTATCATTTTTTTCCGAATTTTTGAATGATATTTTTTTGAGATATCGAAAAATTGAACTTTAAAAAAAAACCCCTATATCTTAAAAACTATTAGTCGTACAAAAAAACGTTTGAGACATAAAAGTTGCAGTTTCAAATGAACTTTTGAATACGAAAATTTGTAGATTTTTTTGAATGCAATAAACGTCTATTTCTATGAAAAATAGACACAAATATTTTTTTCAGCCAATATGTCATGTTTGATTTTTCTTAAAAAATTCCAGAATATACTCTCAACTATGTAGAGTGATCTGATATTTTTGTTTCAATGGTGGAGATGCCCGTTTGATAGCTATGCTCCGTTTAAGATCGATTTATAATAAAAGAGATATTCACCACTTTCCATTGAATTTTATAAAAATTGTGACACCGTCTGTTATTGCGGACAATCTAAACAATTTGGTTTTCAAAATTTCATTTGAAACTGCAACTTTTATGTCTCAAACGTTTTTTTGTACGACTAATAGTTTTTAAGACATATGGGTTTTTTTTTTAAGTTCAATTTTTCGATATCTCAAAAAAATATCATCCAAAAATTCTGAAAAAAATGACAAAAACCACTTGTAAATAATCGTGAATTGTGGTGAAATTGCAACTTTTTTGGAGTGGGTCGAGTTTTTGACCGTTCGAATCCGGATGGAATACCTCATATATTTAACTTCGATTTCAGGTTAGACTTGGACAAGTGCACAATAATTGGCAACTGTTTCAATGAACGGGTCGATTTCGTCGGCGACTACAAGCTGGATGGAAAAATCTTGCTTCTGCCGGTCATCGGCGACGGGCGGGCAAACATTACGTTGGGTCAGTAATGCCGAATTCCGAGAAAAAAAAAAAAAATCGAACCATATTTTCTATCGACTGGTGAGGACCAAAGTTGCAACTAAATTCGTTATTTAATTTTGTTTAGTGAATTTAAGGAGCAAGAATACAATCAACTGCAACAAGTACGAAAAAAACGGCGAGACGTATTTGAATGTAACGAAGTACGCGGTACGATTCTCGCCCTCGAAGGTTTACCTCAAATTCGATAACCTCTTCAACGGCGACAAAGTACTCGGTAAGAAGTGATAATGAGGTGGCGAAAGGTTTTCGTAACGGCTCTCTTCGAATACCCGATATAAATCGAGAAATAAATGTTTGTATATATTTTTTTTGTCCTCACAGGCGACCAGATGAACAAATTCATAAACGAAAACTCGGAACTTCTCTTCAAGGAGCTCCAGGGACCGTACGAGGAGGTATTCGGCACGGTGTTCGCCAATGTATGCAACGCCATTTTCAGTCGCGTTCCTTTAAGCAAAATGTTCCCAGAATAATTTAACTTATGTAACGGAGATGTGCGTGAAAAATTCGTCGAATGTTGAAAAATAAAATTTATCTACATTCGACGAATTTTCTACGCACATCTCCGAGCGACAATGAGAATTCCAATAAAATTATTTTTTTTTTCATTCATCAATAGCTCGACTAGATACGAATAATCCCACTGAACGAAAGAAAATGGCGGTTCGCCGATTAACGACGTCCAATGATTACGTCTTATTTTGATGTCTTGAAACAAAGATGTCCCAACGAATTTTGTCGCCGTCCGGATGCTGGGCAGCGATCCGTGCGAATCGCGTCGTGTTTCATGACCTCCACTCTTTATTTCATTTATCAGAAGGAACATTTAACTTTTCTGTACAGAAACGCCGACGGATACGGGCTAGGAACGTTCGATGCGGTGCAGAGTTGAAATAACAGTGCCGATGCTCGAACACGTCCTAGTCGTCGGACATTCCTATGCAGATTTGATTTATTCCGAATTTAAGGTAGTCCTAGCGGACAGCCTGAGCCCACATGAGTTCAGAGAGAATTGAGAGATAATTGCGAACACTTCTCGATGGGATAAAAATTCGAAAAAAATCAAGCATATGGAAGGTGCTGAAAAGATTGATTTTACATAATTATAACTCCAAAATATTATTAACAAATGCATAAAAAAAAAAATTGTTCAACAAATTCCCCGGCAACTTAACTTTTTGTTCATATAAAAACAATTTGTTAATCTTTTTGAATACGTATGAATTTTTTCAGAATTTTATCTAATTTTTGAAAGTCACGTTTTTTTATTAACTAAAAACGCAATTTTCAAAAATTTGACAAAATTCTGAAAAAATGCATACGTATTCAAAAAGATTAACTTATTGTTTTTATATAAACAAAAAGTTAAGTTGCCGGAAGATTTGTTGAACAATTTTTTTTCATTGATTTGTTAATAACATTTTGGAATTATTATTATGCAAAATCAATCTTTTCAGTACCTTCCATATGATTGATTTTTTTCAGATTTTTATCTCATCGCGAAGTATTCGCAATTCCACTCTCAATTCGCTCTGAACTCACGTGGGCTCAGGCTGTCCGCAAGGACTACCTTAAGTATTAGAAATCCAATTTCACACTTGTAATCGTATCTACAAACATTATTCGATGCACAGGAAAAACTTATACGAAGTTTGAGCCTACATTTTTTTTCGGTTGTTGCATTTCGTCCAAAGACAGCCGATATAGTGTCCGGAAATTGGTACAAGCGTTACTGCATACGCGACCCAATGATCGGACGGTTCAAACAAATTACAGATTAGCCAGCTTTCTACGCAGCGTAACTTCAGCATTGTAAATACTGTAAGTATCATAATTTTTATAAATAAACATAATTAAATATAATTTTTTCATTGATTTAATCAACAAATGTCAAAGAAATTCTTTTAGTTCGTACACCAGAATTCTTGAAATCTATGATTGTCCGAAACATTGTCCGAGAACGGGTACATTTGGACTCTTGTTATTTTCTTCAGTAATTGAAAAGCTTGTATAAGCGACTTTAAAAATGTAGCACTCATTTGACCAATGTGAAGCGCTCCAACCTCCTTAACTGCTGTCGCTCGTCCTTTCGTACGCATACACAAAGATTCTGGCACTTGGCCACGGGTCTAAAGCCACCAGGAAAGAAAAAGAAGAAGAATATACAAGGGGATTACTCTGCGGCGTTCGTACTACGTGTCGATAATGAAACTTTGTATCGAGCAGTTTAATCGTAAATCATAAATTCATAACACACTTCTAATCGCGCTCTGCGTAACAAAGCTACAACCGGCAGGCTCGATCAGCTGGACTTTGCCTTCTCTTTCCGCCGGCAGGACCGGCCATGCCTTACGTGTTCTCCCTGAGCCGCTTGGCGCCACGAGCCAAGAGTAAACAAAGAGTCACACAGTAACACACCCGCAAAAACCGAATGCTGGAGACAGCTGGAGATATCGAACCGGTCGATCGTCCCGCCACCAACTCACAATTGCAAGAACTGTAAGTCCTTAGACAAGTGGCGAAAAAATTTTACGATCGTAACAATAAATTTCCACATAAAATAGGCATATCGACGCACTTATCGCTTATCAATTATCAGAATTGCAATCCGTCGGTGACATCACGTCGAGGAGCGGCGACATTTCCCGTTAATCATCGTCATCGATATATCGTCGATACATCGCGTCGACTTCAAAAGTGAGGTTACCGTCGAGAGAGTGGAGAATTCGTCTCTCGATCGGGCGAGTATCGAAAGATGTCACGAAAAAAATATATATACGGAGTCGACGGTGAGATATCGCAGATATACGGCAACGAATGCGCCGAAATAAAATTCAACCTGCAAGACGCGACCGAGTTTGCCCTGCTGAAAAAGGGACGGTACTATCATGATGGCAGATTGATTCCCGAGAACGCCCCGTTGTCCAATTATATCCGGAAGGGCATGCGGGTGAGTGAAATTCAACATCGCGAGAAAAAAAAAAGAAAAATTGATAACTTGAGAACTTCTTTCTTTGATGGATTTCTCCTGTCCAATCAGTATTGTAATAAATCCCAAATATTAGAGCATCCGAATACCGAATTATAAAAGTTAAAAAAGGTGAAAACACTTAAGTTCACAAATTAGTAAAGTTAATAATTATTTATTTATTTATTTATCGACGAGATAAACCCTTTTACAAAAGATAAAATGTAGCCTGTTTGATTTAACAAGTCTCTAGCAGACCCGACCACTGCGAAAATCACCATGTTTTCACTGTGGTTTTCACCATGGTGGTTTTGTGCAAAAAGTTCACAAAGTATTTTTTCGGAACGACTACGCAAACCACCATTCCGCGATATTTGTTTTAAATGGTGGTTTCGGCGGTGGAGACGACGGAATAACCCACCGCTCACTCAAATTTCTTTTTACGGTAGTTAATACGTACCGAAAAAAAGTCTATTAATATTGGAAAAAACTAGCTCGAATTGTAATTATGAATTATATCAATTTAGAATACATTACTATATTAAACATTTCGGAGAAACAAATAAACCTAAAGACCTAAAGTTGGGCTCGAAACCGGGACCTTTCGCATGCTAGCCTGGAACCTTAACGTTACACTACCGCCTATCATTGAATTATTCTTATCCCTAGTAAGATTTAATCATAGCAAAAGGTTTCTTATCTGAAGTGAAGGGACGATGAACATTTTATTTATTTATTTACTGGTATGATAACTGAAAGGAAAAGGTATTTTACATGAGTCCTATTTACATGAGTAAAATTTCTTTTTATTAGCATTTATTTATGTAAATTACATGTAAAAATAAATGCTAATAAAAAGAAAGTTTCTTTTCAGTAATAATTTCAGTAAATAGATAAATAAAATATTCATTGTCCATTCACTTCAGATAAGAAAACTTTTGCTACGTTCAAATCCTGCTAGGAAAGAAAAAAACTTCATTATTCAGTGGTAGCACAGCGTTAGGGTTTTAGGATAACATACGTAAGGTCCCGGGTTCGAGTCCAATGTTAGGTCGTTAGGTTTTTCTTTCTCCGAAATGCGTAATATAGTATCCTAAATTGGCATAATTCATTATGATAATTCAAATCAATTTTTTTTTCAATATTACCAAACCTTTTTTTCGGTTCATGCTACCCGCCGTAAAAAAATGGTGTGACTGGTGATATATTCCACCATCAAAACACCGTTCAATACGCGTATCACAGGGCGGTGGTTTGCGTAGTGGTTTCGACAAAATGAGTCGTGAACTTTTTGCACAAAACCACTATGGTGGTTTCGAAGGTGGTTCGGTCGGTGGCCGGGTCTGCTAGGGGTATAATACATAAATTATATATGTACGTATATACGTATATAATTAACATGAGAAAACATTTTTGGTGTTGCTGTGCACTGCACGGTACGTACAAAATATCACATCATTATTACATCTGAGTCACATAACGGATCACGCAAAGAGTATGGTTATCGGTAGTTCAGCACAATTTGGCTTGTCACCCTTTCGAAATATCTTACAGAGCCTTCAAAGTTTAAGTTCGATGATAATATAATGCGCTGTCGTTTGCAGGTAAAATTTTCCTGCCACGTTCTGGACAGACAGGACACGGACAGTTTCGACCAGTTTCAGCATCACGTAACTTACAGCTGGTACGCTATGATGTGCTGGTCGAACAGAGATTCCTCCAGCTCGAGCAAGCCGAAGCGCGAGGTATCCGTGAGCACTGGTCTCGTGTCCGTGCCCGGAATGGTTTCGAGTATGACGAAGCGTCACGGAGTTCTAACGATGCTCGACAATTCGCTGAACGAGCAAAGCATAGCTTTTCTGGCCAGCAAAGTTTACCTCCACGGCAAGAGATTCCCATCGTCGAGAATGCTCTCCAGTCAATTGAACATAGACGACAAGATGTTCTTCGACGCGATCCCCTCAATACCGCAGGAGGACAAGGACAACTGCAGATATTTCGCGACCTGCGTTTTTCTGGGAAAACGACCGCGTATGGCGCAACCGATGGAACTACCGCCTGTTTCGTGCAACGATTTTCAAACGAACTTTCTCGTGAACGCCGCGCCGAAAACCGGCGACGGAAACGCGAGGGACAACGACGGAACGCAGGAGAACAAGTCGGCCCAATCGGGACAACAAAATTCGCGACCGACAAATTGCAAGTCGCAATTGCTCAAAATGATCAATCTTGTAAGTTCGCGCGTCTCCGGCCGGTACGGGGCAAAACGGACCGAATTCTATTTGAGACGGAACTTTCTTTTATGTTCCGCGAAAAATTCGCGAATAACAGTCCGTTTTGCCCCGTCCTATGACCTTGAAGATATTTACTTATCAAGTTTTATCTTTGGCAAGTCTCTATCAATGCTTTAGGAAGAAAAAAAAATTATTCACTTGTGAAATTTTATTTTTTAAGTGAACTTTCCCGAGCGAAGTTTGCGCTATGCAAAACGCAGCCGGTGTAACTTGACGAAATTTTGTCTCATGCAGATACTTCCAGGGTGATCTCGGTGTCCCGGCTGGGTCGGCTGGCCTCTACACTGTTACGCTGCGAACTTTTTTTAAATCCATTTTAATAATAATTTTTTTTTTTCAGCATACCAATAATCCACGCGCTCTGTTCTCCAGTGGCTACGGCTACATATTCGACATCCTCAACGACGAATTCGGCATTATACTCGGATGCTTCAGAAGCAACGTCTTTCAGACCATTCTCTTTCATCGAAGGAACGCTTTTCTCTTCACAGTATGTTTGGCGAGAGCAAAACTGTCCGAGATATTCGTCGAAGGTAAATTCGAGAACAAAATCCAAAAGTGGTTTTTTATATATACATATATTTTTTAATCATCGTGCGGCTGCGCTCGATCGATATTTGCTGAACTTTTATATCGTCTCTCGATACAGGCGATCGCATGCGATTCATCGCCGTTGGAGCTCCGACCGGCTTCGTTACCGACTGGATTGCCGTGCAAGTCGCCGTAGCAGCGTCGCCACTCGAGAATAGAGACACTCGTTCGATGTAAATAAAACGAAGAAAATTTACTTTTCCGAACTTACGGTTTACGTGCGTGATATTATCTGATAAATAATTTTTTTTACCGACGTTTCATACGATTAAAGTGATTTAATTAAAGTCAGTGTCTGTTCGCATTGTTTACTCTTTGCGTACGCTTGTTTCACCCAATTTCTAACATTTACCTAACGTTTAATTCCTGTTATGTGCAATAGCGTATGGGTAACAAATCATTTTTCCTATTATCTTCGAGACTATTTAATATTTTCCACAAAAGCGGATAAGGATATGTGATCGACCAACAATGATGAAAAAAGACGACAATCAAGATAGTACTTTTTGTAACGATTGCAGGAGAAGAGTTACTCCGTGGCTACTCATAGTGGCGCTGTACAGCAAAGCGTACTGCGCATGCGCACGACTTTTCGCACCCGTAAACATGCGAAAAGTAATAACTCTAGTGCGTAAAGTAAGATCGGACCGATGTGCGCATGCACGGGACTTTTCGCACGCTTAAACGTGTGAAAAGTAAGATCGGATCGATGTGCGCATGCGCTGGACTTTTTGCATGCTTAAACGTGCGAAAAGTAATAACTAGTGCGAACAGTAAGATCGGACCGACGTGCGCATGCGCGGGACTGTTCGCACGCTTTAACGTGCGAAAAGTAATAACTAGTGCGAAAAGTAATGGCTAGTGCGAAAAGAAAGTAAGATCGATGCGCGCATGCGCCGAGTACTTATAGTAACCCTTGGCTGTAAAGCGCCACTCTCGACAGGCACCAGAAGTATCATTTTTCGTGCATGAATTACAAAGACGCCCGATAACGTATACCTTATCGTTTTAAAACCTGAACGTCTACCGTGTATTCTCGCATCAGTTGTATAGTCGCAATTATTCAAATCAATGAATCAACAATCATACTAAATTTTTCTCCGCTAATTATTTTCAAATTTGCACTGGGGTTTTCGGTTTCACGAACGGCAAGATCGCGAGCAGATATCTATAAATACTAAAGCGTTAAGACAAAGGAGTTAATTATGTTCGTCTCCAAGCGTGTTTTTTTTTCTCCAAATTGGCGATTACCTTGCGAAAATCGTTATTAGTCTTATATGGCTCGACATCGTTCTTATCAATCTCGTGGAATTGACCTTACAGCTCGGACTCTTACCGGCGTCCGGCGTCCGACAGATTTCCTTGCGGAGATATTATTTAGGAACTGACCTCGAAATTCGAGGCTCGAATCCCTCGACATCGACGCAAACACTGCAGCACCACTCGAGCACCGGTTGACCTGGTCGATTCCTTCGCCATATACGGCCAACCCCCGCTGTTAATAGGAAGTATATCCTTGCTCGGTTGGTACACATTAAATGTGCAGACGCGCGCATGTCCCCGCCCCCCCTTCCTCCCTCGCGCCCTGCAAAAGAAACATCCGTATATCCGAGGCTTCGGCGATAAACGCCTCGCAACTTTGAATTAAAACAAATCTCACCATCTACGGGACAGTAGTAAATGTAAAACGGTTGAGGTATGACCGTGACCGAACTATCCGGGCGCTAGGTTCACGGTCCTATGCCATCGGAATCTCCGATCCTCCAATTAGTCATCAGTCGACCGTCCGGCATCCTTGTACTACCCCGCGTTGTTCCTTCTTTTTTTTTTCTTCATTATTTTTCTTTCTCTCCCCGAGGACGCGCTCGCTCAATTCTCCAAATATAGGCGATACGACCGGAGAGTTACGATTAACGATACACAACACTCTCGTACGGTCAAACTTTGGCTATATCACCGGCGGTGAGTAAGTTTACAGCGACGCGGCGGAAAGAGCAGCGCCGCCGCGGCTACTCCGGAATCTCACTCATGCGGTTCCGGGGGGCTCAAAATAATCTGTTTGCCTTGCTCTCGCGGCGACGCCTCGGTCGCACGAACTTTCGACCTACGGCGAATGCAACGGGAGCAAAAAGTCGCTCGAGCACGGGCGAGAGAAACAGCAAGTATCTATAGCTCTGCGATCTATTACAGCTGGGAAGTTACAGTGTACCATACGCGGTCAAGACTGCGCTATGCGTAATCCAATTTTTTCCTGAGCGGGAGGGGGGGAGGCGCTCCGCTAAACGGAAGTATCGCGACGCCCGTTGATACGTTTACCAGCCGTGCGAGACAACGATTCACTTCCGCACGTTGACGCTGATAGCTTGCGATTTTGGGACACTAGAGAAACATTTCTGACGGTAACAAGTGAATCGTAAAGTGAATCAGGGTTTTGGGAGTTCCGCAGAGTCAGTGCAGTAAGGCAAAGGTAACAATGCCAGGGTGGTTAAGAGCATCCTCAGTTTCCAGCAGTTATGAATCGGTCGAGAACAACTTTTGTGTGAAAACAACTGAAACCAATGTCAAGCTGATAGTTTCCAATTTCCAGAACACATCGATTAATTGCAAAAAGATAAATATTTTTTTTTTATTACGGAAAAAAATAACAAGACAGTTCAAATGTACCGGTCTACGGATGCGGTTTTTCGGCACGTATCGATATTAGGACACTGTGTGTCCCAATGTTTCGGACAATCATAGATTTCGAGAATTCTGATGTACCAACTCAACTAGTTCTTATTAACCAAAAGAATTCCTTTGCTATTTATCAATTAA
Source organism: Exephanes ischioxanthus (assembly GCA_958510785.1). NCBI lineage: Eukaryota > Metazoa > Arthropoda > Insecta > Hymenoptera > Ichneumonidae > Exephanes > Exephanes ischioxanthus. The sequence continues at coordinate 3,905,503 of OY294018.1, read as the reverse complement.
ATTAATGAAATTTTATATTTACGCGAAGTAATTCTGAAGATAAGCAACGTGGAAACCTGGCTAACCTTACTTCTTCGAACTGTCCGATTATTGGGTCGCGTATGTAGTAAAGCTTGTACGAATTTCCGAACACTCCCAGATCGACAAGCCCCATGAAAAGTAGAAATATTGGCGCATGTCTATCTGGGCTGTATCGTCTGTCCTTTAACAAAACGCAACAATAGGAAATAATTCAGGCTTAAACCTAGTATAACTTTTTATGTGCACAAATCATGTTAGTAGATACGATTGCAAGTGTCAAATTAGATTTCAAATACTTAAATGCGGCATTAATTAAATCTGCATAGGAGTGTCAGACGACTGGAACGTTTTCGAGGATTGGCAACTGTTTACCTTAATCGGGAATATCGGTTCGGGATCGCGAGTGAAATGTACGTACGTGCACGTAATGTTAAAACGTATGAAACTCAACGGTCATTTCGGCGTCGGGTCGAGTCGGACCGCTTGCTTTTTTTCACGCGAGTTAGACATTGAACTATGCGTCGGAGCTTCGAGATTCGATAGTAGTATTACGGTCATCGCCGCCGTAACGGGTTAACATTGAAATGGTAATAATTCATAATCCATCGTCGACTTCGCCTTGAATGTGCGAAGTGACGCTTTGCCAAGTGCCCTGAAACGGTGACGCCAAGGTCCCCAACTTCCGTGTATCTTTTTCCCTTGATGAAGCAAAAGGCCTCTCTCGGTGCCTCACCGCGACGAATCCTCCCATTCCGAGGCTCATTTCCTTGGCTGTCATTACGCGTCGAGCGGGAACGGGGAGGGGGCCGGGCGGCAACTTCGCTGTTAACCGTGTCCGGAGTCTATTTGCCTGGAGCTCTAGCTCGCTGCTCTCCGGCAACAACCGCGGGAGACCAACTCGGCCATATTTGGATTTAATCACCGGGAGAGACTCATCGTCGAGATTCGTCGGTTGGACGGGGATGCGGCGAAACTGTCGGAGTTATTCTCTGCCCATAGCTTCTTCGACAAAAAGAACAAAAATGTTTTTTTTTAAGAGACGATTTTTATTTTCTCTGAAAAAGCGTCGATGCGCAAAAAATGTCGATAAATTTACCGTTAACTGTTAAAAATAAAAAAAAAAAAAAAAACAAAATGGCGAAATGAAAATGAGGAAAGTAATTGCGAGAACAATGTCGCACGAGTCAAGATCCGAACAGCGCGGATGTATACATATATATTCTAAAATCCTTTCGAATTCTCTCGCGGCGTAATGCGAGCGTAGGCGGGACAGCTTGAGAACGCGTTAGAAGATGTAGGCACGTTTCTCTGTGTACCTACCGCAATGAGAAGCGCGGTGAGCCATTGCGACTTCCATTGTTCTGTCGGTCGTCCGGGTGTACATGCCACGGTTCCTCCTGCGTATACCTTCGTCCCTTCCGTGCCTTTTATTATTATAATACCTACGTGCTATTTTTTTCCATGCCGATTGTTTGAACGATCGAACAACACAATTGTGGCAATCGCGCTGCCAACAGCTGCGAGGAACTCAGTGGGTCGGCGTGAATCACCTACGCTCGGACATATTCGCTTATTAACCCTTCGACGCCCAACTCTCCGCGCTGTCGAAACAGCCATTTTTGTTAACATCTTCCTCAATTGTGATCTGAGAAATGTGAAATTTTTTTACGAACACCGCGATGCATCTGGAAGAATATTTTGCTATCATAATTTTTGCTTTTCTGCTGGCGTCTTTGGATTTGATTACCGGGAGAGATTTATCATCGAGTTTCGTCGGTTGAAAAGAAGTTCTGAGAATGACTAAAAATACTACTGGGAGAATCCAGTAGTTAACTACTACTAAACTACTGAACTACGAACCAGTGCTAAATTGACGGACTGCTAAAAACATCTGGAAATCAGGAGTAGTTGCCCTAGCAAGTTGACGGACGGCTTCTTTAAGGGGAAAAAAACTAAAAAACGGACCGAAAAACGGACACGTCCGTTGGAGAACGAAACGGACCACAAAAACGGTAAAACGGACCGTACGTATGGATTGGTCCTTTTTCGGTTGCGGAAACCAAGGAAGGACCGAACGTTTTTTATTAAAATGTTTGGCTAAGTTTTTTAATTTATTTGTTGTTTTGTTTTTAATTCTGTTTTTAATGAAAGGACGGAATAAAAATACGATCTTAGTCCTTTTTCGGTTGCGGGAACCGAAAACGGACCAAAGCAAATTTTTCGAAAAAAAAACGTTCGGTCCGTTTTCGGTTTCCGCAACAGAAAAAATACCAAATGCCAACAAAAAATGTACAGTCCGTTTTGTCGTTTTTTACGGCCCGTTTTGTTCCCCCAACAGACGTGTCCGTTTTTCGGTCCGTTTGCGGTCCATCAACTTGCTACGGTGACTACTGAACATTACTGGTATTTTCAGTGGGTAACCACTGAGTAGGCAGCGAGCCGACTAATATAAATCTCGAGTAGTTAAATCCGCGAAACTACTATGAATGTCCTAGTAGTTAACTACTGGAAATTCCCGCAGTTTCCAGTAGTTAACTACACTAGGACCTCGATTTGTGCGCCCTCGGTTTCCGTAACAGTCCCCACCACGGAGCGAATATCGATCGACGCAGTAAGCTATTTGCCATGCTCGACAGTTAGTATGGGCGGGGCATGCGCAGCCTCGATTTTCGTGCGTCAGCGGGAGCCGGTCCCGCCGCTGTGAATGAAGTCGAGGTCCTAGTGTACTGGGATTTCCCGCAGTTTCCAGTAGTTCAATACTGAGTATTGCTTGGAGTTTTCAGTAGTTCTACTTAAAAGTAGTAATTACCGATTCAGGAGCCCTTACGTCCTCAGTAATAACTACCGACTGTTGAGGAGTAACTAATAAGAAGTACATGTGTAGTACATGTGTAGTAAGTACATGTGTAGTAACAACTGCAATGCCAGTAGTAACCGCTGAACCCCTAGTAGTTCTTTTCGGTGAGGGGCGCGCTGGTGAAACAGCAATTTTTTTAACACCTCGTTCAATTCTGATCCAAAAATTCTGAAATTTGTTACGTACACCGTTCCATCGCGGATATTTTTTTTATTTAGGTGTAAACCTTTATTTTTTAACTCAAATTTAACCAAATTGGGACGTAAAGAAATTACAATTCTTTCCTTTTGCAAAAATTAGAATTTGCTGAAAATGTTTGTTAAGAATTCATATCGAGTAAACTATGGATGTATTCGTGTGTTATACATAAAAAAAAAAACGACGAGTCTTCAGTGGTTCACTCGTTGGGCCGTAAAGCGGCGTTCCAAGGCGGTCTCGCCCGGAATCACCGACTCCCGACACACTCGATTACTATTATTATTAACGCTTCGACGCCCAGAAATTCTGAAATTTGTTTACGAACACCGATGCGTTCCGAACAAAACTTTTTCCAATATAATTTAGGTGTAAAAAAATAAAAAATCCAAATTAAACGAAATCATAAGATAAAAAAATTGCCATTACTATTTGATTCTTTGGCGCAAATTTGAATTTGATTAAGGTAGTCCTTGCGGACAGCCTGAGCCCACGTGAGTTCAGAGCGAATTGAGAGTGGAACTGCGAATACTTCGCGATGAGATAAAAATCTGAAAAAAATCAACCATATGGAAGGTACTGAAAAGATTGATTTTGCATAATAATAATTCCGAAATGTTATTAACAAATGGATGAAAAAAAAATTGTTCAACAAATCTTCTGGCAACTTAACTTTCTGTTCACATAAAAACAATAAGTTAATCTTTTTGAATACGTATGAATTTTTTCAGAATTTTGTCCAATTTTTGAAAATTGCGTTTTTAGTTAATAAAAAAACGTGATTTTCAAAAATTAGATAAAATTCTGAAAAAATTCATACGTATTCAAAAAGATTAACAAATTGTTTTTATATAAACAAAAAGTTAAGTTGCCGGGGAATTTGTTGAACAATTTTTTTTTAAATGCATTTGTTAATAATATTTTGGAGTTATTATTATGTAAAATCAATCTTTTCAGCACCTTCCATATGCTTGATTTTTTTCGAATTTTCATCCCATCGAGAAGTGTTCGCAATTCTCTCTCAATTCTCTCTGAACTCATGTGGGCTCAGGCTGTCCGCTAGGACTACCTTAAAACCTTTGTTAAAGATTCACACCCAGCACGCTATGGATGTATTCGTGTTATACATAAAAAAAAAAAATAAAAAAAAAAAAAATCGTCGAGTCTTCGGTGGCTCACTCGATGGGCCGTAAAGCGGCGTTCCAAGGCGGTCTCGCCGCAGGCACCTGTGTCATGCCCCACCCACGCGTGGCTGGAAACTCGCGTGGATGTTCTGCCGACGCCGGTCGCACGTGGAAGCCCGTGCGCTCGTTGCTCGGAAAATCCATTTATTCCGCCACGACAAATGCGACGACGCTTCTGCGATCAATTTTCCCGTTCGCCGTGCGGATAACGTAACCGCACCGTGAGCGATTCTATTTTTGGGAGGATATCGACGGGGCCTTAAGGATCGCCACGGCGAGGGAGTGCGTTATTGGTTGCGTCGGTGTTTTGACCACGCTTACAAGGATGCAACCTGCAACGCGATCCGCCGAGAGCCAGTCTCGCCATATCCGGCAAGGACGCCGCTCCATATGCGGCATTGCGCCTTATAATGGACCTCGCGCCCCCCCCCCCCTCTCTCTTTCCAACGGATGATTAAATCTCCTTGGGTGTTCAAATCCTCCGGCAGCTTCCTTAAAACCACGATTGTCACGATTAAGCTTATTTCTCGTTTCTTCAACTACTTATCGGTTGTTAATTATTTATTGTTAATAAGTCTTTATTTATTGTTAATTTTCTTTTTATTTTTAAATTACATTTTTTTTTTTTTTATTCCTTGTTATTTTTTGCTTCATCGACTTTTGATTGGTCGTACGAGTTAGACTCGCTGACGAAACGTTAATGCGCGAGGAGCGTTTCGACAACGCTGCCTTAAGGGGGGGTCCCGCTTTACAAGGCCTAAAACAGTGTTTCTTTAGGAGGATATTAGCCTCCTGCATAGTTGTTGGTTATTATTTTTCTAAATCGGCGGAAGTGATAACAAAGAAAAATAAAATAAACGACCTATCGACTTAAACCACAGCTCATTTTTGTCAGTACTAAATTCTCTTCTATGTGAACCTGAATAAAATTATGATTTTTCGATTTTTCTTTACTTTTCCGAGATTCACATATAAGAAAAATATGTAACAATTGAAAATATATTCGATTTTGTTGTTTTAGTCAGGAATTACGAGCTGAATTTCACAATAGGGCCAATGCAGTAATTTTTTGTTTTGTTTTTAAAAAAAATGTCGTACACTTCAAATACAACATACTTCTAAATTCACTGGAATCACTCATTTTTTCCCTCCTAAAAAAAATCCTGAAAAAACGCTTTTTAGGCCCCCTTTAAATGTCAATAATTAATTCCCCCCCCCCCCCCCCAATCTCTCCGGTGGACGATTAAATCTCCTTCGGTCTTGAAATCCTCCGACAGCTTCCTTAAAAATACGACTGTCACGATTAACCTCATTTCTCGTTTCTTCGACTATTAATCGGTTGTTTTTATTTATTTATTATTTAAAAATTATTTATTTGTTCTTTATCGAGTTTTGAGTGATTGTACGAGTCACGCTCGTGGTCGAAGCGATTATCCCGCGAAGAGCGTTACAACAACGTTGCCTTAGGGTATCATTTAGTACTTTTATAAACGATAATTGAGATTTTTTAGCGAGATTATTTTATGGCGAAGTAAGAAAAATCATGAAAAATTATAATAATCGTCGGGGGTAACAATATTAATCGGTGGTAATTAATTGGCATAATGGTGCGATATAATGGACGAGCGCCGGCGGCGCTCCGACAATTACGGGAGACGATTATGGATTTATATGTTTATCAAACGGAGGCTCGCACGCCCACCGGTGACTCACGAGAGATTATTTATGAGAATGAATTTTGCATACGCGGTCGTAAATAACGCGTTCCATATCGCACGCCGTGCCAAGGTTCACGGGCGTAACTCAATTGTTATCGATCGTCGCTTCCACAATCGCTGTTACGCCACCGATCAAAGTACCTGAGTGAAAAGAAAACAGAAAAAAAAAAGAAATGATAATAATAACAATAATAAAAGTTGACACGCCGTATGATTTCTTAGCTGAAATTTTATTCGTATATATCGGGTAATAACAGTAGAATCGTACTCTACAATTTACTAAAAATAGTTTGGAGTTTTTTACGGCTGAATTTTTTTGTATTTGTTTTTTTACCTCGAAATCTTTCTTACTCCTAAAGCGTTCTACATTCTTTGTCGGGTCGTTTTTTTTTTTTTTTTTTTCTATGGTTTTATTTATTTTTGTTTTGTGTTGAACTCTCGAGGGTCTTTGCTCGTTGACCCTCGCTATAAGACACCAGTTTTTGCCAAACGTATCGCCAATATTGTTATTGGTATAAAAAAAAATTGAGATGTTTGTTTTTTTTAACATTGGAATCGGCCCAAGTTACATGATACGCTCATTATATCCCAGTCCGTTCTCGTCGCGGGAGAGGATATGCCTAATGGAAAACGCTTATCGTTCCCTCGACTCGTACTAAAAACTTTTTTTCTCCACCAATCGCTAAACAAATCGTTTTCGCAGCCAAAAACAGTAGTCCGCTCGCACAACGGCGAGACAATCGTAACGCGTAAATAAATTTCCTTCAATAAATACAACCGATAGACTCTGTATATTCGTCATTTTTTTTTTTAAATATAAATAAATAATACGCGAAAAGCGATGCGTCGATCTTTTTTTTTTCTTTTAAATACTATTTGAATATAGCGAGAATCGCCAAAGGGGCCAAGTTCGTTTCGTCCGCGTCGAGTTTTTCGTTTAGGAATTTTTGTTATTTTTTTTATATACTTTTTTTTTATCATCGAACTTGTCGTCAACAGTGAAGAACTCGGGACGATTCGACGGTAGGTGAAGTTGGCCCGATCGTTCGATAATTCATAACTTAATAATCGTTAAACTATGCATTATCCTCGTTGAGGAAATAAATTGTCCGCTTCGACGAGACCGGGTACACACAACTGTTCTTTTATCATCTTTAAATCCGAACGACGAATCTAACGAAACCGCCAAAGTTGGCATACTATGTAGCACAAGTGCCAACTATCGTTCAAAGTTTAATTAATCTCTTCTTTTTTTTTTTTTGCTGCTGCAGTAATCCAAAGCATGTCGAAACTATCCTTCGATGACAAAGTCTTAGGTCGAGGTTATTTTTTTTTTCCCCCTCGTACACAACTTAACGTAAATAATCTTTAAGAAACAAATTATTGTAAATATATATCGTAACAATCAATCTAAAAAATCGTCTTACTTGTTTTAAGCACCAGCCCGGTGACTCTGTGTAACTCTGTGGATTCCGGGCACGGGAGGAGGGGAGGGGGGAAGGTAGGAGATGGAGGGGAGGGGGTAAGGTTGCGCACGATCTTCGTCGCCGAAGATCGATCTCGCGAACGAGAGATGTCTTTTTCTTCATTCTCCTCGACATATAAAAAAAAAAAAAATCAGCGCCTTCGAATATAATTGTGGAACAGCGGAAAGTAGCGTAGTGAAGGTGTCGAAGATTTAAAAAAAATTATTTCTCAGCAGGACCTGCTTCGTGTCTCAGAGGCTGTCCGAGGCGACGGACATCGGTCTCTTGTAGACTGGAGCGGGGATTCTCGAGAAACCGCCGCTCCCTCTATCGGACGAGGCTTTAGGGTCTTTTCTCGGGCTCGCGACGAGCTGGACCTCCTGCGGCAGCGCGACAGTTCCGTTGCCGTCGATCCACGCCCGCGTGAACTCGAGGGTCGGGTCGGTGCCGGAAGTACCGTCGTTGTCGCCCTCGCCTTGGCCCTGATAGTCCCTCAGCAAGCCCTGGAGTTTCTCAACGACCTCCCTGTCGTCCCGAAGGTGCGCCATTTTCTGAAGAATCTGCTCAAGCAGGGGATTCGCGACTTTGGTCGGCGAGCCTTGTAGCGAAGCGCCGGTGGACGACTTTATTCTCCGACCGTTCCTGTCGTACTGAACTGGCGAGGCGTTCAGCCCGGTCTGACTGCCAGCGCCGACGGCGCTCGTGCCCAAACGCGGAAGACTCTGCCTCGCCGGATTCTTCCTCGAGAAGCTCGTCGGCGACGATGATTTCGCGACGTTCGTGGATTTCGTCGTGGGCTTGACGAAAGTGTCGTTGGTGATCGCCGGCCTCTGTCTCGTCTGTCGGCCATTCCACGTGTTGCTGTTGTTTCCGTTCGAGTTGTTGTTGCTCGGGCCGTTTCTCTCGAGGCGCGGCGAGCCCTCGCAGCACGCCTGCTGAACTCCCCTCCCGTAAGACTTTCCGAGACTCGCCGCCGGTGGCGCTGGAGGCTTGCGCATGCTGCTTCGCGTCGCGTTTCCCCGCTTCAACGGACTTCCCTCCGGGCTTGAGTTGCCCTCTCGCGGCGTTCTGCTGCCCGACGAACATCTCGACAGATTGCTGTTTTCCCGCGCCATCGATCCACCTCTAGGCGTACGCTCGCTCGGCAATGGATGACCGTTGCTCCCCGCGCTGGCGGATCTCGAGACCGATCCGGAGCTCCGCACGCCCGTCGAACCCGACGGACTCAACGATGACGTCGGACTCGCCGAGGAACCTCCCGTCGCTCGCGTCTTGCGGAGACCCGTCTCGATGCTCTCCGTCTCCACGCACGATCGCGAACCCTCGTCGGCGCTCTCGGCTATCGGCTTCGAAGACTCCTCTGTAACATCGGCAGGTAAAGAAAAAAAAAAAAAAAAATGAGGCATTAGTTTGCGAGATCGAATGCGGGACAATCGGGGGTGGGGGGTCATCGAGCTACGGTTAATGCGATGCGGGTCGAGCGGGTTTAGTCTCTCCGGGAATTCTATATAAAAGTGTCGAACATCGTGGAAAGACTTTCTATGGCACGTCGTGACACGATTCACAGGCCCCTAACCACCCACCTACAGGGCCTCTGCTACTTCTTCGATGCACCGATTCTTGATTCTGTTTTAAGGACGTTCGAGCGCCTCGCACTAGTCAAATGACTGCTAGTTTTTATTTAAAGTCGGTTATACAAAGTAGGTTATACTAGAAAAACGTTATACTAGAAATCGTCGGTTATACTAGAAAAACGTTAAAAATGCAATGGATTTGGTAAAATGTTATCCGGTTTGTGTGCATTTTCGATAATGTACAATTGTACATATTTGTTCGGTTTATTCAAAGAATGATCCACAATTTTTACTCGATTTTGATGTATGATGGCTCATTGTCTTCCTTGAAAGATACTTGGCGAATTCAACGGCAAGATATTCAATAGTATTTTTCGTTTAAAAATTACACTCTTTTGGTCGTCCAGTGACGAAATTCCTTCATAGACAAACAGCCGTCATTTTATAATATTAATAAACTGAAAAATGAATTGCGGGGCGCACTGTGTTTGTCAAATATGCAGTGGCGCCCGCCAATTCGTTTGTGTTTTACAAAAACCATGTCAGAGAAAAATGTATTTAAAATGTTTTACCGGTGCGCCATGTGCAACGCAGCGCACTAATAATAAATAAGAACGCGGGCGATGCGGGTTAATTTCTGTGGTGCGCGAACAATTATTTTTCATTGTCGTGGCTTGTTTTTCTTTCGTCTCTCGGGAGAAAACAAAATGTCCGCATTCGTCTCAAATTTTTGTTGTTCTCTTTGTGACCGTGTGCGAGAAGCTATCGGGGCGAACGCTCAAATAAGTTTTCTGGTCGATGGCCAATCGATACGCGTGTAAAAAACAAAACGCTACATTACTTAATTCGAAGGGCAAACGGTCAGCGTCGGCATTGCGCGTCTTCCCGCGACCCACGCCTAACGGCCTTTCACGGAGCCACTTCGACCGAGACCCTCTCGGTGAACACAACCAAAATCGTCGCGCGGGATGGCATTTCGTCGTGCAAAAGAGTTTGACCATCGCGCTCCCGCATTATTCGATAATTAGCATAAAGCGTGGGTTACACACTCCGCCACGCCAATTGCGATTCTCAGCAGAGTGCTGAGAGTTTTTCGATACCCCCCCCCCTCCTTGCGCTGCTCTCCGGACGTAATAATTTCGTTGCAATATTATTATTATTATTATTATTATTATTATTATTATTATTATTATTATTATTATTATTATTATTATTATTATTATTATTAATCATTAATATCATTATTAATAATATTATTATCAAACTCTATTTGAACAACTGTACTGGCAACATTAAGGGCGGGGTAAGGTATTAAATTTTTTTTTTGCTTTTTTTCAATGAATGTATAATATCTCAAGAATATTGTGTTAAAATTTCAAGTCGATCGGAGCAAAATTAACGAAGTTATGAGTATTTGAGCGTAACCCAAAAAAATTGGGTTGCGACGAAATTTGTTGACCAATTTTTTTTTTCATCAATTTGTTAATAACATTTTGGAATTATTATTATGCAAAATGAATCTTTTGAGTACCTTTAATATGCATGAATTTTTTCAAATTTTTATACAATCGAGAAGTGTTCTCAAACTTATGTGAAATGAGCGCTAAGCAACCAAACTCTTCGCGTTTTTCAAAGCGTTTTTCTGAAACTTGTCATATTTGAAGTTCGTGTTCACGATAACTCAAAATCTACTGGACCAATCGTTTTGAAATTTTGCACAGTACTTCTTCACATAATTCACCAGGTATTGTCAAGAGCTTTTTTTTTCTTTATAATTACTAATTTTTCAACAACAAATAAGCCGATTTTTTTTAGCGAAAATCGGTTTTTTGGCTCCCAAGTGCTACGAAAAATTGAAAAATCGAAAAAAAAATCCTCTCGTCATTACCTCGAGAAACATCTCCTTTAACAAATGCATTTTGATTTTTTTGTTTCGGATGAATTTTTTTTCGAGGCGCCTCCGGAGATTCATTGTCACTCGCTCAATTTTGAATATTTTGCAATGAAAATTTAGGAAAATGTTGTTCAAATGTTATATTATTACATGGAAATTTACTGAATAAACGAACACTATCTGTATCGCAAAAAAAAAAAATCTTAAAAACATGCCTTTTTTTCACCGAATTAACCTTACCCCGCCGTTAATTGGATCAACAAAATCGAAGATCGGCCAATCAATTTTTACTTTTGTTTTTCAACAAATTTTCTTCCGGTAAACCCTAGGTCGTAAATAAAATGAATATTGGCCGAGAAGGAATAAAAAAAATTAAAAAAAAGCTCATCTCCGATAAGAATAATCGGTGCCTACATTTTTATCTTTTTTTTTAAATAATATATTTGGTACACAAACTACGCAGTGCGAATATGAAAAATAATAATTGTTACTATTAGTCGATCTCTGTTATATAGGAACAATAATTGCAGGACTCACTGTGAGGATCGTGAAGACCGGTGGACGTATCTTGGTGTTGATTGCCGATGTTAGTGGTCCCGGAGGTAATTGCCGGTTGGACGGCTCCCAAGCTTCGGTATCCCTCGTCGGAGACCTCGCTACCGTTGTCCGAGTGTTCGCCGTCGGCGTGTCCCGATTTCGAGTACTGCTGAGCGTTGTCCTTGGCGAAGAGATCGTCGGCGGGGGCTCGTTGTTCCTCCTTTATCGACTGTGGACTCGGTATCGGGCTCGAGCTCGCGTTAGACTCGGCCGCCTCGCCGCACTTGTAACCGTAGATCGTCGCCTCGTATTTTGGCGCGTCCTCGCGCTCGCCGGCGCGACGAGCCACACCGCCCTCGACCACGTAACGCTTCGTAAATTCCTCCGAGAGCGGTACCCTCTCGCGAATCTCGCGGTGAAGATCCTTCTTCGGATCCTGGAATATTAAATACAAAATTTTCGATATTTTTTTTTTTGTATCTATCATTTTTAAGTTGGAGGGCGAATTTGCAATTTTTGACAAATTTTACTACTGTCTGTTTAGAATCATCAGTTTCACACATCTCCAACAAATTGCATTTATAAACTTATGAATTTATGAATGTGTGATAATCACCGATAATCGATTTTTTTCCCATCGGTCATTTTTAAGTTGAAAGGCATATGTTATATTTTTGACGAATTTTACTATTGTGTATTTGGGATACTTATTTTTAGATATTTCCATCGATTTGAATTTATTAACGTACGAATGTATGAATAATCACCTGATAATCTTCTAGGTGTCTGCTGTGGTATAACTGGGAGCGTCCGTCGTATTTAACCTGACGAATTTCCTCGTTCAGCGCTTTTCTGCTGGGATCGCAATTGCCGGAGGACTTTGCCGGACTCGCCAATGGGGAATCGATTTTCGGAGTCGGCGATCTCGATCTCTGGGCGTTACCGAGGTCGCTCAGCTGTCTTCGCACCGGACTCGCGAGACACTTGTTCTGTGGTGTCGGACTCGGTGATCGATTGCCCGTTTTCTTCAAATCCTGACCGAGATGACGATGTGTCTGGTGAGGCGTCGGCGAACGCGATCGGTTGCCCATCGCCGACGAACTTCTCGGGGCTTGAAGCTGGTGAGATTGAGATTGCTGCTGAGGCTGCTGCTGAGCCGGCTGTTGGGCCGAACCCGCGCACGAACCGACGCTCGATGCCGAACTTCTTCGAGTTCTGGGAGGTGATCTAACGCGGAGAATTACAGAGGATTTTTTTTACGAATTATTATTAATTTTACCGAAAACTGCAATCCGAGGAGGGAAAACCACAGATTCAGAAAAAATATGTTTTACTTATTTTCGACGGCAACGAAAAGATTGATCGACAATCCCTTGGGCTACATTGTTCGTGACGGTAGTCTGATCATCCAAAAAAATCTCTGGGTGCAAATATAAAAAAATGTAGAAGTTTTTTAAAAAATTTAAAATATTTTATTCAATTTTTTTTTTTATATTGAAAAAAAGAACTCTCTCTTCCTTCAGTTTCTTATGTTCGGACCCGAAGATTTTTTTACGCGGTCGAATCACCGTCACGAACAATGACTCGTGGGGGTTTATCGACATTTCTTTTATTGCCGACAATAATAAATAAAATACGTTTTTTGGCAGAAATCGTGTCAGTCATGAAAATTTGACGAACCTTTCGTAATGCACCTGCGCGCTACCGAGATCGAAGGAGCCTCCAGCTTTCTGTATGAGTTTCGCCGAAATCATAGATCGATGGGCTTCGGAGTAAAGAAAAAGAAAGCAACGGTCTTGTAACTGCGAAATTGTGTATTTTAAGTCGCGAGAAGTAAAAAAAAAAAAATTCTGCATTACTCACACGTACGACAACGACAAGGATCGTGCTTGTCGAGATAATGACTGAGAGTGTCCCAACCACCGCCCACTCGGACCATCACGTGACTCCTCAAGATTCTCACGAATATGAGGACCTTCGTGTCGCCGATTCTGTACTTGCCCTCGGACACTCTTATCATCGGGAACTGAGTCGGACAGGTGCACCTCTCCACCAAATCGCGAACCTGTGGACAAAAAATTTGATCTCTTTAAATCATCAATCGTTTGATCCTCGATATTAATAGATTTAACATATTTAAGATTTCTTTTTTAACTAAAAATCGTGAAAAACGAAAAAACGCATCGTAGATCGAACATATTTAGGATTTCCTTTTTTAACTAAAAATCGTAAAACAAATAATAAATGGATCGTAGATAGAACATATTTGGGATTTTTAACTAAAAATCCTAATTTCGTTTTTTAACTAAAAAATCGTAAAAACGAAAAAATGAATCGTAGATCGAACATATCTAAGATTTCTTTTTTAACTAAAAATCGTAAAAAAAAAATAAATAAATGGATCGTAGATAGAACATATTTGGGATTTTTAACTGAAAATCCTAATTTCGTTTTTTAACCAAAAAATCGTAAAAACGAAAAAATGAATCGTAGATCGAACATATTTAGGATTTCCTTTTTTAACTAAAAATCGTAAAAAAAAAAAAATAAATGGATCGTAGATAGAACATATTTGGGATTTTTAACTAAAAATTCTAATTTCGTTTTTCAACTAAAAAATCATAAAAACGAAAAAATGAATCGTAGATCGAACATATTTAAGACTTCCTTTTTAACTAAAAATTGTAAAAAAAAAAATATAATAAATGGATCGTAGATAGAACATATTTGGGATTTTTAACAAAAAATTCTAATTTCATTTTTTAACTAAAAAATCGTAAAAACGAAAAAATGAATCGTAGATCGAACATATTTAGGATTTCCTTTTTTAACTAAAAATCGTAAAAAAAAATAATAAATGGATCGTAGATCGAACATATTTGGGATTTTTAACTAAAAATTCTAATTTCATTTTTTAACAAAAAAAATCGTAAAAACGAAAAAATGAATCGTAGCTCGGGCATATATTTTGCCAATGTCAACTCCATGTCTGCATCCTCTATGCTCTTCAGACTCTCGGACTCATCGTCGATCTATGCCTCGGCGAGCCGGAATTACCTCCGAATAGCTCTCGCTCCTACCAAAATCGATAAATTTTCCATTTCCCGCTGACGCGCAATCGAGTTTACCACTCTGTACAGGCACTTCATCGCGGTACGTCGTTAGTCTGCAGCGTGACGTCCGTTTCAGCAGAATTTCATTGACGGACACGGGGGGACTCTAGATTATTGCTGCGATAACGTTTGCAATCTCGTCCATACAAATTCACTCACGGAAGCGAAACGCTCGGAATTGAAAAATGAAGCCCACCTTCGCAATCATCGTAACAATTATATGTGATTCGGCGATTATAGCGTTCGATAAATCGAATAAAAAAAAATCAGCAGGGAATATTATATAATGTATAATATTCTCTCCTGTTTTTTTCATAATTTAAAGAAACATTTTTACGTCGATGTAAAACATTGTAACAGTGTTTCACTTATATTTCAGGAATGTCTGGACGGAGCAGGAGCGTCGAGTTAAAAACCCCTAAGGACTGATCGGGCACGGATTTTTTTTTTCGTACGAGTGAGTTTTTCTTTTCAAGTTTCTTTTCGTCTATTTTATTTCTTGCGAAATCGATTTTCGACATTAGAAAGCATACATGTGATGTTTTTTTTAAAGACACTTTTTTGTGAGAGTTTAGTACAATAACGTAAAAAGTTTCTTTTCCAACGACCAAGTCTTGAACAACGACACGTCGATAATTTTCTACGTCCTCGAGAATTCTTTGAAAATCCTTGCATTTAATTTCGAGATCTCCTACTATGCACCATGAATATTTGTTAAAAAAGTATACAACATATAACATGAAATATTTTTCAAAAATTTAATATAAAAAAGGGGAAAAAATGTATTTTCTAGAAAAAAAAAGTAGCACATAGATCGCGAAAGCTGCACAGCAGGCATACCGTGCAGGATGTGTATGGAACGTATTGAAACGAGTCCCGTCGAGGCGCGGTGGCATCGCTCGGCATCGCAATTGCATGGCGCATTGCAGGTGAGCAGACAGGATGAATGCTTATGACGCTATAATGCAAGGCCGCAAGGGCTTACATAACCGAACGTAGCGATACGGAATACACAGAGGAAGATTATCGGTGCGTGCATTCGTTTGTAGATGGAGTGTGGGCATGGAGCACACAGGGCCTGGCTCCATGGTAGCTGCTCGGCGCCGGCGATATTAGCCATTATCACACATTCGATACCATGTATCCCTATTTCTCGCCTCGGCCAATTCACTTCTGGTTGAGTGAGGTCCGGAAGAAAAAAAAGAAATTCTCTCGATCAGTTAAAAGAAATTCACGCGTTCAATGAAAAGAAATTCCCACGTTCAGTGAAAAGAAATTCTCTCGTTCAGTTAAAAGAAATTCTCTCGTTCAGTTAAAAGAAATTCTCTCGTTTAGTTAAAAGAAATTCTCTCGTTCAGTTAAAAGAAATTATCTCATTTAGTTAAAAGAAATTCTCTCCTTCAGTTAAAAGAAATTCTCTCCTTCAGTTAAAAGAAATTCTCTCCTTCATTAAAAAAAATGCTCTCGATCAGGTAAAAATAATGATCAAAGCACGATGATTCGCGTTATCTTTGCATTTGTATTTCTCGCCTCGGCCAATTCGCTTCCGGTTGACGGAGGTACGGACGAAAAAAAAAAATGCTCGTTGAGTTAAAAATAATTATCACACTTCGATGATTCTCGTTATCTTTGCATTCCTATTTCTCGCCTCGGCCAATTCGCTTTCAGTTGAACGAGGCTCAGACGAAAAAAATAATAAAAATTCGTTCAGTCAAAAATAATTATTAGAGTCCGATGATTCGCGTTTTCTTCGCTCTACAAACGCAAGGGCCGAATTTCATTCGAACTCAAACTCGTGGCCGCATCGAGGCTGTTAATATTATTATTTTTTTTTACCCAACAAATTAATCACAGCTGCGATCAGGAAATCTACATTGTTGTTATTTTCACATCGAGCCTTTCTATACCAAGCAATTATGCAAAAATCAGCTCGCACAATGCGTGAAGACCGTTCAAGGTATGCAACGAAGTGAACGTCTTCTAAGGTTACGAAGTTTATAATATAGCGTGTGGCGTATATTTAATCGAACGAAGCAGGTTGCTCTTGAGAATGATGTACGTTCGACTGTGAACGAGTCAAAGTCATCGCGCGGCGCGGTAGCTATTATCATGGGGAGTGGCGGGATGTGGGAGAGCGACTAATGCGTTTGTATGAAATATGCACGGTGTAAAACAGCTTACATGTATATATATATATATATACACATATTTATAGACAATATTTATATATATGTATATGTACGTATAATATCGGTAAACCTGCAGTCTGGTCGAGTCGATTCCAAGCAATTCTTATCCTATCTTGTTTTTACTCCTCATCGTGTCATTTAATACAGAACTAATTTGTTATTCATAACGAGAATCATCAAGCATAATTTATTCATAATATATTCCATGATTCATAATTGAGCGCTCGAGATATGCGACAAAATAATATTGGCGTTTATGGCGAAACCAGAAGTTAAACTAGTTCGATATTAATTCAACTGATAGGCTACACGGCCGAGGGAGGGGGGGGGGACTTTTACCTCGGTGAATTTTGTACCGAGCAAAATATATTAAAAAATTATTAATATAGGTGATGTGAAGAGTCTACACTTTTCTTATGAATTTTGATTTTTTAAAAATGGATAAATATGTTTTGATGCTGTAAAGTTCAAATGGTACAGGAATTAATGTTTTTCTCGATCCGAAGGTACGACAAGCCGTTACCGGCTTCGCTCGCTAATTTTTCACCTCGTTCGACGCTTACCTAGCAACGTCGAACGGAGGCTCGGGGAACGTCGGTGTAACGCCGCGCGACGAACGGCGGTCTACGAGCCGCGGTGCGCCGCCCGCCACGCCGCCTCGTAGTCTCCGCAATCAATACATCGCGAACGCGAAAGCTCTCCGCGCTCAGCTGTTTCGCGGTTCGCGTTAGTGCTGATCTTTCTTTTTTATACCTTTGGAACTTCATTTATAATATTATACATTTTAAAAAATCATCCTGCTGGTACCGTAGTATAAACTTTTGAACTTTAAATCGGGGCCTTGCCAGGCTCGATTTAACGCTCCAAAAATGTCCATCGCCCATGTAGGGTGATCGGATGTGGCCAATGGTTGGGCGAAGCTTGGTACCGATGTTGCCAACATTGGCATGCGGGCTCGGCCCAATCATCGAGGGAGCCTTGGATGATAAGTACATGCCAATATTGGCACCCAACATTGGCCCCAAGGCCGATCAAGAGGATCGGCCGATAATTGGTTGTCAATGTCGGCTCTCTATTGGTTACTTATATAGGGCGAGAGTGATTTTGAAGCAATACTTTTATTATATTGTAAAAGTTGGAATTGGTCTGCAAGAGATTATATTTTATATATTCTCTCCTGCGAGAATTCTCAAAACGATCATACGTAGTCAATGTGTTGGCAATACATATTGTATATTGGTATGTCAATGCATTTATTGAGTCCGGTGCTGTTCATGAATGCCTGGACGATCTGAATAGGGCCGCTATAGGAAAACTGACCAGGCATTCATGAACAGCAGTGTACCTAGTACAAAATTCAAAATACACATACTTTGCGAAAGTTAAAAAAGGTGTCATTTCGCATGCTCTTATATTGACGCTCGGATACACTTTCGCTTGCGAGAAACAACTTGGGTTAACGCCATCTAGCGGCGATAGCCGATGATTGATGGTCCAATGTAGGCGTCACATCGGTAAACCAATAATCGGCGACTCGATGTTCGGTCGAACATTGGCCTGAAATCGGCAGACCGATGGTTCGTGAGATCATCAACAGACCATCTGTTGGCGAATCAATATTCGGTCGAAAATTGGCCTTTGTTTTCGACTAACCAACAATTGGTGAGTCGAACGCGGCCGAGCATTGGCCACAAATGACCAAACCAAACATTGGCGAGACAATACTTAGCCGTATATTGGCCGAGCGTTGGGGATTCAACAATTGCTACGCCAACACTAGCTCGACCATCGGCCGCGTCCGTTCAATCGGCAAAACCTACATGGGCAGCGCAAAAAAGATTTTATTTTACTTAAAAAATATAAATATAATAGAAGGGGTGAAGAACTTTATAAATGCATTCTGTAAATAATCTTCTAAACGTATCAGTGTCTCTACCATGCAAAATATTGCCAATAAATACAATTACTACTACTATAATATAAATTTAGTATAACTAAATGAAATAACGATAAATAAATTCCACCGTAACGCAACGATTCTTCACGCCAAATGTCCCTATCTAGCTAAATTTTGCCAGCAAATACTATTACTGAAAATTATATATATATAATTAAAAATTATAAATATATGTATATTTTTAATTATATATTAATTAAATATATTATACTATAATTAATTATTAAATATATTATATATAATATAATATACTATAAAAATATATATATATTTTTTTTTATTAAAAAATGTTATAAATAAATTCCACCGTAACGGAACGATTTTTCATGGGAAAAGAGCGTCCGGAGATGAGAGATCGACGAGGGGAAAAATGATGTTTGTGGGGCTGTGGGAGCGTTAAGTTTAATCTTGGAATGCCGAGGTACGGCGAGGCGTAGGGTCGGAGGAGCGTTGAGCAGGGCAGCAACAGCGGAGAGTAAAACGTTTGACGTTCCTCGATGCTGCCGGTGCTGCTGCTGGGCACTGACACACCCGCCTTCGCTCGGACCCAGCCGACTGAGTCGCCGGGTTCAACCCGGTGAGAGAGCGAGGGACAGACGACACTCACCGTTCCGTGTCCTTCGAGTCAATCAACAACGTTTGGAAGCACCTCGAGTGTACTTTATTGGAATAACCCAGATTCGCCCGTTCGCCACGACGAGCCAGTCATTATACCTATAGGCTCGCTTCCTCTTTCCCCATTTCCCGGATTACTCACCTACCGGCTATTTTCACCTGTGCAGAACGATCTATAGAGCTACCTGGGGGTCAATCGATTTCGCGACAGAGAAAAGAGTTTTCCTTATTAACTTTTTTTTTACGATAAAAATTAATCCGCTGAGTCAAGAGTTTTCTTTCATAAATTTTTTGTTCCGATGAACTTTTTTTTTTAACAATGAAACAATTATTATTGCTGATTTTTTATTTGCGGATAAACGTAACGTGTTATCAGCGGTTGAAACCGATTGACACGCTTCCTCTTTCCCCGTTTCGCGGATTACTCACCTACCGGCTATTTTCACCTGTGCAGAACGATCTATAGAGCTACCTGGGGGTCAATCGATTTCGCGACAGAGAAAAGAGTTTTCCTTATTAACTTTTTTTTTACGATAAAAAGTTAATCCGCTGAGATAAGAGTTTTCTTTCATTAATTTTTTGTTCCGATGAACTTTTTTTTTTTTTTACAATAAAACAATTATTATTGCTGACTTTTTATTTGCGGATAAACGTAACGTGTTATCAGCGGTTGAAAACGATTGACACGCTTCCTCTTT
This sequence comes from Exephanes ischioxanthus, assembly GCA_958510785.1. Taxonomy (NCBI): domain Eukaryota; kingdom Metazoa; phylum Arthropoda; class Insecta; order Hymenoptera; family Ichneumonidae; genus Exephanes; species Exephanes ischioxanthus. The sequence goes on along the minus strand of OY294018.1, from coordinate 3,885,485 downwards.
CCCCGTTTCGCGGATTACTCACCTACCGGCTATTTTCACCTGTGCAGAACGATCTATAGAGCTACCTGGGGGTCAATCGATTTCGCGACAGAGAAACGAGTTTTCCTTATTAACTTTTTTTTTACGATAAAAAGTTAATCCGCTGAGACAAGAGTTTTCTTTTATTAATTTTTTGTTCCGATGAACTTTTTTTTTAACAATGAAACAATTATTATTGCTGACTTTTTATTTGCGGATAAACGTAACGTGTTATCAGCGGTTGAAACCGATTGACACGCTTCCTCTTTCCCCGTTTCGCGGATTACTCACCTACCGGCTATTTTCACCTGTGCAGAACAATCTATAGAGCTACCTGGGGGTCAATCGATTTCGCGACAGAGAAAAGAGTTTTCCTTATTAACTTTTTTTTTACGATAAAAAGTTAATCCGCTGAGACAAGAGTTTTCTTTCATTAATTTTTTGTTCCGATGAACTTTTTTTTTTTTTTACAATAAAACAATTATTATTGCTGACTTTTTATTTGCGGATAAACGTAACGTGTTATCAGCGGTTGAAACCGACTGACACGCTTCCTCTTTCCCCGTTTCGCGGATTACTCACCTACCGGCTATTTTCACCTGTGCAGAACGATCTATAGAGCTACCTGGGGGTCAATCGATTTCGCGACAGAGAAAAGATTTTTCCTTATTAACTTTTTTTTACGATAAAAAGTTAATCCGCTGAGACAAGAGTTTTCTTTTATTAATTTTTTGTTCCGATGAACTTTTTTTTTAACAATGAAACAATTATTATTGCTGACTTTTTATTTGCGGATAAACATAACGTGTTATCAGCGGTTGAAACCGATTGACACGCTTCCTCTTTCCCCGTTTCGCGGATTACTCACCTACCGGCTATTTTCACCTGTGCAGAACGATCTACGGAGCTACCTGGGGGTTGATTGGGTTCGCGACAGAGGGAAGAGTTTTCTTTTATTAATTTTTTGTTTTGATTAACTTTTTTTTTAAACCATAAAAAATTATTAATCTGAGGATAGCTGACGTTTTATTTGTAGGAAAAATAACGCGTTATCAGCGGTTAAAACCTATAGGCCCGTTTCCGCTTTTCCCATTTACCAGATTATTCATCTATAAACTATTTTCACCTGTGCGGAACGATTTATAGTCACTTGACGTTCAATCGATTTCGAGACAGAGAAATGTGTGAACTTTTATTAATGTTTTATTTATATTATAACCTATAGGCTCGCTTCCTCTTTCCGCATTTCTCGGATTACTCACCTACCGGCTGTTTCCACCGGTGCGGAACAATCGATCGAGTTACCGATTGATTTTGCGGCAGAGAATAGCATTTTATTTTATTACTTTTTTATGACGCTGAAGAAAAAAAGCAGTTTTTTTTTCTTCGGAGGGGTGTTCGAGTCATGTAAAAAAATGTCGAGGTCCGAATTCTTACGAATTATAAGGTTTCTATCAAATGTTTTTTTTTTCTGTTGTATTTTCGATTTCGGAAGAGGTGAAACTCACGGCAATTCGTAACATTCGAACTGCGAAATTTTTCGCATGATCGCTCTTACCAGCGATAAACTGCGGGGAATTTTCGTTGCGACCAATTTTAACCGAACCGAAAAATAAAAAGTTTCTACAATTAAAAAAATCCATTAAAAAAATTGTTAATGCGAGGGTGGCTGAAGTTCCATTTGCGGTTAAAAATGGTTGATATAATGCCGGCAAAAAAATAATTTTTATTGGCGCCGAGATTGAATGGAGAGATTATCGCCCTGATTACATTGATCGGGAATATTTCAATTTATCGCTAAAAAAAAAAAAAAAAAAAAATTCTTAACAATCTGGTTCGTCGAGTCGATGAAAGCACCGCGAGGAGTGATCAGGCCAAGCCTCAGACCGCAGGTAGACCTTGCACGGCTCAGTAGCTCGACGAGCGCAATGGGCACTCCATGGGCGATGACGTCGGGGGCAGCCCGGCTCACTGGTTAATTGTACATAATAACTAACACGCTATCGAGACCGCAGGTCGCCCCTTTTACGGTAGCTTATATCTATGTATAGACCTCCAGCTCTCCTGTCCTTTCTCAGAAGGACAGAGCGCTGCAGCAGAGCCAACAGCATGCAGCATGCAGCAGCATCATGCAGCAATTGACTCGGTTGAGAGACCCCAAGTGCCCGGTAATACGAATAATTATCTTACGAATCTGCTCAATCACTGCGCATTGCAAGATAATAATTACCTTTACAGACGCTGCACTTTAGCTTCCCGTAATGATTTGTTGACCCTCCGAAGCTTGCATACTACAAATTAAAATTATTCTCCCGATCGGAGTCTACTTATTTTTTTCCTTGAGTTTTATGCATCGAAAAAAAAATTAATTATGTAAAGTAAATAAGTGAGTAAATAAAAATGGATCAACTGCAATCAATTTGAATTTCAGTAAAAATAATTATCTTACGAATCTGTTTAATCACTGCTCATTGTAAGATAATAATTACCCTTAAAGACGCTGCACTTTAGCTTCCCGTAATGATTTGTTGACCCTCCGAAGCTTACATACTACAAATTAAAATTTTTCTCCCGATCGGAGTCTACTTATTTTTTTCCTTGAGTTTTATGCATCGAAAAAAAAATTAATTATGTAAAGTAAATAAGTGAGTAAATAAAAATGGATCAACTGCAAACAATTTGAATTTCAGTAAAAATAATTATCTTACGGATCTGTTTAATCACTGCTCATTGCAAGATAATAATTACCCTTACAGACGCCGCACTTTAGCTTCCCATAATGATTTGTTCAAATAGAATTTGTTGACCCTCCGAAACTTGCATACTACAAATTAAAATTTTCCTCCTGATCGGAGTCTACTTTTTTTTTTCCTTGAGTTTTATGCATCGAAAAAAAAAATTAATTATGTAAAGTAAATAAGTGAGTAAATAAAAATGGATCAACTGCAAACAATTTGAATTTCAGTAAAAATAATTATCTTACGAATCTGCTCAATCACTGCGCATTACAAGATAATAATTACCTTTACAGACGCTGCACTTTAGCTTCCCGTAATGATTTGTTGACCCTCCGAAGCTTGCATACTAAAATTAAAATTATTCTCCCGATCGGAGTCTACTTTTTTTTTCTTTGAGTTTTATGCATCGAAAAATAAATTAATTACGTAAAGTAAATAAGTGAATAAATAAAAATGGATAAACTGCAATCAATTTGAATTTCAGTAAAAATCATTGTTTTACGAATCCGTTCAATCACTGCGCATTGCAAGATAATAATTACCTTTACAGACGCTGCACTTTAGCTTCCCGTAATGATTTGTTGACCCTCCGAAGCTTGCATACTACAAATTATCGTTTTTCTCTCGATCGGAGTCTACTTTTTTTTTCTTTGAGTTTTATGCATCGAAAAAAAAAAATTAATTACGTAAAGTAAATAAGTGAATAAATAAAAATGGATAAACTGCAATCAATTTGATTTTCAGTAAAAATAATTGTTTTACGAATCCGTTCAATCACTGCTCATTGCAAGATAATAATTACCCTTGAAGACGCTGCACTTTAGCTTCCCGTAATGATTTGTTGACCCTCCGAAGCTTGCATACTACAAATTATCGTTTTTCTCCCGATCGGAGTCGACTTATTTTTTTCTTTGAGTTTTACGCACCGAAAAAAAATCTTAATTACCTAAAGGAAATAATTAAATAAATAAAAATGAATAAACTCCAAACAATTTGAATTCCAGTAAAAAAATTGAAAAAAGCTTCCAGTCGTTTTTTTTTTAATTTAAAAAAAGATTGATGGGTCCGCGAGTTGAATCATCGGACCTGAACTCTGAACGATAAATTTTTATCTCCCATGTACACTCTACGAAGCGGTCCCAGTGAGCAATGCCTACTGCGTAAAGTGTGTTTATCTGCAGTCCTTATCGCAGGAAGAGCATACTTTGTTCACATTTTTTCTTCTTCGAACACGTGGAATCTGGGTCTAAATTCTAGAAGAGTCAATATTTCGTGGAGATAAACCGCTTACCCGGTAAATATTTTTGTGTGTCACTGGGCCGGATGGGTCTTGCTCCAAAAATACTCTGCTCCAAAAATTCGATCCCCTCCAAAAAAAAAAACCACACATAATCTCAACCGCGACAAGTTCTCTCGGATGCTTTTTTCCTCTTATCGCGAACAAATACCCAAACACATGCGCATGAATCTCCGAGTGCTTATATACATAAATATATGTAAATATATATTTTTTTTAAACAATAAATTATCGATAGTGGTCAAGTGTTGTTCGAGCTTGGAGAGAGATAGCTCCGGAGCGAGACGAAGAATCCTAGCCAGAAGCAAGAGTGATAAAATCGTCGGGCATGAATACCTACAGTGATTATCTACCTACGTACGTAGAACAAGCGCAGCGTTTGTACTTGCACATTCGAGGGCCGCGCATAATGTTTGCCGCACAGTCCGGCGAGGCGCTATCAGAGTCAAATAAAATATCCTATCCATGAACGTACATGGTATATTGGTGGAGAAGTAGGCGGTTTGCATGCATATTGCATTGAACGGTGGATCGGAGTCGTAATCTCTCTCGTGCCTCCTACTTGCATCAGGCGCTCTCGCGGGGAGGGAATATATGCGGCCTTTCTCGTCGAGCAAGGCCGACTATCGGAACAGTTCGATCGCTTCGCGGCTCAACACGTCTCTCGTGCCAGCCGAGAGTCGCCGGCCCGCTCAAAGCTTCTCAATCCTGTGTACTAGTTTAAAGTGCCTTTCCGATCGTTACAAGACCTTTCCTCTTGTCTGCATCTGCAGGTTTATTTTTCGTTTATTTTTTCATCCAAGTCGCCATGCGTTTTCGATCGGTGAAGTGAATTTTAATTGATAAAGTACTTTACAGTTGAAACAAAAATTAATAGTAATATAAAAAAAATGATGATAAAAAAATTGTTTGTATCTGCAGGTGCATTTTTCTCCGTTTAAAAAATGTATAATACTTTTTTTTCTTGTCGGAAGTTGGAGTATTTTTTTGATCGGTAAAGTGGATAGTTTAAATTGCCTTTCCGATCGTTACGACAAGACGTTTCCTCTTGTCTGCATCTGCAGGTTTATTTTTCGTTTATTTTTTCATCCAAGTCGCCATGCGTTTTCGATCGGTGAAGTGAATTTTAATTGATAAAGTACTTTACAGTTAAAACAAAAATTAATAGTAATATAAAAAAAATGATGATAAAAAAATTGTTTGTATCTGCAGGTGCATTTTTCTCCGTTTAAAAAATGTATAATACTTTTTTTTCTTGTCGGAAGTTGGAGTATTTTTTTGATCGGTAAAGTGGATAGTTTAAATTGCCTTTCCGATCGTTACGACAAGACGTTTCCTCTTGTCTGCATCTGCAGGTTTATTTTTCGTTTATTTTTTCATCCAAGTCGCCATGCGTTTTCGATCGGTGAAGTGAATTTTAATTGATAAAGTACTTTACAGTTAAAACAAAAATTAATAGTAATATAAAAAAAATGATGATAAAAAAATTGATTGTATCTGCAGGTGCATTTTTCTCCGTTTAAAAAATGTATAATACTTTTTTTTCTTGTCGGAAGTTGGAGTATTTTTTTGATCGGTAAAGTGGATAGTTTAAAGTGCCTTTCCGATCGTTACAAGACCTTTCCTCTTGTCTGCATCTGCAGGTTTATTTTTCGTTTATTTTTTCATCTAAGTCCCCATGCGTTTTCGATCGGTGAAGTGAATTTTAATTGATAAAGTACTTTACAGTTAAAAAAAAAATTAATAGTAATACAAAAAATGATGATAAAAAATTGTTTGTATCTGCAGGTTCATTTTTCTTCGTTTAAAAAATTTATAACACTTTTTTTTCATGTCGGAAGTTGGAGTATTTTTTTGATCGGTAAAGTGGATAGTTTAAATTGCCTTTTCGATCGTTACGACAAGACCTTTCCTCTTGTCTGCATCTGCAGGTTTATTTTTCGTTTATTTTTCATCCAAGTCGCCATGCGTTTTCGATCGGTGAAGTGAATTTTAATTGATAAAGTACTTTACAGTTAAAAAAAAATTAATAGTAATATAAAAAATGATGATAAAAAAATTGTTTGTATCTGCAGGTGTATTTTTCTTCGTTTAAAACATTTATAACACTTTTTTTTCTTGTCGGAAGTTGGAGTATGTTTTTGATCGGTAAAGTGGATAGTTTAAATTGCCTTTCCGATCGTTACGACAAGACCTTTCCTCTTGTCTGCATCTGCAGGTTTATTTTCCTTTATTTTTTTCTATCGAGAAGTTGCTATGCGTTTTCGATCGGTGAAATGGATTTTAATCGATCAATCAGTTTCTAGTTAAAAGTAAATATAATTTAATATTAATATAAAAAATAATAATAAAAAATTGTCGGTAACTGCAGGTTTATTGTTCTTCTTTTATCAACAATTTTTAACACTTTTTTGTTCTTGTCAGAAGTTGCTGTACGTTTTTGATCGGTGAAGTGGATATTAATTGATCGATTAATTTGCAATGAAAAATAAATATAATTTAATGATAATACAAAAAAACAATAATTATAATTTGAATTGAATATAATAATTATTTTTTTTATTTTTCACTTTGCAAAACTCTTTTTGTGTGTTTGAAATAGATAAACTGGGCGGGTATCGGTTAATGGTCTGCGGTACCTCTCCGGATGTTAACTTCGGCAGACTTTGAACGGGTCTTGAACTTGACACGAGAAAGGACCGAGAGAGGACGGATCAATACCGCGTCGGAGGAGAGTTCCCGCAGTGCTTGCGAGCCTCCGCACTCTCCTCCTTCCCTCCCCCTCGTCCTTCCTCGGCGGTCTCGTCCTGGAGTACAGTTTCTTGGCTCACAGCTACAGGATCTACCTTCTACCCTGGCTATGTATATCCCAATCATCGACCCGCACGTCCGCCAGACACGAAAGAATAATACGAGAACGAAAGATTTGTTTTTTGCTCAAACAAAATTCCTTTCATTCGAACAAGTCTTGATTGATTCAAGTAAATTCTATTCGAACAAGTTTTAATCGATAGAGAGTAATTTAGTTCGATTAAAAGTTATTTTATTCGATCAAAAGTAATTTTGTTCGATCAAAAGTAATTTTGTTCGATCAAAAGTAATTTTGTTCGATCAAAAGTAATTTTGTTCGATCAAAAGTAATTTTGTTCGATCAAAAGTAATTTTGTTCGATCAAAAGTAATTTTGTTCGATCAAAAGTAATTTTGTTCGATCAAAAGTAATTTTGCTGGATCAAAAGTAATTTTGCTGGATCAAAAGGAATTTTGCTGGATCAAAAGGAATTTTGCTGGATCAAAAGTAATTTTGCTGGATCAAAAGTAATTTTGCTGGATCAAAAGTAATTTTGCTTGCTCAAAAGTAATTTTGCTGGATCAAAAGTAATTTTGCTGGATCAAAAGTAATTTTGCTGGATCAAAAGTAATTTTGCTGGATCAGAAGTAATTTTGCTGGATCAAAAGTAATTTTGCTGGATCAAAAGTAATTTTGCTGGATCAAAAGTAATTTTGCTCGATCAAAAGTAATTTTGCTCGATCAAAAGCAATTTTGCTCGATCAAAAGTAATTTTGCTCGATCAAAAGTAATTTTGCTCGATCAAAAGTAATTTTGCTCGATCAAAAGTAATTTTGCTCGATCAAAAGTAATTTTGCTCGATCAAAAGTAATTTTGCTCGATCAAAAGTAATTTTGCTCGATCAAAAGTAATTTTGCTCGATCAAAAGTAATTTTGCTCGATCAAAAGTAATTTTACTTGATCAAAAGTGATTTTGCTTGATCAAAAGTGGTTTAGCACGCTCAAAAGTAATTGTATTTGATTGAAATAAATTTTCATTTCAGTCAAATAAATTTGTATTTGATTCACATAAATTTTTATTTTATCCAAAATAATTTTTATTTGATTCGAATAAAATTACATAAAAATCCCGAAAAGTCTTCTGTACCGATCCGTCTACCGCGATGGTGCTTTAGATTCGTTGCGCAGAAAATTTTTCTCGTTGCGAGCGTCGAACAAGCGCTCTCGATCGGCCTAATCCCAGATGCAAGATAAGAGCCTCGTATAACCCTTTTTTTTATTTTCAGGCTATTCCCGAGAAAGGTACGTCACAACGATAGGCGGAGAGAGGCAATTTCGTTGACGACTATAGCCGCCGGTCGTATCCGGGGTGGCGTGGTGTATGCCTATGCGTAATGTTTTCTGAGATACGTAATCGTGACTCTTTTTTGCTCGGAAACTCATCGAGTAATCGGAGTTTCCAGTAGATCAGCAGAGATCGGTACAAGACGGCTTCATACCGTGCCATGGATATACCATGTATATATATATATACATGAGCACATAGCTTTAGGTATTAGCTGGTACGCAAGGGTACCCCCCGTTCGTATCGAGCGAAAACGGGCTGGCCGGTTGCCCTAGCCGGGGACTCAACATTCTGCATTCCTCGAGGCACTGCAGAATTTTCAATCGGCGCTTCTCACTCCCGACTATCCTTCACGCTCGAATTCTATGACCGAATTTGTAATCCTAACTTCGGTGGTTTACCTGCTACGCGCAATTACCATGTAGCAAGATGTTTGCGAAGGTATTTTTAGTTACTCGGAACTCGACTCCGGGAATTTCTGCACGCGGAATCGGCATTGGAGTATCGCAGCTATTTTTACCGCGAATTTCGATCGAATACCGATGTTCCGACGCGGTACAACGCAACGATGCACGGACATCGAGACTCTTTTCTCCGAACTAAAAAAAAAAAACAATAATAATCTGCTCAAAATGCATTTTTTCAATTTTTAAACCTAAATTTGAAAAATTTTGGACTCAATTCTCAAAGGAAATGTCTGGAAAAAAAAAAAAAAAAAACATCGCTGAGTCCGAACGACCATGCAGATTCGTCGAATAGATTTGGCGGCGTGTCTCGTATACGCGAGAATTAAATAAGGGACCCGTCGGGTTATTCTCCCGTGGCGAGTTATTTCTTACAGAGCGTCGGCGACACACGTGTCGCGGCTCACCAGCCCATTTCCGGCGGACGCATTCCTTCCATTGAGTGTTCCGGATTTCTCAGTATTTCCTTCCCCATCGGGCTTGCCTCAGTTTATCAATTATCCCCGCGATCGTTATTACAACGTTAGGAAACGTGACGTGCCAATTGACACAACAAGACCGTGGCGAGATAGCTGGCTGATGCGTCGGGAAGATTCGCCGCTCTGCCTTCTTCACTCCGATGTATCGGCCGAGCAGCATTGACCGTCGACTGCCCGAACGACAACGGGGATACCTCTGAGCATAGCTATCCTCGATTTCATCTCGATAAAACTCTCGCAAGAACGTTGATGCGATAAAAAAAAGAAAAAAAAAGTGCATACGGTAGTACAAGCGGTATAACAACCACCGGTACGGTGTAGGGGAGCCTTGATACGAGGCACCACCACAGCTGGATAGATTTATCCTGCCAATTATCGTAGGTCGAAGGTATACGAAGCTACCTTCGTATTAACGAGTCTGATTTAACTGGTAAGATAAGAAGTTGGCGCGGAAAGCCGAGACGAAAGACCATATGCCTTCTTTCCCATCAGCGGTATGTATATAAATTCATACGTATATGTTGGTGCAGTTGAGAATATTATATCGTGGTTAAATTATACAAGGTCGTTATTCGGTCGATCTATCGTCTAGAGGTACCCTGTGTCGTGATATTCACGGAAATGAAAGAAATTGCAGAGATTCGTATTCGGCATTCAAATTTGAGTAGGTGTTGTCCTTTGAAAATTTTGTCTAGAGTGTGTGGTTTTCGAGATACGAGCAGTTGAAGTTATCGCTCGAGCCGCCGCGCGCGCCATCTACCGCTGGGGCGCTAGCGCAGCGCCGACTACCGCTAGGGCGCTAGCACGCTGCTTCCGAGCGACCAAACTTCTACCGCTCGTAACTCGGAAACTATACACCGTACGAAATTTTTCCAAAGACAAAGTTTACTCGGCTTCGAACGTAGAATATGGTCCTGCAATTTTTGGTCGCTCAATTTGTTTTGTTTTGTTTTTTTTTTATAATGCTAGATGGACCGAGATGATTGAAATTCGACTCACCATTTCGTCGAGGCTCTTGAGATCGTTGGTGACAATTTGAGGCTGCGGTCCGTATATGAGACAGGGCTCCTGCTGATTTATGTCGGCGTACTCGTCCTCGTCGTCGGCATCCTCGTCGTCGTCGTGGTGATTATTGCCGTTGCCGGTCGCGCCGGTATTGTTGCCGGCGTTGGCTTTGTTGTCGGCGGCGATTTCACGATCGATTTGTCTCTCCATCTGCACGAGCATCGGCGCTAGCATGCCGAATTTCGCTCCGCGCCTCGCCACCTCGAGAAGGCACAGTATAACGTGTCTCTCGTTCTTTCGCATTATTAGATCGTCGGTCTCGAACAGCAGGCACTCGATAATACCGAGACTGTTTCGGCACCAGGTTATAAAGTTCGAGACGTTGTCGCGAGCGAAGAAAGTCCCGGCCTTCGCGTTCGGCAGGAAGGCCACGTCGCTCAACTGGCTCATCGGCATAGCCAACGACGACGTTATCGAACGTGTCATTATTTTACGGGCATGGCGTCTCGCAACGTACTCCGATGCCGATTTCCTGACGTTATTCGCGTGCTGAAATAAAAAAAAAAAACAAACACATTAAATTTAATTAATTCAATGAATTGCTGTTTTGGCTAATGTTTTTTTTTTCCGTCAACGCCAAAAAATATCTTTATCGCTTCTGGCGCTGAAGTTTTGTGTAAAACGTCTCAAGCTAGGCAATAAAATAAACGGCAGATTCCTGAATACCGCCGAAAAAATACAACGCATACGAGCGACAAATAATTTTTCCACAACCAGTTTTTGAAAAAAAGTCCTGGTATTTTTTTTTATCTAACACTTTGCGGAGTCACAGAATCATTTTTTCGAGCCGTTGAAGGTTATTAAAAACGTGAAAAAAGCGTATCCTTGTAAACGATTGAATATTTTTTAGATATAAATCGCAAGTTCCTTAAATAAATGCGATAGCAATCTTGAGCGAAGGTCTAGCCAAATCTTGATGGGTAAAAAAAAAAAAAAAAATTCCGCATCTAATGCGACTGGTTTCTCCGAACATTAACCATAGATCTTCATAAATACCGTTTAAAATAAAACTATTAAAGGCTGAAAACATGTATATGCAAATTTGATGATTTTTCTTCGTCAACTTATCTGGCGCGACGAAGCCCAAATGAGCAATTAGCATTGGGTTTCGTTGAAAACGAGAGTCGGCTAGTGGGGTTTCCTGCGTAGAAAGCTTCGGACTGTAGCGCATAATTAAGTGCTCGCGAGCGACACTCGTTCGGACAAACGTCATTACTTATCTCGTTCGGAGCTCTCCGGACGCGCTTTACCCGTACGTGAGAGCGCGAGGTCGATATCCCGACTGCTACTATCGGGGCATCTCCCTTCGCCTCTCTCAATTCTTATCCCGCACAGCGGGCTTTAACGTAGCACGAATTTTACTGCTTATTCTCCGCACGGTTAACACGTGGTGTCCACAAGGCGCACGAACACATTGTCGCCCTCTATGCCGTCCATACTTATGGCTTACTGTCTTCGCGGTGTAGCTGATCGGCTTACTGTAATCGCTGATCGGGGAATTTGTAACGGAAACTACTGTCAGCCGGCCAATTTCATCGCACGGAAGCTGGACCGTTTAGCGCGTCGTGAATTTTGTGTGAGTCATTGCTCCAAGATTCGTGGAATTTTTTTTTCTTTGCTTTTGAAAAAAAATATATTTTCAAAATTTAAATATAAAAATGGCCAAGACGCGTAGGGAGTTTTTTTTTAATTGTGAAAAAATTGTAAAAATTTTATTTACTTTACTTTCGAAAAAAAATATATATATAATAAAAGTTTGAAAAAATTATATGAAAATGGCGAAGACTCGTAGAGTTTTTTTGTTATTTTGAAAAAATAGTAGGTATTTTATTTTCTTTAGTTTTGGAAAAATGATATATCTATTAAAAATTTAAGAACCGAAATGAAAGATGTCCGAGAGCCCTAGAGTTTTTGTTTTTATTCTGAAAAACTATTCGAAAGGAATGAAAAACTGGCAAAAAAAAATTGCAACATAAGCCATCGAGTGCAGACGATGGCTTAAAAAAAAGTTTCGTATTTTTTGGTAAAAATTCCATAAATTCGTGCGAGAGAGCTTCGTGCGCGACGCGTATTTCATCTCTAAGCCCCGACATATGGGGGGCGAGACGAGCTCGAACCCAACTGGAGCGAGAGCCCTAAAAAAAAAAAAAATCATCCAACATCCGGTCTGCTGGCGCTGCCTCTTCTTTTCATCCCACTCGTACGTACTCTTCGAATCTTATCGATATAATCCCCCGCTACCGATTACAAAGCTCAGAACCCTCTTCCATCTATCTCTCCTACAAATTGGTAAAAAAAAAAAAAAACCTATATATCAACTATAGAGCAGACAGTTATATCTACACACATAAGTGGATCGGGGGCGTTAAACTGGCGTGAAAAGTCCCGTCGTCTCCGAGTGTTCGTTAAGAAATAAGTCGAAGCGAGGCGTCTTTCCATTCAAGTCAATATAATATATAATATAATATATAATATAATATATAATATAATATATAATATAATATATAATATAATATATAATATAATATATAATATAATATATAATATAATATATAATATAATATATAATATAATATATAATATAATATATAATATAATATATAATATAATATATAATATAATATATAATATAATATATAATATAATATATAATATAATATATTATATATTGAATTACATATTGATATTATATTGAAAAACAAATGAAAAAAATTCCTTCAAAGAAATAATGTTTGTTTTCCAAAAAAATATATTATTTCCCTGTGCGCAATAACTGTTACGAATTTATGTCAAACAGCCCGACATTAATCGTCGAGTGCATCGGTGTCAACAAATCGCGTTTCCCTTCATATGAAATCTGCAATATGGTAAGAACCGAACATTTTATTGTCGCGACCGGTCGCACTTGTTTTTGTGTTATTAATTTAACTTTCTTATTTTTCACAGAATCACGTTAGATTATTGGGCATCAGTGTAAACAGTATAATAAAGTGGTGTGCGATTGGAGGCAACGCGGCGTGAAATGAGCATGAAATTCTCGTAATCTCGGTGCATGTTACGAGAAAAAAAAAGAAGAAAAAAAGCGACGCTGAGGCAAACGGGGCTGGTGTGCGGAGAAGATTGAGTGGCTGCTCGCAACGAGGATGAGGGGGAGTAAGAGGCAAATAATCTTACGTTATACACGCATACGAATTAATGCAGTTTACACGTACGATACGCTGAACGGCGGATTGAGATGAGAAGCTGCTGCAATAACGAGACGCTGTACGCATATGCTAGCGATCCGTAACGACTATCCCCCCACGTTATCCACACGTTGCCGGTATAATCTGCTGGTACGTGTATAACTATATCATGTCTGCAAGATAGAGGGCACGGCGGCGACTGGCTGCCCGGCTGCTCATCACTTGACGGCAGGATGTCACATTACGTGACCTCTGACCCCTCGCGACTATCATCTCGCGGCATCGCGTCACAAATCGGCTTAATCGAAATGCCCCCCCCCCCCCCCCCCGCCCCTCTCTCCTCTTCGCCCTGCTTCCATAGTCACTTTATATTGGCATTAAAATAGTTTGCATCCTCAATCGCATGAGGAGAACAATAATTTGTTGCTCCAACCAACTGAGTGGTTGAATGGAGTGCAGGCGGTTTATGTGGTTGGGTGCCCAACGGTTGAGTGGTTGGGCCGATGAATCAATTGCTGACGAAAAAAATCGGCTGGATCGAAATGCCACCCCTTCCCACCCTCTTCGCCCTGCTTCCATAGTTGGTTTATATTGGCATTAAAATAGTTTGCATCCTCAATCTCATAAGGAGAATGATAATTTGTTGCTCCAACCAACTGCGTGGTTGAATGGAGTGCAGGCGGTTTATGTGGTTGGGCGAGCGAATTGGTTGGTTGCCCAACGGTTGAGTGGTTCTCTTCGCCCTGCTTCCATAGTTGGTTTATATTGGCATTAAAATAGTTTGCGTCCTCAATCGCATGAGGAGAACAATAATTTGTTGCTCCAACCAACTGCGTGGTTGAATGGAGTGCAGGCGGTTTATGTGGTTGGGCGAGCGGATTGGTTGGTTGCCCGACGGTTGAGTGGTTGGGCCGATGAATCAATTGCTGACGAAAAAAATCGGCTGGATCGAAATGCCACCCCTTCCCACCCTCTTCGCCCTGCTTTCATAGTTAGTTTATATTGGCATTAAAATAGTTTGCATCCTCAATCGCATGAGGAGAACAATAATTTGTTGCTCCAACCAACTGCGTGGTTGAATGGAGTGCAGGCGGTTTATGTGGTTGGGCGAGCGGATTGGTTGGTTGCCCGACGGTTGAGTGGTTGGGCCGATGAATCAATTGTTGGTCCGAACGATTAACTGGTTCCAGAGGCAACTCATTTATTTGCCCCGAGAATTCATTGGCTGACAAGCAAATAATTTTTTGGGGCAATCAACTAATTTTTTTAGACAATCGATACATTTTTTTGGGCATCAATTGGTTTTTTTTTCTGTGTAAACAGTTAATTTTTTTGGGCAAACATCGATTCGTTGGGTGACCGAAAATAATCGACCGGAGAGTATTTATCCACGATGATTCTGGCGACTCGCTTATTTTTTCCTCCGTGCATAAATTACACATCTGCTTGTCGCTGTAGTTACTCGTAAGTGGATCGAGAGCAGAAAAAAAAAAAGTTGAAATAACGTTTCTCGCGAGAACGACCGATATTTATTCCCGCAGATTTGCCGTGAAACGACGCAATAGCTTCTTCTTTTTTATTACCCGGCGCGTGGATTACGCAGAAAATAGTAAAGCAGTATTGGCGCAGATGGTCTGCGTGAATCATTTTGTATGGAACTAAAAGAGAGTACGAGAGGCTTATGCGTGACTCGTCCCGTGCCGTAGAAAATTTTCCTTCCAAGCCCCGACTATGTCGATGCCCGTTTGTGACTCACGGTACATTTCCTCGGGAACACGCTCGTCGAGACTGTGCAAACAAATTAACTGTTAAAAAAAGTACAAGAAGAAAAAAAAAAAACATTAACCGTACGCGAGAGAAGTATTATGCATCGGCGTCGATTGGTCCGAGGTAGACGGAGGTGTACGTGCCTTAACGGAAAAACGATCGTCTTCGATCGTCGACCTTTTTTGTGTCCCTTCGGCCGACGAGGCCTGACGAAAGATTCAATGAGGTCGAGGTGGCGAAGGTAGACACGTGCGAGTACAAGTGCAGAGGACAATGCACTGTCGCAACTCTCCACGTTATTTCATCGACGCTTCTGCCTTTTTCTATTTTTATTTATTTTTTTTTTTATCTCTTTTTTAATCTTTTTTCAACATCAAATCCGATTTTTGTCCATATCAACGTATCTATGCCTTACGCGGTCGGAACTCCTCAGAGAATGTTTATCAGACAAAGCTGATGCATTTCAAAAAAGAAAAAAAAATGTTCATGCACTTTTTTTCATTTTTTTTCAAACACCAAATCCGATATTTTTCCACGTCACCGTATCTGTGTCTTACATGGTCGTAAATCCTCAGAAAATTTTTATGAGATGAAGCTGATCCATTTAAAAAAGGAAAAAAAAATGTTCACGCATTTCTTTCATTTTTTTTTTTTTTTAAACACTAAATCCGATATTCTTCCATATTACCGTATCTATGCCTGCACAGTCGTACGACTTCAGGAATTAATAATAGTATAAAACTGAGCCGTTTAAAAAAAGCAACAAACATTCACACATTTTGTTTCCATCTTTTTTTTTTAACACCAAATTCGATTTTTGTTCACATCACACTATCTGTGCATGCACAGTCATACGTCCTCGGGAACTCTTCATGAGACCAAATCCAACATTTACCCATATTATCGTATCTATAGAAAAGAAATCTATAGAAAAAGAAAAAGAAATATATAGAAAAAGAAATGTTCACGCATTTCTTACTTTTTTTTTTAACACTAAATCCGATATTTTTCCATATTACCGTATCTATGCCTGCACAGTCGTACGACTTCAGGAATTAATAATAGTATAAAACTGAGCCGTTTAAAAAAAAGCAACAAACGTTCACACATTTTGTTTCCATCTTTTTTTTTAACACCAAATTCGATTTTTGTTCACGTCACACTATCTGTGCATGCACAGTCATACGTCCTCGGGAACTCTTCATGAGACCAAATCCGACATTTACCCATATTATCGTATCTATAGAAAAGAAATCTATAGAAAAAGAAATGTTCACGCATTTCTTTCATTTTTTTTTTTTTTTTTAACACTAAGTCCGATATTTTTCCATATTACCGTATCTATGCCTGCACAGTCGTACGACTTCAGGAATTAATAATAGTATAAAACTGAGCCGTTTAAAAGAAGCAACAAACGTTCACACATTTTGTTTCCATCTTTTTTTTTAACACCAAATTCGATTTTTGTTCACATCACACTATCTGTGGAACTCTTCATGAGACCGAATCCGACATTTACCCATATTATCGTGTCTATACTCACGCACTCTTACGTCTTCAACGACTCGTTACGAAATACAAAACTGAGCCATAAAAAAAAAAAAAAAAAATCTTCACAAATTTTTTTTTTCTCACTACCATAAATACTTCAATAACTATAACACGAATTCATTGAATCGTATGTTAAATATTTCGAAGAGCCTCTCCGGCGCAAGGTCAGCCGCGGCGACAAAGAGATCGCTGTCTGTCCGTCCGTCCGTCCGTCGTCGGGGGATCGAAGTTCTCCCGTCCGGCTTGCGATCTTCCCGCGGTCCGATGTCTATCTTATCTCCTAGTGATTCTCAATCGCCATCCCGAGCCGCCGAGTTCTCCGCGCGTATTTTTCCGTCAGTACCGCCAATGCACCGCCGTGTCGCAGAGTACACAAGCTTCGGCCAATGGCAATGACTCCGAGAATTTTGAGACGGGCCGTCGCGACCGTACCCCAAGGTCCATACCCATTAGCCTATCTTGTCTCTATTTCGGTATTTTCAACAATTTCCGAGACAACCCCCACGGTGGAAAGACACGGGTGTTACAGTTATTTTTAGCCCGCGGGTGGGGTTGGACACTGTAAAGGACCCGGCCGGGAGCGGGCGTGCTCGTCGACGACGGGCATCTATGGCCATTCATAAGCCAGACGGAGCGAAACCGTCCAAAAGAAAAATAACATGTGTGCTTACCAGCCAGCCGATATATATATATATATATATATGCATATGTATACACACATATATGTATACACATATATATGTATACACACATATATGTATACACACATATATGTATACACACATATATGAATACACACATATATATGTTTTTATATGTATATGTATACACATATATATGTATACACACATATATGTGTACACATGTATATGTTTTTATATGTATATGTGTATGTATGTGTATATATGTATGTATATGTATATGTATATATGGATGTGTAACTATGTACCTATATTTTGGTGTATAGAGGCCGGGCTCCAAAGAGGCAGAGAGGACAAACCAAACGCACACAAGAGATATGCCTCCGAGAGGGGCTTGCTGCTACATAGCTGCGTGCATTTTTTTTTTTTTTTTTTTTTTTTCTATACCAAACATAAACACCCATCCGAGGCGCTCTCTCACTTCTCGGTTCATGCCGTGTGAACTCGTCTACGTAGTATTTATCTTTCATTCGGTGCCCCGGTGCCTGGAGTATTTTTCCGTATGAGGAACAAAACTATTCAGAGGGTCGACGAACTTTGCCGGTCGGACCGTTCATTGTCGTGAGAAGTTTGCGAGGAATTATATCCGCGAGACGGAAAGAGCGGATGCGCGGATAGGTCCGGTTTGGCTTTGTTCGGAACTAGTTCGTAGACGTAAACACGACGGGAAGTCTTCCTGTTCTTTTTGTTGGGCGGAAAGATCGTCTGGGGAAAGTTTGGGGCGAATTTATAGTCCCGAGATTGAACTCGAGTGCGAACTTGAGTTAAAATTATTTTTCGTTTATATATTTGATTGAAATGTATATTTTCATGCAAGTATATTATATTTAAAAGAAAACGTCGATTCTGTTTTCAAATTCCTTACTTTTGACAAAAAAAAAAAAAAAAAAAAAAAACGAAAAACCTGCTTCGCACAATCGGCAACTAGTGGCGAATTCGTGAAACTTCAATTGTACTTTCAAAATTGAGTTACAATATATACAAATCAAAAATTTATTTTTAATGTATATATTTTATTATAGTGTATGTATATTTTTTATAAAAGTATATTATGTTTTGTTTATATAATATAGTTTATTATGTTTAAAAAAAATCATCGACTCTATTTTCAAATTTCTTACTTTCGAGAAAAACCAAAAAATTGCGTAGCGAAAATCGGCAATTAGTGGCGTAATTCGTGAGATTTCAATTGTGCTCTTTGTTCGCAGGTAAATCATCGGACAACGCGTGACGACCGAGCGCTTGAACCTCGCAAATTGCGCCTTGTTGTACCCTCGTGTTTACGTGTGGGTGCCTCGAGTGCGATAACAGTCAAGATCGCTCGAGTCGAGCGACTGCTTTTCCTTGGAGCCACCATATACGTTCGGATGATGCGGAGAACTCGAGCGGTTTTAACCCACACCGAAGTGGCGACGCATCCGCACGTGCACACCCGTTCACCGGAAGAGAAAATACCCATAGAAAGCCCCAATTGCGCGGTCGGTGCGAGGCGAGCCTGCGTCGTCGTCCGCGCATGCGCGAATATCCCCTCAAGGTCGCGCTACCAAAAAAGCATCATCGAGGATATATCCGTCGATCCTCGGATGACCTTGCGCTCGTTTAATCCCATATCCTACCTCTTGCCATCGGAAAAAAAGGAAACAATTTCCATCTAGGGAACAACACCGTCCCATAATTGATGACGAATATAGATAAGTCTCGACGGAAGTGCAAGAGGCGATCTCCTTGTCCGTGGAATAACAAGTAGGCAGACACCTGTGAGTTCCGTTAAATCGCTATATATATATATATAATATAAAAAGATTTCGTCGCTGTCGCCGCCGCCGTCGCCGCCGTGTCAAGAATCGAGGGGGGGGGGAGAGAAGAATAAGGGCTTAAGTCCATCCTTAAAGGGCCTTGGAATTATAAGGGCCCAAGTCCATTTAGCTTAAAGGGGCTTGGAATAATAAGGGCTTAAGTCCATTTAGCATAAGGGGATTGGAATAATGGGGGGGGGGGGGGGGGGTAAAAGACTTAGAATAATAAGGGCGTGAGTCTTTTTTTTATATATGTATCTCTCTATAATATAAAAGGATTTCGCCGCTGTCGCCGCCGTGTCAAGAATGGAGGGGGCGACAGTTTTGGATGGGTGACCGCGGTCACCCATCCAAGTATTGAACCCGTCTTTTGAAGTATTTGGAATAATAAGGGTTTACTTCCGGAAACGGGTGCGAGCGCGCGAGCCACAATAACCCGTTAATATATATATATATATTTCAAACCTATGTGAGGCATTCCATATCAATTCAGCTATCCAAAAACAACAAGTTCCCAACAAATTTCTAAACATCAGGTTCAGTGGTTCCAAAGGATACACCAAATATCAAATTTTTTGAACATTTTCCTGCCGAAATATGCAAATTTTGAAATTTTTCACTTAATCTGTAATATCTCGGGAACGATTAATCGTATCGACATCTCTACAAAACGAAAATGTGCGTTTTTTCATGGCCGACAAGAAAAAAAATTAGTGTCCTGACATTGAAAAATGAATACTTATAAAAAAAAATGCAAGCTGCTATAACTTATTAACGTTTGGGAATCCCCTGGAAAAAATACTCCAAATTCGGCGTTCATTTACAGAAGTTGAGACAATTTTTCCAATGACGATATCGGAAATCTTTCCCGTAAAATAAAAAAAGAAAACATTCGCATATTCCGGCAGAATTTTTTAAATTTGAAATTTGGTATATCTATTGGAATAAAACTTAACTTAACTGTAGAGATTTTTAGGTTTTTTGTTAGCGTGGCTGAATTGACATGGAATGCCTCATTTATAGATGCATATATCTACATGTGTGTATATCAATCGGAAAAAATGGTAACTAGCTTACTCATCGAGAGAAGTATAACGATCTATGCACGTGCGCTTCGAAGAAAAAAAAAAGAAAGAAAAAAAAATCGAAATATACATATATATATAGATATATAACCATACGTGAATGCAACAAGCTTGTGCGTCAGGATAAAATTGAGAGCGATCCATAAATTCCAATTTCAAGCAAACGAGAAGTACGAGAAGAAAAGCAGATGGATCCAATTACGTTTAATTGATATGATCGCGCGACGCTGCCGTAGTCCAGCCGAGCGACATCGAGCGTCCAATTTCATACGGGACGACAGTCCTCCGGGCGTTGGAGGCACCGAGTTTTGCCTGTGTATTTCATAATATCGTGGAAAATATTTTCTCGCGCTATCTCTCGTGTAATGTCGTAGATGGTAGGCGCGAATCGAAGGAGAATATCGGGTTGCAGCTTACACTGATAGTGTATCAGTGTACGATCAGCGCGCCTCACGGTTGTTCGAATAACCCCAGGTGTCTCTATTGTAATATCCGCGTATCATATTCTCATATTCAATTAACGCGGCTGCACTTTATGACGGAGCGTACCATTTTTTTTCTTTTTTTCCTATCCGACAATCTATTTTTCGAATTTAAAAGACTAATACATACATTCATTTTTATTATTGAAGTAATTTAATAATGTAAAAAATGTAAATAATGTAAAAAATTTAAATAATTAAAATCGTTTAACTAGGGTTGCGTCTCACACGGATTGTATATCGGTGTACAATCAACGCGACTCACGGTTGCTCGGATAACTCCAGGTGTCTTGTAATATCCGCTGATCATATTCTCATATTCAATTAACGCAGCTGCACTTCATGACGGAGCGTACGATTTTTTTTCTCTTTTCAATCCTATATTCCATTTATCTGATTAAAAAATTAATCAATTAATTTTTATTACCCAAATATAATTTGCATAATTTGACTACTTTTGAACGGGTTGCGGCTTACACTGATAGTATATCGCTGTACTATCAGCGCGACTCACGGTTGCTCGGATAACCCCAGGTGTCTATTCTAATATCCACGTATCATATTCTCATATTCCATTAACGCGGCTTCACTTCATGACGGAGCGTACGATTTTTTTTTCTTTTTTTCTATCCTACATTCTATTTATGTGATTAAAAAAACTTAATTTATTAATTAATTTTTATTACTGAAATATAATTTGAATAATTTGAATAGTTTCAATCGGGTTGCGGCTTACACTGATTGCACGTCGGTGTACAATCAGCGCGACTCACGATTGTTCGGATAACTTCAGGTGTCTATTGTAACATCCGCGTATCAAATTCTCACATTCAATTAACGCATCCAAACTTTATGGCCAAGGGTAAAACATTTTTTATTTCTTTTTTTTATTGAAGAATTTCATTCTTTCTCATTTATTATTGAACTAATTAAAACAATTAAGTTCTTGAACTTATTTTAATTACTTCAATTTTTTAAGTCATTATTTTCCTTTCTTGGCAATGTTAGCATTATTTTTTAAAAGCTAAAACGAACGGTTCGTTGTCGAGAAAAGAAAATAGTTGACCTTTGTGGACCGGAAAGATTTGTTAAATGTATTTCATTAAAGTTCGGATAACTTCAGGTGTCTATTGTAACATTCGCGTATCAAATTCTGACATTTAATTAACGTATCCAAACTTTATGGCCAAGGGTAAAACATTTTTTATTTCTTTTTTTTATTGAAGAATTTCATTCTTTCTCATTTATTATTGAAATAATTAAAACAACTTAAGTTGTTGAACTCATTTTAATTACTTCAATTATTTAAGTCATTATTTTCCTTTCTTGGCAATGTTATCATTATTTTTTAAAAGCTAAAACGAACGGTTCGTTGTCGCGAAAAGAAAATAGTTGACCTTTGTGGACCGTAAAGATTTGTTAAATGTATTTAATTAATTTTTTTTTTCCCTAGGACACCTCCGGTTCCGGTGTCATTTTAATTACTTCAATCATTTAAGTAATTATTTTCCATTCTTGGCAATGTTACCATTATTTTTTAAAAGCTAAAACGAACGATTCGTTGTCGAGAAAAGAAAATAGTTGACCTTTGTGGACCGTAAAGATTTGTTAAATGTATTTAATTAATTTTTTTTTTCCCTAGGACACCTCCGGTTCCGGTGTCATTTTAATTACTTCAATCATTTAAGTCATTATTTTCCTTTCTTGGCAATGTTACCATTATTTTTTAAAAGCAAAAACGAACGGTTCGTTGTCGCGAAAAGAAAATAGTTGACCTTTGTGGACCGTAAAGATTTGTTAAATGTATTTAATTAATTTTTTTTTCTCCCTAGGACACCTCCGGTTCCGGTGTCATTTTAATTACTTCAATCATTTAAGTCATTATTTTCCTTTCTTGGCAATGTTACCATTATTTTTTAAAAGCTAAAACGAACGATTCGTTGTCGCGAAAAGAAAATAGTTGACCTTTGTGGACCGTAAAGATTTGTTAAATGTATTTAATTAATTTTTTTTTTCCCTAGGACACCTCCGGTTCCGGTGTCATTTTAATTACTTCAATCATTTAAGTCATTATTTTCCTTTCTTGGCAATGTTACCATTATTTTTTAAAAGCTAAAACGAACGATTCGTTGTCGAGAAAAGAAAATAGTTGACCTTTGTGGACCGTAAAGATTTGTTAAATGTATTTAATTAATTTTTTTTTTTTCCTTAGGACACCTCCGGTTCCGGTGTCGGTACTCGACGGGGCACCGCGGAATCGCGTCCGAGGATACAACGTCCGGGCGACTAGAAGGGGCCGTTGCCCTTATATAGTCGGGCACTCGAAGGCGCCTGGTATTTGTCATTTCCGACGTGGAAGGCCATGGCGCCCGGCGAGGAGAGCCGAACCCGGGGGGCTCTCGTGCGTTGCGCGATCGCTCTTCTCGCGAGTGTTTTTTAAAAACACAACGTCTCAGCTTTCGCCGCGCACCGATATCGTTTCGCAGTCGCCCAGCGAGGCCGTCGATCTCCGGGCGCTCGGTCCAAGGATCTTTCGCCCCGTCGACTACTCTCGAGACGATCATCTCGCGGGCAAACGGATGTGAGAATTAAAAAAAAAAAAAAAAATAAACAAAAAGAAATATTGAAAAAATAAATCAAAAAAATATTTGAAAAAAAAAAAAAATGTTCCATGCGAAATGCAAACGAGTCGGCGGCACTTGAGGGGACCTTACAATGCGATGAATCGCGAGAATGGTAATGCGCGAGATAATTCGAAGAAACCGATTCTCCGCCCGTGAAATGTAAACGAAGACAATAAGTGACGAGGCAGTTTGCCGGGCTCGGCAATCACGACGTAACGAGAGTTACATTTCCGTAAATCAACTCTCGGACGGAAACAAATTGCAAATGCGCGTTTACGAGATCGTAAAGACGACCTCGATGGGATAACCCCCCCCCCCCCCCCCTTCCCCGCCCCCATTACACATACTCGAGACTCGTCATCGACAACGAGCTGTACACTCATTTTGTGTCTTTCGCCGAGCCGGAGAATGCTATATATTATCTTTTGTAACAACGCACGTGGGAAACGCAAGGGGCAAAATGGAACGTGGGGCGAGACGGACCATTCGTATCAATTTTTTGCGGGACGTTTTTAAAAAGCCAGTCTCATCTCGAGTGGGGGTTGAGATCCGTTTTACCCTCTTCAATTTGATTTAATTTAATTTAATGTTTCTAATTTAATTTTATTTAATGTTTCTAATTTAATTTTATTTAATGTTTCTAATTTAATTTAATTTTATTTTATTGTAGTAGTAGTAAAAGACAATTATTGACCCCCCGTAGAATGTTAGTTAAATTTTTTTTTATACATCACAATGCCTTAGGCTTGACCAATAGGCTATTGACCGAAGTCCTCCAGCCGGATCTCTATTTTATTATATTTTGATCATTCTACTTATTTTATTTTCGTTTGAATATTTGATCTGTCGATATGTAGGAATCCGGTCCGTCTGAAATACCGACTTGCTCACGAAATTAATGGAATGGCAACGAACATTTTTATGCAACATTTATAGACCCGCGACGATAGGAATCGGCTGCGTACCCCGTTATCCTTCGGTCAACTATCGCGTAAAGTTTGCGTCTAAGAGTCCCCCGTCGCGATAAACACGATATGTTCCGAAGGCCCACCGTAAAAAAAAACGAATAAATTATTGCCGAGCGTCTCTCGTCAACCTCACACACACACACACATATATATATTTTATCTATAATATTTACTTAATATATATAAAGTATATATTTAAAAACAAAGGTAACATATAAGACGTAACGTAAAAAAAAAAAAAAAAAAAAAAAAAAAAAATTAAAACAAGGAAGGAGAATTCAACTCTGCAGAAAGGAGGAGAGAAACGATTGAGGAAAAGATATTTAGCGGGGCGCGCGACTAGGTCCCACGACACGAGCCACGTGCGCGACCGCGCGCTCCCGCTCATATACACCCACACCCTATAGTGCAACATTATAAACTATCAAATGAATATGTATAGGTGTTGTCAAGTTTATGCATGTGGATATGTACCCCGAGCGGGAGAGACCGGGGGCCGTTGACTTTCTCCGGAGTTGGCGCGCGGGCCGCCGGACCGGCGACACGGCGAACAGCGGCGAGCACTAGGTATTCTGTGCCGTCGTCGTTGTCGTCGTCGACGGCGCGCCCGGCTCACTCGCCTCGCCATTATACATATGTACTTTATGTATTCCTACCTACCCCACTTGCATCTGTCCACTTTTTCAGATTTTTTTTACTTAAAAAAAAAGAAAATGAGACTCTTTGGAACGATCTGGAAAAAATTCCCAAGAATGCAGTGTTGCATATAAAAGTTGTCAAGTGATGAGCCGTAATGGACTGATATTTTTTCACTGTTTTTGCTCTCGTGAGAAAATTAGAAGAAAGGTGCCTCCAGCCAACTCCGATTCAATTTTTACATTTTTTAAAAAATGACACAAGATTTTTCATGATTTTTGTAGATTTTTAAATTGTGGCGATCAATAAGTTGATAAATTAATTATAAACAATATTTAAAATCTAATAAAAAATCTGCGTGCTTTTTAGAGTTAGTTCGGTCATATAAAAAATTGCGTGTAAAAATGGTGAAGCGATGACCCATGATTGACTGATTATTTCTTCTAATTTTTTTCACGGTCCTTTTCGAAAGAAGAGAAAAAAAATTAAGGTAACGCCTGCCCACTCCGGCTCAAATCTTAAAAATTTTTATACATAAGCCAAGATTTTTCAGAATTTTTGTAGATTTTTTTAATGAGGCGATTAAATACGTTCATTTTTTTAATCATCAATAATTACAATTTTTTTTTTATCTTAGTGCTTTTTAGATTTAGTTCAGACGTATAAAAAAATTGCCGGCCCATCTTAGGTCGGATTAGTCGAAACGGCATCGAATGCCCCATATATATATATATATATATATATGTGTATGTATATATATATGTATGTATGTATATATATACATACATACATATGTATATATATATATATATATATATATATATATATATGTTTATGGAGGGGTCCATATGAGGACCGAACGTACATATTGTAAAACCAGTATACAAAGGTCTACATTTCGAATTAGAACCGTGAAATCCTATCGACATCGTAATGTATATCATGGAAAAAAAGATATTAGCAAATTTAGTTTTCTTATATGTAGTGATTATATACAGGACCATCAATATTGATGGAGTGTTACATTTGGGGACCTTTATTTTTTGTGATAAATTAGTAGCTGTGCTTTTTTCAAATGTTTTTTCCAAGGTTAATCATCGAAAAAACAATTTATTATAATGTCTGGTACCCGTTCAACCGGCTCAGGCATTTTTTCACTCGTTTTCTGTGTCTTCAAACATTCGTATCTTAGCTTTCTATCGAATTACGAGAAAACTCGTAACTTATCGTACTCTGCAAGGAAAAATACACCAGTTGATAGACTTCACGGAAACACGAAACATGGAATAATAATTAAAAATAGTTCTACATGTATTATACGAGAAACTAGCGGTGAGAAAGTGCCACGTCTCAATATCACTTTGCGGAAAATTCTTGATCCTTCAATGGTACATATCGGGACTATTCGGAAAATATTTCCGTGTTCGCGCTTGTAATTTCCATACTTTTCACCTATTTCAATATGCTAATGTAAACAGTATGTCGATCGCTAATGACCATCGCAGTAAGAGGCATTAATTAAACAGTAGTTATTATGATTATAAAATTACTTATTGCAGTGGTCCTCACAATACTCCTTACAACTCAGCTCGCCGGTCCCCGTAATGACCCTTACAACATACAACTGTGTTGTACCGACTCTTATGGGGACCAGCAGGTTATGGTGTAAGGAGACTTATGAGGACCAGTAGGTTGTAAGGGTAATTGTGGGGACCAGTTGCCTGTGAGCGAGGTAAACATCTTCATTAGCAAGATTCCTACAAAAAAAAATGGAAAATCGACTTATTACAGGACCAATAGCCACAGCAAAGCCTGGACGAAATTCTGGAACGTTACTTGCTGGTGTCATACGCTACTTTGAACTTTTCGTAAGGTGAAATTATAGTTATGCAAAAAAATGGTAATGAGTATTGAAACGCAAGCGGAGGGACGCGTATTTTGTTAATGCGCTTGGATGGCGCGACACTTGCAACATGTGTGCTACGAGTCGTTTCAACGCACTTGACAACACGCTTTTTTGTAGAGTTAATCGAAGAGAATTTAGCTGAAATATTTGAAAGTTTTATACTGTAGATTTTTTCCTCCTGCTCTATTTGTATCTCATTTATTTATTTTATATTACCTTTCTCAATTGCCTTCAGTCTTCATTCCAGCACTCTTGATAAATTAATACGGGAAGTTGCCGAATGAACTTTTCAATCATATTACCCGGAAACCGCTTCGAGCGGATGACGCGCTCTTGAAATTCGTACGGAACACTGCACGGATATTTGATTTTCAATAGTATAGTAAACTATCGGGAGATCTCTAGGGTACAGTTTATGTTCACTCTTCCCAAGTCAAATAATAAATAGTACGTCAACCGCTAATGACCATCCCAGTAAGGGACATTAATTAACCAGCAGTTATTATTAAGAAATAACGTATTGCAGCGGTCCTCACAATACTCCTTACAACTCAGCTTACCGGTCCCCGTATTCACCCTTACAACATACAACTGTGTTGTACCGACTCTTATGGGGACCAGCAGGTTTGTTGTCTGTTTCTGCTCCTTCGAAACTCTGGGTGTTTCTGTTGATAGTCGCGAGTTGACATTGACTTCTCGGAAACCGAGGCGCGAATTGTATACTACGGCGAACTGAAGCCGAAAGATTGCCGCGTACCCATATTACTATATTGAAGATTCTTTGATGTAACGGTGCATATCAGGACCGGGCAAAAAATATTTGGGTACCACTGCCTGTAATTTTCATAACAGTCCACCTTTTTATGAAATCAATTATTTGTGCCAAAAAAATTATTTTAACGATACGGTATTATTTTGGTGCAATAGATTTCTAGCAAACAATGCAAAGTATCGGAAGCTCTTAAAAAGTACAGTTTATGATTACTCTTACTTATTATCGGAGTAATGTAATGCAGCGGTCCTCACAATACTGTCATTTTTCACTATCATTGCAACCTAGTTGGTGCGTCCCCTTGCCTTGAACAATTCACACAATGTTTCATTACATTAAAAACATAGCCCGGAGCTTTATTGACAATAATGCTGTAAAGGGAATATTTTTTTTTATCCATTCAATAAAATGCTGAAGAATTCATTACGATCCGTTCATTATATCTACAAGACAACTGACTTCCAAAGTTAGTTAACTAGACTATTTTCGATAAGTCGTCTGCAAGAAGGTAATCGAAGTGTGCTCTTATTTACGTTTATACTAAATAAATCTGGTATATTCATTTCATTGAGAAACAATTGGTTGCATATTAACTAATATACGATCGTTCAATTCCAACGCATTTTTCATAACCGTGTTCTTGGTCGGTCCTCGAATTAACCCATCGACATAAACTTCGCTCGGTCCTCATTTCACCCACTTTATATTGTGGGGACCGGTCCCAGCATCTACCCTTTCATATAGAATAATACCGGGACCGTCCCCATATGTGCCAAATGTCCCCATATGTACCGCAAGAGTTCGATTTTGGTCCCCATATGAACCCCTCTATAAATATATATATATATATATATATATATATATATATATATATATATATATATATATATATATATATATATATATATATACATACATGACTATATGCACATATGTATGTCCGCGTATATAAGTATAAATACCGCGACTCTTACACTTAAGTCTCAGCCTACTCTAAATATTTCTTTGGCGTGAATTTATAACGGCCCCGGTTGAATACTGCAGCCGGGACGCTAATAAACCCCCGCGGAGGAGGAGTACGCAGTACCGCGTTCTCGCCGGGCCGAGAGAAAGATATTACCGGCCTGGATCGCGAATACCTGCGAGATAGTTCGAACGAGCCTCGTAGGGGAAAAGAGACTCGTGCTTGCGCGAGTCCCGGCCGCTGTCGCGGAGAGATCAACCGGCTCCCACATCCCTCCGCGACGCAGCTGACATAGCGGTAGCCCGTGCAACGCGCGTTACAACACGATGTCGCGTTGATTGTGAAAAAAAAAAAAAAAAAAAAAAAAAATTAATAAAATTGACCTATCAGATTTATATATATGTATCGAGGTACAGATACGCCAGGAACAGAATGATCGATCGTCGATCGAAGATAAGAAAAAGGTCACCAAGCGGCGCGGGATCTTTATCGGGATCTTTTCTTCCTATACGATTTTTTTTGCTTCGATTTATTAGCTGTTCGCTGCCGAGTTTCGGATAAGCCGGGGATTATACGAGGCTTTGGTAATTTTTATTTATTTATTTTTCTGGCGAATAGAGTCAATCAAAAGTCCGGAATGTCAGACGATTTGTATACGATTTTTTTTTTTTTTTTTTTTTTTTTTTTTTGGGTCGAATGATGTAAGCATTTTTTAGCATGAGACCGAGGTAGGATTGACGTTGACGGGAAGTTGCTGCTATTATAATGCAACGAGAATAGCCTGTTGCAAAACGGCCGCCTATCATACGTTTTTAAAAACCCGTCCCGAGAGTTAATCTCCAAAGAACGCTAAACTTTTTTGCCGACTGAGAATGAGCTCCGCGAGAACGACTAAAATTATTTTTGCCGCGTCAAGGATTATTAATCCCTCTTCGGTGAAATATTTTTTATTCTGCAAAATATTTATACCGCAAAATATTTATTCTGCAAAATATCTATTCAGCAAAAAATGTATACACTACAATATTTATTTAGCAAAACATTTATATACTAATATATTTATTTAGCAAAATATTTATATACTAATATATTTATTTAGCAAAATATTTATATACTAATATATTTATTTAGCAAAATATTTATACACTAATATATTTATTTAGCAAAATATTTATACACTAATATATTTATTTAGCAAAATATTTATATGCCAAAATATTTATACACCAAAATATTTTTTTTGCAAAATTGGTATTTTATTATATTTTTTTTCATCGTCCGGTAGAAAAGCAATAAAAAATTAACGAATTCGTGTCATTAAGTCGATAGCGTGTCCGGGCGGTATAGACCGTACGAATAATTTACCGCGGGAACGCGAGGGAGAATGTAGGCCGTTGGATCGAACCTCCGAGCGGGTTATCGGTTGCCGGCGAGGCTATGATCTATGGGGGCACAAAGCCTCGCCGTGCGGGGTATCGGTATCGAACTAACATAATAAAGTCGGATTAAGTCGTCGGGGCGAGTGCGACACGGATGAATGTCAGTCGTTCGGACGTAGCCAAAGAGCCGGCCGAGTCGGATGAACCGTGCGCGCGCAGGGCGCCCTGCGCAGCGGGCGAACGATCTACGGACCACGATGCGCGCGCATCCCTCTCGCGATCCTCGTAGATCAGTGAAAGTCTTCGACGGCTCTCGCGCCGCCCGTTGGCCTCGCGCTAAAATACTCCGCACGACGAATAATCCAACTATCAACCGCTATTTTAGAGCCCGATTGAGCGACAATTTTTTTCATATGGGAAACTCTTTTCTCCACTCGCTGAGCCAATCAAGTGGGTATGCATTGTATTGTGTTCCTACGCCGGATAGATGTAGGCATCGTGGACACTCGGATGTGCAAGCGAATACGGTAGTTTTATCGTCGGGCGAGCGGTACTTATAGAGCTTAAGAAAGGAATACGTGTTGCATGTCTGTATATATAAGTGTGTGTGTTTGTCCTGCCGATGTATTAATTTTTTTTTTTTTTTTTTTTTTAGGTACAACTTTACGCATTCGTTATTGGAGTCACGTAGCCCGACGAGTTTCCGCTGGACGTCATACACGCGCATCCTCTCATTTCCTCGGGCCCATAACGCTCGCTCGCCGGTGCAACACCCCCGTCTCCACGTTCGCCTGACATCCATACATCTTTTTGTTGTGTATTAACAGTCCGGAGCTTTCTTTATTCTGTTACTCTGACGCGAGCCATTCAATCGCCCCGCACGCGCTCGATGCATTCCGATGCGCGCACCCGTTAAACTCACTCGAAACTTTGTTTTTACCTCGCTCTTCTTTACCGACCGAGGTAAAGAGCAATTTCATTGACTCGAGCTGCATTGACGAATTTTTTGGTCAGAGGGAAAACTCTGCACTGTAAAATTGACGATTAATGTACTTCTTTTTTAATATTAAAATACCAGATATTAAGATTACAAATCTTCTGCCTGAAGTTTACAAATTTGTTTATTAAAAATTAGAATTTTACGGCAAAATTGCAAGGCAAAATTTATTTTGCCTTGCGTGTGTTTGAAATTTCAGAGACAGTTTATGTAAAAAAGCTTCCAATACCGTTCATTAATTTTCAAACTAAATTTTTTTACAATGATTTTCAAGGGCCACCCTAGTCGAATGAACGCCAATGTCTTCGGTTCATTTTTACCGACTGAGATAATTTCAGCAGCTCGGGCCTTTAAGGTAGTACTTTCGGACAGTCCGACCCCGCGTCAGTTCAGATTGAATTGAGAGAGGAATTGCGAACACTTGTAATTTTTTAAAATTGCGTTCTTCAGTTGATAAAAAAAACGGAGTTTAAAAAAATTACACAACTTACACAAATCGTTGTCATATGAAGAAAAAGTTAGGTTGCCGGGGGATTTGTCGAACAATTTTTTTAAAATTAGTTTCTTAACACCATTTTTGACCTGTTATTATGGAGAATGAATCTTTTCAGCACCTTTCATATGCTTGATTTTTTCCAGATTTTTAACGGTAGCAAAAACTATACTGAGTGTCGTTTTGAGAACGCAGTCCGTCGACGAAAAAGAAAATTGTCGTTCCCTGGAGAATCGTCAGACGTAGGGACAGACAATTTTCTTATTACCACATCACCTTAACGCATTTTTTAATTTTTTTAATATTAATAAAAAAAAAACTTAACGAATTTTCCGAAGGGTCAAATGCGAAACTGACTCGCAAATGTTTGAACATCCGAAGTCAATAAGTTCGCATCTTCGTTTGAATCCATGCGATTGGGAAGATACGAATTCATTTGTAACATATATCTCTCTATAATATAAAAAGATTTCGCCGCTGTCGCCGCCGCCGCCGCCGCCGCCGCCGCCGCGTCAAGAATCGAGGGGGGGGGGGGGGGGGGGGAATAATAAGGGCTTAAGTCCATCTTTAAAAGGTCTTGGAATAATAAGAGCTTAAGTCCATTTAGCATAAGGGGATTGGAATAATGAGGGGGGTAAAAGACTTAGAATAATGAGGGGGGTAAAAGACTTAGAATAATAAGGGCGTGAGTCTTTTTTTTATATATGTATCTCTCTATAATATAAAAGGATTTCGCCGCTATCGTCGCCATGTCAAGAATCGAGGGGGGGGGGGACAGTACTTGGATGGGTGACCGCGGTCACCCATCCAAGTATTGAACCCGTCTTTTGAAGTATTTGGAATAATAAGGGTTTTCGTCCAGAAATGGGTGCGAGCGCGCGAGCCACAATAACCCGCTAGTATGTATATATATATACACTCACTTTGCAGAGCGCGACGCCGGTGTCGAGCCTGTCCATAAAATTGTCGAGGCTTATCCTCAGCTCGGGATAAAGTGCGTTGAGCCATTCGGCGAGATCCTCCTTCATCGCTATCAAGTACTCCTCCGATGACTTGAAAGGCCTGTACGGCCTTGCCTCCAGTAAGACCGACATGTTTTTCTCAATGGATTATTCTGAAACACAAAAAAAAAAAGATATATATAAATTATTACACGGAGCGTGAAAAAAAAAAAAAAAAAAAAAAAAAAAAAAAAATGGAACAAAATTTACACAAGACTCCTAACGGCTCGGAACGACGAGAACCGTGTGAAGATGAGGAATATCGGAGGGAAGGCATTCACTCCGAGTTCGTGAGTGAATGCGACCGACCGGGGATTATCCGAGCTATTTTTTTTTTTTTTTTCAAATGCGAATCTCCGACTTGATTTTTTTTTCTTCTTTTTATTCGGCATAGCAAACATTCTTCTCGTCCGGTTAACGCGCATCGGCCCTTCGGAGGCGCATTCCTGTGCTCCACATCGCTATAACATGTTGCCCTTAATTCAATTATCTCTGTAATCTCGAGACTGCCGTTGAGAATCTACGGGGACAGTTTAAGCTCGTTAGATCGAAGGCGAAGACCCGCATAGTGTTAAATATTCTCTATTAAAAGCTAGACTCGGGTTGTACATTGCTCGGGGTGACGTCGTTCACAGCTGCACCGAGATAGCGTTATGTTTCCCGTACAAAATCCACGACCTCGCGTCGCAACAGAGATCCGAAAGATCGAACAGCCTTGCGACGTAATATCAATAGCTGGCTACTCGTAGATACGCTATCGGTCTGGATAACGTAGATAAGATTTGATTTTTTATTTTTTCAAATCACATCTAACGCTTTGAGAACACCGCCCCATTAGCGAGATGAAATGTCGACCGATAGAAAAAGACGAGACTGATGAAAATAAAATACAAAAATTAATGTCTGGGTTAAGAAAAATTTACTTGTCGAAAAAAATTAATCTATCGCTTGCTTGTCTCTGCTTTTAATTCTTTACGATTGCACGAGGAGTCGTTAATGTTACAGGGAGAGTGGAAATAACAATGAATATTTTTTTTAATGGTTAAACTGAAGAAAAAAACCTTGAATGTGTTTTTTTTTTTTTAACAAGAAATGTTCTTGCAGTATGATCGAAATATCGCTAGAATAGGAGAAAATTGAGTTTCCCATGATTTATGAAATACCGAATGACAAAAAAGACTGCACTGATTAAAAAGAAAATTAATGTCGACTCGAGAAAAATTTACTTGACGAAAAAAAAAAAAATCCATGATTTAGGAAACAGCTCTGCTTTTAATTTTTGCGATTTCACGACGAGTCGCGAACATTACGGGTAGAGTCGAAATGACAATGAATAGTTTTTGAATAGTTAAACTAAAAGAAAAAAAAAAAATTGTTATTCTTGGACAAGAAATGTTAATTGAATGTGCATAACTTTTTCACTGCGTAGGCTGTTGACCTTTTGTGTCGACTGTATAATCGCACTCTCGCTAGAATCGGAGGAAATTGAGCTTCCCATGATTTCGCTCGAGTGGCCGGGTCTATTGTGGCGGCTCGGTGCCTGAGAATAGAACGAAAGTTTGTAGTGTTTTGCTCGCGCGAAGAGTCTGCGCTCTGTATGGAGAGACACAATCGTATGTGCGTCGACGCTCCACTAGGGTGTCGAAAAGTGGTCGCCAAGGGAGAGTCGGATAGACGGATAGATTGAGATATCCCGTGGAAACGCGCGAACGCATTTAATTCCCGCGTGAATGAACGCGTGCAGGTTTTCAGCTCTCACGAGCATTCGCATTCGTTGCACCGGCGATGGAGACTTTCGACGGAGGGGAGGGTGGGGGGGGGGGGGGGGGGGGGGGAGTTTTTTCTCTCCATATTCCGAGCTCTCGTTCGATTCTATTTTACTATACGCGCCTACGCATCTCAAATTCCTGCGCATAAAGGGAGAGCGGGGCGAGATGGAATAGCGGGGCAAAATGGACTATTCTCGACAATCTTTCGCGGAAGGTAAAAAAAGGTTTGGTCTTGAATGCAGGACTTTAGTCCATTTTGTCTCGCTCATCCGCTACCTATGAAATTCACATATGTACATGCGTTGGCCCGAGCGGGGTAAGATGGAACACCGGGGCAAAATGGACTATTCTCGGCAATCTTTCGCGGGATGTAAAAAAAAGTTTGGTCTTGAATGCAGGACAATCGTCCACTTTGCCTCGCTCCCCCCCCCCCCCCCCCCCCCCCCCCCCCCCCCCCATCTATGAAATTCACATATATGCATGCATAGGGAGCGAAAGGGGTAAAGTGGACTATTTGCACCAATTTTTTGGGGAACGTAAAAAAAGGTCTCATCTCAAATGCGGACACTGGTCCGTTTTGCCCCGCTCTCCCCTACCTATGAAATTCGCATATGTACATGCATAGGAACGGGCGGGGAAAATGGATTTACCATTTTTCGTAAATGGAGAACAGGGGTCCGTTTTGCCCCGGTGGTCCATTTTGCCCCGTCCTTTTTTTCGCTATCTGGCTGCGATTAATTGGTGCAGCCGTATTCGTGAGGTCTTAAAATTCTCGTTCAAAAGTTTATGCCCCGATTTATACAGGCACCTAATTGAATATGCGCGGATGCCTGGAGAGGCCGATACCTCGCAAGTGTTGCAGGCTCGTGTAGTAAAGAAAAGTGACGAAAAAAAACAAAGTAAAAATTGCGCCCGAACGCACACGGCAAAGTGGACGAAGCGTGTGTAATATTACGCGTTGCGGACCAACAGACCTCGGGACACTCTCGAGGAAGAAAATCTTGTGAATGAGCCGGGTTCCCCATTCACTTTTAACCGTAGGCCAGTCGTAACAGACCGCTATAAACGTAGCGTAGCGCTGATTTATCGTCACGCTCGAATATTATCTATTTTGCTTTATTTTTTCTCTTTTCCTTTTTTTTTTTATCTCGTACGAAACAAGTGATTCATCGAGATATTTCCGTTTTATGGATCATCTATGTGGATCAAGAATAGATAAGATTTATCGATTACGTGAAAATTATGTTCTCTTATTTGTAGAATTTTTTTTGTTCACCCGAATGATTTTAATAATCTGTCTATTTCGAAGAATATTTCATTAATATTCTGTGTAAAATATGTGACACTAATCTCGGCAAAGATTTGATGACACAGTATTTTTCCGATCTATTTATGTATATATATATATATTTTTTTTTTCGCCCGTTGATATGTTATGGAAATGTAGAGTTTCAGCAGTGTGGAATATGTTGGTGGAAGGCCTCGGGGCCATTGTAACTGAAAACAGTAAATAAGCGAATAGATAAGACGTATCGGTTCGACGATTACGTGAAAATGATGTTTTTTATTTTTAGACATTTTTTATAATATTTTTTTCCAATCGAAAAATTTTAATAATCTGTTCAATTTTTTAAAATATTTTATTGACATTATTTCATATAATTGCAATCTCGGCAAAGATCCATTGACGCACTATTTTTCCGATCTTTTTTATTTTTTTTCACTCGAAAAATTTTAATAATCTGTTCAATTTTTTAAAATATTTTATTGACATCATTTCATATAATTGCAATCTCGGCAAAGATCCATTGACGCGCTATTTTTCCGATCTATTTTATTTTTTTTCACTCGTAAAATTTTAATAATCTGTTCAATTTTTAAAAATATTTTATTGACATCATTTCATATAATTGCAATCTCGGCAAAGATCCATTGACGCGCTATTTTTCCGATCTTTTTTATTTTTTTTCACTCGAAAATTTTTAATAATCTGTTCAATTTTTTAAAATATTTTATTGACATTATTTCATATAATTGCAATCTCGGCAAAGATCCATTGACGCGCTATTTTTCCGATCTTTTTTATTTTTTTTCACTCGAAAAATTTTAATAATCTGTTCAATTTTTAAAAATATTTTATTGACATCATTTCATATAATTGCAATCTCGGCAAAGATCCATTGACGCGCTATTTTTCCGATCTTTTTTATTTTTTTTCACTCGAAAAATTTTAATAATCTGTTCAATTTTTAAAAATATTTTATTGACATCATTTCATATAATTGCAATCTCGGCAAAGATCCATTGACGCGCTATTTTTCCGATCTATTTTATTTTTTTTCTCTCGAATAATTTTAATAATCTGTTCAATTTTTTAAAATATTTTATTGACATTATTTCATATAATTGCAATCTCGGCAAAGATCCATTGACGCGCTATTTTTCCGATCTTTTTTGTATATACATTTTATTATACATTTTATATATGCACGTCAATGTATTCATACATCGACGTGTTTTGAAATTTACAGTTTTAGCGGTGCGGAATATGTCGGTGGAAGGCTACGGGGCCAGTGTAACTGAAAAGAATAAATAAGCGAGCCGTATAATCGAGCGATTTCATGCCCGGACTGCTAATTCATACTTGGGACGTTTGCGCGGGGTTGTAGGTGGTGCACGGAGCCCGCACAGCTCAATCGAGAAACCCGAGACGATCGTCGGGTTAAAACGATTCGCGAATAATAAATAGTCACTATTACGTGCGATTAATCGCTAACGATTAAGAACACCGCAAGGGATAACGTGGTACTCACCTAATCGTTATATCCTAGATCTTAGAACCGCAGGTTCCCGCCTCCCAGCTTAACGCACTCTGCTTCTTGTAATCACGTCCGACTGTCTTGTTGCTTTTTTTTTTTTAATTCGTTATTTTGCACCTTTGATTATCTTGCGAGTGTCCCGGACGAACCCTTCTATCGGGTACGTTCATATGACACGCACACCCTTTATTGTCATTGGAGAAATGGAATATGTTTTCATGACTTTAATTCTTTACGACAAATCGACGAACGTTTATCTTTCCTTTCGGTATTGCTGCAACGAGGAATCGTCTCGTCATTTGTACATTTTGTTGCGATTTTTTTTTTCTTTCTATAATTGATTTTGTTTTTTTTTTCCTTTTTATGTAAGGACACTATTTATTTGTTTCAATTTTTTTGTATCTGATTCATGTTATATTTGAATTTTTGATTGTGTTTTTTTTTTGTTTTTTTTTTTTGTTTAACAGTGAAGATATTGCGGACCTCGCGGATAGTCCTCGAACTCCATGCTCACTCGTTTTTTATGTGAAATCACATGCCAAGCGGACGGGCAGAGACTGAAGCGCCCACGGGCGATCCAGCCGTATATAAAAGCGACTCTGCGATGCCGCCTTCGAGGTCGGTATATCCAGACATTGGAAGGGGCTGGACGATGCGACCGATGACTTGCAGAGTGGGCTAGTGTACGAGCGAGGCTTTTGGGCACCGATGTCGGTAAGGTAGAGAACTGTTTTGTTTTTCTAAAATAAAGAAGTCAAAAATCGATTCCATTAGATTTGTTCTCATTTAATATTATTATTTTTTGTTTATTAGATCCTGGGAGTTTAAATTCTTCTAAGGACCGAAACCATACAACAGGCGAAGAAATACAGGAAATAGACGGAGAAAAGATAAAGCAGCAACATCGAAAGTGAACGAAATTTTATGATACATTTTTTTTTTTTTTTATTTCCGTCATTAACGTTGTTGACCTCAAAGGTCAATGAAGAAAACTAATACGGTAGAAAAATGTAAAGTGAAAGCTTCTCGTTCTGTCGAAGCTTTGGTAGGCGCGCAATTTTTGGTAACCGTTGGCATGGGAGAATTTTCATGGTGCGAGCGCAGGCTCCGAAAAGTCACGACATGTTGGTAAGACTGGAGGAAAACCATACGATATCTAAAACAGTCGGATCAAAGGAAAACCAAACCTGCTATTGATATTTTACCGACAGTCGGTAAGACTACTGGTTTACTGGCGGTGTTACCGACTGTCGGTAAAATATCATTTACAGGGTCGGTTTTCCTTTGGTCGGATTATTAAAAATATAACACGGTCAGTTTTCCTCCAGTCGGACTGTTTTAGATATTGTATTGATATCTGTATTGATATTTTACCGACAGTCGGTAACACTACTGGCTTACTGGCGGTGTTACCGACTGTCGGTAAAATATCATTTGCAGGGTCGGTTTTCCTTTGGTCGGATTATTAAAAATATAACACGGTCAGTTTTCCTCCAGTCGGACTGTTTTAGATATTGTATTGATATCTGTATTGATATTTTACCGACAGTCGGTAAGACTACTGGCTTACTGGCGGTGTTACCGACTGTCGGTAAAATATCATTTGCAGGGTCGATTTTCCTTTGGTCGGATTATTAAAAATATAACACGGTCAGTTTTCCTCCAGTCGGACTGTTTTAGATATTGTAGGGAGCGTCGTTATCACACTCGGGATACCTAATGACTGATGGTCATTCTTGTTCCTCAAACTTTGACTCATCTCTCTAGTTGAGATCTCTAGAGAATCTGTATCTGGAAATATCGGTATTGTAATATTTTGTAAAATTACCGCATTTTTATCGTAATGTGACTCAATTTTTTTGTTTAATTTTCGCGTTGTGAAAATATGATCACGTAAATTGTTCGTAAGTTTACTGTAAAAAGTGATAAAAATCATCTATTTAGATGTGGAATTACCGGTGACATTTACCACTCGCATCTTTAGACTCAACATCCGCTTCTTTCCACGCAGCAATTCTGCATCGGCTCTATCAAATTCCAATAGTTACTTTTTTCCTCTAAAATTTATTCGAGGCAAAAAAAAAGTATTTTCTCCGACGATTCAAACTCCAGTAAGATAATGGGGTAAACTATAGCGTGCAATTTTGGCAAAGCCCATCGAGTTAAGGTATTCCGAGCATAAAACCGTAGTCTTCAGAAATTAATAATTTTTTGTTCTATTGCCATTTCATCACGTAGGATCGTGTTAAAAAATCTAAGGCTCGGTTATCAGCCTTTTAATGAATAATTGTCACGTAAAAAAATAAAATATTAGTACAGAGCCTTATAGAAAAAGCTCCGGTCTGAGTTTCAATTGCAGATTTCTCATGTTAGTTATCTTGACGTCTGAAATGTAAAATACACAATAGATTCACCGAATGTCAGAGATTAATTATCGCGCTTAAAAAACGGATCTCACCGAAGGCTTTCGCGAGAAAATAATATCTAAAGCTGCGAGAATAAGTCCAACATCATCTGAGAATCATGGCAGTGCCTGCAACGTTACAGCTGGCAACGCTGTACGTCGTCTGCTGTGCTATATCATCTTCGCGGCGACGCGCGAAATTCAATGATGTTTGCTTGAGGTTAATGCCGGTCTCATTTTCGTTTTACGAAAATGAGATATAATGCACATTGATAAAGCAATTAGGACATACATTGAACTTTGTTCCTGCCAAAACTACCGCGGCCAGCGCATTTTGACGTTTTTGTCATATTTCGAAATGATCCGGTGTAATTTTTTTTTGACAGACGTAGCTATTGTTTTAATGCCCTTTTTACCAATATGGCGCTTAATCACGTGGTACGCTGCACGGCGTTGCCAGATCGCTCGCGAGTTCAGGGCCGTAAGATTTTGAAAATTGTTAAATTATTTAAAAAAATTAGAACACGGTATATTTTAGGCATCGCGAAGTTTAATCGAACCTTTAAAGAAGCTTGTAGAATCATTTCACGGCGGTACAGCTTTGCACGCTCGAAAATATTAGGGGCCCCGCTCAGGCACCCACAAAACGCGGTCCTTAACGCTCGGAATACCTTAAGAAGCAAAATTGAATTTTTGTGATTTTTTTTTTTTTTAGTAACTTCCAAAGATGAAACCGCAATCGCAAGACTTGCGGAGATACGCGCCTCGAGAATAATTCCGCCCTCGGCGTGCTCGGCCACTAAAACTTTTCGCTTCCTTAAGTTGACGCGCTCGCTCGCTCACGTTAACGACGGAGGAATCCTAATCGCGTATTACAATTGTTAATTCACTAAATGTTCCGCGGTCCTTTATTTCCCGTTGTTCTGGCGCCGGTCGCCGATCCAGCGAGCCACCAGCGGAACCATCTGGGATTCGTGGACCAACGAGCGAAGCCTGCTTTTTACGCTCCAACTTGAGAAGTCATCCATAAACGTGTCCCC
Organism: Exephanes ischioxanthus; assembly: GCA_958510785.1. NCBI lineage: Eukaryota > Metazoa > Arthropoda > Insecta > Hymenoptera > Ichneumonidae > Exephanes > Exephanes ischioxanthus. Next base: position 3,844,950 of record OY294018.1, on the reverse strand, counting down.
TGCCCACTCGGTCCGTTAACTCCGAAATTCCGAATGCCCCCCCACTCTGCCGAACTGCCAGAAATTTATACAAAAAATCTGCACGAATCGTCCGAACGATTTTCTCCACGATCGCACTCATCAACATTACTTTTTGTCCTGCCTCCTTTAGGTGCAACATTAATTGTTAGGAATGTGTTTTGGGGGGGGGGGGGGGGGGGGGGGGGGGGGGGGTGTAACGCCAAAAAAGCCCACTCTTGCCGTAGAAAATACTCTTTATTAATGCTGCCCATCTTTTGACGCGTGCAGCGCATCGGCCATCTTGGTTAGAACTAAAAACTAGAAAATTCTCGAAGGAGTAGAAAAAGGGGAGACGAGCTTGGGTCGCTCGCTCTAGCGGGAAAAATTTGAAACTGTAACATTAATTACACTTCATCCTGCAGTCACGGAAATTCTCGGCGTCTTACGAGCTCGGAGCGTCGAACTACACGTCGTAATGTTGATGGTACCGGAGACCTCAGTGTAGTTGCTGGTTAACTCCGAAGTTCCAAATTTCTCCCGATCGCCCGAACTGAGAGAAATTCATATAAAAATCTGCACGAATCGTCCGAACGCCTTATCGTGCAGTCACGGAAATCTTTGGTGTCTTACGAGCCGGGAGTGTCGAGCTCCGAAATCTGAAATTCTGAAATTCCGAATTTCTCCCACTGTCCCGAATTACCAAAAATGGACATAAAATCTGCACGAATCGTTGGAACGATTTTCTCCACAGTCGCACTCATCAAAATTTTTTTTTTTCCTGTCTCATTTAAGTTCCAAAACTGGCTCAATTCCGAATGTTTCCCACTCTGCCGAATTGCCAGAAATTTATATAAAAAATCTGCACGAATCGTCCGAACGATTTTCTCCACGATCGGACTCATATACATTATTTTTTGTCCTGCCTCCTTTAGGTGTAACATTAATTACACCTTATCCTGCAGTCACGGAAATTCTCGGCGTCTTACGAGCTGGGAGCGTCGAACTACACGTCGTAATGCTAATGGTACCGGAGACCTCAGTGTAGTTGCTGGTTAACTCCGAAATTCCAAATTTCTCCCGATCGCCCGAACTAAGAGAAATTCATATAAAAATCTGCACGAATCGTCCGAAGGATTTTTTCCACCATCGAACTTACAATTATTATTTGTTCTCCTGGTTCTTTTAGGTTCAATGTTAATGACGCCTTATCGTGCAGTCACGGAAATCTTTGGTGTCTTACGAGCCGGGAGTGTCGAGCTCCGAAATTCCGAATTTCTCCCACTGTCCCGAATTACCAAAAATGGACATAAAATCTGCACGAATCGTTGGAACGATTTTCTCCACAATCGCACTCATTAAAATGATTTTTTGTCCTGTCTCATTTAGGTTCCAAAACTGGCGCGACATTAATTACGCCTCATCGCGCAGTCACGGAAATCCTCGGCGTCTTTCGAGCGGGGAACGTCGAGCTACGCGTCTCAATGTTTATCAGTCTTCTGTATTGCTGGTTAGCTAAGAAATTTCGGATTTCTCTCACCCTCCCGAATCACGAGAAATTTATATAAAAAATCTGCACGAATCGTCCACGATGTAACTCATCAAAATGATTTTTTGTCCTGTCTCATTTAGGTTCAAAAATTGGAGCAACATTAATTACTCCTCATCGTGCAGTCACGGAAATCCTGGGCGTCTTACGAGCGGGGCGCGGCGAGCTACACGTCTTAATGTTTATCAGTCTTCTGTATTGCTGGTTAGCTGAGAAATTCCGAATTTCTCTCACTCTACCGAACCACGAGAAATTTATATAAAAATCTGCACGAATCGTCCACGATGTAATTCATCAAAATTTATATATAAATCTGCATGAATCGTCCACGATGTAACTCATCAAAATGATTTTTTGTCCTGTCTCATTTAGGTTCCAAAACTGGCGCAACATTAATTACTCTTCATCGTGCAGTCAAGGAAATCCTCGGCGTCTTTCGGGCTGGGAACGTCGAGCAACGCGTCTCAATGTTTATCAGAGCCTTCTCTGTTGCTGGTTAGCTGAGAAATTCCGAATTTCTCTCACTCTCCCGAATCACGAGAAATTTATATAAAAATCTGCACGAATCGTCCACGATGTAACTCATCAAAATGATTTTTTGTCCTGTCCCGGACAAAAAATCCTATTGATCAAAATGATTTTTTGTCCTGTCCCGGACAAAAAATCCTATTGATCAAAATGATTTTTTGTCCTGCCTCATTTAGGTTCCAAAACTGGCGCAACATTAATTACGTCTCATCGCGCAGTCACGGAAATCCCCGGTGTCTTTCGAGCTGGGAACGTCGAGCAACGCGCCTCAATGTTTATCAGAGCCTTCTCTGTTGCTGGTTAGCTGAGAAATTCCGAATTTCTCTCACTCTCCCGAATCACGAGAAATTTATATAAAAAATCTGCACGAATCGTCCACGATGTAACTCATCAAAATGATTTTTTGTCCTGCCTCATTTAGGTTCAAAAATTGGAGCAACATTAATTACTCCTCATCGTGCAGTCACGGAAATCCTGGGCGTCTTACGAGCGGGGCGCGGCGAGCTACACGTCTCAATGTTTATCAGTCTTCTGTGTTGCTGGTTAGCTGAGAAATTCCGAATTTCTCTCACTCTCCCGAATCACGAGAAATTTATATAAAAATCTGCACGAATCGTCCACGATGTAACTCATCCAAATGATTTTTTGTCCTGTCTCATTTAGGTTCCAAAACTGGCGCAACATTAATTACGCAAAAATGATTTTTTGTCCTGTCTCATTCAGGTTCCAAAACTGGCGCAACATTAATTACTCCTCATCGTGCAGTCACGGAAATCCTCGGCGTCTTACGAGCGGGGCGCGTCGCGCTACACGTCTCAATGTTTACCGGAGACCTCGGTGTAGTTGCTGGAAAGCTTAAGGGCTATAACCCGTGAGCTGACTTTCCGAAAGGCCGATTCGCATGAGGTATTCATGCAGCTCTCGCTCAGCCCTCACCTCCAAAGTTTGGTACCGGGAATGACGTCGGGCTTGGAAATAGCCGGACGTTGATCAATCGGGATAGTCCTGTAGCTCTTGCATAATACACGCTACGCTGCGATTCAGCAATTTCACGTATATACTCGGTCCACCCGATGGGAAACGACCGGGAAGTGTTCCGGGTCGCTGCGAGATGAATCTTCGAGCGGATCGTCTCAGCCGATTGGGTATCGATATTTTTGGCACTCTTTTGGCGAATCTTAATTCGCGAGATCTTCTTCCACAACTCGTCTTCGGTTAACCCCTTCGTTTTCGCGGTGTTCCGCGATACGAGCTCGCTCGACTCCGCCCGCCAATCGGGCGAAGTTCCCTGAAGCGATTAATCCGTTTTATAGCAGTTGCCGCTCGTGCTGCTCATGCAAATCCGCAGCTTTCCCGCTCGGCCAGTGGTTACGCCCGCTTTTTTTCCCCCGGGAGGCCAAAGTAGCCCATTCGATACTCGTAAAAATGCCCCTATTGTTTAATTAAGCCCGTCGGACAGCTGCTCGGAAATTTCTCCCGCGAGAATCGTTACACGCCTCCGCGAGAAAAGCGGATTTATTTCCTCGACTCGGATTTTTTTTTATTATCATTTTTACTCGCGAACTTTGATTCCAAGATTCGAGTTGGGCTCAGATTTTTTTTTTTATTGTCAATTTTACTCGCGAACGCCGATTCCAAGATACGAGCTACGCGATAGAAGCTCGAGGGCAGAGTCGCCTTTTTCAGGCATTTTCAGGTGTATTATTAGAGATTTTTTTTAAAGCAATTTGTCGCGTTTATTGCATTGAAACTCAGTGAATATTTTTATTGATATTATTACACAATGCAGGCATTTTTTTTTTTTGTTACAATATTGAATCCTTAAGGCTATGCTGTACTATGCTATGCTTAAGGCTATGCTGTGGGACTGCTGCTTTAAGGTAGCTATGTCGCTTCCCGCTCATCTCGCATAAGTTCGAGAAAAGTAAGCGAATATTGCAAGTAATTCTCGATAATATAAAAATCTGAAAAAATTCATGCAGATTAAAGGTACCGAAGAGATTAATTTTGCACAACAATAATTCCAAAATGTTATTGACAAATTAATCAAAACATTAATTGTTTAACAAATTGCCCGGCAAAATAATCATTTTTTTCTATGAAAATGATTCGGTTATTTTTCCGAATACGTATGAATTTTTTCAGATTTTTCAATTAGCTTTGATTTTTTAATTTTTTTATTTCGAAAAAAATGTCTGAATGAACACAAAAATTAAAACTAATTGAAAAATCTGAAAAAATTCATACGTGTTCAGAAAAATAAATGAATCATTTTTATAGAAAAAAATGGTTGTTTTGCCGGGCAATTTGTTAAACAATTCATTTTTGATTGATTTGTTAATAACATTTTGGAATTATTATTGTGCAAAATTAATCTCTTCAGTACCTTTAATCCGCATGAATTTTTTCAGATTTTTATATCATCGGGAAGAACTTGCAATATTCGCTTACTTTTCGATAACTTATGCGAGATGAGCGGGAAGCGACATAGCTACCTTAAGAGTTGACTCACGATTGCGACTGTTCTAATGATCTGAAAAAGAAAATCCAGGCATATTTGTAATCAGAATTAGCCTCTATGATCTGAACTACAATAGTTGTGCTTCCTGATACAGGGAGCTTTGTTTTTTCTTTTTTTTTCAATTTTACAAAATGTTTATTTATTTATTTATTTATATATACATATATACATTTATAAATAAATAAATAAATAAATAAATTTACAAAATGTTGGCACAATTTCGAAAACTTTCAAATTTGTAATTTATATGGTAAAACTTATTATTTCCCTACAAATCGTAATTTTCAAATTTCAAAGTTGTTCTCAGTCCGGATTACTCATTGGTTGCTGAGATATTACGATTCCACGTTGCGAAAAAGGCCGTTTAGAGAAAAACCCGTTTAGAGAAAAACCCGTTTAAACCACCTTAAGGATTCAACACTGTGTGGCAGAACAAATGTTCTGCCACAGTCAATAAAAATATTCGCTCAGTTTCATTGCAATAAACACAAAAATTTCACTAAAAAAATTCCCGATAATCCACCCGAAAAAAAAAATGACTCGGCCCTCAATTAAAATCGGTGCCTCTTGAGATTGTCAAAAAGTGGATGAAAGGAAAAAAAAAAAAAAAAAATCACGAATCAGGATTTTCTCGAGATTTCTCAGATTCTTACCTCTCGCCGTTTTGCAGATAGGTAACCGAATCTTCGCGAAAGCAAATAAATGTGCTGGCGTGTACCCATCGAGAGCGTCATGACCAAAGATTGAACCCGGTTGGTCGCACTTCTGCTCGCTATGCTCCCCGGGGTCCTGGACCGAACGCTTTCCGGCCACCGGCCGGTGCGACTTTTATACGTGATGGATGAGGTCGCCCGGGCGTCCGCTCTCTGCCGACAGGGCAATACTTACCTCCCTCTACACCGATTCCGTCCCACCCTCGCATCCGTGCCTACGCCACTTGTACCTCGGTGTATCTGCACCCTCCATTCCCGAAAGACAACGGGGAACGAGAGAAAGACACGCAACACGTGCAATCCTACTCGCTGTAGCTACGTGTTACTTTTCTCGAGGATATTGGCTGTGTCAGGATTTTCCGACGAAAAAAAAAAAAAAAAAAAACAAAAGACGTTAACTCACGGATAAAGGATCGAGATTTCAGGAGAACGTAACAAACAGATAAATTTTGGAGTATGTCAGAGCCACTAGATCGAAGACCTCGCAGACTGGGGATCGTTCCTGGCTGAAATATAACGCGTAATCGAGTTCGTTCTAAAAAGAAAAAATGTTGCAAAAAATTTCTGTGTCAGATCTTGATTATATTTGTCGTGAAAAAACTCATTTCTGGTTTGGGTCATAAAATTTTTTTAAGGGCGAGGTAAGGTTAATTCGGCGAAAAAAAGGCATGTTTTTAAGATTTTTTTTCGCGATACAGATAGTGTTCGTTTATTCAGTAAATTTCCATATAATAATATAACATTTGAACAACATTTTCCTAAATTTTGATTGCAAAATATTCAAAATTGAGCGAGTGACAATGAATCTCCGGAGGCGCCTCGAAAAAAAGTTGATCTGCGGTGTTCATCATAACTCGCAACAGAATCATCCGAAACAAAAAAATCAAAATGCATTTGTTAAAGGAGATGTTTCTCGAGGTAATGACGAGAGGATTTTTTTTTCGATTTTTTAATTTTTCGTAGCACTTGGGAGCCAAAAAACCGATTTTCGCTATAAAAAAACGGCTTATTTGTTGTTGAAAAATGAGTAATTATAAAAAAAAACAAAAAAGCTCTCGACAATACCCGGTGAATTATGTGAAGAAGTACTGTGCAAAATTTCAAAACGATTGGTCCAGTAGATTTTGAGTTATCGTGAACACGGACTTCAAATATGACAAGTTTCAGAAAAACGCTTTGAAAAACGCGAAGAGTTTGGTCGCTTAGCGCTCATTTCACATAAGTTTGAGAACACTTCTCGATTGTATAAAAATCTGAAAAAATTCATGCATATTAAAGGTACTCAAAAGATTAATTTTGCATAATAATAATTCCAAAATGTTATTAACAAATTGATGAAAAAAACAAATTGGTCAACAAATTTCGCCGCAACCCAATTTTTTTGGGTTGCGCTCAAATACTCATAACTTCGTTAATTTTACTCCGATCGACTGAAAATTTTAACACAATATTCTAGAGATATTATACATTCATTAAAAAAAAGGAAAAAAAAAAATTTAATACCTTACCCCGCCCTTAAGGCGACGCGGTAAGTGGCCTCTTTAACCCTTCACGTATCAGATCCTTGCTCAACGGGGACCTAGAATTTGCCAAGACGCAAGTTTCGAACGATCCGAGTAACAAGTTGATGCGCAAAAAAAGGTCTGTAAACATTCATAAACGTACCTCGAAGTGTTGTTTTTTTGATAACGTGGATGAAAATTGAGTACGAACCTCTGTATCATTTTTGTGCTTAGAAAAAGGTATGGTCGTTTGCAATCGGCAAAAAGTCCCCGATACTCGAAGCGTTAAATCCACTCTGCTGGTGTCAAAAAGTACCCCTAATTAATTTGCAATATTTATCACTCCGAATTCTTATCTCCAATGGAGAATCCCATTTTGCCCCACCGGTCCATTTTGTCCATCCCGCCCGTATTTTTTTTAGACATAAAATGTCAAGGCTTTTGTTTTTTTTTCCCGCCCAAAACTAACATCAGATCTTGATTATATGCCTCGTATGAAGACTCACTTCCCGTTTGACTCAAACACTTCATTTATTTAGTTTTTAACGCAACGAGCCAAGAGTCGTCGCTTCAAACACACTTTGTGCTGGTCTCAAAAAGTACCGCTAACTAATTTTCGACATTTATCACTTGAAATCCTTATCTCCAATCGAGAATCCCATTTCGCCCCACCGTTCCATTTAGCCCCTCTCGCCCCCAATTTTTTAAACATAAAAAGTCTCGGCTGAAAGACTCAACAACTGAGTCTCTCCGACCCACTACTAAAATTCCCTATGCCGTGCATCGGAAACTATCCTCGTAAAAGAAAAATCAAGTTCGTCGTATATCGAACCACAGTTTACAAAGGGCTTCTCCACGACCCAAAGGGGGGGGGGGGGGGGGGGGGTTGGAGATGCGTTCGGGTAGAGTGCCTCACGCTCGCGTGGGGGGCTCGCCGAGGGGGTGGTGTGGGCTCGATAAGCGGAGAACGAAGTCTTTCAATAAGCGAGGAGGGACAGAGGGTGGTGCCGAGGGGAGGCCAAGTTGGGCAAGGCGGTTCGGCCTCAGCCGCTTCCTCGCGGCGTTTCAATCGCGAGGGAGCAGCGACTCGGGGGAATAAGCTATCTCGAGGAGACAGGGATGGCGCCCCGGCGGTTTCGCTTTGTCGCCGACGAGAGGAAGGACCGGCTCACATGTCGAACTTATGAAAATTAATAAGAAAAATTGCCCATAAATTCGACGTCGGGGTAGTCTCTCTCCGGAGGGCCGAGGAGGAGGCCCCGGGGCGCGCCTGGCTCGAGCAATAAAATTAGAATGATGTGGGGTATACCCGAAGCGTTTGGTGGGGTACTTTGGCTGAGCAACGCCGCGGCGGTTTTCAGGGCACACCGCGTCACCGCGGAAGCCCGCGCTTCCGGCGAGCGCGGCTCTAGGCACGGTGGAAGGGATCGCGTTACACCGGAGTATTCCCGCCCTGTTGACGAGGAGCAAGTGCACGGGGGGGGGGGGGGGGGGGGGGGGCGGAGGGGGGGGGGGATGGACGGAACGTTTGTTACTCGACGGAATGCGCTCATCTTCCCGTCTCTTCTTCGGCTTACGAGTTTAGAGCGAAATTTACATCAGCCCTACGAAGGTGGTGGCTTGTCGTAGTTGTCCTTCCAAGCCCGCGCGACCCCCTCATGAGTCTGTCGTCGTTATTAAATTCTATCATCCCAAAATAACGTCGAGACGTTTACCTATCGTCGCTCCACGGCTTGCGGGTCGGCGCTCGCTCCGCGAGGAGGAATAATCGCTCGGATATTAGCCATACGTTAACATTTTTGTCGGCCGGGTCGATCAATTTGGAAACGTAGGTACCGATGTAGAAAAAAATTTAATTTACGTGGAATGGGAAGGGTCTGTGCCTCGTCGGTGGCGAAGAGCGGGCCATTTTGGACTGTTACGTCCGTTTTGGAAATTTACTTCCGCCGGGCGATCGTGGTGGCTTGTCGTAGTTGTCCTCCATACTGTAAAAAAAATCTTGTAATAAATTTCTATGTACCGGGCTGAAAGAATTATATACAAAAACTGGTATATAAAGTTTTATGTACAATTGTCATGAAAAATTAACGTTTAGTTTTTTAAAAACATTGGAAAAATTGAATTATTATTATTATTATTATTATTATTATTATTATTATTATTATTATTATTATTATTATTATTATTATTATTATTATTATTATTATTATTATTATTATTATTATTATTATTATTATTATTATTATTATTATTATTATTATTATTATTATTATTATTATTATTATTATTATTATTATTATTATTATTATTATTATTATTATTATTATTGACCGCAAAGGTCTACACATCGTCCCTTGAGAGCCAACACAAGACAAATGATGCAGAGCAAGAGGCAACAAAACACATAAATAAGTATATTCAACTCACGTACATAATTGACTTTAATTTCATTGAAAAAGTATATCAATTTTTCATCACAATTGTACATTAAATTGAACGTACCAGTTTTTGCATAGAAACTTTCAGACCGATACATTAAGTTCATAATTTTTCTTTATCAGTTTACTTATCATGGCTCCGCGGCTTGGCCGTGCAGCTAACTCACCGATGACGAATAATCGCCTGGATATTAGCCATGAGTTAAAATTTTTGTATGCCGGATCGGTAAATTGAGGATCGTACGAGCCGACATAAAAAAAAAATGTAATGGAATTCGAAGGCCTATGCGCCATCGGTGGGGAACAGCGTGACACTTTGGACTTATGTCCAATATGAACAAAACTTCTAACATATAATATATAATATATAATATATAATATATAATATATAATATATAATATATAATATATAATATATAATATATAATATATAATATATAATATATAATATATAATATATAATATATAATATATAATATATTATATAATTATAATATAATATTATAATTAATATATTAATATAATTTTTTTTTACTTGCATAAGTTTTACACAGCGACTGAGAAGCTTTAACTCTTGCGGATGGCTCATTTCCGAAGATGGCTGAATACGCGCCGTGCTTCGATAAACTCGAGCCAGGCCCGGCTCGCGATCTTCCCTCTGGGACTCTGTGCAATAAAGCTGTAACAGCTTTGTACCAGAAAATCCTCTGTCTCGGGTATCCGGCCAATTTGGATTTAAAGGAGAGATCATTTTAAGTTCTCACGGAGGAAATGAGGGGATTTCGGTCGAATCGTTCGCCTCGCGAGGCATCCGCGAGGACAAGGGGTCTCGGTTAGCGAAGGAAATTTCAAATTATAAATTAATAGGCGACTAGAGAGAGCTGCATTTCCGCGGGGAGGAAAAGGGCTGAAAGGATCCGGAGAGGGAACGTTTATATGATAATAATAATAAACAGAAGTCCTGAAGATCCGCTATGAGGCGGAGCAGGAAGCATCAAGTACGCCGCGTACCATCCGTAGTTGTATCGAAGAGCGGGGCAAAACGGACTCATCTTCTCCATTTGAACTGCAACTCCTTTCATGCCTTAAAAAAAAAATTGTTAATGGTGGTCCATTTTGCCCCGCTCTTCGATATATACACATATACATAGAAATACACTATATATTTATTCTCCGCGGTACATGGGGGGAAAAGAATCAACTTTTTAAGACTTTTGTTTTTTCTTGTCTTCTCCCGCGCAAAGTTGGCTTGCCTCTCGTACTCATTTCCTCATTTCATGGGAGAGGGTGGGAGGGGGAATTCGAGGTTCGCGCCGTCATACCTCAGCCGTACGTTTTCTCCCTCGGCACGGCGACGAGCATCGTCATCACCGTAAGCTTCTTAGACCCTCCGGATGAAACCTCCGCGAGAACGTTGCTTCGAGCAGCCTCATCATTTTCAATTGCTACCTCTCTATTATTTATACACCATCCCGCGCAGCTTTGGCCCCGCGATACGCTACCTCACCCACTGACTCGCGACACTTCCGGAGCGATAGTCAAAATTTTATCTCGAATCCCAACCCCTTGTCCAATTAATTACCACTAAATTTCCCGACGCCTCCGGAAAAGATACGGAGCACCGTGGGGCAAAATGGACCGACTAGGCGATTTATTTTCATCTCAGGTTTTTTTTTTCTAGAAAACGGTCCGTCTTGCCCCGTTTCCTCATAAATACGACGAGAATAAGAAAATACACGGAGCCAAGAATATTAATTCCAGAGATAGTTTTTTTCCTACACTTCCGGAGCGAGGGTCAAAATTTTACCGCGAATCTCAACTCCTTGTCCAATTAATTACCACTAAATTGCCCGAGGCCTCCGCAAAAAATACAGCACCACCGTGGGGCAAAGTGGAGTGACCAGATTTTTTTTTACGTTTCGAAAAAAATGTCTAAAAAGATTCCATTTTGCCGAGCTTTCTCATAAATGCGACGAGAACGATAAAGTACGCGGAGCGAAGAATATTAATTCTACAGATAGTTCTATTTTTCCACCGTATACCCTTCTGGGTTTTTACGGAACCCCAGCCCGATTCCCCCCTAGCATTCCCTACCCGCACTCAGCTAAGCTACCTAACTTCCAGTGCGTCCGTAGCCGACTAAGCTACACTGTACCGCATTGGCCGGGGACACGGGGAAACTACGAAAAACCCGTGACCCCATGTGCGAATATCTGTACGGTGCCGGAGTTATAAAAACGGCCCAGAACTGGGATAGGCCCGATTGCCAAGTCTCGTTTGCCAATTCTCGGACAGTATTGGCAAACGACATTATCAGTAATGGGCCTATGCAGCTTGCCAGTACGGGGCCAAGTCCAGAGCTGCTAATATGTCCCAGAACTGGGACAGTTACAGATGCTGAGTCTTAATTGCCGGCTCTGTTCCCGTACAGATGACAAACTTCACCAATAATGGGCCAATCTTGATTGCCAGTACTGGACAAAGTCCCGAGCTGGCAATACGGCCCCAATACTGGAACAGCCCTTGTTGCAAGTCTTGTACAACGACCAGAGCCTAGTGCTGATGAACAACTTCACCAAGAGTTGGCCATCGCTGATAGACCGTATTAGATAAAATCCCTTTTTAGATCAAATTTTATGTCCGTCGTAGTACTGGGCATGTACTGGTTGCCAGAGTTCAACTAACGCTTTCTCAATAATATCAAAGTATGAAAAAGCTAAATTACAAATAAATTTTATATAGAACTCAATGACTAAAGAATAAATATTGATGTATTTTATAGCTTTTCGATCGTATGAAGTTAGTGTGACAATATATATGCAAGCGTTTGCTTAACTGATGTACAAGTTTCGAAACGTTGTTGTTCGACATTAGCATAGCCAAGTAGGTAAGATCTGGGACTAGTAATCGTAGGGTCGCAGGTTCGAATCCCATCACCGGTCGAAATATTTATTCCGAGATTTTCAGCGTATAAACGTAAAATAACAACATTACAGTAAACCACGATCAGAGAAATGCATTAAAGAAACAGGCAGACGATAAAAAAAAATTCATTTTTTCTTTTTGTTATTATC